>CM061061.1:10286087-11486087 GCA_030762865.1 Paraleonurus japonicus
AGTCAAACAAACACTCCTTTGTTTTTCCTCTTTTTGCATGCTTAAAACATAAATCTATAGGGTTTTTTAGAATTCAATAATCTCGGTATGACCCGTGATAAATCATTAATTTTTATGTATTTTTCATTTAAAAGGTTTATTTAACGGTCTTTCTTTTACCTTCCATTATGTGTATTAGATGTAGTTTTTAGAGTGTTATAATCGATAACTAAACTTTGTGATAACTCTTTATTTTTGTCTTTTTGATTACAAAATCTTATATTGAAATGATCATTTCACTCGAATTATCATTAAATAAGGTGTAAGAAAAGTACTTAGAAAGTTCCCGATGGATCTCAAATTGGTCAAACAAACACTCCTTATTTTTCCTCTTTTTGCATTCTTAAAATAGAAATCTATAGGGTTTTTGTAGAATTCTGAATAATCTCGGTATGACCCGTGATAAATCATTGGTTTTTATGTATTTTGCATTTAAAAAGTTTGTTTATCCGTCTTTTCTCTCTATTATCTCGCATTAGGTGTAGTTTTTAGAGTGTTATAATAGACAACTAAACATAGTGATAACTAATTATTTTTGTCTTTTTGATTCAAAACACTATTGTAACGATCATTTCATTCAAATGAAGTGCTTAGGAATTACCAATAGATCTCAAATTAATCAAACAAGAACTCCTAATTTTTTCTCTTTTTGAATGTTAAAACAGAAATCTATAGGGTTTTTGTAGAATTCAAATAATCTCGGTATGACCCGTTATAAAACATTAATTTTTATGTATTTTGCATTTTAAAGGTTTATTTATCGCTCTTTTCCCTCTCCATTATTTGCATTCGGTGTAGTTTTTGGAGTGTTATAATAGACAACTAAACTTTGTGATAACTAGTTAGTTTTTGTCTTTTGATACAAAACACTATTGGAATGATCTTTTCACTCGAAGGATCATTAATTAAGGTAAGAAAAGTACTTAGGAAGTTTCAATGGATCTCAAATTAGTCAAACAAACACTCCTTATTTTTCCTCTTTTTGCATGCTAAAAGAAATCTATAAGGATTTTGTAGAATTCTGAATAATCCCGATATGACCCATGATAAATCATTGATTTTTATGTATTTTTCATTTAAAAGGTTTATTTAACGGTCTTTTTCCTCCATTATCTGCATTAGATGTAGTTTTTAGAGTGTTATTATCGATAACAAAATTTTGTGATAACTAGTTACTTTTTGTCTTTTTGATTCAAAACACTATTGTAAAGATCATTTCACCCAATGATCGTTAATAAAGGTAAGAAAAGTACTTAGGAAGTCCCAACGGATCTCAAATTGGTCAAACAAACACTCCTTATCTTTCCTCTTTTTGCATGCTAAAAATAGAAATCTATAGGGTTTTTGTAGAATTCTGAATAATCTCGTTATGACCCATGTTAAATCATTGATTTTTATGTATTTTGTATTTAAAAGATTTATTTATCGGTCTTTTTCCCTTTATTATCTCGCATTAGGTATAGTTTTTAGAGTGTTATAATATACAACTAAAATTTGTAATAACTAGTTGTTTTTTTCTTTTTAATTCAAAACACTATTGAAATGATCATTTCACCCCAACGATCATTAATTAAGGTACGCAAAGTACTTAGGAAGTTTCAATGGATCTCAAATTAGTCAAACAAAAACTCCTTGTTTTTCCTCTTTTTGCATGCTAAAACATAAATCTATAGGGTTTTTTTAGAATTCTGAATAATCTCGGTATTTGACCCGTGATAAATCATTAATTTTTATGTATTTTACATTTAAAAGGTTTATTTATCTTTCTTTTACCTTCATTATGTGCATTAGGTGTAGTTTTTAGAGTGTTATAATAGACAACTAAACTTTGTGATAACTCTTTATTTTTTGTCTTTTTGATACAAAATACTATTGAAATGATCATTTCACTCGAATTATCATTAAATAAGGTAAGAAAAGTACTTAGAAAGTTCCAATGGATCTCAAATTGGTCAAACAAACACTCCTTATTTTTCCTCTTTTTGCATTCTTAAAATAGAAATCTATAGGGTTTTTGTAGAATTCTGAATAATCTCGGTATGACCCGTGTTAAATCATTGGTTTTTATGTATTTTGCATTTAAAAAGTTTGTTTATCCGTCTTTTCTCTCTATTATCTGCATTAGGTGTAGTTTTTAGAGTGTTATAATAGACAACTAAACATAGTGATAACTAATTATTTTTGTCTTTTTGATTCAAAACACTATTGTAACGATCATTTCATTCAAATGAAGTGCTTAGGAATTACCAATAGATCTCAAATTAATCAAACAAGAACTCCTAATTTTTTTCTCTTTTTGAATGTTAAAACAGAAATCTATAGGGTTTTTGTAGAATTCGAAATAATCTCGGTATGACCCGTTATAAAACATTAATTTTTATGTATTTTGCATTTTAAAGGTTTATTTATCGCTCTTTTCCCTCCATTATTTGCATTCGGTGTAGTTTTTGGAGTGTTATAATAGACAACTAAACTTTGTGATAACTAGTTAGTTTTTGTCTTTTTGATACAAAACACTATTGGAATGATCTTTTCACTCGAAGGATCATTAATTAAGGTAAGAAAAGTACTTAGGAAGTTTCATAATGGATCTCAAATTAGTCAAACAAACACTCCTTATTTTTCCTCTTTTTGCATGCTAAAAAAGAAATCTATAAGGATTTTGTAGAATTCTGAATAATCCCGATATGACCCATGATAAATCATTGATTTTTATGTATTTTTCATTTAAAAGGTTTATTTAACGGTCTTTTTCCTCCATTATCTGCATTAGGTGTAGTTTTTAGAGTGTTATTATCGATAACAAAATTTTGTGATAACTAGTTATTTTTTGTCTTTTTGAGAAATAAAGACAGATTTTATTAAAGAAAAGGAAAAAGGAGAGCCACAACCCGGCTCAAATAGGCAAAAACTCAAAGAGATTCCCGGCCTCACTAAAAACCTTACATCGTAAAACCCCCTTGGGGAAAAACCGATGCAAGGGGAAAAGAGTAACAACGGGAACTCCGAAAGCCTATACATAGGTAAAAGACCCGTAATACAAGGTCCAGACCAAACAAGCCTCAAACGGCCAAAAAACAAAAAGGACCCAGAATACAAGGTCCGTAAACGGCCAAAAACAAAAAGGACCCAGAATACAAGGTCTGAAACAACCAAAAGGCCACACACGGCCCACAAACATCACCTACTATTCCTAAAAAACACCTTCGAAATATCATCACTTAACAAAGAAACAATAAATGCAGTGAGGATTACCAAACCAAACCGCGTCCAACTTAGACTTAGCAAGACAATCAGCCGTCCGATTGACCTCCCGAAACACATGATTAACCACCAAAGAAACATTACAATAACACGAACCCAAGCATCCCAAAGAAGGCGAACCTCCAAGGGATAACCGGGCGCGTCTCGAAAAAACATTAACCACATAAATGGAGTCAGTTTCCAAGATAATACTCAACCAATTATAATGAAAAGCAAGGAGAAGGGATCTAAGAGCAGCCGCTAATTCTCCCTCAGAGGAAAACCCCAACCAACAGGGGTAGAAAGGGTCACAAGGAAGAAACCGCGATGATTGCGGAAAAAAATGACCCGCAAACAGTACCGCCCCGGAGACCCAAGAGTACTACAATCAGAATTGATCTTCACCCAACCCGGAGATGGAACCAACCAGCGGCAAGGAATGGGCTGGCACCAGACGGAGACAAGCCGCCACACCTAAACGAGCACAAATAGACAAATCGTGTTGGGAATCATCACAAAAATTAGAAATAAAAGAGCTAGACTCCCGATTAGTGCAATAAGTAGGACCCAATGTAGCCAGCCTCCGAAGGAGTAAAATTGTCAAAAATGCATTTGTTCGAGTAGCCCACAAAATCCAAGATAGCGAAATGAACGCCACCTTCCAAAGCTTAGAAATCGGGCTACTAAAATTCAAGCTCATTGCCCAAATGATCAGCTGATTATAGGAACTATGATGGCAAAAATCAACATTAAAAAAATGCACAACTTTGTCCAAAGACTAGCAACAAACGGACAACAACAAAGCACACATGATCAACACTCTCCGAACTATTACGGCAGAAAGAAAACAAATAGTAGGACCAAAGAACCCACGACCGACCCAACGATCAGCCGTAGGAAGCTTACCATGAATCGCACGCCAAACTAAAGTAGAACGACAAGGAGGGACAGCCTTGTCCCAAATCCAACAACCCCAATTGGGGTGAGGGAAAGAGACCCGGAGTCTATGAAACACATGTTTAAAAGCAAGATTACCGTAAATCGAATAACACCAAACACGAGAGTCACTAATAGCAAAATCCATGGAAACAATCAACTTAACAATGTCAATACAATGTAACACAAAATCCTCATGAAACACCCAACAATCATCAACATAATAATCAGCAATGGTATAAGTAAGATTTTATTTTTGTCTTTTTGATTCAAAACACTATTGTAAAGATCATTTCAGTCCAATGATCATTAATAAAGGTAAGAAAAGTACTTAGGAAGTACCAACGGATCTCAAATTAGTCAAACAAACACTCCATATCTTTCCTCTTTTTGCATGCTAAAAATAGAAATCTATAGGGTTTTTTGTAGAATTCTGAATAATCTCGGTATGACCCATGTTAAATCATTGATTTTTATGTATTTTGTATTTAAAAGGTTTATTTATCGGTCTTTTTCGCTTTATTATCTCGCATTAGGTATAGTTTTTAGAGTGTTATAATAGACAACTAAAATTTGTAATAACTAGTTGTTTTTTTCTTTTTAATTCAAAACACTATTGAAATGATCATTTCACCCCCAACGATCATTAATTAAGGTACGCAAAGTACTTAGGAAGTTTCAATGGATCTCAAATTAGTCAAACAAAAACTCCTTGTTTTTCCTCTTTTTGCATGCTAAAACATAAATCTATAGGGTTTATGTAGAATTCTGAATAATCTCGGTATGACCCGTGATAAATCATTAATTTTTATGTATTTTTCATTTAAAAGGTTTATTTATCTTTCTTTTACCTTCATTATGTGCATTAGGTGTAGTTTTTAGAGTGTTATAATAGACAACTAAACTTTGTGATAACTCTTTATTTTTTTGTCTTTTTGATTCAAAACACTATTGTAAAGATCATTTCAGTCCAATGATCGTTAATAAAGGTAAGAAAAGTACTTAGGAAGTACCAACGAATCTCAAATTGGTCAAACAAACACTCCTTATCTTTCCTCTTTTTGCATGCTAAAAATAGAAATCTATAGGGTTTTTGTAGAATTCTAATAATCTCGGTATGACCCATGTTAAATCATTGATTTTTATGTATTTTGCATTTAAAAGATTTATTTATCTTTCTTTTACCTTCATTATCTGCATTAGATGTAGTTTTTAGAGTGTTATAATACACAACCAAACTTTGTGATAACTCTTTATTTTTTGTCTTTTTGATACAAAATACTATTGAAATGATCATTTCACTCAAATTATCATTAATTAAGGTAAGAAAAGTACTTAGGAAGTACCAATGGATATCAAATTAGTCAAACAAACACTCCTTATTTTTCCTCTTTTTGCATGCTAAAACAGAAATCTATAAGGATTTTGTAGAATTCTGAATAATCCCGACATGACCCATGATAAATCATTGATTTTTATGTATTTTTCATTTAAAAGGTTTATTTAACGGTCTTTTTCCTCCATTATCTCGCATTAAATGTAGTTTTTAGAGTGTTATTATCGATAACAAAATTTTTGTGATAACTAGTTATTTTTTGTCTTTTTGATTCAAAACACTATTGTAAAGATCATTTCACCAATGATCGTTAATAAAGGTAAGAGAAGTACTTAGGAAGTCCCAACGGACCTCAAATTGGTCAAACAAACACTCCTTATCTTTCCTCTTTTTGCATGCTAAAAATAGAAATCTATAGGGTTTTTGTAGAATTCTAAATAATCTCGGTATGACCCATGTTAAATCATTGATTTTTATGTATTTTGTATTTAAAAGATTTAATTATCGGTCTTTTCCCTTTATTATCTGCATTAGGTATAGTTTTTAGAGTGTTATAATAGACAACTAAAATTTGTAATAACTAGTTGTTTTTTTCTTTTTTATACAAAACACTATTGAAATGATCATTTCACCCTACGATCATTAATTAAGGTACGCAAAGTACTTAGGAAGTTTCAATGGATCTCAAATTAGTCAAACAAAAACTCCTTGTTTTTCCTCTCTTTTACAAACTAAAACATAAATCTATAGGGTTTTTGTAGAATTCTGAATAATCTCGGTATGACCCGTGATAAATCATTAATTTTTATGTATTTTTCATTTAAAAGGTTTATTTATCTTTCTTTTACCTTCATTATGTGCATTAGGTGTAGTTTTTAGAGTGTTATAATAGACAACTAAACTTTGTGATAACTCTTTATTTTTTGTCTTTTTGATACAAAATACTATTGAAATGATCATTTCACTCGAATTATCATTAAATAAGGTAAGAAAAGTACTTAGAAAGTTCAATGGATCTCAAATTGGTCAAACAAACACTCCTTATTTTTCCTCTTTTTGCATGCTTAAAATAGAAATACTGTAGGGTTTTTGTAGAATTCTGAATAATCTCGGTATGCCCCGTGTTAAATCATTGGTTTTTATGTATTTTGCATTTTAAAAGTTTGTTTATCCGTCTTTTCTCTCTATTATCTCGCATTAGGTGTAGTTTTTAGAGTGTTATAATAGACAACTAAACATAGTGATAACTAATTATTTTTGTCTTTTTGATTCAAAACACTATTGTAACGATCATTTCATTCAAATGAAGTGCTTAGGAATTACCAATAGATCTCAAATTAATCAAACAAAGAACTCCTTATTTTTTCTCTTTTTGAATGTTAAAACAGAAATCTATAGGGTTTTTGTAGAATTCGAAATAATCTCGGTATGACCCGTTATAAAACATTAATTTTTATGTATTTTGCATTTTAAAGGTTTATTTATCGTTCTTTTCCCTCCATTATTTGCATTCGGTGTAGTTTTGGAGTGTTATAATAGACAACTAAACTTTGTGATAACTAGTTAGTTTTTGTCTTTTTGATACAAAACACTATTGGAATGATCTTCTTTTCACTCGAATGATCATTAATTAAGGTAAGAAAAGTACTTAGGAAGTTCGAATGGATCTCAAATTAGTCAAACAAACACTCCTTATTTTTCCTCTTTTTGCATGCTAAAACAGAAATCTATAAGGATTTTGTAGAATTCTGAATAATCCCGATATGACCCATGATAAATCATTGATTTTTATGTATTTTTCATTTAAAAGGTTTATTTAACGGTCTTTTTCCTCCATTATCTCGCATTAGGTGTAGTTTTTAGAGTGTTATTATCGACAACAAAATTTTGTGATAACTAGTTATTTTTTGTCTTTTTGATTCAAAACACTATTGTAAAGATCATTTTAGTCCAATGATCATTAATAAAGGTAAGAAAAGTACTTAGGAAGTACCAACGGATCTCAAATTGGTCAAACAAACACTCCTTATCTTTCCTTTTTTTGCATGCTAAAAATAGAAATCTATAGGGTTTTTGTAGAATTCTGAATAATCTCGGTATGACCCATGTTAAATCATTAATTTTTATGTATTTTGTATTTAAAAGATTTATTTATCGGTCTTTTTCCCTTTATTATCTACATTAGGTATAGTTTTTAGAGTGTTAAAATAGACAACTAAAATTTGTAATAACTAGTTGTTTTTTTCTTTTTATACAAAAACACTATTGAAATGATCATTTCACCCCAACGATCATTAATTAAGGTACGCAAAGTACTTAGGAAGTTTCAATGGATCTCAAATTAGTCAAACAAACACTCCTTGTTTTTCCTCTTTTTGCATGCTTAAAATAGAAATCTATATGGTTTTTGTAGAATTACGAATAATCTCGGTATGACCCGTGTTAAATCATTGATTTTTATGTATTTTGCATTTAAAAAGTTTGTTTTATCCGTCTTTTCTCTCTATTATTTGCATTTGGTGTAGTTTTTAGAGTGTTATAATAGACAACTAAACGTAGTGATAACTAATTATTTTTGTCTTTTTGATTCAAAACACTATTGTAACGATCATTTCATTCAAATGATCATAAATTAAGGTAAGAAAAGTGCTTAGGAAGTACCAATAGATCTCAAATTAAACTAACAAGCATTCCTTATTTTTTCTCTTTTGAATGTTAAAACAGAAATCTATAGGGTTTTTGTTGAATTCGAAATAATCTCGGTATGACCCGTTATAAAATATTAATTTTTATGTATTTTGCATTTTAATGGTTTATTTATCGCTCTTTTCCCTCCATTATTTGCATTCGGTGTAGTTTTTAGAGTGTTATAATAGACAACTAAACTTTGTGATAACTAGTTATTTTTTGTCTTTTGATACAAAACACTATTGAAATGATCTTTTCACTCGAATGATCATTAATTAAGGTAAGAAAAGTACTTAGGAAGTTCCAATGGATCTCAAATTAGTAAAACAAACACTCCTTATCTTTCCTCTTTTTGCATGCCAAAAATAGAAATCTATAGGGTTTTTGTAGAATTCTGAATAATCTCGGTATGACCCGTGTTAAATCATTGATTTTTATGTATTTTGCATTTAAAAAGTTTATTTATCGGTCTTTTCCCTCTATTATCTGCATTAGGTGTAATTTTTAGAGTGTTATAATAAACAACTAAACTTTGTGATAACTAATTATTTTTGTCTTTTTTATTCAAAGCATTATTGTAATGTTCATTTCATTCAAATGATCATTAATTAAGTACTTAGGAAGTACCAATAGAATCTTAAATTAATCGAACAAACACCCCTTATTTTTCCTCTTTTTGCATGCTAAAACAAAAATCTATAGGGTTTTTGTAGAATTTGAAATAATCTCGGTATGACCCGTTATAAAACATTGATTTTTTTGTATATTGTAATCAAAAGGTTTATTTATCACTCTTTTTCCTCGATTATACGCATTAGGCGTAGTTTTTAGAGTTTCATTATCGACAACTAAACTTTGTGATAACTTGTTATTTATTGTCTTTTTTATTCAAATCACTATTGTAATGATCATTTCAATCCAATGATCATTAATTAAGGTAACAATGGATATCAAATTAGTCAAACAAACACTCCTTATTTTTCCTCTTTTTGCATGCTAAAACAGAAATCTATAAGGATTTTGTAGAATTCTGAATAATCCCGATATGACCCATGATAAATCATTGATTTTTATGTATTTTTCATTTAAAAGGTTTATTTAACGGTCTTTTTCCTCCATTATCTGCATTAGGTGTAGTTTTTAGAGTGTTATTATCGACAACAAAATTTTGTGATAATCTGGTTATTTTTGTCTTTTTGATTCAAAACACTATTGTAAAGATCATTTCAGTCCAATGATCATTAATAAAGGTAAGAAAAGTACTTAGGAAGTACCAACGAATCTCAAATTGGTCAAACAAACACTCCATATTTTTCCTCTTTTTGCATGCTAAAAATAGAAATCTATAGGGTTTTTGTAGAATTCTGAATAATCTCGGTATGACCCATGTTAAATCATTGATTTTTATGTATTTTGTATTTAAAAGATTTATTTATCGGTCTTTTTCCCATTATTATCTGCATTTGGTATAGTTTTTAGAGTGTTATAATAGACAACTAAAATATGTAATAACTAGTTTTTTTCTTTTTAATACAAAACACTATTGAAAGGATCATTTCACCCCAACGATCATTAATTAAGGTACGCAAAGTACTTAGGAAGTTTCAATGGATCTCAAATTAGTCAAACAAACACTCCTTGTTTTTTCTCTTTTGCATGCTAAAACATAAATCTATAGGGTTTTTTTAGAATTCTGAATAATCACGGTATGACCCGTGATAAATCTTTAATTTTTATGTATTTTGCATTTAAAAGGATTATTTATCTTTCTTTTACCTTCATTATCTCGCATTAGGTGTAGTTTTTAAAGTGTTATAATAGACAACTAAACTTTGTGATAACTCTTTATTTTTTGTCTTTTTGATACAAAATACTATTGAAATGATCATTTAACTCGAATTATCATTAAATAAGGTAAGAAAAGTACTTAGAAAGTTCCAATGGATCTCAAATTGGTCAAACAAACACTCCTTATTTTTCCTCTTTTTGCATGCTTAAAATAGAAATCTAAAGGGTTTTTATTGAATTCTGAATAATCTCGGTATGACCCGTGTTAAATCATTGATTTTTATGTATTTTGCATTTAAAAGGTTTATTTAACGGTCTTTTTCCTCCATTATCTGGATTAGATGTAGTTTTTAGAGTGTTATTATTGATAACAAAATTTTGTGATAACTAGTTATTTTTTGTCTTTTTGATTCAAAACACTATTGTAAAGATCATTTCACCCAATGATCAATAATAAAGGTAAGAAAAGTACTTAGGAAGTACCAACGGATCTCAAATTGGTCAAACAAACACTCCTTATCTTTCCTCTTTTGCATGCTAAAAATAGAAATCTATAGGATTTTTGTAGAATTCTGAATAATCTCGGTATGACCCATGTTAAATCATTGATTTTTATGTATTTTGTATTTAAAAGATTTATTTATCGGTCTTTTTCCCTTTATTATCCGCATTAGGTATAGTTTTTAGAGTGTTATAATAGACAACTAAAATATGTAATAACTAGTTGTTTTTTTCTTTTTAATACTAAACACTATTGAAATGATCATTTCACCCCAACGATCGTTAATTAAGGTACGCAAAATACTTAGGAAGTTTCAATGGATCTCAAATTAGTCAAAAACACTCCTTGTTTTTCCTCTTTTTGCATGCTAAAACATAAATCTATAGAGTTTTTGTAGAATTCTGATTAATCTCGGTATGACCCGTGATAAATCATTAATTTTTATGTATTTTGCATTTAAAAGGATTATTTATCTTTCTTTTACCTTCATTATCTCGCATTAGGTGTAGTTTTTAGAGTGTTATAATAGACAACCAAACTTTGTGATAACTCTTTATTTTTTGTCTTTTTGATACAAAATAGTATTGAAATGATCATTTCACTCGAATTATCATTAATTAAGGTAAGAAAAGTACTTAGGAAGTACCAATGGATATCAAATTAGTCAAACAAACACTCCTTATTTTTCCTCTTTTTGCATGCTAAAATGTAAATCTATAAGGATTTTGTAGAATTCTGAATAATCCCGATATGACCCATGATAAATCATTGATTTTTATGTATTTTTCATTTAAAAGGTTTATTTAACGGTCTTTTTCCTCCATTATCTGCATTAGATGTAGTTTTTAGAGTGTTATTATCGATAACAAAATTTTGTGATAACTAGTTATTTTTTGTCTTTTTGATTCAAAACACTATTGTAAAGATCATTTCAGTCCAATGATCGTTAATAAAGGTAAGAAAAGTACTTAGGAAGTACCAACGGATCTCAAATTGGTCAAACAAACACTCCTTATCTTTCCTCTTTTGCATGCTAAAAATAGAAATCTATAGGGTTTTTGTAGAATTCTTAATAATCTCGGTATGACCCATGTTAAATCATTGATTTTTATGTATTTTGTATTTAAAAGATTTATTTATCGGTCTTTTTCCCTTTATTATCTCGCATTAGGTATAGTTTTTAGAGTGTTATAATATACAACTAAAATTTGTAATAACTAGTTGTTTTTTTCTTTTTAATTCAAAACACTATTGAAATGATCATTTCACCCCAACGATCATTAATTAAGGTACGCAAAGTACTTAGGAAGTTTCAATGGATCTCAAATTAGTCAAACAAAAACTCCTTGTTTTTTCTCTTTTGCATGCTAAAACATAAATCTATAGGGTTTTTGTAGAATTCTGAATAATCTCGGTATGACCCGTGATAAATCATTAATTTTTATGTATTTTTCATTTAAAAGGTTTATTTATCTTTCTTTTACCTTCATTATGTGCATTAGGTGTAGTTTTTAGAGTGTTATAATAGACAACTAAACTTTGTGATAACTCTTTATTTTTTGTCTTTTTGATACAAAATACTATTGAAATGATCATTTCACTCGAATTATCATTAAATAAGGTAAGAAAAGTACTTGAAAGTTCCAATGGATCTCAAATTGGTCAAACATACACTCCTTATTTTTCCTCTTTTTGCATGCTTAAAATAGAAATCTATAGGGGTTTTGTAGAATTCTGAATAATCTCGGTATGACCCGTGTTAAATCATTGATTTTTATGTATTTTGCATTTAAAAAGTTTGTTTATACGTCTTTTCTCTCTATTATCTGTATTAGGTGTAGTTTTTAGAGTGTTATAATAGACAACTAAACATAGTGATAACTAATTATTTTTGTCTTTTTGATTCAAAACACTATTGTAACGATCATTTCATTCAAATGAAGTGCTTAGGAAGTACCAATAGATCTCAAATTAATCAAACAAGCACTCCTTATTTTTTTCTCTTTTTTTTTGAATGTTAAAACAGAAATCTATAGGGTTTTTGTAGAATTCAAGTAATCTCGGTATGACCCGTTATAAAACATTAATTTTTATGTATTTTTCATTTTAAAGGTTTATTTATCGTTCTTTTCCCTCCATTATTTGCATTCGGTGTCGCTTTTAGAGTGTTATAATAGACAACTAAACTTTGTGATAACTAGTTATTTTTATATTTTTGATACAAAACACTATTGAAATGATCTTTTCACTCGAATGATCATTAATTAAGGTAAGAAATGTACTTAGGAAGTTCCAATGGATCTCAAATTAGTTCTAAGGATGGTTCGCCGATCAAGAGAGGATAATGTTGAGCTTAAGGCATTGTGGTGTTCCACCGAGTAGAATAAGAAAGGTGGTTCCCACCTTTGTCAGCTGGGTCGATTGATTAGTTCTTGGAACTTCGTTGTTGGTTTGTTATGTGGATTTTTTGTTGCCTTGTATTCCGGGCTTTTTTCTCGTTTAGGGGTCTTGTATTCCGGACCTTAGCTGACCACTTGTTTTTCGGGTCTTTTGTTTTGTTCTTTGGGAGGCTTGCTTGTTGTTACTCTTTTTCTCCTTCGTCCGGTTTTTCCCCAAGGGGTTTTACGGACAAGGTTTTTAGTGAGGCCTTGAAAGCCTCCGGTTTGTTCCCCTTTGAAGTCGTGGTTATGACTTCTTTTCTTTCTCTTTTTATAATACCATCTTATTCCTCAAATTAGTCAAACAAACACTCCTTATTTTTCTCTTTTTGCATGCCAAAAATAGAAATCTATAGGGTTTTTGTAGAATTCTCGAATAATCTCGGTATGACCCGTGTTAAATCATTGATTTTTATGTAATTGCATTTAAAAAGTTTATTTATCGGTCTTTTCCCTCTATTATCTGCATTAGGTGTAGTTTTTAGAGTGTTATAATAGACAACTAAACTTTGTGATAACTAATTATTTTTGTCTTTTTTATTCAAAACATTATTGTAATGTTCATTTCATTCAAATGATCATTAATTAAGGTAAGAAAAATACTTAGGAAGTACCAATAGAATCTCAAATTATTCAAACAAACACTCCTTATTTTTCCTCAAATTAAAGGTATTATTAATAAAAGATAAAAAAGAAAAACCTAGAGCCATATGATCACATGTCAATCAAGAGGCCGAACCTCGTTAAAAACCTTTGATGGCGTAACCCTCCTTAGGAAAAAATCCGTCAAAGGGAAAAAGAGATAGTCCTCTAAAAAGGGTACATCAATAAAGCACAAGAGAACTACATTATAATAACCAAAGTGGATTCTAGAAAACGACCGAGAAAAAGCCATAGAAGAAAGGCCAACACCAACGGTCAAAAATAAAAACCAACTAAAGTGTAGCCACTCCAACTATCCAATGGGCCCAAAAACAGGCCCAACTCTTATCCAAATTGACTACCAGAATCAAGCAAGCAGAAAGCTCTAGCAACCCAAAATTGAGAACGGCCAAGCCGATCCAAACAACCCGCTGAAACCGCCAGAATTTCCACAACACCGCCGCCTAAACAATGACCAAAACCGCTCCCAAAGCCTACAAAAAGCCAAAAATAATCAAGTATTTTTCAAACGAGCCAAGCCAACATCAGCCCCAAAATGCTTGAAAAACCAACAGCAAACAACAAAAACAAAAATCTATAGGGTTTTTGTAGAATTTGAAATAATCTCGGTATGACCCGTTATAAAACATTGATTTTTATGTATATTGTAATCAAAAGGTTTATTTATCGGTCTTTTTCCTCGATTATCTGCATTAGGCGTAGTTTTAGAGTTTTATTATCGGCGACTAAACTTTGTGATAACTTGTTATTTATTGTCTTTTTATTCAAAACACTATTGTAATGATCATTTCAATTCAATGATCATTAATTAAGGTAAGAAAAGTACTTAGGAAGTACCAATGGATATCAAATTAGTCAAACAAACACTCCTTATTTTTTCTCTTTTTGCATGCTAAAACAGAAATCTATAAGGATTTTGTAGAATTCTGAATAATCTCGATATGACCCATGATAAATCATTGATTTTTATATATTTTTCATTTAAAACGTTTATTTAACGGTCTTTTTCCTCTATTATCCTGCATTAGGTGTAGTTTTTAGAGTGTTATTATCGACAATAAAATTTTGTGATAACTAGTTATTTTTTGTCTTTTTGATTCAAAACACTATTGTAATGATCATTTCAGTCCAATGATCATTAATAAAGGTAAGAAAAGTACTTAGGAAGTACCAACGGATCTCAAATTGGTCAAATAAACACTCCTTATCTTTCCTCTTTTTGCATGCTTAAAATAGAACTCTATAGGGTTTTTGTAGAATTCTGAATAATCTCGGTATGACCCATGTTAAATCATTGATTTTTATGTATTTTGTATTTAAAAGATTTATTTATCGGTCTTTTTCCCTTTATTATCTCGCATTAGGTATAGTTTTTAGAGTGTTATAATAGACAACTAAAATTTGTAATAACTAGTTGTTTTTTTCTTTTAATACAAAACACTATTGAAATGATCATTTCACCCCAACGATCATTAATTAAGGTACGCAAAGTACTTAGGAAGTTTCAATGGATCTCAAATTAGTCAAACAAATCCATGTTTCTCTCTCTAGACTTTTCTCCACCTTCTCTCTACTATCCGACATCGAGATTCACGCGCTATTTTGACTTGATCAATCAATTTGATTCAAACGTTGACTAAGATGGATTCAATCAATTCGATTGATTCCGGAAGGCAAGCGTTGAAAAATTAGCCAACGATTTACCATGGTTGATTGATTATCGTAAAGATTTGCAATACCATCGGCGGTTATCGATATGCCGTCGCCAAACATTGCCAACAGTGACTTTCCGACTTCGTTGGGGTTAATCATTTTCCCCATTACGAAATGCATCAGGCTGCTTTTGAGAGGATTCTCCGATTTCAGCCGCTGTTCCGTCGACAAACCATCCTTCGGTGCCGGGACAATCCTCCGCCGACGCTTTTCCACGAGCAACCAGATTCTTCCCCGCCGCTGAAGCATATGGATACTACGGAAATGGAAATCCTAAAGCCTATCAAGAAAGGAGAATTCTTCTCCATCCACGTAGGGGATAGTTTGTATAAAGAAAAATCAAAGAATTATATTGATTCACTAATTGGGCGTGTGATTTATTCGAAGGGAGATAAGCCGGTTTCAACTTTGGAATTGCAGCGAAAGATGGAGGACATTTGGGGGTTAGCCGATTCACCGAGATTGATTCCTTTGGAGTCGTGGATATTATAATCTTTAGTTTGACAAAGAAAGATGATAGGGAGAAAGCTTTCTATCGGCAATCTTGGCCTCTCGAAGCCGGTCTCCTTCGTCTCCAAAAATGGATTCCTAACCTCAATCCATACAAGGTAAATTCTTCTACAACTCAGATTTGGGTTAGGTTTGTTGAATTGCCAATTGAGTGCGGTGTCGGAGGTGTATGAGGGTATTGCGTCGGCTTTGGAGTACGTTGATTAGGGTTGATGATAGAACTGTAGGAAGGAGATGTGTCATTATATTAGGATGTTGGTTGAGGTGGATTTAAAGAATCCATTGCAGGATAAAATAATGATTGAAAGGCCGAGTCTGTCTCCTGTTTGCTTATTTTCAATATGAGAGGCTGCCTGAATTTTGTAAAAGCGTGGTATAATTGGTCATTCGGTTAGTAGATGTAACGGTAATAAGGAATCTGGTAGGACTCGGGGACGCCTAGGGCTCTGTGCCACTCCAAGAGCGCAAAGTTCGAATAAATCGGATGATTTGGATGGGGCGCTTTGGTTGGGAAGATTTGACCCAGAAAAGGGCAAGGGTGTAGAGTGCGTGGAAACGTCGAATAGGTTTGCGGGGCTTAGAGATGACGGGGATGAGGTTGATGAGGTGAGAAGCGGTTTGTTCCCCGGGCAAGTCGATGTGGCTGGAACTCTTGGGGCACCTTTAAAATTAATTCTAAAGCAGGTTGTACGAGTTTAGGCAAGAGGTGAGAGCCGGGCGGTTTAGATGAGGGGCCGCCGAAGGATGATATGGATAGGACAGCGAGAGGATGTGGTAGAGGACAATCAAATGGTGGTTTACGAGCCCCCTACTTCGGATGTGGAGGAGCCAAACTTGGAGGAAAATTTGAAGCAAGTGGAGGCAGCAGCTAAGGAGGGTATAAGATCACTAGAGATGATTCCTTGGCCTTAGCGGACATGGGGATTTATTCGCGTACAAGGAGACATAACCCGCCGAAGCACGGGACGTTGAAGAAGTCATGAATCATATCCTTTGTTGGAATGTTAGAGGTCTAGGCAATGATCAATCTAAGAATCTTCTTAGATTGCATTGTCTTCGCCTCAAACCCCTTTGGGTGGCTATTATTGAGCCCAAAGTGTTACTTTCTTCTATTCCTTTACGTTTTGGAATGAATTGAATATTGCTTTCCTTACGCAAAATGATAGAAGTCCTTTACGTCCGAATATTTGGGTGTTTCGTAGAGGCTGATTTGGTTGATGTTTCGAATGTGGTTTTTTGTTCTAGTCAAGTTGTGATTGTTAATACTTTCTTTGTCTAAGTTGAGAGTGTCCTTAGGTTTTGTGCATGCTAGTAATAGGTATGTTGTGAGACGTCAACTTTGGAGTGATATTTTACGGTTGAGCTTGCATAATTTTTGTTTAATGGGGGATTTTAATGTTGTTTTGGGGGCTCATGAGAGGGCTGGTAGTGTGTGTAGTAATGTTACTGCTATTGCTGATTTTAGGAAGTTCATTGATGATAATATGTTGATTGAGGTTGCTGCTTCGGGATGTTCCCATACTTGGTTTATTCGTCATGTTGGTTTTGGTTTACTTGCTGCTAAATTAGACAGGTTCTTGCTTCTAATGATTTTTAGACTCTTGGGCTGCTTGCTATGTTGATATTTTGCCTAAATCCCGCTCCGATCATTGTCTATGCTTAAATGTTAGTGTTGCCACTCCCGTTAATAGGAATAGGTGCTTTCGTTTTGGAATATGTGGATGGAACATGACTCTTTCTTGCCTTTAGTTGTTGCTGAATCTTGGAAGGCTCCTTTGGAGGCTTCAAATCCTTTAGCGTGTCATGGGAAGCTTAAGCCGTCTTAGGGGAACTCTTAAAATTTGGAATAAATCGGTTTTTGGCAATGCTTTTGCTTCGTGAGCAGGTTATGCAAGATCTTTTGAGGGTTCAAAATGAAATTCTTCTAAATGGGGATTCTACGGCTCTATTGGAGGAGGAGATTAATTGTCATGTCAAGCTTAATGGGATTTTGAAGCAACAATTTCAAGATTTACGTCAAAAGAATAGGCTTGATTGGCTTCAAGATGGGGATAGAAATTCCAGGTTTTTTCATGTTTTAAATAAGATTAATCATGTTCCTAAGTCTATAACTAAAATGAGTATTAATGGTCAAATTTCCAATGATGATTTTTTAATAAAACAACATGTGGTTGAGTATTTTGAATCTTTGTTTGCTTGCTGAGAATATGGAGTCTAATATGTGGGGTTTTGTTGAGAATCTTGTCCCTAAGCAGGTCACGGACATGCGTAATGATGCTCTTGTTGCTCCTCCAACTTGGGAGGAGACAATGGAGGCTGTTATGGGGCTGGATGGGAGTAGTTCGCCTGGTCTCGATGGTTTTACGGGTTCTTTCTTTCAGCATTGTTGGAAGATTATTGGCTTTGAGGTTTGGGAGGCAATTTGTCGAGGTTCTTCTTTATTAATAGATATATTCCGGTTGGTTTGAATGATTGTCATGTTACCCTTATTCCTAAAGTTGACGGTGCAAATGAGATTAAAAATTTCAGACCTATAGTCTTAGGGAATTTCATGTTTAAGATTTTAACTAAGATTATTTCGATTAGATTTGGTTTGATTTTATCTCATGTGCTTACTCCTTTCCAATTTGGTTTTATTCCGGGTAGGAAGATTAGGAATTGTATTGCTCTTGCTTCGGAGGCTTTTAATAAGATGTTGTCTGCTACTCATATTCCGGGAATGGCTTTGAAAATTGATATTACTAAAGCTTTTGATACTTTGGATTGGAGATTTTTGCTGCATGTTTTGTTTTGCATGGGGTTTAATGATAGTTTTATTGAGATCATTTGGGTTGTCCTATATTCTGCGAAATTGTCTATTATCGTTAACGGTACTCCGTGTGGTTTTTTTGCTTGCTCTAGGGGTGTTAGGCGGGGACCCTCTATCTCCGCTTCTTTTTTGTCTTTGCGGAGGATGTGCTTGGGAAGTGGATTGATTGGGCTATTCAAAGAGACCAGTTTAATCCTCTCAATTATTGTCCTTCTTATCTTTTTATGCGGATGATCTTATTTTCTTTGGCATTGCTAATTCTAAGAATATGTGTTGCATTAGACGTATTTTGCAGATTATGGTGATATTTCTCGCCAAAAGTTTAACCCTAGGAAATCTAGGGTTTACTATGGGAATAAGGTGACTACGGCGTAGACGTAGACTCGGTCGTCTCATTGAGATTATTCAGGAGCTATCCGGTTTGATTATTTAGGGATTTCTATTTTTCGGGGTTCTCCTAAGGCCTGGTAACCTTAGAAGTATTGCGGATTCTGTCATTAATAAATTTGCTAGATGGAAAGGTTCTACGTTGTCTTTAGCTGGTCGTGCTTGTTTGATAAATTCGGTGATTGTTAGTTCTCTTGTTCATTATATGTTGATTTACCGTTGGCGGCTAGTCTTTTGAAAAAATTGAGAATGCTATGCGTAATTTTCTCGTGGACGGGTAACATTAATAAAATGGGTAGTTTTAATATTTCTTGGTCTAAATGTTGTGCTCCTAGGGATGAAGGGGTTTGGGTATTAGATCGCTTAGGATTGCGAATGCCGCTTATAATAGTAAGTTTGTTTGGGATGTGTTGAGTCTTAATTCGGTTGACTTGAAGTATATTCACAATAGGTTTTTAATGATACTAATACTTTGCGTAAGTTTCGTGGGGTGTCTTCTATTTGGTCGGTTTTAGGAATCATGCGCCTAGGCTCATTTCGAATCTAGGTGGACTGTTGGTATGACATCTAAAGTGCTTTTTTAGAATGATAATTGGCTTGGTTTTGTGATTTCTGATAGGTTAGGTATTTCTTATGAGGACCGTAAGGATTTGAGGCTTACTATTTCGATTATTTCTTTGACAATTCTTGGCACTTGCATGAGGATTTTATTAAGTATTGTCTTGATATTGCTATTTGTGTTGTTGCCTTTAAATTTTCTCCTAGTGAGGATAAAGAGGGCTTGGTGTTTTTCTATTAATGGGAATGTTTCTTCCTCTCTTGCTTATCATAACTTGCGTGTTTCTTTTCCTAAGCCTCGTTGGGCTAGTTGGATTTGGAGTAAATTCATTTCGGATTGTAGGTCCACGTTTGTGTGGAGATTGGTTAATGGTCGTTTGCCTACTTATGATAAGTTAGGGAAAATAGGTATCTTGGGTCCTCACATTTGTTTGCTTTGTATGGGTGATATGGAGTCTATTGATCATGTTTTTAATAGTTGTTCGTTTGTGCAAATTTTATGGAGAAAGTTGTATGATCTTTTTATATGATTTTTGATGATTACTCTTCTTTTAATGAGCATTTATGTGCGGCTATTCTGTGTAAAGGCAGCAATCAATTATTGAATTTGTGGAAAATTGGTTTCATTTCTTTATGTTGGGTTATTTGGAATACTAGGAACCGTTGTCACTTTGATAATATTGCTCCTTCTACTAATCGCTCTTGGTCCGTTATTGTCGCTTTGATTAAGGAAGCGGGTTCCTTGGGTGTGGGTTGTTCGATGGTTCGGTTAGGGATTTGGTGGTAATGAAAAGGCTGGGTTTTACCTTATATCCTCCGGTTCCTAAGCCGTCTTATTTCTTTTAAATGGACTGCTCCTCTACCCGGCGAGGTTAAGGTAAATACGGGTAGTACGAGCAAAAGTCTGGACAAGGTTATATGGTGGTTTTGTTTTTAGAAATTATAGGGGTTTTTCTTGGCTGCCTTGTAACGACCACATTTTTTTTTACATTCAAAAATTAAGGTGGTCATCACCAAAACCTCAAATAGTGAAAACCGGTGACAATGAAAATAAATTAGTAAGTAGGGTTCACAAAGTTTTTCCTACAATTAACTCGGTCAATTTGAAAGAGGCAACAAAAGCTTCAAGTTTAAAAACACAATATTTAAAAAATGATTGCACTACAGAGATCGAGGGCTCACATCCATCTTCATTCCTCTTGTACGTTATTACCTCGAAAAGTGGAAGGGGGTGAGTCTTTGGAAAACACTCCGTGGGTTCACTCAAATACCCACCCAAACATCACACAAAATATCGTATTAAAGATCAACTACTTGGAATAATGTACATCTTGAACATAACAAATGAGAGACATATTAATCTCAAGCACAACATTTAAAAATCTCATAATGACAACTCATATTGCATTCTTCAAGTTTCAACAATCCGTTAACAATCAAGGGACATGCTCAACATCATGTAATGATAATACATAGATAATGTATACCACAATTGAAAATACACATAAGAGCACATCAATCTTGTTGGGGCACGCTTTACCCCGCTCGAGCATCTTGTTCGGGAGCTACCCGAAAGTGATCTTTCGATCGAATCTTGTACGGATTTACCCGTGATCTTAGCATAGCTATTATGGTATTATCCGCATAAAATACACCTTGTATGGTCTCAACCATGTATCATGCATCTTGTAATTTGAATGTGTATATATATGTATATATATACAAGCATTCAAGTACACATAAATCATACATCTTCACAATTGAGCATGCACACATATAAATATTCTTGTATGCATAATCATATTCCTTATAATGGAGCATGCACACATGCAAACAAACTTGTATCCATATTCATACATTTTCACATTTAAAAGATTATGCATATTTTCGAACTCATCACATATTCATAAAGCATGCATTTCACATTTTAGCATACACAAATTCACGTAGGACTATTCATACAATAAATCATATGATTTAAGTAGGTAACAAGAAAGTTCAACGAGAGTTACCCCACCTAGTAGTTTGCACGAATTAAGCGGTATTGTTTCCTCCTAGTTCCAAGCCTTCTCCTACTTCACCTTCCTCTAGTCCTATAACAACAAAAATTCTACCTCTTAGTTCTTACTAATAATCTAATCTAAATGATGGTCAATGTGTGTGATTGAAAGATGCATTATAAGAAGGAGGATAAGTGACTCAAGAGTAAACCTTATAATCAAATAAAAAGAAGTATTTTCTTAGGAGTTTAAAGGATAACACAAAAAAATCTGGATATTTGATTAGTTTGATGAAAACTGTCATTTCTGAAATTCTTGGCATTTTGCCACTGATTTTGCTAAAAACGATAAGAAACGAATATTTTACGTCCATTTGAAATTCTAGTAGCACCGTTGCAACTTTATTAAAACTTTGACCAAGTATAACTGGAGCTCTATAAGTTCGATTTAAAAAAGGAAACTGTTCTGGAAAGGTCTCGTCACCAGCTTTCCAACGAGACCAGAATCGAAAGATTTTGATACTTGAGTGAAAAGATATAAGTCGTAGAAATTGGTCCGCCTATAAGGGCATCCCTCCAACTTTGACTGAGCATAGCTGTAGTTCCATAACTCCGATTTGAAATCGGGAAAATGTTCTGGAAAGATCTCGACAACATCTTTCCAACAAGACAAGAATCAAAAGATTTCGACATTTGAGAAACAAGATATGAACTATAGAAGTTGGTCCGCCTATAAAGACATCCCTCCAAATTTGACTGAGCATAGCTCAAGATCCAAAAGTTCGATTTGAAAACGGGAAAATGTTCTGGAAAGATCTTGACAACAGCTTTCTAACAAGATAAGAATCAAAAGATTTCGACATTTGAAAAACAAGATATGAACTATAGAAATTGGTCCGCCTATAAAGGCATCCCTCCAACTTTGACTGAGCATAGATGGAGATCCAGAACTCCGATCTGAAAACGGGAAAATGTTCTGGAAAGCTCTTGAAAACAGCTTTCAGATGGCACTGGCCGATCGATCATCGGACGTCAGGTCACCAGCCGGAAACTGGGCAGAAGCTGTAGTGGTGTGTGTGTGAGAGAGAGGTGTGCAAGGTTTGTGCTTACCTTAGAGTGGAGTGCCAAAAATGTGCACAAAGGCTGCAACCTCCTATATATACTGCCCTACAAAAACTAGGGTTCCTCTAAATGGGCCTTAAAGGGCCCTTATCTTATCATTTTGGGTTGGGTCACTCTCTTACATACTTAAAGCTTATTTTTCCAACTCAAACCCATGATATTTGTTATTCTCTTTATTAATATTTCACATAATTATGTATACATATAATAATAATAATAATAATAATAATAATAATAATAATAATAATAATAATAATAATAATAATAATAATAATAATAATAATAATAATAATAATAATAATAATGCTAATAATAATAATAAAATAATTTTTAAAAAAATGAAATTCTTGTGTGTTGTTACACCCTACCCCTAAAAAAAAATTAGTCCTCGAGATTTGATAACATACCATTTTGCGATAGGTTGGGGTACTTTGCAAGAACTTCGCTCTCGAGTTCCCAAGTGGATTCGCCTTTATCATGATTACTCCATTGAATCTTAACTAGGTGAATTTCACGATTACGAAGATTTTTGATCTTGCGCTCTAGTATAGCGATGGGCAATTCCTTGTAGGATAGATCCTCCTTGACTTCAAGTCCTTCATGATGGATTACATGGCTCGGATCAAACACATATTTCCTCGGCATGGAAATGTGGAAGATATTATGCACTCGGATAGATCCGGTGGCGGTCAAGACGTTAAGCAACTTCCCGACGCGTTCTAAGATTTCGTATGGTCCAATAAATCTTGGTCGTAGCTTCCCTTTTGCCAAAACGGACAACACCTTTAATGGGTGACACTTTGAGAAAAACTTTCTCTCCAATCGCAAACTCTAAATCCTTAGTCTTTGGTCGGCGTAAGATTTTTGTCTATCTTGGGCCATCTTGATTCTTTCTCTAACTTTATCTATAGCCTCGACAGTTCTCTCGACTATCTCCGGTCCTAAAATCCTTCTTTCTCCAACCTCATCCCAATACAAAGGCGATCTACATTTTCTCCCATAAAGAGCTTCATAAGGTGCCATCCCTATAGTTGATTGAAAACTTGTTGTATGCAAATTCCACTAAGGGCAACTAATCCTCCCATTTTCCTCCAAAATCTAGAACACAAGCCCTAAGCATATCCTCTAATGTTTGTATAGTCCTTTCCGATTGACCATCTGTTTGTGGATGAAAGCGATCTTAAAGTTGAGCTTAGTTCCCATAGCTTTATGCAAACTCTTCCAAAATTGAGACGTGAACCTCGTGTCACGATCAAAAACTATAGATAGGGGGACTCCATGAAGTTTCAACACTTCCTCAAGATATATGTGGGCTAGCTTATCCAAGCTATGAGTCATCTTAATTGGTAAAAAGTGGGCTGACTTGGTTAAGCGATCAACGATAACCCAAATTGCATGGTTGCCACGTCGACCTTGGTAAACCAACAACGAAATCCATTGCGATGTGTTCCCACTTCCATTCTGGAATTTCAAGCGGTTGTAGGAGACCACTTTGGGTCGTTGATGTTCCGCTTTAACTTGTTGACAAGTTAAGCATCTTTGAACATACAATGCTATACTCCCCTTCATGTTCCTCCACCAAAACATCTTCTTTAAGTCTCGATACATCTTTGTAGTCCCCGGGTGGGCGGTGTAAGGGGTGTTATGTGCTTCTTCTAGGATCTCTCTACGAACAACATCATCCTTCGAACGCAAATTCTTCCTTCATATGATAATGCCCCATCAATGTCTATGGTGAAACCCTTTATGGCACCACTCATAACCTTATTCCTCAACTTTTCTAGAAATTCATCTTTAATTTGGGCTTCAATGATCTTTTCTCGTAACGTAGGCTTCGCTACTAAGGCCGCTATGATAGTGTTGGCACTCGTAGGTGGCGATATGATTTCCAACTTCATCTTGCTAAATTCTTTTATAAGATGCTCTTGGGCGGTCAACAAGCGAGGCTTCATTACCTTTACCCTTACGACTCGGGCGTCGGCGACTACATTAGCCTTCCCGGGATGATACAAGATAGTACAATCATAATCCTTAACTAATTCCAACCATCTCCTTTGCCTCATGTTCAGTTCTTTTTGCTCAAAGAAATACTTGAGGCTCTTATGATCAGTGTAGATCTCGCATCTCCCACCGTAAAGGTAGTGACGTCATATCTTCAAGGCATGAACCACTGCGGCAAGTTCCAAATCATGGGTCGGATAATTTTGCTCGTGGATCTTTAGTTGCCTTGAGGCGTAGGCTATTACTCTCCGCGTTGCATCAAAACACAACCTAGCCCAAGTTTAGATGCATCACTATAGATCACGAATCCTTCGGTACCATCGGGTATGGCTAAGACGGGCGCTGAAACCAACCTTCTTTTGAGTTCTTGGAAACTATTCTCACACTTTTCTGTCCACGAAAACTCATCCCTTTCCGGGTAAGACGAGTCAAGGGTGTTGCAATCTTTGAAAAATTTTCAATGAACCTTCGATAGTTTCCAGCCAAACCAAGAAAACTACGAACTTCACTTACGTTAGACGGTGTCCCCAATTACTAACCGCATCCACCTTGGTTGGATCTACTTCAATACCTTTGGCTGACACGATATGACCAAGAAAAACCACTTTGTCCAACCAAAATTCACACTTCTTGAATTTGGCAAAAGTCTCTCTTTACGAAGAGTCTCCAATGTGATTCATAAGTGTTCCTCGTGTTGCCTCTTATCACGAGAGTAGACTAGTATATCGTCAATGAAAACAATTACGAACCTGTCAAGGAACGGGTGGAAGACTTCGATTCATGAGATCCATAAAAATTGCGGGTGCATTACTAAGCCCGAAGGGCATAACCACAAACTCATAATGCCCATATCGTGTTCTAAAAGTCGTTTTAGGTATATCTTCCTCCTTGATTTTCACTTGGTGATAACCCGAACGCAAGTCGATCTTAGAGAACACACTTGCACCTCTTAATTGGTCAAAAGGTCTTCGATTCGTGGGAGTGGGTACTTGTTCTTTATTGTGAGTTTGTTTAACTCACGGTAGTCAATGCACATTCGAAATGTTCCATCCTTCTTCTTGACAAATAGGATTGAGGCTCCCAAGGGGAAACACTAGGTCGTACAAAACCTTTGTCAAGAAGTTCTTGTAGCTTAATTTTCAACTCTTGAAGTTCCTTGGGAGCCATTCTATAAGGTGCCTTTGAGACGGGTGCGAAAGAGATCGATTGTAAACTCCACTTGTCGGTTTGGAGGTAAACTGGCAAATCTTCGGGGAAAACATCCTTATACTCCCTCACAATTGGAACATCTTCCGGTGTTAGCTCGGGTGGCTTGGTGCCCGTCACGAGCACCGAGGTAAGCTTGGATGCCTTCTCTTCTTATCAATTTAGCTGCCTTCATTGCGGATATAATTTGGGGTTGAAACGCAGATTTCACCCCAAGGAAAGTAAACTCCTCCTTCCCGGGTATAAGAAAAGATACTTCTTTCTCATGACACTTGATGGTGGCATGGTTGGTTTGGAGCCAGTCCATGCCCAAAATCACATCAAAATCTTTCATTTCAATGACGTGCGGGTCAGCCCATAAAACTCTAACTCCGAAATCAATTTCGACATTCTTACACAATTTATCGATTCACGATAACCTTACCGAGAAGGTATACTAACTTCTAAACTAGCATCTATAACAGTGAGGTCTTTATCTTTCAAACACTCATACAATTTAGCGAGATATAAAAGAATGTGTGGCACCGGTATCAAAGAGCATAAGAGCGGGTATACTTGAAATGGGTAACATACCTGCCATGGTTCCAAGTTTCTTAGCTGCATCTCCTTTGGTCATTGCAAAAGTACGAGCTTTCCCAATGTTAGGCTTCCTTGGGTTCTCTTTCCCTTTACCGGCCTCTAGGCCCTTTGCATGAGGACAATCGTGAGCATTGTGGCACGACTCTCTGCACCGGTAACAAATTCCAGTCCCAAACAAACATTCACCCTTGTGGTGCCTCCCACACTTAGGACATTTGGGGATGTCACTAGCGATATTTAGCCCACGCTTCCCTTCAATCTTAACTTGTTTATTTTTAGCACTGTGGTGGATTTCCCCACCTCTTCCGACTAGAAGCTTCAATAGGTTTCTTACTTTGGCATTATCCATCCTTAGCCTAGAAGCAATCTCATGAGCTCGTTCCACAACTTCACCATATGTCATAGCTCCTTGTCCAGCAAGAATACAACTAATCTCCGGCCTTAGCCCCTCTCAAAACGACGAGCCTTCTTCTCTTGAGAGTCCACCATGTGAGTGGCGTGGCGCGATACCGGGTGAATTTTCGCTCGTACTCCATTACCGTCATAGTCCCTTGCTTCAAGTACATGAACTGCTGGCTCTTTCTTCTCACGATAAGAGTGTGGTAAATAGTTTTGTATGACCACATCCTTGAAATCATTCCAAGTCATGGCTTCTATCTGGGTGGAGTTCGTGTCCTACGGTAGGATTCCCACCAGAAATCAGCATCCTCGATTAGTTGGAAAATAGCACACGAAACCTTTTGTGTATCCGAGCAATTCATGTGAGTAAAGAGTCTATCTAGCGCCCTAAGCCACTCTTCGGCCTCAGCAGTTCTCCCTTTCCATTAAACGTTGGCGGCTGAAACCTTCGGAATTGGTGAACAATAGAGTTGGTATCCTCACGCTGGGGCTGCGGTACGGGGTGCACGAGTGGTATTAAGGTATTGCGTAAGCCCTCGAAGTAAGTTAAGAAAGTCTCCTGCTGGAACGTTGGCACCTACGGCGAGGCACCTCTTGAGCAATTTCATTTTGTCCAGGAATTGGTGGGTTACGGGCGGGTGGTTGTTCTTGAGGGGACGACCACGACGTGCCATGATGAGTCTAGTAAGCAAACAAATAAATAAGAGAGATGAAATCACTATTCATCAATATCTTATTGCATCAAAGGTCACCTTCCATTAACCGTAGTGAACAAACAAAGAAAGATTGATACACATTCGTCCCCAAAGATAAACATTTCCACAAGCCTCGAACACATAGGTCTACATTGCCACAAAAGAAAAAGATAATTAACAACCACAATGATGTTAACAACTTAAGTGTAAAAATCCTAATCAGTTACTCGGTTGGCTCGACTAGTGATCTTCCTCGGGGTCTGCTCGGGGTCCTCCTCGGGATCCTCCTCGATAGGATCATCCTCGTGATCCTCACCATCTTCATCATCATCCGGAATCCATGCCGGTTCTAGCACAACCTTTCTAGGGTCCTGCTCAAAAGCCCACTCCCGATGTAGGATGGAGGTGAACTCGGGATAAGCGATGATCGGTGAGTCATCTGTGATATCATAACGAACAATCTCGGAATAAAGATTTTCCGCTCGTACACGCCAATCCTCGGGTAAGGTCTCAATGAGGCGCAAACAAGCTTTACTATCGGAAAAACTAAGTGACAGACGTCGGACCTCTCTCCACATATCCATCATGCGAGATATGTGAGTACCGATTGAATCCCCCTCCGCCCTAGAGTAGTTACGGTATCTCCTCATAGCACCTACTCTAGGCTGCTACTCGTCCGCTCATGGACTTACGAGTTGTCTGTCTCATACGCACCATCGATTAGTCCTATGAGTAAGAACTCAATCTAGCCTTAGAATTATTCCAAATCCCAACTACATAGTTACTCACACAAAACAAGAACATGTTTACATCAAATATAGCATCACAACTAATACACGCACGAGACAAACGTACCGACTTGGAGCGGCGGACTGAAGTTGGTTGTGAGTCTCGTCTCAAAGTGCATTTAAGTAAGAACTTTCGGAAAAAAAAATCTTATGAAAACATTAGTGAGCAAGTCTTGAGAATTGTAGACCCGCTCGATACCACATTGTAACGACCACTTTTTTTTACATTAAAAAATTAAGGTGGTCATCACCAAAACCTCAAATAGTGGCGGTGACAGCGGAAATAAATTAGTAAGTAGGGTTCACAAAGTTTTTCCTACAATTAACTGGTCAATTTGAAAGAGGCAACAAAAAGCTTCAAGTTTAAAAACACAATATTTAAAAAAATGATTGTACTACGGAGATCGAGGGCTCACATCCATCTCCATTCCTCCGTGCGTTATTACTTGAAAAGGGAAGGGGGTGAGTCTTGGAAAACACTCCGTGGGTTCACTCAAATACCCACCCAAACATCACACAAAATATTGTATTAAAGATCAACTACTTGGAATAATGTACATCTTGGACATAACAAATGAGAGACATATTAATCTCAAGCACAACATTTAAAAATCTCATAATGACAACTCATATTGCATTCTTCAAGTTTCAACAATCCGTTAACAATCAAGGGACATGCTCAACATCATGTAATGATAATACATAGATAATGTATACCACAGTAGGTAATACACATAAGAGCACATCAATCTTGTTGGGGCACGCTTTACCCGCTCGAGCATCTTGTTCGGGAGCTACCCGAAAGTGATCTTTCGATTGAATCTTGTACGGATTTACCCGTGATCTTAGCATAGCTATTACGGTATTATCCGCATAAAATACACCTTGTATGGTCTCAACCATGTATCATGCATCTTGTAATTCGAAGCGTGTATATAAATGTATATATATACAAGCATTCAAGTACACATAAATCATACATCTTCACAATTGAGCATGCACACATATAAATATTCTTGTATGCATAATCATATTCCTTATAATGGAGCATGCACACATGCAAACAAACTTGTATCCATATTCATACATTTTCACATTTAAAAGATTATGCATATTTTCGAACTCATCACATATTCATAAAGCATGCATTTCACATTTTAGCATGCATATATATATATATATATATATATATATATATATATATATATATATATATATATATATATATATATATCATATACACAAATTCACGTAGGACTATTCATACAATAAATCATATGATTTAAGTAGGTAACAAGAAAGTTCAACGAGAGTTACCCCACCTAGTAGTTTGCACGAATTAAGCGGTATTGTTTCCTCCTAGTTCCAAGCCTTCTCCTACTTCACCTTCCTCTAGTCCTATAACAACAAAAATTCTACTTCTTAGTTCTTACTAATAATCTAATCTAAATGATGGTCAATGTGTGTGATTGAAAGATGCATTATAAGAAGGAGGATAAGTGACTCAAGAGTAAACCTTATAATCAAATAAAAAGAAGCATTTTCTTAGGAGTTTAAAGGATAACACAAAAAAATCTGGATATTTGATTAGTTTGATGAAAACTGTCATTTCTGAAATTCTTGGCATTTTGCCACTGATTTCGCTAAAAACGGATAAGAAAGCGAATATTTTACGTCCATTTGAAATTCTAGTAGCACCGTTGCAACTTTATTAAAACTTTGACCAAGCATAACTGGAGCTCTATAAGTCCGATTTAAAAAAAGGAAACTGTTCTGGAAAGGTCTCGTCACCAGCTTTCCAACGAGACCAGAATCGAAAGATTTTGATACTTGAGTGAAAAGATATAAGCTATAGAAGTTGGTCCACCTATATGGGCATCCCTCTAACTTTGTTTGAGCATAGCTATAGTTCCAAAACTCCGATTTGAAATCGGGAAAATGTTCTGGAAAGCTCTCGACAACATCTTTCTAACAAGATAAGAATCAAAAGATTTCGGCATTTGAGCAACAAGATATGAACTATAGAAGTTGGTCCGCCTATAAAGCATCCCTCCAACTTTGACTGAGCATAGCTATAGATCCAAAATTTCGATTTGAATACGGGAAAATGTTCTGGAAAGATCTTGACAATAGTTTTCTAACAAGACAAGAATCAAAAGATTTCGACATTTGAGCAACAAGATATGAACTATAGAAGTTGGTCCGCCTATAAAGGCATCACTCCAACTTTGACTGAGCATAGATGGAGATCCAGAACTCCGATCTGAAAACGGGAAAATGTTCTGGAAAGCTCTTGAAAACAGCTTTTAGATGGCACTGGCCGATCGATCATCGGACGTCAGGTCGCCGGCCGGAAATTGGGCAGAAGCTGTAGTGGTGTGTGTGTGAGAGAGAGGTGTGCAAGGTTTGTGCTTACCTTAGAGTGGAGTGCCAAAAACGTGCACAAAGGCTGCAACCTCCTATATATACTGCCCTACAAAAACTAGGGTTCCTCTAAATGGGCCTTAAAGGGCCCTTATCTTATCATTTTGGGTTGGGTCACTCTCTTACATACCTAAAGCTTATTTTTCCGACTCAAGCCCATGATATTTGTTATTCTCTTGTGAGTTTTATTACATAATAAATAATTCAATGAGGATAATATTATATAGCATGCATTTGCACATCTTATTAATATTTCACATAATTATGTATACATATAATAATAATAATAATGCTAATAATAATAATAAAATAATTTTTAAAAAAATGAAATTCTTGTGTGTTGTTACATGCCTGTTCTCTTTTGGTTGGTTGGGGTTTCTGTTTGAAGGGGAATTAGCTCTTGCTTTACGTGCTATTTTATTTGCTCATACTAATGGTTGGAATAAGTTGTGGTTAGAAAGCAGATTCTTTGTATGTTTGTGATGCTTTTGATGGTAGGCTTTCTTACATTCCTTGGAGATTGCAAGCTTTATGGGATAAATGGAGAATGTTGGCTCCTACGTTTGAATTGCGTGTGAGTCACATTTACGGGGAAGGAAATAAGCCTGCCCGATTTAATTGCTAAATCCCATCTTTGGTGAATGGCGGGGTCGCCCTCTGGAGTTTGTGAAGGAGCTTATTGATGCCGATATTAATTTGGAGCATTTTAGATTTGTGAATGTTAATTCCTCTAAGTTGGTTTTGTTTGCTTTGTGGTGCTTTGTTCTGTTTTCGGGTAACCCGTTGTTGTCCTTAGACTGGTTTCTTTGATCAAGAGAGGATAATGTTGAGCTCAAGGCATTGTGGTGTTCCACCGAGTAGAATAAGAAAGGTGGTTCTCATCTTTGTCATCGATTGGTGGTTCTTGGAACTTCATTGTTGGTTTGTTTGTTGTGTTTTCGTTGCCTTGTATTACGGGCTTTTGTTTGTTTCTGGGGTCTTGTATTCCGGACCTTGGTTGACCACTTGTATTTCGAGTCCTGTGTTTTTGTTCCTTGGGAGGCTTGCCGCTTGTTACTATTTTTCTCCTTTGTCCGGTTTTTCCACAAGGGGGTTTTACGGACAAGGTTTTTAGTGAGGCCTTGCAAGCCTCCGGACGGTTTCCCCTTTGAAGTCGGGGTTATGACTTCTTTTCTTTTCTTTTATAATAATATCATCTTATTCCTCAAATTAATCAAACAAGCACTCCTTATTTTTTCTCTTTTTGAATGTTAAAACAGAAATCTATAGGGTTTTTGTAGAATTGAAATAATCTCGGTATGACCCGTTATAAAACATTAATTTTTATGTATTTTGCATTTTAAAGGTTTATTTATCGTTCTTTTCCCTCCATTATTTGCATTCGGTGTAGTTTTTAGAGTGTTATAATAGACAACTAAACTTTGTGATAACTAGTTATTTTTTGTCTTTTTGATACAAAACACTATTGAAATGATCTTTTCACTCGAATGATCATTAATTAAGGTAAGAAAAGTACTTAGGAAGTTCAATGGATCTCAAATTAGTCAAACAAACACTCCTTATTTTTCCTCTTTTTGCATGCCAAAAATAGAAATCTATAGGGTTTTTGTAGAATTCTGAATAATCTCGGTATGACCGTGTTAAATCATTGGTTTTTATGTATTTTGCATTTAAAAAGTTTATTTATCGGTCTTTTTCCTCTATTATCTGCATTAGGTGTAGTTTTTAGAGTGTTATAATAGACAACTAAACTTTGTGATAACTAATTATTTTTGTCTTTTTTATTCAAAACATTATTGTAATGTTCATTTCATTCAAATGATCATTAATTAAGGTAAGAAAAGTACTTAGGAAGTACCAATAGAATCTCAAATTAATCAAACAAACACTCCTTATTTTTCCTCAAATTAAAGGTATTATTAATAAAAGATAAAAAGAAAAAACCTAGAGCCATATGATCACATGTCGATCAAGAGGCCGGACCCTCGTTAAAAAACCTTTGATGGCAAAACCCTCCTTAGGGAAAAATCCATCAAAGGGAAAAAAGAGATAGTCCTCTAAAAGGGTACATCAATAAAGCACAAGAGAACTACATTATAATAACTAAAGTGGATTCTAGAAAACAACCGAGAAAAAGCCATAGAAGAAAGGCCAACACCAACGGTCAAAAATAAAAAACCAACTAAAGTGTAGCCACTCCAATCTGTCTAATGGGCCCAAAAACAGGCCCAACTCTTATCCTAATTGACTACTAGAATCAACCAAGCGAAAGCTCTAGCAACCCAAAATTGAGAACGGCCAAGCCGATCCAAACAACCAGTGAAGCTGCGTCGAATTTCCACAACACTTGCCGCCTAAACAACAACCAAAATCGGCTCCCCAAAGCCTACAAAAACCAAAAAAATAACTGAAGTACTTTTCAAGCGAGCCAAGCCAACATCAGCCCCAAAATGCTTGAAAAACCAACAAAGCAGCAAAAACAAAAATCTATAGGGTTTTTGTAGAATTTGAAATAATCTCGATATGACCCGTTATAAAACATTGATTTTTATGTATATTGTAATCAAAAGGTATATTTATCGGTCTTTTTCGCGATTATCTGCATTAGGCGTAGTTTTTAAAGTTTCATTATCGACAACTAAACTTTGTGATAACTTGTTATTTAGGGTCTTTTTATTCAAAACACTATTGTAATGATCATTTTCAATCCAATGATCATTAATTAAGGTAAGAAAAGTACTTAGAAAGCACCCAATGGATATCAAATTAGTCAAACAAACACTCCTTATTTTTCCTCTTTTTGCATGCTAAAAGCAATTTATAAGGATTTTGTAGAATTCTGAATAATCTCGATATGACCCATGATAAATCATTGATTTTTATGTATTTTTCATTTAAAAGGTTTATTTAACGGTCTTTTTCCTCCATTATACGCATTAGGTGTAGTTTTTAGAGTGTTATTATCGACAACAAAATTTTGTGATAACTAGTTATTTTTGTCTTTTTGATTCAAAATACTATTGTAATGATCATTTCAGTCCAATAATCATTAATAAAGGTAAGAAAAGTGCTTAGGAAGTACCAGCGGATCTCAAATTGGTCAAACAAACACTCCTTATCTTTCCTCTTTTTGCATGCTAAAAATAGAAATCTATAGGGTTTTTGTAGAATTGAATAATCTCGCTATGACCCATGTTAAATCATTGATTTTTATGTATTTTGTATTTAAAAGATTTATTTATCGGTCTTTTTCCCTTTATTATCTGCATTAGGTATAGTTTTTAGAGTGTTATAATAGACAACTAAAATTTGTAATAACTAGTTATTTTTTTCTTTTTAATACAAAACACTATTGAAATGATCATTTAACCCCAACGATCATTAATTAAGGTACGCAAAGTACTTAGGAAGTTTCAATGGATCTCAAATTGGTCAAACAAACACTCCTTGTTTTTCCTCTTTTTGCATGCTAAAACATAAATCTATAGGGTTTTTGTAGTATTCTGAATAATCTCGGTATGACCCGTGATAAATCATTAATTTTTATGTATTTTGCATTTAAAAGGTTTATTTATCTTTCTTTTACCTTCATTATTTGCATTAGGTGCAGCTTTTAGAGTGTTATAATAGACAACTAAACTTTGTGATAACTCTTAATTTTTGTCTTTTTGATACAAAAATACTATTGAAATGATCATTTCACTCGAATTATCATTAATTAAGGTAAGAAAAGTACTTAGAAAGTTCTAATGGATCTCAAATTAGTCAAACAAACACTCCTTATTTTTTCTCTTTTTGCATGTTTAAAATAGAAATCTATAGGGTTTTTGTAGAATTCTGAATAATCTCGGTATGACCCGTGTTAAATCATTGATTTTTATGTATTTTGCATTTAAAAAGTTTATTTATCCGTCTTTTCTCTCTATTATCTGTATTAGGTGTAGTTTTTAGAGTGTTATAATAGACAACTAAACATAGTGATAACTAATTATTTTTGTCTTTTTGATTCAAAGCACTATTGTAGCGATCATTTCATTCAAATGATCATAAATTAAGGTAAGAAAAGTGCTTAGGAAGTACCAACAGATCTCAAATTAATCAAACAAGCACTCCTTATTTTTTCTCTTTTTGAATGTTAAAACAGAAATCTATAGGGTTTTGTAGAATTCGAAATAATCTCGGAATGACCCGTTATAAAACATTAATTTTTATGTATTTTGCATTTTAAAGGTTTATTTATCGTTCTTTTCCCTCCATTAATTGCATTCGGTGTCGTTTTTAGAGTGTTATAATAGACAACTAAACTTTGTGATAACTAGTTATTTTTGTCTTTTTGATACAAAACACTATTGAAATGATCTTTTCACTCGAATGATCATTAATTAAGGTAAGAAAAGTACTTAGGAAGTTCCAATGGATAACAAATTAGTCAAACAAACACTCCTTATTTTCCTCTTTTTGCATGCCAAAAATAGAAATCTATAGGGTTTTTGTAGAATTCTGAATAGTCTCGGTATGACCCGTGTTAAATCATTGATTTTTATGTATTTTGCATTTAAAAAGTTTATTTATCGGTCTTTTCCCTCTATTATCTGCATTAGGTGTAGTTTTTAGAGTGTTATAATAAACAACTAAACTTTGTGATAACTAATTATTTTTGTCTTTTTATTCAAAACATCATTGTAATGTTTATTTGATTCAAATGATCATTAATTAAGGTAAGAAAAGTACTTAGGAAGTACCAATAGAATCTCAAATTAATCAAACAAACACTCCTTATTTTTCCACAAATTAAAGGTATTATTAATAAAAGATAAAAAAAAACCTAGAGCCATATGATCACATGTCGATCAAGAGGTCGGACCCTCGTTAAAAAACCTTTGATGGCAAAACCCTCCTTAGGAAAAAATCCATCAAAGGGAAAAAAGAGATAGTCCTTTAAAAGGGTACATCAATAAAGCTCAAGAGAACTACATTATAATAACCAAAGTGGATTCTAGAAAAGCGACCGAGGAAAAAACCATAGTAGAAAGACCAACACCAACGGTAACAAATAAAAAACCAACTAAAGTGTAGCCACTCCAATTGTCTAATGGGCCCAAAAAACAGGCCCAACTCTTATCCAAATTGACTACCGAGAATCAACCAAGCGAAAGCTCTAGCAACCCCAAAATTGAGAACGACCAAGCGGATCCAAACGGCCCTGAAGCTGCGTCGAGAATTTCCACAACAACTTGCCGCATAAACAGCGACCAAAACCGGCTCCCAAAGCCTACAAAAAACCAAAAAAATAAGCAAGTATTTTTCAAACGAGCCAAGCCAACATTAGCCCCAAAATGCTTGAAAAACCAACGCAAACAGCAAAAACAAAAATCTATAGGGTTTTTGTAGAATTTGAAATAATCTCGGTATGACCGTTATAAAACATTGATTTTTATGTATATTGTAATCAAAAGGTTTATTTATCGGTCTTTTTCTCGATTATACTCATTAGGCGTAGTTTTTAGAGTTTCATTATCGACAACTAAACTTTGTGATAATTTGTTATTTATTGTCTTTTTATTCAAAACACTATTGTAATGATCATTTCAATCCAATGATCATTAATTAAGGTAAGAAAAGTACTTAGGAAGTATCAATGGATATCAAATAAGTCAAACAAAGCAGTCCTTATTTTTCCTCTTTTTGCATGCTAAAACAGAAATCTATAAGGATTTTGTAGAATTCTGAATAATCTCGATATGACCCATGATAAATCATTGATTTTTATGTATTTTTCATTTAAAAGGTTTATTTAACGGTCTTTTTCCTCCATTATACGCATTAGGTGTAGTTTTTAGAGTGTTATTATCGACAACAAAATTTTGTGATAACTAGTTATTTTTTATCTTTTTGATTCAAAACACTATTATAATGATCATTTCAGTCCAATGATCATTAATAAAGGTAAGAAAAGTACTTAGGAAGTACTTTTGAACAAATCATTCAGGATGTTTCTCTCTCTAGATTTTTCTCGACTTCTCTCTAGGAATTTTCCACGTCTTTTCATATTTCTCGATAATTTGTTCTTGATTTACGTAATTCTCCCACCCATGGATTCAATGAAAATAAGGGCCTTTGAAATACTAAACTCGAGAATTCCCTTGGTTACGTGATTTCGCCGCTGAATTTCAAATTGATGAATTGCGGTCTACGGAGAATCCGCCATTAACGGGCGAAGCAGACGTTCAAACATCCGATTTGGGTTTGGCTATTGGGGGTTCTCTCCAAATTCAAGAAAACCAATTGCGCAATTTATGTAAGAAAATTCGAGAATCGATTAGTCCGTCTTCGTAAGTAGCGGTGGGTATCGAATCTCGGTCCTCGTCGAGTGAATTGGTCAAAGAATTACAAAAATCGGTTGGTATTTTGGATTCAAAGGGTTTTCCTCCATTAATGGGAATCGCAGATTCAGTTTTGGGGATTCCTCTAAAGTGTCTTCTTCTTGAGACCCGGGAGCCCTAATTTCGTCTTCTTCATTATCGATTCCGCTGGTTAGGCGGTCAGCGCAAGCTTCGGCTTGGGTTCGTCCTCCTTCGATTGTGGCTCCTTCGGCGACAACTTCTTCAGCCGCTCGGGTGGTTACTGGATTCAACAGACCCGATGTCGTCGAGATCATTGTTCCGGTCGAAAGGGGAGTTTTACTCCTTACAGGTGGGCGAAAATCTTTATAATCAACGGGCGAAGATGTATGTTGATTCGCTCATAGGCCGTGTGATTTACGCAAGGGGATAAACCAGTCCAAATTTAGAGCTGCAACAAAAATTGGAGGCACTTTGGGAGATGAACGGTTCAATTCGTTTGTTACCCCAGGCGGGGATATTTTAACATACACTTCGACAAAGAAAGAAGAGAGAGACAAGGCTTTCCTTCGTCAATCTTGGGCTCTAAAACCAGGTATTTTGCGTTTACAAAAGTGGACTCCCAATTTTAATCCGTATAAGGTTAATTCGTCGTAGCTCGATTTGGGTTAGGGTATATGAATTACCAATTGAGTATTGGTGTAAAGAAGTCTATGCGGGTATTTCGGCAGCCTTAGGTACATTAATTAGGGGTGATGATAGAACTAATAGGAAGGAAATGTGTCACTATGTTAGATTGTTGGTTGAGATGGATTTGAAGAATCCTCTGCAAGACAAGATTATGATTGAAGGGTCGGGTTATTATTTTTTGCTTATTTTCAATATGAGAGATTACCGGAGTTTTGCAAGAATTGTGAAATAATTGGACATCATGTTAGTAAGTGCAATAGTAGTAAAAATGTTGGTAAGATGCGGGGTACTCCTAGGGTTGTTGCCACTCCGAGAGACCAAGGTGCGAGTTCGGCTACAGATGAGCAAGTTAATGATATGGAAACTACGAGATAAGGTGGAAAATGCTGCTGTCCTTACGGTTGAGGAGGAAAGCGGTTGAGGAATTGAGTGGGTTGTTTCCTGGGTGCGTGGATGTCATGGGTACTTTGGGTGCTCCGTTGAAATCAATACTTAAGAAGGCTCCGAAAGTTCAAAGCCAAGAAGGGGTTGATAAAGAGGAAAAGGATATGCAATTGGTGGTTTTTGACCGGGTACTTCGAGAAAAGGATGAACTCTGCCCTTGAAGCCGATTTCGAACAATTAAATGTTCTTTGCTAAAGAGGAGTTTAAAATCACAAAGGATGCAACGTCGGCTCTTGCGGATATGGGTATTATTTCGCGAACTAGGAAACGCAATCTGACGAAACAAGGGAGTTCAAAGAAGTCCTAATTTGTATCCTTTTGTGTTGCGGTTTGGGCTGTCTATTACGGTGTTTTCCTTACGTTTTTGCTAGTCTTAGGTTTGGTTTTTGGGCTGTTTTTGTGTTTTGTGGGTTGGTTTCTGCTGGTTTTTGTTGTTGCTTGCTGGTTTTGTGTTTTGGGCTGGTCTTTACATTGGGTTTCTTTGGTTTGGTCTTGTTTTTCTTTGTTTCTTCTTTGGTTATTATATTGTGGCTGGTTTTTGTTGTTGTGGCTTCTTTTGTGTGGTTTTGAAATTTGGGTGTTCTTTGTTTCTGCGTTTTTGTGTTGGGTTTTTGCTGATTTTTGTTTTGCTTGTTGGTTTTGTGTTTTGGGCTGGTCTTTTCGATGGGTTTGCTTTGGTTTCGTGCTTTGGTTTTTGCCGTTTCTTGCCGGTTATTATTTGTTGGTTTCGATGTTGTGGTTTCTTGCTTTGTTTGGTTTTTTACGCTATTTTTTCGATGTTGTTTTGGGTGTTTTTGTTCATTTGGGTTGCTGTTTTTGGGTGTTTTTGTTCATTTGGGTTGCTGGTTTTTGTCTTTGGTTTCTTGCCGGTTTGTGTACGGGGCTTGTATTTGTTTAGCGAGGTTGTTCTTTGGTTCAAGTCTGTTGGCTGACTTTGGCTGTTTTTTCGTTACGTTGGCTTTAGTTTTCGACCTTGTATTCCGGGTCGTTTAGTTGGTTCCTTTGTGGGGTTTTGTATTCCGGACCCTGTTTGACCTTTGTATTTTGGGTCGTCTTTTTAGCCTTGTATTCCGGGCTTGTCTCTTTTATTTTGGAGGCTTGCTTGTTGTATCTTTTTTCTCCTTGGTCCGGTTTTTCCCCAAGGGGGTTTTACGGACAAGGTTTTTAGTGAGGCCTTGCAAGCCTCCGGTTTGTTCTCCCTTTGAAGTCGGGGTTATGACTTCGTTTTCTTTTCATTTTATTAATAAAATACCTTTATTCCTCAAATTGGTCAAACAAACACTACTTATCTTTCCTCTTTTTGCATGCTAAAAATAGAAATCTATAGGGTTTTTGTAGAATTCTGAATAATCTCGGTATGACCCATGTTAAATCATTGATTATTATGTATTTAACCAAGGGGCATAGCCCACTTAGCCACCGGGCTCCTCACTTAAGTGGGAGACTGGGTTCGATTCCCTTCGGGAACGAATTGGAGTGGGAGATATAAGGAGACTTGGAGTTTGAATTTGTAAGGAGACTTGGCGAACTAACTTCTAACTACTAACAACTAACATTTACCGATCAAAAAAAAATTGATTTTTATGTATTTTGTATTTAAAAGATTTATTTATCGGTCTTTTTCCCTTTATTATCTCGCATTAGGTATAGTTTTTAGAGTGTTATAATAGACAACTAAAATTTGTAATAACTAGTTGTTTTTTTCTTTTTAATACAAAACACTATTGAAATGATCATTGCACCCCAACGATCATTAATTAAGGTACGCAAAGTACTTAGGAAGTTTCAATGGATCTCAAATTAGTCAAACAAACACTCCTTGTTTTTCCTCTTTTTGCATGCTAAAACATAAATCTATAGGGTTTTTGTAGTATTCTCAATAATCTCGGTATGACCCGTGATAAATCATTAATTTTTTTGTATTTTGCATTTAAAAGGTTTATTTATCTTTCTTTTACCTTCATTATCGCATTAGGTGTAGTTTTTAGAGTGTTATAATAGACAACTAAACTTTGTGATAACTCTTAATTTTTGTCTTTTTGATACAAAATACTATTGAAATGATCATTTCACTCGAATTATCATTAATTATGGTAAGAAAAGTACTTAGAAAGTTCCAATGGATCTCAAATTGGTCAAACAAACACTCCTTATTTTTCCTCTTTTTGCATGCTTAAAATAGAAATCTATAGGGTTTTTGTAGAATTCTGAATAATCTCGGTATGACCGTGTTAAATCATTGATTTTTATGTATTTTGCATTTAAAAAGTTTATTTATCGGTCTTTTCCCTCCATTATCTGCATTACGTGTAGTTTTTAGAGTGTTATAATAGACAACTAAACTTTGTGATAACTAATTATTTTTGTCTTTTTGATTCAAAACACTATTGTAATGATCTTTTCGTTCAATGATCATTAATTAAGGTATGAAAAGTACTTAGGAAGTACCAATAGAATCTCAAATTAATCAAACAAACACTCCTTATTTTCCCTCAAATTGAAGATATTATTGATAAAAGAGAAAAAGAAAAAAGGTGGGACCACAACCCGGTCCAAGGTTCAAACAAAGAAAACAAATGGAAAAGGCCCAAAAGCCCACAAGAGAAGCCCAAAAATAGGCCCGTGGATAAACTCCTAAACAAAACTAATTAAAACACCCACAAAAGGGTGTAAGCATGCTAAAGCAAATCACATCGGCAACGAAGAGCCAAACCGCTAATTGTCGAATCAAAATGATTATCTATAACCAACGAACTAACGTCCAAGAATATACCTAGCAACAATCCTTATGAATCATAACGCTTCACCAAGTAAAAATGAAGAAAAAGAATCAAAGGATTTCACTAGGCATACCGTCGAACCGATCATGGATGCAAGAAAGATCACCCAGCTAAAATTAGAACCAGTAGCTCATCTTCACAAATATACGCAACTCATATAATCCTCCAAATTTTCCAGAAGCAATCCAAATGACCAGAAAAACTTTCTCGCAATCCCACCAAGAAAGTTCCAAAAAGCCGAAAAGATTTATCGAAGACAACCCCGAATTAAGCACTTGAACAAACAAATCTCATAGACGTTCCCAGAATTATGCGTAAACAGCTAGACGAACCCAGAATTTTGCGTAAACCGCTAGACAAACACAGAATTTTGCGTAAACAGCTAGACGAACAAAAACTGTTTCCAATTCCGGCGATGAAATTGATCAGTGGGAAAAATAGTCGAACAAATATTGAGCATGAATACAATATTAATCGCAGAATATATATCATTCAGAAAATCCCCAAAAAATAGATCAATCAAACAGAAAAATCCAAAATCGAAGAATCCAAAATGAAATTCATCCAGAATCCAGAATTCATAAACCCAAAATTCATCACCCTTCGTCAACGCAGAAATTTCTAAAAAAGGCACCGCGGCAGTTGGAGAAATTCTGAATCAAAACCAGAAAATCGTTGAATAGCAAATCGGTAATCGGTACCTTGGGTAGAGAAACCGATCTTAAATCCATGCCAATCAAAGAATCGGACCCCTGCCACTGAGATAACCATCGAACGGTTTATGAACAACGAAAACCGTCGATCAGAAAACCATTGTCAAGATATTTTCCCCTATCGAAAACTTGAAATCTACCGTCACTGTGAATAAACGTTGCTGTCGGAAATCACTAACGTCGCTAAAGTACGGGTATTTGACCCGGATCCATAACCTCCCGCAAGAATCGCCGCCGGTGATTTAAGCCGAACGGGAAATTGTGCAACCATCTTTTTAGACTGTGAAAAAATCGCTAAAAGAGCACCAAAGCGACTCTTTGACTTGAATCTTGCATACCAATAAAACCTCGATAAATGTGCCGAAAGCAGCCTTAGAATTGTGTGGAATAGATGACCAAATCGAAAAACGTGCTGGAAGAATTTTTCATTTGATATTTGGAAAATTTTTGACGTCATTAAGAAATGAAGTTGAGAAACAAAATCTTGAATAAGGAAAATTCCAAAATGTAGAGAGAAGGGAGAGCTTCTCTCTCTACATTTTCACTCTTTTTCCTCTTTTTGCATGCTAAAACAGAAATCTTTAGAGTTTTGTAGAATTCGAAATAATCTTGGTATGACCCGTTATAAAATATTAATTTTTATGTAATTTGCATTCAAAAGGTTTATTTATTGGTCTTTTCCCTCGATTATACTGCGTTAGGCGTAGTTTTTAGAGTGTTATTATTGACAACTAAACATTGTGATAACTAGTTATTTATAGTCTTTTTGATTCAAAACACTATTGTAATGATCATTTCAATCCAATGGTCATTAATTAAGGTAAGAAAAGTACTTAGGAAATACCAATGGATCTCAAATTAGTCAAACAAATACTTCTTATTTTTCCTCTTTTTGCATTCTAAAACGAAATCTATAGGGTTTTTGTAGAATTCTGAATAATTTTGGTATGACCCGTGATAAATCATTGATTTTTATGTATTTTGCATTTAAAAGGTTTATTTATCGGTCTTTTCCCTCCATTATCTGCATTAGGTGTAGTTTTTAGAGTGTTATAATAGACAACTAAACTTTGTGATAACTCTTTATTTTTTGTCTTTTTGATACAAAACACTATTGAAATGATCATTTCACTCGAATTATCATTAATTAAGGTAAGAAATGTACTTAGAATGTTCCAATGGATCTCAAAATATGGATATTATTAATAAAGAAAAAAGTAAAAACCTAAAGCCATATGATCACATGTCGATCAAGAGGCCGGACCCTCATTAAAAAACCTTTGATGGCAAAACCCTCCTTAGGGAAAAAGAGATAGCCCTCTAAAAGATTTAACAATAAAACCAAGAGAACATAAATGTGAAAATGCCAAGATAAAGGCCACAACAAGTCTGTAGCCCAACCGAAGGCAAATACAACCAAAAAAACCTAAAACAAAACTAATCAACTCTAGCATAAGTCTTGTGCAAATCATCCTTTAATTGATCCCTTAGAAAAAGCAGGTTCCTCCTTCCACCGGGCAAAATCATCATAATCTGAATATTTAGAGAGGATGTCGGCAACCATATTACCCTCACGAAGGACATGGACAAACCTCCCATTCACAATAGCAAAAGGACATTTTGCCATAAGCCACGCATTATGCCATCTCCAAGGGACACGAGCACCTGCAATTATAAGCATAAAGAACATAAGTAGAATCGGTCTCAAATACCACATTCCTCCAACCATTAGCTGCCGCAACCTCAATAGCACGAATCGAGGTCCCAATTTCTGCATCAAATGCAAAACCAAGACCATAAGAGACAACAAAAGCACCAATAAAAAGACCAGCCGAGCCCCTAAACACACCCCCGCCACGGATTAAACCGGGAGCCCCTAACGCACTACCATCTATATTACATTTTAGATATCCTCTCCCCGGAGGGAATCCATCTAACAAATCTAGTGGTAGTCGGCTTAGGATCAGCCCCAACAATATTAAAACCTTTAAGAACATCCCTTTCCAAACCCGGGTTAACCATTCTACCCATATGAACCCATCTAAGATCACGAATGTGAGCCCTTAACCGACAAACAAGCCCAAAATGGGGACAAACCCCATCAAAAAGAATCTCATTCCTAATTTTCCAAATTAACCAAATCCAAGTGATAATGAAATACTTCCAAACAAAATCCAATTGAGATCCGGTATTGAACTTGATAACCTGCAAAATCAAATCATCAAAAGTAGCAAAAGGCTGAAGACATCTATTAAAAATAATTATAAATTCACGAAACAACCTTGATCGAGTAAGAGCGGTGAACAAACAAATGATCCAACGTTTCCTCATTTGAATAACACAAAGAACATCTCGAAGGACCATAACAGCCCCTACTTTGAATCAAATCCCAAGTGATCGACCTCTTATGGATAGCCTTCCAGACAATAACGAGATCTACAAGGAGGGATGTTAGCATCCCAAATCCAGGCCCCCAAGCGAGGCTCAGGATAATAGGGACGAACACAAAAATAAGCGGCGAATTTGGAAGATAAATCACCATGAAGGGAATTAGTCCAAACCCTCCTATCAACAGGCTGATTAGACCAAGCGGAGCTCAAAATATCATCAACAATCTCAGAATATGCATTAAAAAGGTTTCCTCAATATGCCATAACCCATTCATAAAGTAGCAAGATATAGTGATTTAAATGACACCACATAGAATCGGGAATACCAATTTTATCCACAATTCTATAGCCTAACCAATTATCGGTCAAAAGCGGATAGTAGAAACATACCCTCTAATCCATTGAGAATTAGTATTAACAATGCCAAAACTTACGAATACCGGTTAAAGAGGTAGGAACATGTTTAACATGTAGAGCCATGTTATCCGGACAATGCCTTTCCCGAATGAACTTGAAACCAGCATTATCCGAGGTGAGAATATTCCACACAGTTTTCAAAACAAAGGCGGCATTAGAATGAATCAGCGAGCGAACACCAAGACCCCCTTCACTAATAGGGGCACACACTTTCTCCCAAGCCACATGAGCAAAAGCTTTGTTATGAACGCTACCGGACCAAATAAAATTACGGACAACTTTCTCAATCTTTTTTAAACACGAAATAAGCCAGCAATAAACCTTCAAAACATGCACCAAGGAAGGCACAACAACTGAATTCATCATATTAACCCTACCAGCCATAGACAACGAATAGCCCTTCCATCTATTAAATTGAGAAATTGTATTATCAACAATCTTTGCAAAAACCAACCCTAGGACATCCCCGAAAAACCGGAACTCCTAAATAATTGAAAGGCTCACAACCCTCCACAAAACCAAGTTGGGATTTCAAATAGTATTTAAAAGACCTACAAACATGTTTACCATAAAAAACCCGAGTCTTATCAATACTAACATGCTGCCCGAGCATTTTCATAAATTCTTAAAATTTCTTTCAAACTCCGAACATTAGATCTAGTAGCGTTCATAAAAAGCATAACATCATCGGCATAGAAAACATACAATGGAGAATAAAAGATTAGGCCTAGCACGAATCTTATCCAGCTTATTAAGCATATGAAATTTGTCCATTATTCTAGCCAAAACCTCCTCATTAAGCAAAACAAAAGAGGAGACAAAGGATCCCCTTGGCGAACCCCTACCACATCTAAACCAACCCGTAGGATTTCCATTAATAAGAATAAATAAAGAGGCGAATTAAGAATCACCACAATACATCTAACAAACCAATCATCAAATTTCATTAATTTCAAAATCTTAAAAAGAAATTCCCAACTAATAGTATCAAAAGCCTTCCTAATATCCAACTTAATAGCCATACCCCCACATGAGAATCAAGATCAATGCAATTAAAACAATCGGAGGAAAGAGCAATACTCTCACAAATATCCTTTCCAGGAATAAATCCAAACCATGGGAGAAAGAATCTCAGCCAAAATAGGACCATGTCTCATAGCAATGATTTTTGTTAAGATTTTAAACAAAAATTCCCCACCGCTATAGGCCTATAATCAACAATAGAACGAGCAGCCCTACTCTTAGGAATAAGGGACACAAAAACAGAATTAAGGCCATAAGGAATAAAGAGGTACTTAAAGAAATACGAAATCATCTCAAAAAGATCATCACCAATAATGTCCCAAGCATTTTGATAAAACAAACCCCCAAACCCATCGGGCCCGGAGTACTATCTTTAGGAAGAGAAAAAACAGCACTTTTAACTTCACTAATATCAGGCTTCTTTGATAAAATACAATTCGATCGTGCATAAATAATAGGCAAAATCAAGTTACAAAAAAATTCATTACTAAAAGACAAAGAATCATCTTTAGCAAATAAATTCATATAGTAATTCAAAATATGGGAAGAAAGGACTCCACGATCTGAAACCATTTCACCATCAATTTCCAACTGATCCAGCGGCGGGCCGACTTAAGCGAAGTTTGTTAGCAACATGAAAGAACTTTGTATTTCTGTCACCATCACAAAGCCAACTCGCCCTATTCTTATTGGCAAGAAAAGTATTACGCGTATCTAAACACTTATGCAAAGCGAACATGGGCCTTTGTTTCCTCCTCAAGTAGATCCAAGCTATCATCCTCATATCGACTGATTTGAATACCTTTGAGGTCAGCAAAAGCACGCTTAGCGGCAGCAAACACATTACCAAAAATCGTTCTATTCCACAATTTCAAACGCAATTTAAGCCTCCTAAGTTTACGAATGAATTTTTGAATGGGATCCCTAAAATCCAAATTATCGGCCCAAGAAATACGAATTACACGCAAACAATCCGCATTAGTAAACCACACACTTTGAAATTTAAATGGATAATAACATCTAGGAGCAGCCCTAAAACATTGAAGAAATAACGGATGATGATCAGAGTAATGCCTAGGCAAAACATCCGAATAAACCATACTCCATAAATCAAGAAAACCAGAATTCAAAAGAACTCTATCTAATTTAGAAGCATGCAACCTAGTATCCCTAGCACGAGAAATCCAAGTAAAACCCGGACCTCTAGACTCAGCCTCAATCAAACAAAGATCATCAATAAAAGCCCCAAACTCTCTAACGGCCCGATATGAAGGTCTATTAAGACCAACACGTTCATGCCAACCAAGAATCGAATTAAAATCCCCAACTAAACACAAAGGCAAAGCAGGTAAACCAACAATATCCTCCCAAAGCACCCGTCTAACCACATAGGAAGAGTCCGCATGAACAAAACCCAAAAGGAAAACATACGAAGGAGTAGTCACACGAATAACCACAATCCGAGAAGTAACAAGAATAACATCAACCAAATCAGCCAAAAGTTGAGCCAACCCAAATATTAGGCAACATATTCTCCCTACTATTTTTACAAACTAATTTCAACCCAAGAGAATTCCAATAACGAACAGGAATATCATTAAAATCCACTTTTGGTTCAACTAAAGCAAGCCACATAGGTTTGTATTTGAAAACTAAATTGGACAAAACCGATTTAGTAGGGGCACGGTGATCCACGAGCATTCAAAAATAAGGCATTCATTTGGAATCCACCCCAGAGCCGTACTTAGGCGGCTGTAAGGACAAGTCGACGACTCATTTTCGGAGTGGCGGTGGAGCAATAGCAGCCCCACTATCCCAGCTCCGATCCGCTACTGCTTCATCACATTAAAATCTGAATTCTCATTAGCAGACACAATAACAACGTTATTAGTTTTAGAGCGACCAGCTTTCTTTAAAATAGACTTAATGGTACCCCTTTATCATTAAGGGGTACCTCTACCTCAAGGCCGAAGAAGCAGCACCCTGCCATTTTCATTCATATTCAAGTGAGCATCAGCCATAGGCGAAGGGCGAGATCCGGGAACAACTTCTGATCCATGGAACGAACCACATTCAACTCACTAGCAGCCTCTTGATCACGAGAATCAAGAATATTAAAAGAGTTAGAAGAATGAAAACTGACTTAACTCATCCTCCTTACCACTGCTTAAAATTAACACCGAATCCTCCACAACCGAATTAGAAACTCCCTGAATAGGAACTTCCACCGAAGCCCTAGGGGAAACCACCGTATTAGCTATTCTACAAGAATCTAAAGAATGTCCAACAATGCCACAATGCGAACAAAAGGGTGGTAAATTTTCGTATTTAATTGAAACAAAAGTACTATAAACATCCCTTTCTATCATGACCTTTGATCCTGGTAAGGATTAGAAAAATCTATTTCAACTAGCACCCTAGCAAAATGACCCAAAACCTTTTGTATAGAGCGTTCATCAATTTTAATAGGAGTTCCTATGGCGGATGCAATACCAAGAATAACGAGATGGATGCCGGTATTCGGGAGGAGTTCGAATTCGGATCCATAGCGTGCAACCAGAGCTTACCTTGTAGGGATTAAAGTTCCAATGGATCTCAAATTAGTCAAACAAACACTCCTTATCTTTCCTCTTTTTGCATGCTAAAAATAGAAATCTATAGGGTTTTTGTAGTATACTGAATAATCACGGTATGACCCGTGTTAAATCTTTGAGTTTTATGTATTTTGCATTTAAAAGGTTTATTTATCGGTCTTTTCCCTCCATTATCTGCATTAGGTGTAGTTTTTAGAGTGTTATTATCGACTACTAAACTTTGTGATAACTAGTTATTTTTTGTCTTTTTTATTCAAAACACTATTGTAATGATCATTTTAATCCAATGATCATTAATTAAGGTAAGAAAAGTCTTGAGGAAGTTCCAATGGATCTCAAATTATTCAAACAAACACTCCTTATATTTCTTCTTTTTGCATGCTAAAAATAGAAATCTATAGGGTTTTTGTAGAATTATGAATAATTTCGGTATGACACGTGTTAAATAATTGATTTTTATGAACCAAGGGGGCTTAGCCCACTTGGCCACCGGCTCCTCACTTAAGTGGGAGACACTGGGTTCGATTCCCTTTGGGAACGAATTGGAGAGGGAGGTATAAGGAGGCTTGGAGAATTTGGAATGTGAAGGAGACTTGGTGTACTAATTTCTAACCACTAACAACTAACATTTACCGATCAAAAAAATAATAATAATTGATTTTTATGTATTTTGCATTTAAAATGTTTATATAGACAACTAAACTTTGTGATAACTAATTATTTTTGCCTTTTTGATTCAAAACACTATTGTAATGATCATTTCAATCAAATGATCATTAATTAAGGTAAGAAAGGTACTTTGGTAGTACCAATGGATCTTTCTAAATATGGGTAATATTATAAAAAAGAAAAAGAAAAACCTAGAGCCATATGATCACATGTCGATCAAGAGGCCGGACCCTCATTAAAAAACCTTTGATGGCAAAACCCTCCTTAGGGAAAAATCCATCAAAGGGGAAAAAGAGATAGTACTCTAAGATGATATTACAAAAAGCTTTAAAGAAGCTAACATACAACCAAAAAACAGCCAAACAAAAACCCAACAAAGCCAATCTAACCACTACGAACATATGTCTCATGAAGATCATTAAAAATCTGCTCCTTAAGAAAAGCGGGTTCGACATCCCACCAACAGAAACCATCAAAATCAGCATACTTGGAAAGAATGTCGGCAACTTTGTTTCCCTCGCGATACACTTGTCCAAAATGACCATGAACATCACCAAGAATTGATTTCGCCCTCAACCAAGCATTACGCCATCTCCAAGGGACCCGAGCATCCTTCGAACAAAAGCATATAAAACATATGATGAGTCAGTCTCAAAGAAAATATTTTTCCAGCCATGCGCCAAAGCAAGTTCAACGGCCGAATCGCCGTTCCCAGCTCTGCATCAAAAGCAAAACCAAGACCGTGAGTAATAACAAATGCACCCACAAAAAGACCCGCTGAGTCCCTAAAAACACCCCCACGAATCAAACCGGGAGACCCTAAAGCACTACCATCTATATTGCATTTGAGACATCCCTCCAACGGAGGAATCCATCTCACAAATTTAGAAACAACCGGCTTAGGATTAATCCCAGCAATTTTAAGATCATCAAGAATAACTTTCTCTACCAACGGGTTAACCATACGCCCCATATTGACCCTATTTAAATCACGAATATGGGCCCTAAGTCTACAAACAAGACCGAAGAAAGGAATGTATCATCAAAAATAATCTCATTCCTAATCTTCCATATAAGCCAAATCCAAGTAATGATAATGTATTTCCATACAAAATCAACTTGAGACCCCGAGCGGAACCTAATAACCTGCAAAACAAACTCATCAAAAGTAGAATGAGGCAATAAAGGTCTATTGAAAAGCTGCAAAACTCACGAGACAGCCTAGAAGAATAAGAGCAACCAATAAAAGATGATCCAAAGTCTCCTCGCTAGCAAAGCAAAAAGGACAAACGGAAGGACCATTAAAACCCCTATTATGTAACAAATCCCAAGTTGCAAGCCTCTTATGAATAGCCTTCCACACAACAATAGACCGACAAGGAGGAATATTAGAATCCCAAATCCAATTCCCCCAACTACTCTCCGGATAGTGTGGACGAACACAAAAATAAGCAAGTTTGGACGACAAATCTCCATGCAAAGAAGTTGTCCATGCAAGAAGGGGATGATCATGAACAGGGGTTCGACTCTCTGTCTTAAAAGGGATGATCTGCTAATTTTTGTGGGTTTCTTTGGGAGCACAAGCACAGGTGGTGAGGATGCCTCGGAGTCTTCTACGTCTTTTGATCCTGGTATTGATCAGCCGTTAGGAGTGCTATTCAAGAAGTATCAGAGGTGGCAGCTCAAAGGTTCCGTTGTTTCGAGGGTTCCGATGCAATTAGAGCAATGGGGAAGTTGGCTAGAAGTAGAGCCGACTCTTCTAAGATCCCGCCAAAGCACGGGTCTATGCATTATTCATGATCGGTATCCTTTCTTGGAACATTCGGGGCATCGACAATAATGCTTGAGGCTCTTGCTTCAAGATTATTGCCGTCGCTTTGATCCCGCTTTGGTTGCTATTTTTAAGCCCAAAGTGTTGTTTGAGTCCATTTCTTTTAGATTAAGGATTCTTTGAATTTTGTTCTCCTTAGCTAAATAATAGATATCCCATGAGACCGAATATCTGGCTATTGTGTAAACGTTCCTTATTTGATTGTTCTTCAGTGATTTTTTCATCTTCTCGGGCGTTAGTGATTAAAAGCTGTTTTAAATAATGTTGCTGTTCATTTTGGATTTATACATGCTGCAAATGACTATAGAATTCGTAGGATTTTGTGGTGTGATATTGGTAATCTTGGGCTTACGAATGTGTGTTATTATGGTGATTTTAATGTTGTTCTTGGGGATCATGAGCGTGTTGGTTATTCTACGGCTAGCTCCACTTCTATGTTTGATTTCGGTGCTTTTGTTAATAATAATGATTTAATTGATATTCCTTCGGGAGCTGATTATACTTGGTTCATTCGTCATATGGGTTTTTTCTTTGCTAGATTGGATAGGGCTTTGGCTGATAATTGTTTTGTTAGTAAGTGGCAGGGGTGTACGGTGGATATTCTCTCTCGTTGTGCTTCGATCATTGTCCGTTGGTTCTCCATTTGAGTGTTGGATCTGGTATGGTGGCTAGACACAGGCCTTTTCGTTTTCAAAAATGTGGTTAGCTCATGAAGGTTTCCGCGAGGAGGTTAGCCGTTCTTGGAGTTTGCCGATGGATGGGGACCCTTTGCGTATTGTTATGCGCAAACCGAGAAGACTTAAAGTGGCTCTTAGAGGGTGGAACAAGAATGTGTTTGGTGATGTCCATCGGAAAGTGGGCTGCGGCCTTAGCGGCTTTGGAGAAAGTGCGGCTTGATATTTTACGAAATGGTGATTTGGAGGAATATAGAGCTCTTGAGTCGGCTTGTCATGAGGACACGAATCTGCTCTTAGGCGGCGTGACAAGACTTCTTCGCTCAAAAACATAGGCTGGATTGGTTAATGGATGGGGATCGAAATACTACCTTCTTTCATCTTGCTAATAAGTTGGCGACCAAATCTAAGGATATCTCTTCTCTCTATATTAATAATTCTATTGTTTCTAATGTTAACACTATTAGGGATCATATTGTTAATTTCTATCACCTTCTTTTTACCAAGAATGATGAGTTTATTTCTCACCGACTTTGATATTCTTGATGGCTTTGTCCCTTCTGCATTAATCGGGGCATAATGATCTTTTGGTTTCGGCTCCCTCGGATGAAGAGATCCATAGAGCCGTGTTTGTCCCTTCTCCTCCTTTCCTCTTCTATCTTGATGATATTCTGTTTATTGGCTTTGCTTCCATGTCTAATATTCGTTGTTAAATGGATATTTTGTAGGGATACTGATCTGCTTTCCGGGCGGGTTTTAGCCCCTCTAAGTCCTCTATGTTTTTGGGAGGGCTGTGAGTGGCTCTAAGGCTCGGCACATCGGATCTTGTATCTCTATTCCGCGTGGCCGTTTGCCATTTACCTATCTTGGTCTCCCTATTTTCCGTGGGGCTCCCAAAATTTCTCATCTTTGTGCCGTTGCGAGATAAGGTTATCTCCGGGTTTAGTAAGTGGAAAGACAATTGTTTATCGTTTGTGGGTAGAGTGTGTACAGTTCGTTATGTTATTGAGGGTTCTTTGGTTCATTCTATGATGCTTTATTTGTGGCCTCGGGGTTTGTTTAAAAGGGTGGAATGTGCTATGCGTAATTTTATTTGGACGGGAGATATTTTTAAAAAGGGTTCTCTTAATGTTTCTTGGTCTAAGTGTTGTGCTCCTTTATGTGAAGGTGGTCTTGGTATTAGGTCTCTTAGGATTGCTAATCATTCTTATATCTCTAAGTTAGTGTGGACTATTCTTTCTAATTCGGCTGCTAGCTCTTTTCTTTATAATAGGTTCATGTCTAAAGCTGCCTTATTTGTTAGTCGTAGAAGGGTTTCTTCGATTCGATTGGGAGTTGTTAAGCACCTCCCTCGAATTTTATCGAGAATCCCGTTGGATTGTTGGCAATGGTCGTAATGTAAATTTTTGGAATGATAATTGGTTGGGATTTATTATTGTTGATCGTCTTAATATTCCTTATGATGTTCGGAAAACTTTGTGCTATTCGGTTCACGTGATTATTACGTTGATAAGCTGTTGGCTGTTTCATTCGGATTTTTGCTTAACTACATTGATATTGTGAAGCTGATTGTTTCCATGGATCTTGCTATTTCGGATTCTCGTGTTTGGTGCTATTCGGTTCTGGTAGTCTTGCCTCTAAGTATGTGTTTGATAGGATTCGTATTTCTTTTCCTCGTGTTTCTTGGGGCTGTTGGTTATGGGACTTTTCGGTCCCTGCTTGTCGCTCGTCCTTAGCTTGGCGGGCCATCCATGGTAAGCTTCCTATGGCTGATCGTTGGGTCAGCCGTGGCTTTTGTGGTCCTACTATATGTTTTCTTTGTCGTTGCAATGCTTTGAATGTGTGGACCATGTTCTTTGTTGTTGTTCCTTTTCCGTGCAACTTTGGAATAAGCTTAGCATGTTTTTGGAGTCGATTTTGTGTTTCCTTGCTCTTATAACCAGCTGATTCTTTGGGCCATTAGCTTGAATTTTAGTCCTCGATTTCTAAGCTTTGGAGGGTTGTGGTGATATCGCTATCTTGGATTCTTTGGGCTACTCGGAATAAGTGTATCTTCGATGATTTTAGGCCCTCTTGTTGCGGGCTGTTGGGCGCTCCTAATCGCCTTTATTAGGAGTCTAGTCATTTGTTTACTGACTTTTGTAATAATTCTCGAAGTGACTTTGTTGTTTGTTCTCATTTAGGGGTGTCGGCTCGGGTTCGTCCTTCTTGTAGGATGGTTCCTTGTCGCCGGGCTGCTCCTTCTCCGGGATGGGTTAAAATAAATCTTGATTGTAGTACGTCTGGATCTCCGGGCTTGCTGTTTTGCGGGTCTTGTTTTTAGGAATCATCGTTGTTTTTCCTTGCTGCTTTGTCCTCTTCCGTGGGCTGGGGTTTCCCTCCGGAAGGAGAGCTTGCGGCGGCTCTTAAGGCCATTGTTTACGCTTTCGGTAAAGGCTGGTTGTCTATTATTGTTGAAACTGATTCGCTCTTTGTGGTTAATAATTTTCGGGATACAAGGCCGAAAATTCCATGGCGGGTTCGTCCACTTTGGGATTCTTGGATTGGTATTCGTGGTTCGATTAATTGTGAAGTGAAGCATGTCTTTCGCGAGGTTAACCAAACGGCCGATTGTTTGGCTAAAGCAAGGATTAATGCGGAATGGATTGGCACTCGTCACGGGTTTTGGTTGATTTTCTTGATAAGGATAAATATTGTGAGTTTATGAGGCGGTGTCCTTGATTTTTAGTTCTTTGTTTGGGCTGTTTATTTTTTGGCCGATTGGCTTTTTGTTTGGTTACTATTTCTAGACCTTGTATTAGGGTCTCTTCCTATATAGGCTCAAATGTTCCCGTTGTTACTCTTTTTCCCCTCTAAGTCGGTTTTTTTCCCCAAGGGGGTTTTACGATAAGAGGTTTTTAGTGAGGTCGGGTGCATTTGTTATCCCCTTTAGCCTATTGAGCCGGATGTGGCTCTCCTCTTTTTCTTTTCTTTTAATAAAATTTGCCTTTATTTGTCAAAAAGACAAAAATAACTAGTTATTACAAAGTTTGGTTCACGATAATAACACTCTAAAAACTACACACGATGCGAGATAATGGAGGGAAAACAATGATAAATAAACTGTTGAATGCGAAACATAAAATTCAATGATAAATCACGGGTCACACCGTGATTATTCGTAATCCTACAAAAACCCTATAGAATTCTGTTTAAGCATGCAAAAAAGAGAAAAAATAAGGATTGTTTGTTAGACTAATTTGAGATCCATTGGATCTTCATAAGTACTTTTATAATCTTAAATAATGATAATTGGAGTGAAATGATCATTTTAATAGTGTTTTGTATCATAAAAACAAAAATAAGACCGATTCGTCAAATTACCCGCCGAAGCACGCGTCTTCGCATCCACCTTAATGAGTATCCTTTTTGGAATATACAAGGCATTGGTAATAAGTCTTCAAAGCTTTTGCTTAAAGATTATTGTCGACGTCTTGATCCTATTTGGGTTGCTCTTTTTGAACCCAAAGTTTTATTGTAGTCTATTTCTTCTAAATTTTGGGATAAATTGAATCTTGGTTTCCTTGCACATAACGATCGCTCTCCTCTTCGGCTAAATATATGGGTCTTTTGTAGAAGGGGTTTTTGTAATTGTTCTTACGTGATTTTTCTTCCTCTCAACTTGTTGTTGTGAAAACGGTTTTACATAATATGGAGCTTCATTTTGGGTTTATTCATGCGATGATTATAGGATTCGTAGATGTTTATGGAATGATATTGCTAGTTTGGATTTATCTTGTTTATGCCTTTGTGGGGATTTTAATGCGGTGGTTGGGGATCATGAAAGGGTGGGTTATACTGCTGCTAGTGTTACGTCAATGAAGGAGTTTAGTCTTTTTATAAATAACAATGATTTTGTTGATGTTCCTTATGTGGGGCGGATTTTACTTGGTTTGTTCATCGTGGTGTTAGTGGTTACATGGCTGCTAGGCTTGATAGGGTTCTTGCTAATGTTGGTTTTATTAATAGGTGGCGAGGTTGCACGGTGGAGGTGCTTCCTCGTTGTTCATCCGACCACCGTCCTATTAATCTTCGGTTGTTGGTTGGGGCTGGTTCGGTCCCTAAGCATTACTCCTTTCGTTTCTGACATATGTGGATAAGTCATGGTAACTTTAGAGACATGGTTAAGCATTTGTTTTCTAGTAATATGGATTCTTCTCCTATGAATTTTGATATGCTTGATAATTTCATTACTTGTAGGATGACGCAGGGGCAAAATGATCTCTTGGTTCTTTGCTCCCTCGGAGGAGGAAATCAACAAGGTTATTTTGGGTGATGACTACTAGTTCCCCGGTCCGGATGGCTTTGGAGGTATCTTTTATCGGGATTGCTTTGGGATATTATTTCCTCGGATGTTTGAAGGGCTGTTGGGTATTTCTTTAGGCATATTTCCCTTCCTTTGGGGCTGAATGAGAGCTCGGTTACTCTTCTTCCTAAAGGGCGAACCGGTTTCGATTAAAGATTACCGTCCTATTGTAGTGGGCAATTTCTTTTTAAAATAATTACTAAAGTCATTGCGACCAGGTTTGGCTATGTTCTTGATTCGCTTTGTTCCCCTTTCCAATTTGGTTTTATTCCCAATAAAAGCATTCAAACTTGTCTTGTTTTAGCTTCGGAGGCTTTTAATGATATTATGGCTAATTCTAGGTCCGATGGGATGGTTTTAAAAGTGGATATTACTAAGGCTTTTGATACTCTTTCTTGGGATTTTTAATGTCGGTTTTACATAAGTTTGGCTTTTGTGACCGCTTTCTTGAGATTGTGTAGGCTATTCTTGATTCGGCTAGATTCTCTATTTTGTTTAATGGGGAGCCTTCGGAGGTCTTTGGGTATTCGAGAGGGGTTAGACAAGGCGACCCCTTGTCCCCCTTCTTTTTGTATTGCGGAGGAGGCTCTTGGTCTTTGGATTAAGTGGAAGATTACTACAAATGATTTTTATGTTCTTAATCATTCCCCCCTTCTTATTTTATGCCGATGACCTTTTGATTATTGGGGCTGCCTCTATGCGTAACATTCGGTGTTTGGCTGATATTTTGCGGGGCTATGGGGTGCTCTCGGGGCAGATCTTTAGCCCTTTGAAGTCTAGCATTTATTTTGGTAGGAAAGTATCTCGAAAGCTCGCCATATTAGATCTCACATTTCCATCCCTCGGGGCAGGTTGCCTTTTAATTATCTTGGCCTCCCGATCTTCCGCGGATCTCCTCGTCCTTTTATCTTCGGGCTATTGCGGATAAGGTGATCTCTAAGTTCGGTAAGTGGAAAGGTACTTCCTAATCCTTTGCGGGTAGGGTTTATCTAGTTCATTCGGTTATTGAGGGCTCTTTAGTTTATTCTATGATGTTGTATTTGTAGCTTCATAGTTTGCTTAGGAAGGTTGAGTCGGCCATGAGGAATTTTATTTGGGTGGGGATGTTTTAAAAAAAGGTTCTTTGAACGTTTCTTGGTCTAAGTGTTGCGCTCCTTTGGACGAGGGGGTCTTGGGATTAGGTCCCTTAGGATTGCTAATCATGCTTATATTTCTAAGCTTGTTTGGACGATTTTGTCTAATACTACGGCTAGTTCTTTTCTTTATAATAAATTCTTTACTAAGTCTGCTTTGTTTAATGATCGTAGAAGGGTTTCTTCTATTAGATCGGGTGTGGTTAGGCATCTTCCTAGGATTTTGGCCGAGTCTCGTTGGATCGTGGGTAGTGGTTGTAATGTTAATTTTTGGAATGATAATTGGTTGGGGTTTGTTATTGCGTGATCGTCTTGATATTCCGTATGATGTTCGTAAGACTCTTACCTATACCATTGCTGATTATTATGTTGATAATTGTTGGGTGTTTCATGAGGATTTCTTGTTAAATTGCATTGACATCGTTAAGTTGATTGTTTCTATGGACTTTGCTATTAGTGACTCTCGTATATGGTGCTATTCGATTTACGGTAATCTTGCTTCTAAACATGTGTTTCATAGACTCCATGTCTCTTTCCCTCGGCCCAATTGGGGCTGTTGGATTTGGGACAAGGCTGTCCCCTCTTGTCGCTCTACTTTAGTTTGGCGTGCGATTCATGGTAAGCTTCCTACGGCTGATCGTTGGGTCGGTCGTGGGTTCTTTGGTCCTACTATTTGTTTTCTTTGCCGTAATAGTTCGGAGAGTGTTGATCATGTGCTTTGTTGTTGTCCGTTTGTTGCTAGCCTTTGGACCAAGTTGTGCATTTTTTCAATGTTGATTTTTGCCATCCTTGTTCTTATAATCAACTGATCATTTGGGCGATGAGTATGAATTTTAGTAGCCAGGTTTCCAAGCTTTGGAAGGTGGCGTTTATTTCTCTATCTTGGATTTTGTGGGCTACCCGTAACAAATCCATCTTTGATAGCTTTACTCCTACGGAGGCAGTTGGGCCCTACTTATTGCGCCGATTAGGGAGTCCACTCTTTAATTTCTAATTTTTGTGATGATTTCCAACATGATCGACTATTTGTGCTCGTTTTGGTGTGGTTGCTTGTCTTCACCGAGCCGCCACCTATCCATTGCCGTTGGTCTACCCCCTCCCGGGTTGGGTGAAGATTAATTCGGATTGTAGTTCTCTCGGGTCTACGGGCTGCTGTTTGTGGGGCTGTTTTCCGCAATCATCGCGGCTTTTCCTTGCAGCCCTTTCTTCCCCGTCGATTGGGGTTTTCCTCTGAGGAGTTAGCGGCTGCTCTTAGATCCCTTCTTCTTGCTTTTCATTATAATTGGTTGTGTATTATCTTGGAGACTGATTCCATATATGTGGTGAATATTTTTCAGACGCCGACCCGGTTATCCCTTGGCGTGTGTGCCTCCTTTGGGATGCTTGGATTCGTGTTCGTGGTAATGTTTCTTTGGTTGTTAATCATGTGTTTCAGGAGGTCAATCGTGCGGCTGATTGTCTTGCTAAGTCTAAGATGGATGCGGTTTGATTTGGTAATCCTCCCGCATTTATTGCTTCTTTGTTGAATGATGATGTTTGAAGGATTTCTTTAGGCATAGTAGGTGAATGTTTGTAGTCGTAGCTGGTGTTTGGCTTGTTGGCCGTGTGTGGCCTTTTGGTTGTTTCGGACCTTGTATTTCGGGTCCTTTTCTTTTTGTCGTTTTTGCTTGGTAGCTTTGTATGTTTGCTTGATTTTGTTTTTGGCCGTGTGTGACCGGTTTGGTCCGACCTTGTATTCCGGGTCTTTTACCTATGTATAGGCCGTGATGTTCCCGTTGTTACTCTTTTTCCCCTTGCATCGGTTTTCCCCAAGGGGGTCTTACGATGTAAGGTTTTTAGTGAGGCCGGAATCAACTTGCGTTATTAGCCTATTTGAGTCGGGTTGTGGCTCTCCCTTTTCCTTTTCTTTAATAATATCTCGCCTTTATTTCTCATAAAGATAAAAATAACTAGTTATCATAAAGTTTAGTTGTCGATAATAACACTCTAAAAACCACACCTAATGCAAGATAATGGAGGGAAAACAACGATAAATAAACCTTTTGAATGTAGAAACATAAAAATCAATGATTTATCACGAGTAACATTGAGATTATTCGAATCCTACAAAAACCATATAGATTCTTGTTTTAGCATGCAAATAGAGGAAAAATAAGGAGTGAAAAATGCTCTCCTCAAAATTCTCTCTTCTCTCTCCTCGAGATTCTCATTTGAAATTACGTTTTATTGTATTCCCGATGGATTCTCTTCCATCCATTCAAGATTCTCGATGTCATTAACAAAATTGCTGCTACTCTTTACGATACTTTCCGACGAGAAATAATTGCTCAAGGGAAACAACCAATTGTCGATCAATCTCCCCCTCATAACACCCAAGAAAATCCTCTTATGAAGGATTCTCAAATATCATCCTTCCAAAGAGTTCACATAGGAGCCGAAGATGTTTCGGTTCCTTGCCTAAATCTCAAGAATCGGAGAAGGCAGGTTGCATGCAACCACTTCCTCGGAGGCCGCCGTTGAAAATCGACTACCCGGAAGTTTTGCGAGGGTTTTAGACTCTTCACCCGAGTTCCAAGATTCCATCTCGCAAGCCGATTAACAAAGGGGCTTTTCATTCATCGTCATCGGCGAAGATCTATACAATAAGGGAGTGGATGAGCTCAAAAGTTCGATAATAGGTCGTGTCCTTACTATCAAGAATGAGAAGCCTCTTTCTACGAAGGGCTTAAACAAAAGCTTTCATCGATTTGGAAGATTTCGAGTTTTCTTGGAGGTTGATACCGTTGGGAAAGGCATACTATAATATTTCGTTCACAAATCTTGAAGATCGTGGACTGTGTTTTCAACGAACAACCTAGAACCTATCACCGGATCGATCAGGACTTAGCCCATTTGGATTAGGGATTTCAATCCCTACAAGGTAAGTGCCTCCGTGGCTCAGGTTTGGATTCGCACACTCGAACTCCCTTTAGAATACCGGCATCCTTCAATTATTTTGGGAATTGCTTCGGCGATTGGTACTCCTATAAAGATTGATGATCGTTCTTTAAACAAATCTTTTGGGCATTTTGCCCGTGTTACAGCTTGAGATTGATTTTACAAATTCTTACCAAGAACGAGGTTATGATTGAAAGGAATGGGTACAGTGCTTTTGTTTCAATTAAATATGAATATTTACCCCCTTTCTGTTCACATTGTTGTATAATCGGCCATTCATTGGAAAACCGTAGGATTGTTAATAAAGATGAAGGTAAAACCCGGTCGGTTCCCTCTAAGGTCCCTTCGGGTGATTCGTCTCGGGAGGAACCGGTTTGGATAAAGGAAATCCTTCAAGGATTTGGAAAAAATTTGACACAATATCACTCTGCTAATAAGTTTGATGCTTTGCGGGATTTATGTGAGCTTTGATGTAGATACTAACAAACCGCCTGATGAGGGCGTGAGCGAGTTTGATGTTAATCCCTCTATTTTAAACACCGATTTTGTTCTTGATAGAAATGATGTTCTTGGTTCTCGGTTTGAACATGAGGATTTTATTTACGGTAAGGATGATTTGGAAAGTTCTCCACCCCGGTTGTGGATGTCCAGTTCCCTTAATGATAAGGGTGGTACTATCAAATCAATTTTGAGAAAGTCAACACGTTCTAAGGCTAAAAATTCCAAGGCTAATAATGTAGTAGTGGTCTCTACTACCGATAATTACGATTTTTGGCAATGAGGCGGGTGGCGGAAAGGAATTGGGACGATGGGGATCGATTGCCGACTCTACCGCCGAATAAGGGATGTGAAACTTCAAAAAGCTGCCTAAGCACAATTTTAGCCTTAAAAAAACAATAAATAAATCTTTTAAATGCAAAAACATAAAAATCAATGATTTATTATGGGTAATAACTAAATTATTCGAGAATCTTAAAAAACCCTATAGATTTACTGTTTGGAGGTCATTTGGGTTGTGTTTTTGACTTAGATCGAATTTTCCTCATTGCTGGACGTTATCTTTTTGTTGTCCCTTGGTGGGTGTTAGTTGAACCACTTGGTGGGTGTATTGATCTGTTTTGTTGACCCTTGGTGGGTGTCTTTATCATTTGGTTGTTGTGCACTTTTCAGCCCTTGTATTCGGGCTTCTTTTTTGGGCTTTTTGGGCCTTTTCATCTTGTTCGCTTTTACCTTGAATCGGGTTGTGGTCCCACCTTTTTCTTTTTTCTTTTATCAATAATATCTTTAATTTGAAGAAAAATAAGGACTCAATTTCTTAATCCATCAAATGGTTTCTCCTCTTGGCGCTTCTCCCGAGGAGTACTCAATTGTTGACTTTTCAACTTCAAATAATGTTATTGTTCTCCATTTTCCAAATCCACCACCGACGGTTTTCTTTTCCAAGTTGCAGCCTAGCGCAATCCTCAAGGAGTACTCAATTGTTGACTTTTCAACATCAAAAAATATTGTTCTCTATTTCCCAAACCCACCACCGTTGATTTCCTTTCCCAAGGTGCAGCCTAGCACCATCCTCATTCTTTCTTCCAAGTTAAGTCATGTAAAAAGTGGGTTTTCCCCTTTATTTCGCAACATTCTATTCTTCAACAATGGACGCTTACGGCAACGACGGTTATTCCTGTTTCTTGAAGTTCCGACGTTTAAAGCTTTCTCAGATTGTCGATGCTTTCACGATTTCTTTCAAGATGGTAGATCTAGAGTATTTGACAGAGGTAAACAATTTTTTGCATTTCTTGGCTGGCCAATTTAAAGTCGTCGTCGATGATTTCTAAAAGTCCAATTTCAACGGTGCCTTTGTATTCATACGCCGGATTCTACCTGGGCGTTTCTCCAATTTGTTCGTTTGAGATATTTTCTGGAATTAATTCTCTATCAGAGGTTTTAAGCCTGAGACCCAAGAACTGTTATACATATTCCTTTGGTTTCAAAGAAGTTCTATCTAAGCGATTTCACAATACGGTGATTATGTTCAGAGTTTCTTTGGCAGCGATGGAGGTCTCGCAAGGGGGTTTCCACGGACTCTGTTCATGGCTTAATCTGGGTTCTTCAATTTCAGATGCTCAACACTTTCAAATTGGGATTATTGGTTTTAAATTCCAGCTGGATTTCTGGATTGATTTTTGGAACTTGGTTTTGTTCTCAGATTTTACCAGATAACAGAACTTCGTGGATAATATTTCTCAGGTTTGAGTTCACAGCCTAGTTCGCATGTTGATTGCGGTTAATTGATTCGGTTGATGCAATCTACATTTTCGACATTGAATTGGGTTTTTTTCCTGATATATTGCTGCTGTTTTTTCTGGCCTCCTTTGAATTCACTAATTGGGATTTTTATCAATTGGTTAATTTGCCCACCACTTGTTTGATAAAAGGTCACAATGAATTGTAATTCTTTGAAAATTCTGGTAGTGGGTTTGTTCGCCGGAGGATGAAGAATATTTTCGCTTAGCTCTCTTCCATTGAGACGGGAATATTTAATTAGTTTAGCTGGGTTTCAATTCTAAGTTTATTGCTGGTTGTTTCAAATTCTTGGTTGCCCACACTCTGATCGACGATATGCCTCAGCGAAATCCTGCGATTCTTTCTCTTCATTCTAAATTGGTGAAACACTATGATTGGTGAGGATTGTTGCTAGGTTTATTCTTCGACGAGGTTTTGTTAGCTGAGAATTTTGTTTTAGCCGGTTTGATATTGCTTCTGTTCGTTAAATCATGTTTGGTCTTTTCTGGGTTCAGTTGACTTTACCGCTGTGTTTGCGGTTCTTTTCTTGTTAGGATTTTTGATGTTGATTCCAGGTTGCTTCATTTTTAGATTTTTCTTTTTGGGCTTTGCCCATTTGTTTTGTTTTTGGTTTTTTCTTTTTGTTCTTTCACCTTGGATCGGGTTGTGGTCCCTCTTTTTTCTTTCTTCTCTTTTATCAATAATACCTTTAATTTGAGGAAAAATAAGAATTTGTTTGTTAGACAAATTTGAGATCTATTGGAACTTTCTAAGATCTTTTTTACCTTAACTAATGATCATTGAAGTGAAAAGATCATTTCAATAGTGCTTGTATCAAAAAGACAAAAATAAATAGTTATTACAAAGTTTAGTTCACGATAATAACACTCTAAAAACTACACATGATGCAGATAATGGAGGAAAAACAACAATAAATAAACCTTTTGAATGCGAAACATAAAATCAATGATAAATCACGGGTCACACCGAGATTATTCAATCCTAGAAAAACCCTATAGAATTTTGTTTGAGCATGCAAAAAAAAGAGAAAAAATAAGGATTGTTTGTTAGACTAATTTGAGATCCATTGGATCTTCATAAGTACTTTTATAACCTTAATTAATTATCATTTCAATCTTGTTTTGTATATAAAAATAACTAGTTATCATAAAGTTTAGTTATCGATAATAACACTCTAAAAACTACACCTAATGCAGATAATGGAGGAAAACAACGATAAATAAACCTTTTGAATGCGAAACATAAAAACAATGATTTATCACGAGTAACAACGAGATTATTGAGAATCCTACAAAAACTCAGTAAATTAATGTTTTAGCATGCAAATAGAAAAAAAAATAAGCAGTGTTTGTTAGACTAGTTTGAGATTCATTAGAGCTTCTTAAGTACTTTTCTTACTTTAATTAATGATCATTGGAGTGAAATGATCATTTCAATAGTATTTTGTATCAAAAAGATAAAAATAAACTAGTTATCACAAAGTTTAATTGTCGATAATAACACTCTAAAACTACACCTAATACACATAATAAAGAGAAAAGACTCGATAAATAAACTTTTGAATGCAAAAACATAAAACCAATGATTTATCACGGGTCACACCAAGATTATTGAGAATCCTACAAAACCCTTATAGATTTTTGTTTGAGCATGCGAAAAGAGAAAAATAAGGATTCTTTGTTAGACTAATTTGAGATCCATTGGATCTTCATAAGTACTTTTCTAATCTTAATTAATGATCATTAGAGTGAAATGATCCTTTCAATAGCGTTTTGTATCAAAAAGACAAAAATAACTAGTTATCACAAAGTTTAATTTTCAATAATAACACTCTAAAAACTACACCTAATGCAGATAATAGAAGGAAAAGACCAATAAATAAACCTTTTGAATGCAAAAACATAACAATCAATGATTTATCACGGTCACACCGAGATTATTCAATCATACAATAACCCTATAGATTTATGTTTGAGCATGCAAAAAGAGTAAAAATAAGGAGTGTTTGTTAGACTAATTTGAAATCCATTGGAACTTCCTAAGTACTTTTCTTACATTAACTAATGATCATTGTGCAAAATGATTATTTCATTGGTATTTTTGTATCAAAAAGATAAAAAATAACTAGTTATCACCAAGTTTAGTTATCGATAATAACACTCTAAAAACTATACCTAATGCGAGATAATGGTGGGAAAAGACCGATAAATAAACATTTTGAATGCAAAAATATAAAAATCAATGATTTGTCACGGGTCACACCAAGATTATTTAGAATCATACAATAACCCTATAGATTTATGTTTGAGAATGCAAAAATAGTAAAAATAAGGAGTGTTTGTTAGACTAATTTGAGATCCATTGGAATTTTCTAAGTACTTTTCTTACCTTAACTAATGATCATTTAGCGGAATGATCTTTTCAATAGTATTTTGTATCAAAAAGATAAAATATAACTAGTTATCACAAAGTTCAGCTTATCGATAATAACAATTAAAAAACTACACCTAATGCGAGATAATGGAGGGAAAAGAACGATAAATTAACCTATTAAATGCAAAAACATAAAAATCAATGATTTATTACGGGTAACAACTAGATTATTCGTAATCCTAAAAATCTTATAGATTTCTGTTTTAACTTGTAAAAAGGTGAAAAATAAGGACTATTTGTTAGACAAATTTGAGATCCATTGGAACTTACTAAGTACTTTTCTTACCTTAACTAATGATCATTTGAGTGAAATGATCATTTCAATAGTGTTTTGTATGAAAAAGACACAAAATAACTAGTTATTACAAAGTTTAGTTCACGATAATAACACTCTAAAACTACATCCGATGCAGATAATGGAGGGAAAACAACAATAAATAAATCTTTTGAATGTAGAAACATAAAAATCAATGATAAATCACGGGTCACACCGAGATTATTCAATCCTACAAAAATCCTACAAAATTGTTTGAGCGGTGTTTTCATAATCGGACCGGTGACTAAACCGGATTGGACACCGATTCACGGTTCAAGCGGTCGGACCGATTCGACCGGCGGTCCAACCGTTAAAATTAATCTCTACCTATTTTTTTAATATTTTATTTTTCTATATTACATTAAAAAATATGTACTTATAAAAATTAAAATTAAAACTTATCATAATCATACTAAAATAAACACAATAGAATCATAGGCGACCCAAAATAATAAAAAGTCAACTAAATAAAAAGACACATTTCACACTTTGTTATACAATTTATTAGTCATAAATTAGATATTAGAAATGAGTTTGGTAAGATTTTTTTTTCTATTATATTATTATTATTATTTATTTTGTGAGGATTTGTAAAGTAATATAATTTAATATGCAAAATAAAATTTTGACATGAATTTGATAATGAGCACACTAGCTTTATCTCACATTGAGTATGAAAGAAAAATGAACAAAGTTATTGAGGTATAAAATGAGGAGTATTTCTTCACTCTTACTCACTACAAGTTTTATCCCACATCGAATGAGAATGAAAAATAAATATAGTTATTGATATATAAAATGAAGAGTGGTTTCTCACTCTCACTAACTCAAGTTTTAACCCACATCGAATGGGAACGAAAAATGAACATAATTATTAAATTATAAAATGAGGGATGTTCATTCAAGTTAATATTTAATATTTTAAATTTAATTTTTAATTCGAAAATCAAAATAAATAATATTTTTAAAAAAAATCGGTTTCCGATTTTTTGATTTTTGCCGATTCGACCGATTTTTGCGGTTTTGACCAGCTTTGACCGATTCGACCATTAGAATAGTTTTTAAGGGGATTTCGGACCGATTTCCCGGCCGATTCTCGGTTGAACCGGCCGATCCGGTTCGGTTCCAGCAGTGGTTTGAGCATGAAAAAAGAGAAAAAAATAAGGAGTTAACATCTTCCAAGATTTTAGGTAGTTATTTTTTCAAGAAAAAATAAAGAGAAAAAGATGTAGAGAGAGAAGCTCTATTTTTTTCTTTTCATGTGTTCGTCTCAATGATTGTGCCTTTCACATCTTCCAAGATTTTTTCATCAATTTCAATAAAGGGCAGCTTGGAGCGCGCATTCATCATGGTTATTTTGATAAATTCAATAAAGAAAAGGAAAGTCTACAAGGGCTGCTAGACACGTTCAAAAAAATCGAAACCGGACCGAAACCGGCGGTTCGCCGGTTCGGAAGCGGCGGTTTGCCGAAACCGGCGGTTTCGGTTTAAAAACCGAACCGCAACCGTGTATTTACGGTTCGGTTTCGGTTCGAGGTTTAAAAACCGCAAACCGCCGGTTTAACCGAAACCGGCGGTTAAACCGCAAACCGCGGTTTCGCGGTTTTTATATATATATTTTTTTAAAATTTGAAAATCTGACCGTTAGATCATCTAACGGCCGAGATTAAACGACCGTTAGAGATCTACGGTCCGTATTAATCGACCGTTGGAGCAAACCGCCAAGTTCGAACCGGAAACCGCCAAACCGGGCGGTTTTACGATTTTTTTTTTTTTTTTTTGCCTTTTTTACACTCTATAAATACCTCTTCATCCCAAACCAATTCTTACACCAATCTCTCTCAATTCTCCTCTCTCAATTCAAGCATTCAAGCATTCTCAATTCTCAAATTCATACTTTCTTAATCTTAGTATTTATTTACTTACATTCCTACTTTATACTCTTCTCTTATCCAAAAAAAATGTTTAGCAAGAAATCATCATCATCAAAGGGCAAAGCTCCTTCCACCACCTCCACTTCAAATGTTCGAATTTTCGATCTTGAAGATGATGTAAATGTTGATGATATTCATCAAACTCTTGGTCCCGGTTATGAAGATTTGTTTTCCGATGGCGATGATGATCAACATCAAACGGAAATGCCACCTCCTCAACCACGAGGTGGTCGATCACGACGAGTCCCGTCTTCTACTCACCAAGAAGAAAGTGACGAGCAAGAAGCTCCAACTCCGGATTCAAACCAATCAAGAAAGGTTTTGAAATCCATGACTTTTGCTCGTCACTTCAAGAAAAATTACGTGGGGAAAGATGCTAATGGTAAGGATAAATTCCAAGCCATTTGCAACTATTGTGGAGCCGAAGTATGCATTCACAAAGGGTAATGGTTACGGAACGTTGAACAACCACACAAAGTCGAAACATCCGGCCGAGTGGGGAAGTACAATGAGCCAAACACAACTCTCAAGTCACGGATATACCGAGTCCTTCGGTGGCGGAGTTCAAGGTGAGGTAAGTGCTACTAATCCTACTAATATATGGAAATATGATCAAATTGCTTATAGAAAACTTTTAGCCAAAATGATTTGTGTTCAACATCTCCCTTTTAGTCATCCCGATAATTTTATGTATACTCAAATGGTTCAACTTGGTCTTCAACCATGCGCAAAAAAATTTCACGTTCTACTTGTACTCGTGATGTTGCTAAAGTTGTAGGTGAATATAAATATGTTATGATTAATTCTTTTGCCGAACTAAGTGTTAAAGTGTCAATTTGTGCCGATATTTGGAGTGATAATTTTAAAAACATTCATATATTGGAGTTACTTGTCATTGGATAGATGATTCTTGGACTTTAAACAAAAGATTAATTGCTTATAAAGATTTTGATGTTATGCATTCCGCCGCTAATATTAGAGATAAATTGCATGATATTTTGGATACATATACTTTGACAAATAAAATTTTTTCAATTGGTTTTGATAATGCTAGTGCTAATACCGCTAGTATAGAAGATTTAAAAGAAATTTGTCAACCGTGCCTTGGTGGTAGATTTTTTCATGTTAGATGTTTGTGTCATATTTTAAATTTATGTGTTCAAGATGGTTTACATGCTTTGAGGGAACATATTGCTCCTATTAAAGATGCTATTACTTATTTGACGAGACGTGGTAGTTTGATGAAAAAATGGAAAATGTTTTGTAGAGTTAATAATTTGCATCCAAAAAATTTTCTCTTGATATTTCTACTCGTTGGAATTCAACATATAAATTGTTGAGAGAGTCTATGGAATATAAACAAGCTTTGTGTGGTTTTTTTAATCAAGAAAATCTTGGTATTCGTTTATATCCAACTTATTGGGATCCATGTGTGAAGATTTGTTCTATTTTGGGTATTTTTAATGATGCTACTCTTGCCATGTCTAAAATTTATGAACCTTCTATTCATCTTGCTATTGATCATTGTTTACTTAATTGTTGGAATTTTACGTGAAAATGTGCATGATCCTATATTACATTCTTCGGTGTTTTCTATGATGGAAAAATGGATGAAATATTTTGCTACTATTCCCGATTTGTATTTAGTTGCTAAAGTTTTTGATCCTATGTATAGGTTAGATGGTTTAGAAGAAATTTTAAAATTGTATTATGAATGTTTATATCCATGTGGTGAAATAACCGATTATGATCCATTTAGTGATGTACGTCCTTACGTAGATGAAATAATGCCTAGAATTAAACATACTTTAGAAAATTTATTTAGAGAGTATGCGGGGTCACAAGTTAATTTGGATCTTAGAGTTGGTCAATCTAGTTCTTCATCATCTTCATCATCTTCTCGTTCTATTAATGTTGGTCATGGTGGTGGTGGAATTCTTAGTCGAATAAATAGCTATATGGATTCTCGTTCCCAAAAAGATCAAGATCGAATGCTAATCCTTGTCAAGAGCTTGAAACTTATTTGACAATGAATTTTGTGTATCAACCGGATGAGGAAGGTGACTCGATTGACATCCTAAAGTGGTGGTCGAGGAGAACAACCGTATTCCCTATAATGTCCAAAATCGCAAGAGAAATTCTTGCATGCCCCGCCTCAACCGTTGCTTGTGAACAAGCTTTTAGTGTGGGGGTTACACTTTGGATGCAACAAGATCCAACATGACGGTGGAAAATGTTGAAAACCAATGCTTACTTGATGATTGGGTTAGAGCCGAGCATAGAGCTCAACTAGCACTCGAAGATGATCAAGAAAGCGAAGAATGGGCATCCACCGCGGAAGTGAAGATTAAAGAATCGAGCATCCAACGTATAACCGAAAAGGTAAGTTTTGAGGTAAGAGAACTACGTGGACTTTGATTCCTAATTGGATACGTAGGCAACTTAATTTTAAGTTATGGACTTAGAATTTCTAAGTTAATTTCTTAAAATTAAGCTCAAGTCCAATTTTTTTAATCCCTCCCTTCCCTTTAATTATATTTAATTTGTAAATTGATCTTTATTTCAATTAGTTATAAGTTGTAAAACTTGTAAGTTGTAAGTTGTAAGTTGTAAGTTGTAATATTTCAATTTCAATATTTTAAAGTTGTAATTTGTATTGTAAGTTGTAAACTAGTAATATCTAAATTTCAATTTCAATATTCTAAGTTGCAAGTTGTAATATTTTCATTTCAATAAATTCATTTATACCTCAATTTCATTTCAATAATTCTAAGTTGTAAGTTGTAACTTTTAAATTATAATATTTTAATTTTAAAAAATAATTTGCAATTGTAATTTTTAAGTTGTAAGTTAAAATAAACTCAATTTTAATGTAAAATAAATTAAAAGTTGTAACAAATAACAATTAATATGAACATTACATAATACAACAAATCACCAAAACAAAAATAAAAATAAAAAAATAAAAAATAAAAAATAAAAAAACCGGTAAAACCCGGTTCGTAAGCAGGAATCACGGTTCAAAATCGAAACCATAACCGGAAACCGTCGATTCGGTTCGATTTGAAAAACCGAAACCACGGTTGAAACCGGCGGTTTCAACCGTTGCCTGCATAAAAATCTTTTCAGTAATTCTCCAATTTTCGAGTCAACATTTGGTTCATTTCTCGAAGCGGTTTTCGTTTACAAGAACCAAGGCACAGCGGTTTTCTTATTACTTGCTTGGAACAATTCACAAATCTTTCTCAGCGTTTTTTTCTCATTTCAGAGGAACGGCGATATCTTGCCCGGCATATTAATTGATCAGCAGCGCCTGTGGCCGATTTTCGGTTCCTATGGCCGTGAATTGGTCAAACTGCCTATTTAGATTCATGAAATTTTTAAAAAAACGAAGGATATTTTCCACCGTTCAAATTTGCGGTTCTTGCATCTGTGTAAGACGAAGTTTTTCAGCGATGCCGCCGGTTCCGACATATCTGTTCAATATTCATCTTCGGGAAGTTTCAGATTCAGATTTGAAGGCAATTTTTGAAACGATTCCAGTTCTGAAAGCGGACAATTCTTTAAACTCACTGATCTCCAATCGCGATTCCAGTTTTCTGTGGTGGCGTGGCGTCGTTCATAGATGGTTGTTCGCAGGTCTTCGACAGAGGCAAAATGTTTTGAGCCGTCGTGGGAATGGGAGAGTGCCTGTGACTTGCTCGTTAAAATGTTTCAACCAGTTTTACAGCTGGGCGACATCGGCGTTTACAGAGACGGTGTCGGTTTGCATCTCAGGCATCGGTTTCTATATTCTGAATTCTGGTAATTTCACGATTTTCAGAGTTTGGTTGTTTTCCCTGTTCTGGATATTTCAATTAGCGTGCATTCAGTTCCTGATGGTGTTCATATTCTGGGTTTGTTATTGTCTTTCGATTTGAGATTTGTCTGCATATGGGCAATGTTTTCTTGTTGATTGTTTAATGGCGCTGTTTGTCAGTATTCTTCATCTGGATTTTGGCAGTTTTACTGTTGGAATTTTTGCTGGTTCTGGGATTGCAAATGGATAGTTATTTTGCTGGTTGTTTCATTTCTTGGTTGCTCATACACTGTTGGATAGTTTATTCACATTGTTTCGTTAGCTAAGGAATTGTTCTAGCCGGTTTGATATAATTGTGTTTGCGGTTCTTATTTGGATCTTTATGTTGATCGTGGTTCGTACCACACGTGAATTGACGAAGATGCTTTGGGGTGTCTTGTTCGATTTTTCTTTTGGGTTTTGCCCATTTTGTTAGGCCCGTTTAGGGGTTTTTCTTGGGGGATTATAAGGAGGTACAAAATAGAAGACCACATTTGTCTGTAGACAAAAACTTTTTGGCATTACTACTTAGGTCTGATAATATTGTGATTTCCAAGTTTACCCTTCATTTCCCTTACCATTGACTTTTGAACATATTTACTATTCATATTTTCATTTCCAATGTACCTTTTGTGCCGCAAAAATAATTCAATTTTTCCCGTTTGGAAGAAATTTCATCTTCTTCGTCGAGCATTACAGAATCTGAGTAAGGTTCCTGTTCGTTTACGTTTGAGAAACAGCTTAAAATTAATTCCGGTTAAAGTTCCTGTTCGTCTAAGGTTTTCTTTTCCGGCTACCCAAAAATAAAAATTAAATAATATTCTGGGTTCTTCTTCCCCAAATTTCCCACCATTTTACTTTTGCTAGTTATCTTCGTCTGCTAAATTTCCCCAAATAAAATAATATTCTGAAGCCGTTATCTTTGCTGCTAAATTTTGTAGCTGTGGATGTCTTTCCACGCGCGCCACCAGAATCTCGTCTCTTCCAGGTCACGTTGGTTGCGCAGATCTGTGAAGAAAACGATGGGTGTACTTTTGTTTCATATATGAATTCAGTGTCCCTGAAATCTACTTCTCCATTTTTCGTTACACGTTGGGTCGTCGGCGTTGATGGTTGGGTGATTGTGGTGGTGGATGAATGATTGTTGCAGATTGGGGAGAAGACGGTGGTTGCGCAGATCTGTGAAAAAGACGATGGGTGTACTAATCTGAATGATGGGTGTAGTTGGTGGGTGCACTGCCTAATCTGATGGGTGTATCAACTTGATTTGTCTACCACAACTTCGTTCGATCATATCTTTGCGTATGAACTCCGATTTGGGTGATTCTTTTTGCTACGCGAAGCTCTCTCAGCCCTCTTTCTACCCATGCAATTTCTCACCGGTGATGGTGTTATATGATAATTTGACGTTTCTTAGGGATGCAATTTTTTTCAATTAAGTTGGATATTTTGCAATTTAGTTGTAAATTTTGCATTTGATTTGAATATTTTACAATTGTGTATTTGGAATTTAGTTGAATATTTTGCAATTAAAAGAGATATTTTACAATTCTCGTATTTAGCAATAATGTTGAATAATTTGCAATTTTGTTGAAAAATTTGCAATCTTAGTTGAATGTAAAATATCAATATATTTCAAATTTATATTCATTATTGCATTATTTATCCAACAATTATAATCTTTAGTTGATAAGTAATTGCAATTTGGTTGGATATTATATTAAAATTTGCATTTGGTTGAATATTAGCAATTTAGTTGAATATTTTGCAATTGCAATTTAGTTGAATATTTTGCAATTAAAAGGGATATTTTACAATTCGTATATAAATGTTGCAATTCTTTTGATAAATGTTGCAATCTTATAAATCGAATTGCAATAGTTTGATAAATAATGCAATATGAAACAAAAATTACAATCATATGAAAGTATTTGCAAGCTACCTAATAAGATTATTTGCAACAAAGTATTATAATATGCAATGACAAATAAGACGCCAAAAAAAAAAAAAAAACGCTCAATTACTTCTATACCCAATCTTTGTTTCAAGAAGAGACACAACCGGCTCGATGTTAACAACTAAATCCAATTAGAAGAACAAATCAAGAATTAAAAGACTTAACTCCATTAAAAGCATCAACAAAAACAATCGACGCCAACAAAAACAATCGACGTCATGCCTATCAATTTTTCTCGGTGCAATTTTCTCTCCTTTGCTCGTACATACGGGCGATGTGAGTTGCGGTTTGCCAATACATTCTTAACAACAACCACACGGGCCCCGGTGCGGTTATTGCTCCATTAACACATTTTGCTCACCATATAAGGAAACTATCCTTGAATAAATGGGGTGCACTTTGTATCATCAACAATCATAGTATACAATCCGGATACAAAGTAAACCTTAAACTATTACATAACCTTCTTGAAGTCCTGCTCTACCGAAATTCCTCCGCAGGACTCGAAGTCGAAGATTAGCATCACAAATGATGCTGAGAACTAAACACATAGCTTTTCCAGATGCTATATATCTTAGTCCATGTATAACAAGAAATACAAGGGAAAAAGTAAATGAAAGTAATCATCATCAAGTGTTCTATTATAGCATACAACCCCTACCCAATTAGAAGTGCATGGATCTCCCCTGCTCCAACGGCAAGATTTTTATACGGATCACTCAAACTTTTTTGATGGCTCGCAATGCATTCACTTTGCAAAAGTTAAGCATGATCTCAAGAGAATATACTCGAAAAGAACAATAAAGAAAGACAATAGACAGAGTTATTGATTTCTACTCCATTACAAGACATATTTAATGCTTAAAATAAGGTATCTAAACTATTGCATCATCAAATAAGCATATGGGCTATTGCAATGAAGATGCTAGGCATGATAACTACCTTCGTTCGGATCCGTTCTTTGACTATCGGCACCAATAAGAAACAAAAACCAGAACACACAAATAACTAAACTCATTCTAAGATTTGATGAAGTTAGTCGACATCACACCAAGAGTCTCCATTTCTCAAGATTGTCAATAATCTTTAAACAATTAACCCCTACCTGAAACAATTTCAAAAAGGAATCGTAATTTAGAACCCAACCACAATTTCCTAAAGATAAACTAACAAGAAAGAACAAAACAATTTCAAGACACTCCAAAGGAAAAACAAGACCTCTACTAAAAGGTGAAAATGGAAAGCAAAGGACAGAGACATATATTTCAAGACAAAAACTAAAGAATTAAACACAAGCGCATACGGAAGAAGACAAATGAAACGCAAAAGGATGGTCAACAAAACACTTGAACAAACATAAATTATATGGGAATAAAATTAGAGTACTCAACTTGCATACAAGAAAATACCTCCACTGCTACTTGACCGTACAAAAATACGTACCATGAGCCACATGACCAATTGTGCACGAAGGACAAAAAGTTCGAGAATGAGTTAGTATGCAAAATATGCTTTCAAAGCTATAACATTAGAAAGTACTCAAAAAAACAAAGGAATGAAAAAGAGTGGATGTAGTTGTGTCACAAACTAATTAATGTTTATAGTAGCTTTGACGAGAAATAAGCTCGGGTGAGAGCGGATTTAATTGTGTTACATCCAAATTTACTCAGCCCTGCTCCATTAAACCCTTCCTCGACATTTTGGCGGCTCTTGAACACAGACGGCGGATTCATGGGTTGTCGAGATGCTGCCTCCATCTAATCGGATTCGGGTATTGGCGCCGGATTTGAACACGAGACGGCAGATCCATGGGTGGAACCCTAGGCCAACTACAGAGAAGATGCCGGGCAACGGCAACCGCCACCGCGCATCTATCCACCGTCGTCGTCTCTCTCCTCGCCAAAACAACTAAGTATCGACGTTGTACTTCGTTGTATTGTGCAACTTCATCGGTGAATGTGTAGATTTATTTCATCATACTAAAACCCTAGGCGCGGCGGCGCTGGAGAGAGATTAACCTCGCCCATTGCCCATTCTTAGGAAAAATAAGAGAGAGAAAAGATTTGAGGGAGAGAGATTTTTAAATTTAGAAAGAGAGAGAAATAAAGAAATTGGATATAATAAAGAATTGATCAAATTTGATGTGCCATGTATGAGAGAGGAGAGAGAAAGGCGCTATGAGGAGAAAACGCGTGAGAAATGATTAGAATGGAAAATAAGGGTATAGTGGGAAACTCACAATATTTTTGTACCTAGTGGTAATGCCAAAAAGTTTTTGTAGTTTTTCGTAATGAACACTTGGGCCTTGTATCTAGTTGTAATTGTTCCTTTTTCTTTGTTGTTTTTTCTTATGGGTTTTACCCATTTGTTTGTCTCTTGTTTTTCTTTCTTTTAGAGTCTTGGACCGGGTTGTGGTCCCACCTTTTTTCCTTTATCCCTTTTATCAATAATATCTTTAATTCGAAGAAAAAAAAGGAGTGTTTGTTAGATTAATTTGAGATCCATTGGATCTTCGTATGTACTTTTCTAACCTTAATTAATGATCATTAAAGTAAAATAATAATTTCAATAGTATTTTGTATCAAAAGAAAAAAAAATAACTAATTATCACAAAGTTTAGTTGTCAATAATAATAATCTAAAAACTACACCTAAAGCGGATAACGGAGGAAAAATAACGGTAAATAAACCTTTTGAATGTAGAAACATAAGAATTAATGATTTATCATGGGTCGTCTTGAAATTGTTCGAATCCTACAAAAACCCTATAGAATTGCTTGAGCATGCAAAAAAGAGAAAAAATAAGGATTGTTTGTTAGACTAATTTGAGATCCATTGGATCCTCATAAGTACTTTTAAAACCTTAATTAATGATCATTGAAGTGAAATGATCATTTCAATACTGCTTTTGTATCATAAAGATAAAAAATAACTAGTTATCACAAAGTTTAGTTGTCGATAATAACACTCTAAAAACTACACCTAATGCAAATAATGGAGGAAAACAACGATAAATAAACCTTTTGAATGCGAAACATAAAAATCAATGATTTATCACGAGTCACAACAAGATTATTCGAATCCTACAAAAATCCTCGTACATTCTTGTTTTAGCATACAAATAGAGAAAAAAAAATAAGCGGCTTGTTAGACTAATTTGAGATCCATTGGAGCTTCTTAGGTACTTTTCTTACTTTAATTAATGACCATTGGAGTGAAATGATCATTTCAATAGTATTTTGTATCAAAAAGATAAAAATAACTAGTTATCACAAAGTTTAGTTGTCGATAATAACACTCTAAAAACTACACCTAATGCGAGATAATGAAGGGAAAAGACTGATAAATAAACATTTGAATGCAAAAACATAAAACCAATGATTTATCACAGTCACACCGAGATTATTCAGATCCTACAAAACCCTTATAGATTTCTTTTGAGCATGCAAAAAGAGAAAAAATAAGAATTCATTGTTAGACTAATTAGAGTTCCATTTGATCTTCATAAGTACTTTTCTAACCTTAATTAATGATCATTAGAATGAAATAATCTTTTCAATAGTGTTTTGTATCAAAAAGACAAAAAATAACTAGTTATCACAAAGTTTAATTGTCGATAATAACACTATAAAAACTACACCTAATGCAGATAACGGAGAGAAAAGACCGATAAATAAACCTTTTGAATGCAAAAACATAAAAAACAATGATTTATCACAGATAACACCGAAATTTTTCGAATCATACAATAACCACAGTAGATTTATGTTTGAGCATGCAAAAGAGTAAAAATAAGGGGTTTTTGTTAGACTAATTTGAAATCCAATGGAACTTCCTAAGTACTTTTCTTACCTTAAGTAATGATCATTGAGCAAAATGATCATTTCAATGGTATTTTGTATCAAAAAGATAAAAATAACTAGTTATCACCAAGTTTAACTATCAATAATAACACTCTAAAAACTACACCTAATGCGGATAATGGGGAAAAGACCGATAAATAAATATTTTGAATGCAAAAATATAAAAATCAATGATTTGTCACGGGTCACACCGAAATTATTAAGAATCATACAATAACCCTATAGATTTCTATTTGAGCATGCAAAAAGAGAAAAAATTAGGATTCTTTGTTAGACTAATTTGAGTTCCATTCGATCTTAATAAATACTTTTCTAACCTTAATTAATGATCATTAGAGTGAAATGATCTTTTCAATAGTGTTTTGTATCAAAAAGACAAAATATAACTAGTTATCACAAAGTTTAATCGTCGATAATAACACTCTAAAAACTACACCTAATGCGGATAATGGAGGAAAAGACCGATAAATAAACATTTTGAATGCAAAAACATAAAAATCAATGATTTATCACGGGTCACACCGAGATTATTCAGATTCATACAATAACCCTATAGATTTATGTATGAGCATGCAAAAAGAGTAAAAATAAGGAATGTTTGTTAGACTAATTTGAGATCCATTGGAACATCCTAAGTACTTTTCTTACCTTAACTAATGATCATTGAGCAAAATGATCATTTCATTGGTATTTTGTATCAAAAAGATAAAAAATAACTAGTTATCACCAAGTTTAGTTATCGATAATAACACTCTAAAAACTATACCTAATGCGGATAATGGAGGGAAAAGACCGAAAAATAAACATTTTGAATGCAAAAATATAAAAATCAATTATTTATCACGGGTCACACCGAAATTATTAAGAATCATACAATAACCCTATAGATTTATGTTTGAGCATGCAAAAAGAGTAAAAATAAAGAGTGTTTGTTAGACTAATTTGAGATACATTGGAACTTTCTAAGTACTTTTCTTACCTTAACTAATGATCATTGAGCGAAATAATCTTTTCAATAGTATTTTGTATAAAAAAGACAAAAATAATTAGTTATCACAAAGTTTAGTTGTCGATAATAACACTCTAAAAATCACACATAATGCAGATAATGGAGGGAAAACAACAATAAATAAATCTTTCGAATGCGAAACATAAAAATCAATGATTTATCACGAGTCACACCGAGATTATTCAGAATCCTACAAAAATTCTATAGATTCTTTGTTTTAACATGCAAATAGAGGAAAAATAAGCGGCGTTTGTTAGACTAACTTGAGATCCATTGGAGCTTATTAAGTTCTTTTCTTACTTTAATTAATGATCATTGGAGTGAAAAAATCATTTCAATAGTATTTTTGTATCAAAAAGATAAAAAATAACTAGTTATCACAAAGTTTAGTTGTGGATAATAACACTCTAAAAACTACACCTAATGCATATAATGAAGGGAAAAGACCGATAAGTAAACCTTTTGAATGCAAAAATATAAAAATCAATGATTTATCACGGTCCACACCGAGATTATTCAATCCTACAATTACCCTATAAATTTAAGTTTGAGCATGCAAAAAGAGTAAAAATAAGGAGTGTTTGTTAGACAAATTTGAGATCCATTGGAACTTCCTCGAGTTCTTTTCTTACCTTAACTAATGATCATTGGATTGAAATGATCATTTCAATAGTGTTTTGTATCAAAAAGACATAAAATAAATAGTTGTTACAAAGTTTATTTCACGATAATAATACTCTAAAAACTACACACGATGCGTATAATGGAGGAAAAACAACAATAAATAAACCTTTTGAATGCGTAAACATAAAAATCAATGATAAATCACGGGTCACGCCGAGATTATTCGTAATCCTACAAAAACCCTATAGAATTCTCGTTTGAGCATGCAAAAAAAAGAGAAAAATAAGGATTGTTTGTTAGACTAATTTGAGATCCATTGGATCTTCATAAGTACGTTTATAACCTTAATTAATGATTATTTCAATCTTGTTTTGTATCATAAAAATAAAAAATAACTAGTTATCACAAAGTTTAGTTGTCGATAATAACACTCTAAAAACTACACCTAATGCAGTATAATGAAGGGAAAACAACAATAAATAAACCTTTTGAATGCGAAACATAAAAATCAATGATTTATCACGAGTCACAACGAGATTATTAATCCTACAAAAACTCTATAGATTATTGTTTTAGCATGCAAATAGAGAAAAAATAAGCAACGTTTGTTAGACTAATTTGAGATCCATTGGAGCTTCTTAAGTACTTTTCTTACTTTAATTAATGATCATTGGAGTGAAATGATCATTTCAATAGTATTTTGTATCAAAAAGATAAAAAATAACTAGTTATCACAAAGTTTAGTTGTCGATAATAACACTCTAAAAACTACACCTAATGCAGATAATTAAGGGAAAATACTGATAAATAAACTTTTGAATGCAAAAACATAAAACTAATGATTTATCACGGGTCACACCGAGATTATTTAGAATCCTACAAAACCCTTATAGATTTACTGTTTGAGCATGCAAAAAGAGAAAAATAAGGATTTTTGTTAGACTAATTTGAGATCCATTGGATCTTCATAAGTACTTTTCTAATCTTAATTATTGATCATTAGAGTGAAATGATCTTTTCAATAGTGTTTTGTATCAAAAAGATAAAAAATAACTAGTTATCACAAAGTTTAATTGTCGATAATAACACTCTAAAAACTACACCTAATGCGTATAATAGAGGAAAAAGACCGATAAATAAACCTTTTGAATGCAAAAACATAAAAATCTATGATTTATCACGGGTCACACCGAGATTATTCGAGAATCATACAATAACCCTATAGATTTATGTTTGAGTATGCAAAAAGAGTAAAAATAAGGAGTGTTTTTAGGAAGTTCTCTCCACTCTCTAGATTTTAGGAAGTTTTTCTCAATCAAGATTTCGCATCAATTTCGTAAATATTTTTCATGGAAGATTTGCTCGCATGATTATTAACACGTTTTCCAAGTTGGTCAACATTTCTAAACTCCAAGGAGTCAATTATCAATGGCACACTTTTCGAGATTTGTCATTCCCGATCTGTTTCTATTCATTTCTTCTCAACATGGATTTTTCTTTCCATTTCATCTTTCCAGTCTCCTAAAGAAAACGCTACGGCGGCGGTTACTCAATGGCGTCGTTCCAGCTTCCATTTTCGAGAAAAATCGTCACTTCAAATTTCTACAGAGATTAACCCATCGTCACTTAAACAATTTCTTGAAAATCCAACGGTCTCTTGGGACGTCGAATTTTGTCGGCGGTTTCTTGGATTGTCGATTCTTGGATTCGACGGTGATTTCACGATTGCTCAACGGTTTCGGGAAGGGATTCTTGGGTTCGTATTTGACAGGGGAAGGGCTCTCGCCAAATTTGTGGCGAGTTTGCGATGGAGAATGGATTTTTCTCGAGGGCGTTAAATTTTCACGATTACGCAGGGGCGTTTCACGTTCTTCCCTGGGTCTGGTCCTAGTTATCTCAACGGAGCTTTTTCCGGATTAATATGTCCCAGTTTCGATGCGGCTACTTCTAGCCGATTATTCAAGATTGAGAGGATGCGGGAGTCTCTGTAAGTTGGTTTGATTTCATTTGAGATTTTTAAATTGCTTTTACGGGATTCGTTGAGGATGACAATTCGCGAGGTTTGAATCTGTGATACTTTTATGGGTTTTAAACTTTCTGTCTTGATTTCTCGATTTGGTTGCTTGGGTGGATCAATTAGGATGGTGTTGGCTTTTGGTATGCTGTTGTTGTTCTTAATTGGAGTTTCGCTTCGATTTTGCGTTTTGCATTTGCGAAATTTGAACTCTGAGTTCGATTCAAGTTTCATTGTTCGATTAATTGCGTTTTGGGATTGAGAAATTTGGGATTGCGTTTTGCATTTGCGAAATTTGGATGCACACAATCTGTTCGATTAATTGTCTCAAGGAGTTTTCTCTTAGTCTATTCGGATTATTTGGATCATTTTTTTGGTCCGGGTTTTTGATCGATGGTTTCTTTGGTTATGTTGGGTTCTGCTCATCTTCGGTGTTTGATTTATTGTCTCATGGAGTTTCTCATAGTCTATTCGGATCATTTGGATCGTTTTTGGTCTGGGTTTTCTGATTGATTTACGTAGTTTGCTGGTTATATTGTTCGGTGTTTTGATTATGCTTTGATGCAGTGTTTGGTTTTGTGGTTTCTCTAGTCCGGAGTCAAGACTCTTTCCCTCTTTACTTGCGGTTTCCGTTCAATACATTTTTGATTCCGGGCATTCGGTTAGATAATTCTGGTTTTTATGCTTGTTGTATCGGGTTGGAGGTTAATTGGGTTGTGCTTTTGACTTCGACCGGTTTACCACTTTGCTGGAGGTTCTCTTTTCGTTGACCCTTGATGGGTGTATTAATCTGTTTTGTTGTCCCTAGGTGGGTGTTTGGTTGTGAATTTTTCAGCCTTTGTATTCGGGCTTCTTTTTGGGCTTTTTGGGCCTTTTCATTTTGTTCCGTTTATACCTTGGACCGGGTTGTGGTCCCACCTTTTTCCTTTTTCTCTTTTTTCAATAATATCTTTAATTTGAGTAAAAATAAGGATTGTTTGTTAGACCAATTTGAGATCCATTCGAACTTTCTAAGTACTTTTCTTACCTTAACTAATGATCATAGAGCAAAATGATCGTTTCATTGGTATTTTGTATCAAAAGATAAAAAATAACTAGTTATCACCAAGTTTAGTTATCGATAATAACACTCTAAAAACTACACCTAATGCAGATAATGGGGAAAAGACCGATAAATAAACATTTTGAATGCAAAAATCTAAAATCAATAATTTGTCACGGGTCACACCGAGATTATTAAGAATCATACAATAACCATATAGATTTATGTTTGAGTATGCAAAAATAGTAAAAATAAGGAGTGTTTGTTAGACTAATTTGAGATCCATTGGAACTTTCTAAGTACTTTTCTTACCTTAACTAATGATCATTGGCGAAATGATCTTTTCAATAGTATTTTGTATCAAAAGATAAAAATAACTAGTTATCACAAAGTCCAGTTATCGATAATAATAGTCTAAAAACTACACATAATGCGAGATAATGGAGGGAAAAGAACGATAAATAAACCTTTTAAATGCAAAAACATAAAAATCAATGATTTATTATGGGTAATAACTAGATTATTTAGAATCCTAAAAACCCTATAGATTTCTGTTTTAACTTGTAAAAAGAGAAAAAATAAGGACTGCTTTGTTAGACAAATTTGAGATCCATTGGAACTTCCTAAGTACTTTTCTTACCTTAACTAATGATCATTTGAGTGAAATGATCATTTCAATAGTGTTTTGTATGAAAAAGACAAAAAATAACTAGTTATTACAAAGTTTAGTTCACGATAATAACACTCTAAAAACTACACCGATGAAGATAATGGAGGGAAAACAACAATAAATAAACCTTTTGAATGCGAAACATAAAAATCAATGATAAATCACGCAGGTCACCTTTTGAGATTATTCAATCCTACAAAAACCCTGTAGAATTCTGTTTGAGCATGCAAAAAGAGAAAAAATAAGGATTGTTTGTTAGACTAATATGAGATCCATTGGATCTTCATAAGTACTTTTATAACCTTAATTAGTGATCATTGGAGTGAAATGATCATTTCAATACTGCTTTTGTATAATAAAGACAAAAAATAACTAGTTATCACAAAGTTTAGTTATCGATAATAACACTCTAAAAACTATACCTAATATAGATAATGGAGAGAAAACAACGATAAATAAACCTTTTGAATACGTAAACATAAAAATCAATAATTTATCACGAGTCGCAACGAGATTATTCGTAATCCTACAAAAACCCTATAGAATTCTGTTTGAGCATGCAAAAAGAAAAAATAAGGATTATTTGGTAGACTAATTTGAGATCCATTGGATCTTCATAAGTACTTTTATAACCTTAATTAATGATCATTGGAGTGAAATGATCATTTCAATCTTATTTTGCATCATAAAGATAAAAATAACTAGTTATCACAAAGTTTAGTTGTCGATAATAACACTCTAATAACTACACGTAATGCAGATAATGAAGGGAAAAGACTCGATAAATAAACTTTTGAATGCAAAAACATAAAACCAATGATTTATCACGGGTCACACCGAGATTATTTAGAATCCTACAAAACCCTTATAGATTTCTGTTTGAACATGCAAAAGAGAAATAATAAGGATTCTTTGTTAGACTAATTTGAGATCCATTGAATCTTCATAAGTACTTTTCTAACCTTAATTAATGATCATTAGAGTGAAATGGTCTTTTCAATAGTGTTTTGTATTAAAAAGACAAAAATAACTAGTTATCACAAAGTTTAATTATCGATAATAACACTCTAAAAACTACACCTAATGCGGATAACGGAGGGAAAAGACCGATAAATAAACCTTTTGAATGCAAAAACATAAAATCAATGATTTATCACAGGTCACACCGAGATTTTTCAGAATCATACAATAACCACCGTAGATTTATGTTTTAGCATGCAAAAAGAGTAAAAATAAGGAGTGTTTGTTAGACTAATTTATTTTGTTTGGTGAGGATGTGTTGGTTAGACTTATGGAGACTTTATGATGAGGGAAAGCTTGATAGAATTTGGGCTAGACCCAATCTTTATGTGCCTTTGTATGTCCTTTATGCGGATGATGTGATGTTATTCATGAATGCTTCTAGATTGAATGTTCGTAGTTTAAAGGATATTTTGGATATTTATGGGAAAATTTCTCGTCAACATGTTAGTTCTAATAAAACTCATGTGTTCTATGGTAAATATGTTAGGAGATCTTTTAAAAATTATCTTCGCTCGTGTCTTGGCTTTGTTGAGGGCTGTGAACCTTTTGATTATCTTGGTGTTCCTGTTTTTGGGGGCCGACCAAGGGTGGTTCATTTTCGAGAAAATTGTTGATAAGACTATTATGCGGTTTAGTCGTTGGAAGGGTGCTTCTTTGTCCATGGCTGGTAGGATAAATTTGGTTAATTCTATTATGATTCCTTCTTTGATTCATGTGCTCAAGTTTATTGTTGGCCTATATCTTGTTTAAATAAAATTGAGCAGGCTGTTAGGAACTTTATTTGGTCTGGAAATGTACATTCTAAAGCCTTTGCTCATGTTGCTTGGGATAAGAAATTGGGACGACCATTCGTGCTATTGAACTTGTGTTGCTAATGGGTGGATGAGGGTTCTTTTTAGACTGATTCCTCTTATGTGTTGTATGCTTTTGTGCTAAAAATGCTCGTGTTCCTTAGAGATGGTTAAATGCTTGGCTTAGGGCCAAAGAGTTACTTGGATTGATGAATAGTGGGTTTGTTCATGTGTTCCGGAAGGCAATAAGGTTGTGGATATTCTATCAAAAATCACAAATTATGATGGCTATGCTTGGTGGAGAGATGAACTGGATTTTTGAAGAATCAAATCAAGGATGATTTATGCAAGACTTTTGTTAGGAATGGATGTTCTGTTTGATTTTTTTTGTCGATTTTGGGCTTGCCATGTTGTGGCTTTTGCGCTTTGTTGTGTATTTGTATGTTATGGGCTTCAGCTTTTTAAGCCTTGCCGTGTATTTGTATGTTGTGGGCTTCGACTCATTTTTAAACTCTTTAGAGGACTATCTCTTTTTGTCCTTTGATGGATTTTTTTCCTAAGGAGGGTTTTGCCATCAAAGGTTTTTTAACGAGGTCCGGTCTCTTGATCGACATGTGATCATATGGCTTTAGGATTTTTCTTTTTTTCCTTTTTCAATATTATCCTTATTTTGAGATCCATTGGAACTTCCTAAGTACTTTTCTTACCTTAACTAATGATCATTGAGCGAAATGATCATTTCAATAGTATTTTGTATCAAAAGATAAAAGATAACTAGTTATCACAAAGTTTAGTTATCGATAATAACACTCTAAAAACTACACCTAATGCGACAATGGAGGGAAAAGAATGATAAATAAACCTTTTGAATGCAAAAACATAAAAATCAATGATTTATTACGGGTAATACCTAGATTATTCGTAATTCTAAAAACCCTATAAATTTTTGTTTTAACTTGTAAAAAGAGAAAAAATAAGGATTGTTTATTAGATAAATTTGAGATCCATTGGAACTTCCTAAGTACTTTTCTTACCTTAACTAATGATCATTGGAGTGAAATGATTATTTGAATAGTGTTTTGTGTCAAAAATACAAAAAATAACTAGTTATCACGGTACTCTAATCAGCGAGAATAATAATCCTCATGTCATTGTTTGTCACCACTGTCGGGCACCGGGCATGGAGCTCTCACATGCGGTCGTTTGCCGCCTATGGCTAATGTCGCACGGTCGCCCTAGACCCTATCTAAACGAGAATGCTTGGATGATTTGATTCAGGCGCGTCTCACAACTTAACGCCGGAGTGAGGCAATCATGGCCCCGCACTCTGAGTATGACGGTACGGAGGAAGTCCAACTTACGAGATGGTTCTTCAATGCCTGTTTCCTATACCTGGGTATTTCTCTCCTTCGTTTCCCTAATCACACATTTAAATTGGATGATATTTTGTATGTACCCGGACTCAACAGAATTTGTTGTCGGTTCACCAATTCACTCGGTCTAATAACGTATCTCGAGGAATTTTCACTTATTCTTTTGTTGTAAAGGATCGAATTATGGGGGCACCTCGCAACAGAAAATGCAGAATGGGGTTTACCATCTCAAGCCTCCTACTTATTTTTGAAGTCTACTACTTATTTTGCTTCTCTTGGTTTACTTAACTGATGTCGAACGTGGCATGCTCACTGGTCACCCGTCCCGCATTTAACAAGCCATTTAGTTATTTTCAATAATAAGCTTCCTTTGTCTAGCAATTCCGGTGTTTCGGACTTTAGTTGTGATTCGTGTTTTTCTGTAAGACTCATAAACAGCCTTTTGGTGATTCATCTTTACATGCTTTACACCTTTGCATTATGTGCATGCTGATGTGTGTGGCCCTACGGTGACATCTTTTGATGAGTTTTGTTACTATTTGTTGTTGGTTGATTTGTTCACAAAATATATGTGGATTTTTCTTGTGGCATGCAAGTCTCAAGTACGAATTATTTTTGAGAAGTTTTGTCCCTTAATTGAACGTCAGTTTGGTTTTCCAATTAAATTTTTTTACGGTGACAATGGTGGCGAGTTTATCGCTCTTGGTCTTATTTTGTGTCGCGCGGTATTAATTGGTTGATCGCGGCACCTCATACTCCTGAACAAAATGGACTTGTGGAACAATGTCATAACCATGTTGTTGAAACAGGTAAAGCATTGTTGCACTATGCTCGTTTACCTTTTAAGTTTTGGTCCTATGCTTTTCAAACCGTTGTTTATCCGGTCAATCGTTTGCCCACACCAGCTCGGGAAACTTAACACCATTTGAGTCTTTATTTAAACAAAAAACTAATTATTGGAAGCTACGTACATTTGGTTGTGTATGTTATCTATGGCTTCGTCCATATGCTTCTCACAAACTTGAGCCTTATTCAAGTCCTCGCATCTTTATTGGATATTCTACAACTCAGAGTGCGTACAAATGTTTGGATATGTCCACAGGCCATTTGTATATCTCTCGACACGTTCGGTTCACCGAACGTGCCTTTGCCGATCCGACAGAGCCGCCTGTTCTTACACCTACCGCCTGGGTCTTTTCCTTTGGTTCTCTCGCACCTCTCTAGAGTCGACCCATATTACGGCATCGATTGCACCATCACCGACTCCATTGATTCATCTCATGCTCCAGCCTCGATCCAGGCCCCATCGACCATCCCGTTAACACCGTGCTTCCTTCTCCTTCCAAAGACATCTTCAAGCTGCTCGTACACTACCTCCGGCAAATCCCTTACGGACTCATCCTATGACTACACAGAGTTAAAATAATATTTTTAAGCCTAAAGTATATAATTCAACAAAGCATCCACTTGACTCGGAGGTTGCACCCACTAGTGTCTCTCAAGCTCTCACGCATCCTCGTTGGCGGAATGCTATGTCCGAAGAATATACCGCTCTCTCTAAACATGGTACATGGGACCTTGTTCATCCTCCCCAGTGTTCGAATATAATCGGTTGTAAATGGGTTTTTTTATCAAATGTCATCCCGATGGGTCTATTGATCGCTTCAAGGAAAGATTAGTAGCCAAGGGGTTTCATTAGAGACCGCTTGTGGACTACTAGGAAACCTTTAGTCCGGTTGTCAAATTGGTTACAATACAGACGATCCTCACCTTTGCCTTGTACAATAATCGGGAGCTTCAACTAGATATTAGTAATGCATTCTTGCATGGCCACCTTTCCACCCCTCGTTTACATGGTTCAACCACCGGATTTGTGGATCAATCCACCCCCCATCATGTGTGTTGCCTACGTAAGTCATTGTATGGTCTACGTCAAACACCTCTCACTTGGTACCAGACTTTAAGTCTTGCACTTTTTGTCGTTTGGCTTCACACAATCATTAGCTGATACGTCATTGTTTATATATCGACAACATACCTGATTATTTATTGGAACTTGTCTATTTCGATGATATGATATTAATCGGTTCTAGTAGTTCCCTTCTACGTAAACCGGTTTCTCATCTCAAAGGACAATTTGTCGTGGAAAGACCTCGGTGCTCTAACTTATTTTCTCGGTGTTGTAATTGTTCGATGTAGGGATGGATTACTTCTTTCTCAACAAAAGTACATGGTTGACTTGTCACGACGTTTTCACAAGCTTTCGATTTCGGCACGGTCGATCCTTCGCATTATAGAAGTGCAATTGGTGGGTTGTAGTATGTCACAATTATTCGGCCCGCACATTGCCTTTGTTGTTAATCGCCTTGCTCAATCCATGTTTTCTCCTACATTTGATGATTGGCTTGCCAAACGCCTCCTTCGCTATCCTGGAGGGTTCACTTCACCATGGTCTTCTTCTCCGTCGACCGTCCTCTCTTACACTTATAGCTTATTTTGATTCGTATTTTGGTGGGACTTTGTCGATGGTAAGTCTACATCTCGCTACGTTATTTACCTTGGCCAATCACATCCCGTGGAGGTCACGGAAATGAATGGGGTTGCTGGGCCTCTCTGCGTAAGCTGGAGTACCGTGCTCTTGCCTCCACAGCCTTCTCAAGTTTGTTGGATATCTTACTTATTCAAAGAGCTTGATATCTCTCTTGTGTCATCACCACGTCTACTCTGTGACAATCTTGGTGCTACTCGTCTTGCTCTACATCCGATTATGCACCCTCGCATGAAACACATAGCACTGGACTTACACTTCGCTCATGATCTTTCGTCCAAGGGTCTCTTCTCTCGCCACGCACGTTAACACACTTGACCAACTTGCCGACGTTCTCACCAAACCCTTGCCAAGATCACGCTTCTTGCTATTGAGATCCAAAATTTATGTGGTCGACGGCACATCCATTTTGCGGGGTATATTAAAGAGTAAATATTGTAAATATATGTTTATAGATTTTTCTAGAATAGTTGACTTGGTTTGAATGAATTCAATTCCAACAATTATCATTATCTCTTATAAACTAAATACATGTAAATTAAATTTAGGAAAGCAATCCAGGGACATTATATTACTTTTTTTTTAACAGGAAAATTATATTACTTAATACAGTTTATTTTCTCTAGAACTGTAAATCGTCAATTAATATATAATTTTTAAAATAAAAATTTCATTAAACTCCATATGCTATTAAAGATAAATTAGTGCTTAGTATATTATTTTTCCATATGAGTCCATATATACTCACTAAATTAGTTCTTTTTGTGAAGATTAAAATAATTAAATAAATAATGAACAGAGTTGGAAAAGAAAATTATGTTAAAAAGGTATTATGAGATATTGTGGTTCAATTTAACCAAACCTTGCAACTTTATTTTTAAATAAAAAAAAAAAAACTGAAAGGTGGCACAATAACTTTTGAAATTTAATAATAGTTTTTAATATATGCTTATACAGTGTGAAAATGTCAATAAAAAGGCAAGATATCAACTAACAAATTTACACCGTTTCAATTCACATTCAAAATCAATAAAAATGTAAGTTATATTGATTCCACAAAACCTAATCCAAAACAAAATATTCCTGCCATTATTAAATCATCCATCCTTATGTGTTCATTTTTATTTAATTCCTGATTTTAATAAAAATATCATTTATATATATTATCTAAATACATGTAAATTAAATTTAGGAAAGCAATCCAGGGAAATTATATTACTTAATGTAGTTTATTTTCTGTAGAACTATAAATCATCAATTAATTAATATATAATTTAAAAAATAAAAATTTCATTAATTATTAAACTCCATATATTATTAAAGATAAATTAGTGCTTAGTATATTATTTTTCCATATGAGTCCATTTATACTCACTAAATTAGTTCATTTTGTGAGGATCAAAACAATTAATTAAATAACGAAATAGTCGACAATTAAATCCAACCATATTTATTTAATATTGGCAAAAATTGCCAAAATCCAACCATATTTATTTACATTTATTTTTTTAAAAGTAATACTCCCTCCGTCCTAAAAGTTTGCACAATTGATTTTTTCAACGATTTTTCATTCATATAAAACAACTTTTTGTAAACGTATTACTATGAAATAACTCTAACACAAAACCGTTGAAAAAATCAACTGTGCAAACTTTTCGAGGGACGGAAGAAGTAAAATTTATTTAATGCTAAGTCTTAGTATCCACTTTTCAAATTTTTTTCTTTAAAATAATACTCCTCTATCTCACATCGGTTTTCACATTTTTCTTTTTTGTTTGTCCCACATTAATTTTCACATTCAAAAAAAGGAAATCTCTCTTTAAACTCCCCCATCACAATATTCATATATTTACACAAAATGTCATTACTTTTACACTCAATCCAACCACCTCCTTAACTTTAATAATAAAAGTTTACAAAATTACCATTCAATACTTCACTCATTAGATTTTTTTCTTAAAATGTGTACCAGATTAATATGAAACTAATCTAGAACAGAGGGAGTACATTTTATATATATATATATATATATATATATATATATATATATATAAAATGATACAATTTATCTTTAAAAAAATATTTCTATTGAAAAGTGATGGATGATCGCACAAACTTCTATCCTCTTTAATATTTCTGCTCAATATAATTACATGACCAATGTAATCAATCCATAGAAATTGCGAGGCCTGTACATATTGGTAATAATATGATTCGGCATGTAAATCATGTAATGTAACTTAAAAGACATTTTCACCTACAAAAGTTTTGCCACTTTTAATAATTTTATGATAACTATAATAATAATAATAAGAGTAAGTCTGGTTTGAAATAGTCTCACGGATCTCATTTCGTGAGACGGATTCACTTTTTAATAAATTATTATCACTTATAATGGAAAGTGTATTATTTTTTAATTTTTTATCACTTTTATACTAATTTGTATCATTTTTTAAAAAGTGATAATAATTTATTAAAAAGTGACACTGTCTCACGAAAAAATACGTGAGACGGTCTCACACAAGTTTTTGCCTAAAAATAATAATAATTAATAAGTATGTTAACAAGGATATTGTCTCTTGTTCAATATTACACTTGCACTTTTGCCTAAAAATAATAATAATTAATAAGTATGTTAACAAGGATATTGTCTCTTGTTCAATATTACACTTGCACTATTAGCACATTATACCATCTCCCACGCATACTCTAAAATGGAGTTTTAATCCTAGTGGTTGGCCCTCTTGGTGAGGGATTGAAGTTTAGGAGTGTGATGCTCTATATGTGCAAATAATTTTTGAGATGGGTCGGTTCATATAGAGGTTTGTTCACGAGTTTAAATGAGCCCCCACTAATGGACAGTGGGATTTGTTCCCCGAATTAGTCGGTTTTTGACCGTATACCGAGTTATAAAAAAATCTAAAATGGAGTTTTCCTTTTATTTTGGAGTATGAATCTACTCCATTGATAACTCTATAATAAAGTATGGAAATAAAGTTTAAACAATGTAATTCATTTATACAGTTTCATATTATAGTAATTTATATCCATTATTTTAATTAATATTTATAAATACAACTATACAATTAATTTTAGAACATTAATTATATAATTTTTTTTTTTATTGTATAAGTTATAATATGATTTTTTTCTCTGTATTTTAATTTTACATTGATTTAAAAAAATTAAATTTATATTTTTTTTTTTCTAAAAATCAATTATTTAAATTAAATTAATCAACAATTTTAAGTGTAAATGTTTAATTATTGAAATATATTGATAAATAGAGTAACATATAGTATAAGAGTTGGAGAAGAGGTTTGAAATAAAATATGGAGTACTGCATTTTAGAATATAAAAATTTGCATTTTAGAATTTTGGGTTGAAAATTGTGTTAGGGTGCGTTTAATTTAAAGTTTATCGATAAATCCAAATAAGACAAATAAGATTTCTTAATGCAGGTTGGTCTACAATTCACTTCAAAAATATGATCTATATTTCCTAAAGTGTATGGTCATAATAATTGAAAAGTATGAACTATATTATCAAACACTATCAATCGTGATAATTTTAAAGGGTATGATCACCATTATAAAGGATATTACTCGTGATAACTTAAAAGTATGATTTATATTATTAAAGAGTATCGGTTGAGATATCTAAAGTGTATTAATCAATGAATTTTGGATCAATTTTTATTATGTGGATCCAATTTCACCATGAAACTTATTCACAGAAGACACTATATATAAATATATATATATATATATATATATATATATATATATATATATATAAACAAGAGTTGGTATTGTGTAAACTAATTTTATCGTGAAATGATTTACAACTAATACCCTTTAATGAAATAATTAATATCCTTCAACTAATATTATTCAAAATTAATACTCCTCCGTCCGGAATTAGTTTCACATGTGAAGTGACATTCTTTTAAGAAAATTCAAATTAATGTAAGAGAGGGTAAAATGTAAGGGTATTTTGTGTAGTTGAATGAGATAAAATGTAGGAGAGAGAATAAAGTCAAATAAAATAAGAGTGACATTTTTAAAATTTAAATGATATTGTGAGGATGTAGTTTATAGAGAGTATTTCATTTTAGGGATGTGAAGTTAATTGTGGGACGTCCCGAAAAGGAAAGTGTAAAGTTAATTGTGGGACGAAGGGAGTACTTTATAATAAAACTACTAATATTTTTAATAAAACAACTAATACTCTCAAAATAAATTTTACAAACTACGTCTATAAATGACACGACCACATTTTCACAACTAGACAAAATATGAACTTAAACATAAAATAACCCGCAACTTGCTATAATTTTTTTTTCAAACATAATAGCATTATCACGTACTCAAAACATAACAGTTCACATTCATCCCGAGCTTCTTAACAAGCCTGTACATGCTTGTTTATATAGTACATATCCAAAACACACTAGTACATGCTTGTTTATATAGTACATATTCGAAAAAGACATAATATACAATAGCATAAGCAAAATAAGTCACTTGGTCCGCCCACATGTCGTCATCTATGTACACAAACTACTCAAAACCTCGCAAGAGCGCCACGGCTTGTCCAAGAACCTCATCGGTAACCATCACGATTACCTACAATGCATAAAGCTGGGTGAGATATAAATTTCAATGGCGTAAATTATGCATGATGTGATGTTTAGTTCGAAAATCTCCCAATACACAAAGCACCTTCTTTAAAATCATCAATTTATTTATAAAACCTCATTAGGGTCCCCGACTCACTACTATACACCGGCATGAGCTCAATATAAATGTATCATATGAGACGGTGGCCACTCTAGGTAGCATACGCCGGGTTCTCCCTGGGCGCTTTAACTCCTAGGTTGCCCTTCCGCCGAAGGTGGCCCACACTAGGTAGCATACATTAGTTTCCCTCAGTCGCCTAAACTCCTAGGTCGCCCCTTCCATTGTCACACATCATCATACATGACGGTGGCTTGCTCTAGGTAGCATATGCCGGGTTCTCTCTGGTCGCCTTAACTCCTAGCTCGCCCCTTCCGCCGACGGTGGCCCACTCTAAGTAGCATACGCCAAATTTCCTCTGGTCGCCCGAACTCCTAGGTCGCCCCTTCCATTGTCACACATCATCATACACGACGCTGGCCTACTCTAGGTAGCATACGCCGGGTTCTCCTGGTCGCCTTAACTCCTAGGTCGCCCCTTCCGTCCTCACACCTTATCATACAAGAAGGTGGCCTACTCTAGATAGCATATGCCAAGTTCTTCTTGGTCGCCTTAACTCCTAGGTCGCCCCTTCCGCTCTCGATGTATAACCGGTGGTCAAATGCTTCAAATATAATTTCATGTTAATGAGTGATATGCTTGATGCAATGCAACACAAATTATTTAACAAACTTCACAACTCATTGAACTCTCATGTTCATTTCATCTTAATCAACCCTTATGTTCATTTCACAAAAATCAATAAACTCACGGATCCAATTTCACAATAATCGAACCGATAGAATCATTTCATAATAATCACCGAACTCACAAAGTTCATTCTCGCAACGATTGAACTCACAAGTTCAATTCACAATAATCACTAAACTCACTGGTTCATTTCATAATAATCATTGAACTCACAGTTCAATTCACAATAATTGAACTCCCATATTTAATCCACATCAAATAATGAGCGCACATGCTCTTACACAATAACCATTGAGTATCACAATTAACGTAATATTCACATATTATCAATTAAGCATAAATAATTCACAAAATACTATATTTATGCATTGTAGGTGCAAATGAATTTCTACTTACCTCAAGTCCGCAAAACGTTGATAAATCAAACCCGTAAACCCTTTTTATCGCCTTTCACTATCAAATAAGAATAATTATTAATAATTTGAGGATAGAGTTTTGTTCTACTCCTCACGAGCTTCAAAATGATATAAAATTTGTCTATTGACGGAAGTCGAATACTTACCAAAATGCTTGAATCTCGCTCGATACGAATCCCTCTCTCTCTCTCTCTGCGTGAATATCGCGCTTAATCGATTGATATGGCCATGCCTCCACCGCCTTAATTAAACTTACAGGTGTAAGTTTTTTTTTTTATCGGTAAATGTTAGTTGTTAGTGGTTAGAAGTTAGTTCGCCAAGTCTCCTTATAATTCCAAATTCTCCAAGCCTCCTTATACCTCCCACTCCAATTCGTTCCCCAAAGGGAATCGAACCCAGTCTCCCACTTAAGTGAGGAGCCCGGTGGCCAAGTAGGCTAAGTCCCCTTGGTTTACAAAGTGTAAGTTTTCTAATTCTTTATCCTTTTTATTTTTATTTTTCTTTTTATTTTATTTGTTTTCCTTTATCTACTTGTTTATCTAATTTATTAATACACCATATACTACTAATAATTAAATAAGTTGTATTAGTACTCAAACACCATGAAAGTCTCAATCACTTATAAATAAATTTTCTCACCATTAAACATATGAAGGCATATTTAATTAATTCACTATTTAAAGACACAATAAAATAATGCAAGGTAAAATAATTAAAATCACAAGTAGCACATAATAAATTAAAAATGCACTCAATCCATGAAATATATTGGCCAATGAGTAGTGAGAGTCTCGGGTATCACATCCTCCCCTCCTTATAAAAATTTCGTCCCGAAATTTTACTTACCTAAAGAGTTTAGTATATTTAGATTTCATCTTATCTTCTCTTTCCCAAATGGTTTCTTCTAATGATCGATTTTTCCATTACACTTTAACTAATGTAATTTCTTTGTTTATAAGTCGCTTTTACTTCTCGTAGTAAAATTTCCACTGGTACTTCTTCATAGCTCAAATCTTCTTTCAGCTATGTGGTTTCACTATTCAAAACGTGTGATGGATTTGCAATATATCTTCTTAATGCGAGACACATGAAACACATTGTGTATCCGATACATTGACGCAGCAAATCAAGTTTATAAGAAACCTCGTCAATTCTTTCAAAGGATAGAAAATAGACCCACGTATCTTGGACTAAGCTTCTCTTTCTTCCCAAATCGCATTATTCCTCTCATTAAAGAAACTTTCAAAAACAACTGGTCACCTACTTCAAACTCTAACTCTGTTCTTCTTTTGTATGCATAACTCTTTTGTCGGCTTTGAGTAGTTTTCATCCTTTCTCGAATTTGTTCAACTCGCTTCACTCATCTCTCGAATCATATCTGGACCCAAGCTTTCTTTCTCCAATTTCATCCCAATATACAGGGATCCATATTTTCTATCATTAAAGTGCTTCATATGGAGCCATTCCAATGGTGGACTAGATAACTATTATTATAATAGAACTCTATCAAATGTAAGAATTTACTCTATTGGCCCCGAAAATCTAATACACAAGCTCGAGCATATCTTTCAAAATTTGTATCGTTCGCTCCGATTATCCATCTATCTCGTGGATGATATGCAATACTTGAAAGATAATTGAGTTCTCAATGCTTCTTGCAAATTCTAATGATCGGTGTAGATCTCACAGCGTTCCCCATACATGTAGTGTCTCCAAATTTTAAATGCAAATATCACGCCGCAAGCTATAAGTCACGTGTGGGGTAGACCTTCTCATTCTTTTTTTTCCAACTATTGATATGTATAAACTATCGTTTTACTATCCCGCATCAAGATATGCAACTCTACGTCTTCTATAGGAATAATACGTCCTTGCATAATCTAATTGGTTTGTTTCAAATCACGAGAAGGGATCATCATACCAAATTTAGCTTCATTAGATTAGATAGTTTCCCACCCTCCCGACTCTACTCTATGGACGCAAATGAATGTCTAGCTTCAAGATTAAATAATACAAAAGTTGAAATGTCAAAGATAGAAAGTTTACCCATTATAACTAGACGGCTTTCATCTTCTTCCTTGGTAAGGGTGAAAACTTGTCTTTGGGTTTCTCTCTTTTACTCTTTGTTTATCTCTAGTTGGACACATGCCGGCAATATGTCCTTTTTTTCCACAAGAGTAACAAGTGTTTGGGTTAAAACGACAAACTCCACCGTGCGATCTACCACAATTCAGACAACGAGGTGGTGGTGTTAGTATTTCACTGATCGGTCTTGAAACGTTTGTCTACACCTTCTTGTTCTCGGTCCCCGTCCTTGTTGAAGTTTGAAATTAGGTTTTGGTCTTTGAAATGGTAATAGCCTTTTCTTATTATCCCCATTCCACGGAGGTAGTTTCCTTTCTTGAAACCGACGTCGAGCCTCTTGCGCTTGTCTTATTCTCATTTCAGCCTGTTCGGTAATTTGCGCTCTTTCGTAGCTTGTGCATACGTCACTACCTGAATTTCGCCATGCTCACATCCCTATAGAGCTCGGGTCTTAAACCCTCGAGGAACCTCTCCACTTTCAATGCGTCTATACTAACCATATGTTCTCGAATCTGGATAACTGTTCAAACTTATGGAGGTAGTCTCGTAATGATCATTGTCCCTTGTTTCAATCAGTATAAATTCGTTCATTTTTATTATTCTAACAGGGGATGCGAAATACTTGTGTCGAAAAATTTCTTTAAATCTCTCCCATGTCATAGCGAGAATGTCTTCGATACTTTTAACAGTGTCCCACCAATGCCCGTCACCGCCACGTAGCATGAAGGATGCACACAAAACCTTTTCCACCTCGGGGATTCTACTATATTGAAACATATTATCCAAGGTTCTCAACCAATCTTCTGCAGCTAAGGGATCGATGGCATCCTCAAAGATAGGGGTTCGAGTTTCCGAAATCTCTCGAAACTAAATCAACAGGTTCTACTCGTGGCCGTGGTCGGTTCACATCTTCACGTTGTCTATCTCGTATCCCTTTGTTGAATGAGTTGTTGGATTTGTTGGGCCTGGCGCTCAACCAAATCTATCAAACGAGCAATAATATTATCTCGATCAACACCAAGAATCGATTTCGTAGGTTCGGAGTCCTTTCCCTACCACTACTATAACTCTATTCCCTCGTCATATCTATTTATTCACACAACCAACCCTACACCACATGACCAATATAGTTCATGATACAACATGATACAAATAGTGTAAATAAAATCAAATAAACACTTACTAGCATAGTCGAGCTCCCCAAGTTTTGAACTCGAATACATAGACAGCCTACAGAAGTGAACCGCGCTCCGATACCACTCCGACACGACCACATTTTCACAACTAGACAAAATATGAACTTAAACATAAAACAACCTGCAACTTGCTATAAATTTTTTTTTCAAACATAATAACATTATCATGTATTCAAAACATAACAGTTCACATTCATCCCGATTCTTAACAAGCCCACAATCCACGAAACACACCAAGATATGCTTGTTTATATAGTACATATCCAAAATGTACATAATATACAATAGCAGTAAGCAAAATAAGCCATGGTCTTGCCCACATGTCGTCATCTATGTACACAAATACTCAAAATCCTGCAAGAGCGCCACGACTTGTCCAATAACCTCATCAATAATCATCATGATTACCTACAATGCATAAACTGGGTGAGATATAAATCTCAAGCGAAATTATGCATGATGTGATATTTAGTTCAAAAACCTCCCAATGCACAAAGCACTTTCTTTAAAATCATCAATTTATTTATGAAACCCTCATTAAGGCCCCTAACTCACTACTATGCACCGGCATGAGCTCAATATAAATGTATCATATGAGACGGTGGCCCACTCTAGGTAGCATAAGTCGGAGTTCTCTCTCGGTCGCCTTAACTCCTAGGTCGCCCTTCACCGACGGTGGCCCACACTAAGTAGCATACGTTAGTTTCCCTCGGTCGCCTAAACTCCTAGGTCGCCCCTTCCGTTGTCACACATCATCATACATGCGGTGGCCTACTCTAGGTAGCATACGCCAGGTTCTCTCGGTCGCCTTAACTCCTAGCTCGCCCTTCCGTTGACGGTGGCTCACTCTAGGTAGCATACGCCGATTTCCTCTCGGTCGACCGAACTCCTAGGTCGCCCTTCCGTTGTCACACATCATCATACACGACGGTGGCCTACTCTAGGTAGCATACGCCGGGTTCTCCCCGGTCGCCTTAACTTCTAGGTCGCCCCTTCCGTCCTCACACCTCATCATACGAGACGGTGGCCTACTCTAGGTAGCATACGCCAGGTTCTTCTTGGTCGCCTTAACTCCTAGGTTGCCCCTTCCACTCTTGATGTATAACCAGTGGTCAAATGCTTCAAATATAATTTCATGTTAATGCGTGATATGCTTGACGCAATGCAACACAAATTATTTAACAAACTTCACAACTCATTGAACTCTCATGTTCATTTCATCTTAATCGAACCCTTATATTCATTTCACAAAAATCAATAAACTCACAAATCCAATTTCACAATAATCGAACTCATAGAATCATTTCATGATAATCACCGAACTCACAGTTCATTCTGCAACGATTGAACTCACAAGTTCAATTCACAATAATCACTAAACTCATAGGTTCATTTCACAATAATCATTGAACTCACAGTTCAATTCACAATAATTGAACTCCCATATTTAATCCACATCAAATAATGAGCGCACATGCTCTTTCATAATAACCATTGAGTATCACAATTAACGTAATATTCACATATTACCAATTAAGCATAAATAATTCACAAAATACTATATTTATGCATTGTAGGTGCAAATGAATTTCTACTTACCTCAAATCCACAAAACGTTGATAAATCAAACCCTTTTTATCGCCTTTCACTATCAAATAAGAACAATTATTAATAATTTGAGGATAGGGTTTTGTTCTACTCCTTACGAGCTTCAAAACGATATAAAATTTATCTATTGACGGAAGTCGAATACTTACTAAAATGCTTCGGAATCTCGCTCGATACAAATCCCCCTCTCTCTCCCTCTCTCTCTCTGCGAGAATATCGCGCTTAACTGAATGATATAGCCATGCCTCCACCGCCTTAATTAAACTTACCGTGTAAGTTTTCTAATTCTTTAACCTTTTTATTTTTCTTTTTATTTTATTTGTTTTCCTTTATCTACTTGTTTATCTAATATATATATATATATATATATATATATATATATATATATATATATATATATATATACTACAAGTATATTATATTTATTTTAATAAAAATAATTAGTATTCTAATTAATTTAATTAATACTACTAATAATTAAATAAGTTGTATTAGTATGATGCAAACTCAATATTTCATTATTGGTCTAGTAACTATTTTGATTTTGTTTTTGTAATTCTTTTTGGTAATTTCTTTCTTTAAGTTTTTAGTTTGTTAGTTTGTTAGGTGCTAGTTAGTTGGTTAGGTAGCATTGAAGTCTATATAACTAGTTGTATAAGCTCATTTGAGAGATGTGAAAAAGATAGCAAACTAGTTCATAAAGCAAATTCTTGCTTTGTGAATTGATTCGATAGCTTGCTAGCCCGAGCTAGAGCTTCAATTCGGGTTTCGTTGCTTGCCAACATGAGTTGGGGCATCGAAATTACGTGGGATTGAGGGTCCGTTGCTTGCCAACCCGAGTTGGGGTGTCGAATTCATCGAGCCTAATTCGCGGCTCTCATCAATTGGTGCTTTCATTGAGAGGAGGAATTACGGTGAGAATCGCGCTTCAATAATTAAAGGATCAATGGCTAGCCTATCATTGAACCAAAAAGAGAGTTCAAGAACATGGAAGATGGTGTGCGTCTTGAGATCTTGGAAACCAAGCTAGATCGGATGGAAATAGTCGCTACTGCAGTTAAAAGGAAGACTCGATTTAATGGGCAAAATTGTGGATCGATTGGAAAAGAAAATTGATCGCATGCTTAGGCGCAAGAAACATAGAAAATTGAAGAAATCAAGTGAGAAAGATGCAAGAATGAAGGTGCTTGGGCTTTAAAGCTTGAAGAGTTTGGAGTAGATGTTTTAGATGCAGCCAATGTATGTTATCTACGAGACTTGGCGATGCGGACAAACTTGTAAATGCGATGCAATCTTGTAGTTGTGGAGATGTTGTTATCGGAGGTGGCTATATTGGAATGGAATGTGCTGCATCTTTGGTAATAAACAAATTGAATGTGACTATGCTTTTTCCAGAGGCACCGTGTATGACCCGCTTATTTACCCCCAAGATCGCTAGTTACTACGAAGAATTTTATCACCCGAGGGGTGAATTTTATCAAAGGAACTGTCTTGACATCATTTGATTTTAACTCGATGGGCGACGAAAAAGTTGTCATCAAGAATGGGAATGTGAAGTCTAAAATTGTGATGGATGAAGTGGAAATGTTCACACAATTTAATTCAACTTTAGATGGCCATTTTTCATTTTCGATAGGGGAAAAATCATGTCTTCTTCTCTTGACGTTCCAAGAAATAAGAGATCGGTCCTGAGCTTATCCTTGAGGTCAATGATGTTCTTTATGGGGCCGGGAATGATGCAAACTTCGGTATTTCATTATTGGTCTAGTAACTTTTGATTTAGTTTTTGTAATTCTTTTTGGTAGTTACTTTCTTTAAGTTTTTAGTTTGTTAGTTTGTTAGGTGTTAGTTAGTTGGTTTGGTAGCATTTAAGTCTATATAACTAGTTGTATAAGCTCATTTGAGAGATATGAAAAGATAGCAAACTAGTTCTTAAAGCAAATTCTTGCTTTGTGAATTGATTTGATAGCTTGTTAGCCCGAACTAAAGGCTTGAATCGGGTTTTCGTTGCTTGCCAACTGAGTTGGGCATCGAAATTACGTGGGATTGAGGGGTCGTTGCTTGCCAACTTTGAGATGGGCGTCGAATTCATCGAGCCTAATTCGCGGTTCTCATCATAGTACTCAAACACCATGAAAGTCTCAATCACATATAAATAAATTTTCTCACCACTAAATATATGAAGACATATTTAATTAATTCACTATTTAAAGGCACAATAAAATAATGCAAGGTAAAATAATTAAAATCACAAGTAGCACATAATAAATTAAAAATGCACTCAATCCATGAAATATATTGGTCAATGAGTAGTGAGAGTCTCGGTATCACAATAAACAAATTAATCATAGATATCACAACCAAGATCTCTCATTGGTGTCATTGGATCTCTCTTTTAATTTAATATATTGAAACCATATTATTTCCTCCATTTACATGTATGGCAATGGGTGCTTAGAATACAGAAACCTCTCAATATACATACGACCTAACATGATAGCATTGCATCATTTGTATGATGATACACATTTATCACCCACCAATATTGTCTAATAAGCTCTCTGTGTATCTGATTGAGAAGTTCTCCCTATATATTACAGCATTACTCCTCACAAATGTATCACTCCAGCTGTGTAAATTCAAGTGCATTCGTATCTGGATCCCGCATGAAGATTGCCGGCCGCCCCGAGCGACTAAGGGTATACGGAACGCCTGAAAAATTAGTGAGGGATATTGTAGAATGGACGAAAAATAAAAGTATGAAAGGGTATTGTGGAACGCAGGAAGAGTATAACAACTACTCCCTCCGCTTCGAAAGTGTTTGCACAGAGAAAGGAGCACACTTTTTTAAGAAATAAGTGTAACGAGTAGGGTTGTAAGGGGTAATTTGGTTAACCTTTATGTATAAAATAAAGAAATTGGTTGGATTGAGTGTAATGTGGGGCCAAAATGTAATGACATTTGATGTAAATATGTGAATATTATAAGGGTGGAGTTATAAAAGTTTTCCTTTTTTGAGTGTGCAAACAATTATGGGACGGACGGAGTAATACTTTTGATGGAAGACGCTTTAATACGTTCTAATGAAACATTAATACTATTTAAAATACAAACCAATTGCACACTAAAACTGGTTTACATAAAAGTTTGCCATTAGATAATAGTTAAAGACAAATTACCAGCTTTTTCGAGGATATCTTTTAGTTTAGATACATCTCGTATCGCAACGCAAGTATGACGATCACGACCGCCGTGTTCCGGCCTTCCGGTGAAGGGATCGGGATTCGGAAGCTCCATCAAATGTATCATCTCAGAGCCTACCCATAACCAAGCACCTCTATAGGGGAGCTTATCATGTGGCCGTGCCTCATTTATAGTTAGACCTATTTGTCACATAAGATTGATGAGAATGATACATTTTTAATCATATTTAAAGGAGAAAAAGAAACATTACCAAGAATATTCTGGTAAAAGTGAAGTGACCTCTCAAGATTCTCACACAAGATACCAACATGGTGAAGACCAACAACTCCATAATCTTCAAACACAAACCATTTGTTAAATGAGATAAATACCCATCTAAAGTTAGAATGATACTTAAGGATGTGTTATTTTCAGAGTAAAATTTGTCGAATTCGGACAGATAAATAAAGTAGATGAGACAAATTCAATAAATAGTAAATTTGTGTTTTAGTTTAAGATGGAAAAGTAAGAGTGAATGTAACTTTATGTCAAATCAATATTTTTAGTGATAATAAAATATCAGTTGGATAGTGAAATAATGATTAGGTGGACAAAAAGTAAAAGAAATAATGGGTCAATGTAAGAAAAGTATGAGAGAGAATGAGTAAATATATAAAAAGTAGGAGAGATAATGTGTCAATGTAAAAAAGTAGGAGAAAGAATGATTAAATATATGAAAAGTAATGTGATATGATAGTTTTAGATATACAGGTGTATAATAGGGGTGGATGAATTTTGGATAAGTTAAAATTCGCAAATTCAAAAATAGACAAACTAAAAATTCAAATCCTAAATCCCGATTTCGCAGGATGAAAAGAACAAGACCCACTTAGCATATTTCCCAAATGTGTCCAATCTATTTCATTAGACTGCCGTCCCCTACCAACTCCATGCACGTAACAAAAATTAGCAAAAACTTGTGGTACTGTCTCATTGTAAGACCACTGTGAAACTATTATCACTTTTCAATAAAAATGTTATCACATTTTAATGTAAAGTGTATCACTTTCAAATTTGTGCCTAAAAATAATACATTTACATATATTTTAAATGATACGATTTATTTAATGTAAAGTTTATCACTTTTCAAATTTTTGCCTTAAAATGGTAAACTTTACATATATTTTGAAAAGTGCTGCTCCAATTTACCAATCCTGATGAGTTTATACATTGACTACAGCCTAGAGCTAGCTCAATTGAAATTGAATAAAAGCTGACAAATAAAAGAAATTTAAATTGGGCTGGAAATTTAATGTTGGTTACATGTGTTAATATCCAAGTCTATGAACAAAGGATAATGGACTTCAAGCTAACTCATTCAAAAGAAGAGGTTTCATCAATATAGATACACTTAAAAAGTTGTCTATGTTCAAATTTGATTTCAAGTTAAAAAGATCAAATCATTCAGGTAGGATTGACCTGATTTAAAATCTTGGAGAAATGTTAACATTGTATGTTGCACGTGGACTATTGGTTATTCATAAAGGAAAATTGAAGTAATGATTACCATCCTCCTTGTTGTCGACTGCCTCGACAGTCTTATCAAGCACGTCCGCCTCCAAGGATGCTTTGGCTTTTATTGCTGCAAATTGTGCATTCCGGCCCCTATGCTTTCTGAAAAGCATATAATCTCCCTTTGACAGTGTTTTCATTGCAAGAATTCCTGCATTTCCATCATTCACCTAGGAAGGATTGGTTGAAATAAGTCATCTAGTTACATATGGATTATAAGGTACTTAGAAAAAAAAATCATGTCAGTAAATTTAACTAACAGAATGTGGTATCATTGTAACCTTTTGCCCAGAACAACACAGCCTCATCACTAAATAAAAAAAAAAATGTTTTCAAATTGAGGATGAGACTTTATCCTGCTTCCTTTGATGAGAAACAGTTCATCTCTTTTATATCATGGAGAATGAAGACCCATGTTGCAAACTCAAGATTAAGGGGGCGTTTGGTTCAAGTTCTTCAACGAGAATGAGATGAGAATTATGAAATTGTTAGTGTTTTTCTCTCGTCTTAGAATAAGTGGGGACGAAAAATGATTGTTGGTTGAGGAACAATGGAGTGATTGAGGAGATACGATTATAGGAGGGGATGTAGTTAATCAAAATGGGGTAATGGTTAACTTATTTTAAGTTTCATTACCCTGCACGAAGTATGATGAAGGTGGACTCGATCATCGTTTATTTTATTAACCACCACGATTACCTAATGTTTATTCTCATTGAAGAATTTGAACCAAACATCCCCTAATATAATGAGATAAATTGCATTTTTGGTCCCAAGAGAATAAGTGGTTTGCAAAATGGTCATTTTTTTGACACTTTTCGTCCCGTAGTTTTTTTCGATATTTTTAGCCCCAATAAAATTGCAGTTTTGGTCTCAAGATGATAAATTGGAGTTTTGGTTTCAAGAGAATGAGATAAAATTGCAGTTTTGATCCTGAAAAATAATAAACAAGACTATTTTTACAACAAAAAACCAAGATAAAAATAGAACGTGGGATTAACATTGCCATTGTAAAATTCTCATGGGACTAAAACTACAAGTTTCCCTAATATAATGCAAACTAGAAGAGTGTCTTTCAAGAAGCATGTGGCCTGCTCTTTTTCTCAACCTTAGGAATCCAAGGAAGCATTTCACATGCTTACTCTAAGATGCTTTGACTAAACTGCAAGGAAAACACTCGGGACTCGTTTGTTTTATAGGATGAGATTGATTAGTTGGGATATGATAGAGTAGGATGAAATAGATAAGTTGAGATGATTTATTTGGGATAATCTATCAAAATCAATCCCGTGAAGCAAACGAGGCCTCAATTTGTAAGATAGAAGCACACATTGATTGGCATCTACAATAAAAGAATCTCTAAGTATAAAAGAAAATGGAAGAGATGTATGAAAAATGAAGGCATAGCTGAATCCTTCCAATCGGTTTCCGAATAATACCATTCTCTAATCGGTTTTCGAATAATACCATTCAATGAAACGAGTAATACTTTACTGTGAAACGAGTAATGCTATTCGAAAGGAATGCACCAGAATTTGTCCTCCTGTTTATTTCTATGAATAATCGAATAAGCATACTACACAAGTTAAAATATAAGTGCTAATCAAAACCAAAAAGAAAAATGAACAAGAAATCAGTCCATATAGTATATAGAAAAATTATGTGAGCCAGTTTTACCATTAAATCTACTCCCTTTATTTATTTTTATGTTTATTTTTAATAATATTAGTTATATTACTAAAAAGTACTAGTAGTACCATATAATGAAATAATTAATATCATTTTGAGTTGCACAACAGGTAAGAGTTAATCTTAAACCATTGGATCAGGAAAAACACAAAGAAAAATGGATGAAAAAAACTCAACAGAATAGGCAAATTTATATATCAAAAACTCGAAACTATACAAAAACCCAGTCAATATATATATATATATATAAGCAGCAGCGAAGCGATTAAGTAGTTATTCTACAGATAAAACAAACAGAGCCCAGAAAATTACATAAATATGAAGGTGTATTGTGCAATTGTAGGATGAATTAGGTTTTGGTACCTTATTCAGAGGTAAATTTAGAGGTGGGACAAGTAGAGCAGCCATGGATGGAGCTTAAACTCTGAAAATAATTAAATTTATTTGATGGATTGAATCTTGAAATTGTGGTCTACTGACCAACGACGCCAAAAATTAGTTCAGGCTGAGGATTTTTGGTCGCAGAGGACCACTAATTTAATGTTTGGGGTCAATCTGCAAATATGTGAAAGTAGTGGGATGTTTTGTGGAGAATTTCTTTGAGTCCCGTAACTTATCATTTTTATCTCAAAAAATTTTACGATTCAATTTTAATTTTCAAATTTTGGTTACATTTTCACCAAAAATTCGAAACGATACCATTTTTTATCACACGTGGTTCACGTGCCGATTAAATACGAGAGTTTTCGTTCAGTATCCATGGACGTTAAAATACGTGTGTAGACATCAAAATTTAAAATTTCGTAGTCTTTATTTTGTTATAAACTTTAATTTTTGGAGATAAAAATATAAGAATTGAGAATATAATTTTTCTTATTTTTCGAGTCATTGATATCTTCGAAATTTTAGAATATCTTTTATTCTTGCTCTCCAAGTTATTCATCTCCTAAATAAGAGAGTCAAAATAGAGTTTTAGTAGTCCGATGGAATAAGTGACAAACGACTCCATCAACTCTCTACTACCAAATTATAGGTCAAATTACTCTATCAAATCATAGTAAATCCGGAATAAGTCGCTGAAACTCCGGTACTACAAATTAAATATGAGTCTTTGGAGAGAGGAATGAAGAGATCAACGAAAGTTATAACTCTACAAATTCTCAATGAAAAATAATATGTTACCATTTTTATTTTTCTTTGCCTTTTATATATTTATTTGCGGTGTTGAAATTTATTGGTTAACAACGTGTTTTTTTAATTTTTTTATTCAATTTTCAATACACATATATAAATCTATCTACCTAAGAAAGTTTATGTGGCAAAGCAATATTTTTCTATTTCAAAATCTCTCTCCTCTCATTCATTTAAATTTTAAGTATTAATCTCAACTATTTATTTGTGACTTATAATCTCGATCATTCACCTCATTTCATATTTTTTATAAATTCATAATCACTTTTTCACTACAAGCCCTAAACTTCTTCTTCTCTTTTTCTTTCATTTTATGTTGTCATATCATTAAAAATAAGGATTAATGACGAGGAGGTGCAAGTCTGGGCATCTAATTACAAAGAGGTGCAATGCTTTTTGGGAGTGATAATTTGACAAAACTATCCTTAATTCCTTTCAAATCCATCTCGCAGCTTCTCTCTCCTCCCTCACCTCAATATCTCGTAAATCCCTCCCTCGGTTTCTTGACTTCTTCTCTTTCTCTCTCCTCCCAAATTTCAAAAATTACTTTCTTGTTCTCTTTCTTCATCTGCTAATCTTCCCTCCCTATTAATCTCTCAGCGCCGTGGATGGAGGATCGCTACCGACAATCGAGAACCAGCCCATCAACGATTTGCTCCGTCGGCCACCTTTTCTTCTCCCTCCCCCACCGATCTCTTCTTCGCCGTGGTGAGATGCACGAGGAGCAGGGTGGCGGCGTCGAGACATGACGATGGGGCTGTGCGACGGCGAGGCGAGCGCGCTGGTTCGCGACGATTTGAAGGTGGTGCAGCGGTGAAGCACAATGACGCGATGGCTGCGTTGGTTGGGTAAGCACGGTGCGGCGGCAAGTGAGAGAGATTGAGAGAATGAAGGCGACGTCGGTGATGACGTGGGTCAAGTTTTGGTTAAACTCACTGAAACTCTCCGCCATTGTTAAACTCACCACCCTCGTTAAACTCACCGATGAAGACAACACCCCTCGGCCGCACACGGGGTAAGAGCAATGATGAGGTAGTAAGTTTTGGTTTATGGATTATTCGGTTTTCAAACTATGTTCTCTGAAATAAATTACGAGATCTACGCCACTACGAAAAGATTCATATATGATCATTACATTTTTGTGTCATGGTAAGGGGCAAGTGTATTATGTGTACGAGATTGATGGTGCCGGCGCTCATAGCTTGATTGTAAACGCGCCTACGCCCGAGTGGAATAAAGATCAAGAAACTCTGCGCCACATTCACCGAGTCTTTCAAGACAAGTGGACTGAATTTTTGCTGCATATATTGTGTTTTGTAAAGGAAAATGGTGATAATCTGTGTATCAAATAATGTTGAATGCATTTATGTGAATATAAATGAGATTATTGCTTGGATTTTGGGAATGATTTGTCAATTTCTCTGTAAATTCTCTATTTGGTAGTATTGTATGTTTGTGCTTGAGTTGATCATCCATTTTCGCAATTTGAAGACATGATTCAACCGAATCCCAAATTTTTGGCGAAAATTCTAGGGATTTCATCAAAAGTTGTCTTTCAAATTTTGAGTTGTTTGTATTAAATTGTTGGGCCGTGCATGTGCCTCTTGCCTAATGGTGGATGAATTATTTACGTTGTGCAAAAAAATTCAGTTGTTTTGCAAATATTTTTTATCATTATTCAGTTTTTTTCACAATTGTGCAAATATATTTCACAATTTCAAAACTTTATATGCAAATGACACTCAATAATATAAGTTTTACGGTATTGTGCAAATATTTTTCTGTCATTGTGCAAATATTTTTTTACGGTATTGCGTAAATGTTTTTCTGTCATTGTGCAAAACATTTTCTAATATCGTTCTAACATTTTTAAGTAAATATTTTGTACATTCAAGTAAATTACATGCACAACTTAAGTAAATATTTTGTACATTCAAGTAAATTTATAATATGATTGTTACTTATATTTACACTTGCACAACGCAATTAACGTACTTGCACAATGTAATTAATATGCTTGCACAATGCCATTAATATATTAAAGATCTGTGCAATATTTATTGGTAGGTGTACAAATATTTTATTTTGCACATTCAAGTAAATTACTTGAACAACCTAACAACATATTTACACAATACTTATTTTATTTTGCACATTGAAGTAAATTACTTTCACATACTAACAATATATATTGAATGACCATCAACCATTACATCTTGAATGATAATCTCTATGATATCCCTGGAGCTTGTTTATGAGTTGAGATCGATATAATCATTCATCTGCCGTATAAGGTATAACAACAATTTCCAAAGTGAACTCACAAAAGACATTCAATATATACATTTATTGAAGAAATTTTAAACAAGCAATAAGACAAAACTTACAAAAATGTTGAAAAATTTATCAAATTTATCACTTAATAAAGGTAGCCTATCCATGTTAAAGCGCCCCAAGAATCTTCCATTGTTACACTATAATATGGTTCTTTTCTTGATCGAGCAATTAGAATATGCAGAAGAAACCTTGCATAAAAGCATAACAGCTTTATCAACTTCTACAAAAAAATTTGGTAATTAGTTATATATATATATATATATATATATATATATATATATATATATATATATATATATATATATATATATATATATATGCAATGAAATGAATAGATAAGACATGCGAACATGCAATTTCAAATAGGCATTCCATATACAGAGAATTTCTCCTTGTTCGAGTTATTAAAGATTTGGACAATCAACATCCTACGTAAAACCTAGAAGCCATATCGGTGCTACATAACCAAATGAACATCATTCTCAAGTAACAAACACATAGTTTGACTAAAAAGGCATATTAAAGTCAGCTTCTCTAAAAAACCTTCCACTCTTGCACTTGAGGGACTAGAGAATCAAATAATGTAGGATAAAAAGTGCCAAAAATATTATAATAAAATTCTTTATCTCCGTAAACATAAAATTAGCAAGAATTCTCAATATTTGATTCACGTAAAACACGCACAAGTTTGTGTGGGAGAAAAAGTGTATATCAATTGATCACGATCAGTCAAATCGATCCACGGCGGGTTTGTGTTGGAGAAAAAATATTTGCACAATAATGTAAAAATATTTGCACAAGTGAATACTAATTTGCACAGACAAAAATATTTGCACAATATAACGAAAAATATTTGCACAATAACATAAAAATATTTGCACAAGTAGAATACTAATTTGCATAGTAACAAAAATATTTGCAAAATAATAGAAAATATTTGCACAAGTAGAAATACTATTTGCACAAGAATAACAAAAATATTTGCACAATAACAGAAAAATATTTGCACAAGTAGAAATACTAATTTGCACAAGAACAAAAATATTTAGTACAAATAGAAAAATTATCAAAGCATCGGCATTCAATATTATCCTCTCACCACATTCATTATTACAAGAAAAAAGCAAAACATGAATTAAGAAGAAAAGAGTTAAGTGAATATTGAACCGTTAAATTTTCCATCTTTATATAGTCGGTTCCTTTCAAGAACCAGCAAGGTTCGAATCACAAGTAGAACCGACAAGGTTCGAAACATTAGCAACAGGTAAAGCACAATTAGAACCGGCAAGGTTCGTACAAATAGCAGGAAAATTATTATGGGAACCGGCAAGGTTCGACTCTAATGCAAGAGAAACTCCACAACTAGAACCGGCAAGGTTCGACTCTAAAGCAAGAGACACACCACAATCGAACCGGCAAGGTTCGACACCAAAGCATGAACAGGTTCATTACAAGGTTCATTACCACACTAGAGCCAAAAGTTAATTCATTTCCACATCTACTACATTAGCACAAGATCAAGAATCCAAATAAAAAAATCAAAACCAATAAATAGACAACTTAAATTAAAAAATTATACAATTCAATCAACAAGCCAATACGATGCAAACCACTATAAACTAGACCAAATATTAGTCCAAAAAATCAAATTTTATCAAGTTATGATAATATACCTCCCAACACCAAAGAGTACAAGAATCATCTTCCAAGGGATCAACATCCGCATTAGTCACGCCATAAGATAACCTCGACCAATCATATGCAGTGGTGCTCTTCACACTAGCCCTAGTGATACTTTCACCAGTTCCCATTCGATTCGGCGTCTTCTTCGGATTTGGGTCATCTAGTTTTGACTTCTGTCCATTAATATACAAATTATAAGTGGTTAGAGCCGTGAAGGCATGAGAAAATCTAAACAAACAACATAAGGTGGAAAGAAGTTATTTTTTAGGGAAAGAAGTTGCCTTTTGTTGCACCAAATCGTCAAGTGTTGGCGCTTATCCCACACCGGCGGTGGCTCAATTTTAGATCTACGAAATATTTATGGAATTAATCGGAGAACTCACGGAGGGGGCAATGGACAAGCGTCGGAAAAAATGCCTTAAAACGCCAACCCGTAAATCTCCCCCAAATCTTACGGAACAATTTTCCTTTATGTCCGTTTATCACCTCAACTTTTGAATTTGAAATTTGAAATCTGCAATTCAAATTTTCATTTGTATGATACAAAAATATTTATTAATTTGGTGTGTCAAAACTTCTACAGATCGTACGATGATGTGACCTTTATTTGCAAATGAGAGCTCAATTTTGCAGCAAGGGGTATTGTAGTCTTTTTGTGCTCTTTTTGCACCTCTCGATAGTTTTTACCGTTGATGCACCTCTTTGTAATTAAGGCTAGTGGATTGCACCAACATGTAATTAACTCTAAAAATAATAATTTTTTTCTTTGTGTTATTTTATTTTTATGCGGATGTTGATTGCAAATTATATAATGATTTTACCGTTCGACTACGTTGTTTGGTTATGAACCATTAATTTAATTTAATTTTTTTTTGGTGCAGGCCTAAATTATATTTTCGTATCATTGTAAACCCTAATTCTTTTCTTCATGTTTTTTTTAATTTTTATTGCGAGATGATCTTCATCATATTCGGGTTTTATTTATTTTTAGGAAGAATTTCATATTAGGGCTCAATTTTTAGGTTAAGTCTCAAATTAGATTTTGAATTTGAAGTATCTAAAATTAGGGTCTAATTATTATTTTTTTCTCAATTTAAGATCCAATTTTTTCATTATGTCTCAATTCAAGACCCAAAATTCTTTTTATTTTTTCATTTCTAATCATACACCGCTAATATTTTATAAATAATTATTTTTATTATATAGTACTCCCTCTGTCCCAAATCGGTTTTCACACTTTCCTTTTTGTCTGTCCCATATTAGTTTTCACACCCAAAAAGGAAATATTTTTCATAACCCTTACTCTAAAAAATTCCACTTATTTACCACAATGTCATTGCTTTTTCTTACACAATTAACTCATATCACACTAATTAATTATCTAATCAATCAAAATCAATTAAATTACATCTAATTAAATAAACTCAATACGTATAAATACATAGACCGTATAAAATACACTGAAATCATATAAAATACGTATTTGACCAAAAAAATACATTCAAATTTCAAAAAAAAAAAATACATGCAGCCCAAATACAAATATACAGCCCATACAAAATTAATTCAAAAAAATAAAAAAATACACCCAGTCCATTAAATCTCGGTCCATAAATACCGTATAAATACACAACCCTTTACAAACCCTAATCGATGTATTATCCTGCCTCCCTCTCTCTCTCTCTCTCTCTCTCTCTCTCTCTCTCTCTCTTATGCGCCCTTCTCTCTAGAATCTTCAATCTCTGCCTCCGATCGGCACCCTCCGATCTCCCTCCGACCGCCACCCTCCTCCGTCTCTCTCCGAGAGCCACCCTCCGTCTCTCTGTTTCCCTCCGATCGCCCTGTACTTTTCTATATGTCTCCCTCCTCTGCCTCCACTGTCTCCAATCAAAATACACGGCCCATATAAAATACGTTGAGCCCGTATACAATACACTCAACTCGATGGATTTCACTTCATGGTATCGTGTAATTTACTCCATTTTTATTTGTGATTTTAGACACGATATGTAATTTTAATTACTTGATCTAATGATGGATTATTTACTCCCTTTTCGAGGATACTCCTAATTTCGATTTCGATGGAGTTGTTGTTCACGATACGGAGGATATCGATGACTCCTTCGCACTGAGATAAAAATGATGGAGCGGCGGAGATGGATACCTTTGATATCTAAATTGCATGTTTATAAGTTTACGATCTGTTGCAATTGCGATCGATGTTATACGTTTACGATGCATTTAATTTTTTATGAATGTAATATTTGGATAAATTAGAATTAGCATAAAGGCGATCCGATGTTATACGTTTACGATGCAATTAATTTTTATGCATGTAATATTTGGATAAATTAAAATTAGCATAAAGGGGAGGGAATGCTAATTACAATTAGCATAAAGTAGATTTGTCTACTTTATCCCTCCCCTTTTCCCTCCTCACCCACAAAAGTGGTTTTTCTTAAAATCACGTACTTGAGATCGGTGTGAAAATTGATTTGGGACGGAGGGAGTATAATTTTTCTTATCTACATTCTGGAATATATTTTATATATTTTTATATTTTGAATTTTTATATATTGTTTCCATCGCATTTATTATAAATATTCACGTTCATCACTTAGATTAAAAAATAAAAATTTGAAATTTTATTTTTAAATAAATCTAATGCAAGTGTCAAATAAAAATTATAATTTTTTAATTTAATATATTATATTTTAAAAATTGATTAGAAAAAAGTTATTATACTTTGAGTATTTTAGAAAAAAGATTGAAACTAAAATAAATTGATCGGATCTTCAATTGAGACAAAAAGAGAAAATTTGGATCTTAAATTGAGAAATAAATAAAAATTAAACCCTAATTTGAGACACTTTAAAATTCAAAACCTAAATTGAGACTCAACCTAAAAATGAAGTCCTAATATGAAATTCTTTCTTTATTTTTATTTCACAGTACATACCTAAATTATATTGTCGTATCATTATAAACCCTAATTTTTTCTTCATATTTTTTTATTTTTTGATTGTAGATGATCTTCATCATATTTGGGTTTTATTTTTATTTCACCGTTTGATTATGAACCACTAATTTAATTTTTTTTTTTTTTTGTGCACCTAAATTATGTTGTCGTATCATTATAAACCCTAATATTTTTCTTCATATTTTCTTTATTTTTTTATTGCGAGATGATCTTCATCATATTCAGGTTTTATTTTTATTTCGCTGCGTTTGATTATGAACTGTTAATTTTTCTTTTTGCAGAATATCGCCATTTTTTTATGTTCATCGTTGATGTGGCATAAGTTGGACCTATTGGGCCGTAATTGGTAAAGTGGGCCTAGAAGGCCCAAAAGGTAATAAGGCTCATAAAGAATGAACATGTGAGATATACGAAATCAAGCTCATACGAGTATATTAGGCTCGATTACCGATGAGATGAAGCGGTTGAAATAATATCCCAAGAAAATAGCTAAAACCCCAAAAAATAAGGAGTTAGCTGGATATAAGTGAAGACTTAGTCAAACAGAGCCGATAAAGAGTATTGAGAAAGATCTAGAAGCGGTTATTCAAGAAAGAGGAATGGGACTCCGGGAAAAGGATGAAGCGTGGGAGGAACACGATGAAGAGTGGGGAGCTTCATCGGAGGGTGGCAATAACCGTCTTTTTCCAGGTATTATTTATACATAATCAACATAACCATGAAAGGGAGGAATTCACTTATCAACTTATCATACTTTGAGCACGACACTTTATCTTCAAGTTATCACTTAACCAACTAGTTCGTATTAACTCCTAGAGGTCCCTTACCGGTATTAAGGGCCCTCCTTTTATATTCTTTCGATCACCGACTTGAGCGTCGGAGTCCCTACGCGGGGACCACTCCGGCGGGTTTTGCGAGTATTCGCAGCTCGGAGTGCGGGTTCGGATCGTGAGGCTATAGTTTGTATTCAAGGCGTGATTCCATCAATCGTAATAATATTTTTTTATTTTTTTCACCATTTAATTTTTCTTAAATAAATTGTAATTGTGTTTATACTTTTATTTTTTTGATGTTGATTTATAATGTATTATTTGTAGATATTTTATTAGTATTCATCGGTGTTCCTATAACTAACGATTTCATATTAAAGAAGACTGATTACAATGATTACAATGAAGATGAGAGACGATCGAATATTTAGAAGATAATGGAGGATATTTTTTTTGTGCAGACCTAAATTATGTTATTACAATGATTACAATAAAGATGAGAGACGGTCGAATATATAGAAGATTATGGAGGATATTTAATTTTTTTTTTTTTTTTGTGCAGACCTATATTATGTTGTCGTTCATCATATTCGGGTTTTATTTGACTATGGAGGATATTTAATTAGATTTCTCCAAGCCATCTTATAACTCCATAATTTATTTTCAAAGAGAATCGAACCTAGGTCTCCCACTAAAGTGAGTAACCCGGTGGTCGGGTGGGCTAAGCCACTGGTTACATAAAATGATAAATCGGTAAATAATTGTCAAATAAATACAAGGAGAAAATATAAAAGTAATAAAATAGTAATTTTCAGGAAATATAAAACTTGAAAATAAAAAATAATTTAAAATCATGCCAAATATAAAACTACAAAAATATTTATGCATAAATTTGAAGGAAACTACTAAAATATAAAATTAATTGGGTCAATTGCAAATATGTTAAAAAAATCAAAATTGCAAATAGGTTAAAAATATTTGCACAATGCCAAGATAAAATTTACACAAAAGCACAAAAATATTTGCACAATGAATCTATTGACAATTTTAGGTTACTTTTAAACCTATTTGTAATAATTTCAATTTAATTTAATAAAATAATTGTGTGTAAATTTTATATAGATTTTATGCGGATAAAAATGTCGTGCCCAACTCGCCGGTAGGGCCCAAATACGACCAGCCCAATAGGACCCGGTGACGTAACAAAATACCATAGATAAAGGGAGGAAAACCCGAGATGGGCCCGAGCCTGTGTCGGCCGAAACCATGCTATGAAGCCCTAAAACCCACCTACAGGTGGGCCGTGAGAGGCCAAGGCTGTAGGGAGAGGGCCACGAGGCCCAAGCCCAACTACGAGATAGGCCACGAGGCTTAAATCTAGATACGGGTCACGAGGCCCTAAACCCGATCGCAGGTGGGCCGCGGGCCCAAACCTAGCTGCAGTGGGCCTAGAGGCCCAAGCGAGATTTGGAGAAGGCGCGAGCATTTGACCAAGCCCATAGCGGTTATCTATCCGATAAGATTGAGAAGTGACGAGTAGTTGAGATAATTGAGGCCCAAGTCAAGGAATATTCCCTATATTCCTCATTGGTCGGGTCCAACCTCCGTCAGGGGAATTCGTAGGTATAATACGCATTTCTTGAGGAATAAGTTTTCCACGCACGACATCATGGCGTAACGTGCGGGATAATGCCTAGAGACCGTGATGACGATTATTACTCTTAACTTACGTATAAGTAACACACCCATCGTGAGGTAACGGTATCGAATCACTATCACTCTCACTTAGCTACTCTATACGTACTTTCTTGAGTGTTTTCCGGTGATCCGACTTGAGCGTCGGAGTGCCTACGCGGAGAACCCTCCGCGTGTTTTGCAGTACGTTTGTTCGAGGGATGCTAAGGATCTTCGTGCGTAAAGGCTTTACCCACGTGAACCCGTGGGGAAACGGGCCAGTCAATTTTTACGCATCAATTGACGCCATCCGTGGGAAAAAAGAGCTTAGACGTGAGTTTCAACTTCTTTTCTTTCACGATTATCCGAAAGAAAGACATCATGACCGGTGAACGTACACCCATGAGACCGATTGCACTAGTACCGGCTCGGGGAAGGACAACCCCCGCAAACCCAGTGCGGGGTGAAGCCGTGTCCAACCCCGTGCCTCCGGTGGCTATGCCCAACATCAAGGACCTCCACCGGGTTACAGTGGCACGAGGCGAGAGCTCGACTCCGTGCCAACGCCATCCGTGAGTAGGAGGCTGCTGTTAGAGAGGGAGGAGGGAACATGCCTTCCTTTTCCTCTGCAATTCCGTAAGGAATACCTATGTTGGGGATCCCCTGAGCGGCCAATGCTCCAGCCAGGGGATACCTCAAAGAATCCCGAACCGCGGCCTCCGTCGCTCCGACTGGGAGCACTGGATGATATGAGAGCTCGAGCCGTGGCCGGGGCAATGGCCGAGGCGGAGGACCTCCACCTGCAGGAAGGACCGGAGAACCAAGGGGAGTAGGCGGGGACGAGCATCAAGAAGAACGGAGGAGAGAGGTGGAGTCCGGGAACCAGGAGGAGACCACGGGAGATGAAGGATCCCGGGAAAAAAGGTCGCGATCCCTCGGCCGAGGAGGCCGTCCTAAGGAAGCCGCACGGGGAAGAAGCAAGCCCTCTGCGGCGAGGAAGTAAGATCGAGGACCAAGAAGAGGGTACAGTGAGACACTCAATCCGAGGCCATGAAAGACCAAATCAGATCCTTGAGGAAACAGATGGATAACATGAAGCATCGATGGAAAATCGGGTCGGTATGCCTCGACCCGTTACAGTTGCCAATTTCGAGAATATCTTACAAGATGAATTGCCTAGCAATTTTAAACCTCTTAATTATGAATATGATGGTACGATCGACCCTATGACCATTTGGTGAGATTTGAAAATTTAGCCCTCCTCCATCGATATGGGGAGGGTGTGAAGTGCTTGGTCTTTCTTACTACTCTATCTAAGGCACCCGGCCAGTGGTTTAGCCGATTGGAGCCCAATTCCATTAACTCCTTTGAGCAGTTTGGGGAGCTCTTCTTGCATCAATTCGCTAGTGCAAGGAGGCAACCTAAAGCTACGCTAACATTGTTCAACATGAAGCAATGTGAGAATGAAAGCCTACGGGCCTTCATGAAGAGGTTCAATCAAAGCGGCACCGGAAGTCCCAACCGCCACCCCGGAGGTAAAATTTAATGCTTTTACTAGTAACCTCCGAGATAGAGACTTGTTTTCCTCCTCGGCTAAGAAGCTACCCAGACGTTCGATGAACTGCTAAGGAGGGCGGAGAAGTACGTCACATTGGAGGAGGTGAGAAAGGCAAAGAGAGCCGAGGTCAAACCAAGTGGACTGAAAAGAAGAAGGAATCATCGAAGAAAAGCTCAACAAGAGAGCTCGAGAAAGCCGCAAAATCTGGACCTCGCTCCGTGTTTGATAAGTATACCCCGAAGCTTGAGCCGGCAGAGTTCTGGAAGTGGCATCCGACCATCCTGAAATGAAATTTCCATGGACACGGTCCAGGGGCCTCAAAAGCCCAAGTCGATAAGTTTTGTCGTTTCCACAATGAATATGGGCATGACACTAACAATTGTTTCCACTTACGTGATGAGATTGAAAGGATGATCCAAGCCGACATCTTAAAGAATTTATTTACAGAGATCGAGTTAGCTCCAGGGGCAAAAAGAAAGGAAGCCGATGACAAAGTTGAGGAGAAAGGAAGGATGATCGAAGGGAGGCGGGAGGAGAGACCCTTCCGTAAGAGAGGACTTATCCAGATTATAGTCGGAGGTCCAGCAGAGGGAGACTCCTTCCGCGCTAGAAAAGCTAGAGAGAGGACCCTCGGAGAGAGGTAGGAGAGATGTCCAGAGACGTAGATCGGAAAGAAGCTGTCCATACACCTCGAATTCATTTTGGTCCAGAGGATGGAAGCCTAAGGAAGGAAGACCACAGCGATGCACTAGTCATCACGGCGACAGATGTGGCGGGATATACAAGTAGCACGGATCTTCGTAGATACGGAGCTCATGAGACATCATCTTCTTGGAATGCTTCAAGAAGATGAATTTGAACATAGAAATGCAACCGAGTGGATACGGCGTTGTACGGATTCAAAGGAGGCGGTACACCCTCTGGGCCGAGTAACCCTCCCGGGTGGGGCTAGGCGAAGCTCCACGGAGGAGGGTAGTTATGGCAAAATTTTTATTGTTGATGTACCCTCATCCTACAACATGATTTTTGGTAGGCCAAAGTGTTGAACTTATTTCAGTGGTTATATCAACTTATCACATGAAACTCAAGTTTCCAGTGAATGATGAGGTGGGTGAAGTAGGCCGGTGACCACCGCAATCCGAGAAAATGCTACGTGGAGGCAGTAAAGATAGGCGACAAAGAGCTGCACCGCACTGAAAAGAGACAAGGAGGTGGACCGAGGATCCAAGAGGTGTAAGATTTCAAGAAATCGATCCTCCAAAGATGGAAGTCGACGAAGAGCCGATGATGGTGGAGTTATATCCAGAGAAGAGAGGATACACAACAAGGATTGGAGCCCACTGGAGCCCGAGCCGAGAAAGACTCTGCTAACTCTACGAAGAAATGCAGCATTTTTGCTTTTTCTTCCTCTAACATGACAGTATCCCCGTGTTGGGTCCCTTTAGAATGAGTTAATCACGTAATCAAGATGCCTTCTAGCAATAATCTAGAAGGGGGATGAATAGATTATCAAAAACTTTTTCAAGCTTAGATGATCTATCAACTCCAAAACAAGCTTTTACAAATGAAATGCTTCTTAATTAAACTCAATTCAGTTAGGATCTAAAGCTTTATCGTATATTGAATTTGCGATCAAGAAATACTCAACAAAAACAAGTAAAGAACAATAAGAAGAAACAACACGGGATTTATAGTGGTTCGACCAAACGATCCTACGTCCACTCTCCTCCTTCAACTTGAAGAAGGGACTCTACTTACTTGTCTTTCTTCCTTCTTACTTCCTTCCTTTACAACGTATATCTTCAACCTTACAAATATGATACTATCTCTATCCGGCTTTTGAAGATTCAAATGAAATGGTGTTCTCTAAACACCCGAAAAATGAATGAACACTAAGTGTGTTCGTGAATGATGTGTATACAAAATGATCGTGAAGAGAGCTTCTAATTCTTAGAGTGTTAAATTGCTAGATTGCTAAGTTTTTCTTGGTTATGAATTTCTGAATTTTTGAACCTATTTATAGATCTTCTCGTTGATGACGGTTATAACTTCCTTGTTCTTGTTGTAGGTTGTTGTAACCGATTAACCAATTCTTGAAACCGCTTCTTGTTTGGTTGTAATCGACTCTTGATTTTAACTAACTCTTTAGCTCGCCTCGATTCTTCACCCTGTCTCGATTCTTCACCCCGTCTCAGTCTTCACTCTATTTGAGTCTTCACTCTGTCCGAGTCTTGATCTTCCTTCATGTCCTGTCTTTGTCGTAAATCGATTTTCTCGTCTTGTCTTCATCTCCGACTTCCTTTGAACATCCTTATCTTACTATCCTATACTTAGTCTATTTTACAAAGATTACATTACATCACCGCTATACATTATTTTTCAGCTGGTCATCCTAGTCTTATACTTTTAACTCATCAAAACTAAGTACATCTTTTTCATCCTAACAATTTCCCCCTTTTTGATGATGTTAAAACACACCAAGAAAAGGAATGTTAGTAATCTTTGAAAGTAAGAATAATCAATAAAGTCACGTAGTCGATAATTAGAACAATCAAGATTATCAACAGATGATTAGAATACATGAATTAGAAAATCGTAGCAATTCAATTATATAATCGGATGATTAAGAGTCGATAATCAAAGATGAGACAATTAGCTTATCTTAATCAATTTGGTCATAGATGTCTTAATAAGTCTTAATCAAGTTATGTTACAGAATCGAATAGTTAAGCATATTAGTTTCAAGTTAATCAATGTATTCTCCGATAGTAGGTCAAAAGATCTATTCATAATCAGTTCATATCTTCAAATTTTCATGCAAGTCGGATAAAAATCGACAAGATGAGAGAAAAAAACAGAGATCTAGTCATACCACCTATCCTCCTCCTGGAATTTTAAGCCGGTCGAAGACCCGCTTCTTTAATGAGATTGTTTCACCACCCTCTGCAAGATCGGCTATAGATTCTCGCTTTGATAATCACCGCTTGATTTTCTCAGTCCGTCCAGACGACCATTGCTTGTCGAGGGGGCTCCATCTCGGGAATAGGACGGTGCAACGACGTCGCATGAAATTCGTCATTAGCAATGTTGATAAGATACCGATAAATCTGGGGTCCTTCTCTTCCAGCCGATTATGGAAAGCTTCATTTTCCTCTAGTCCCCATTTAATGACTTTGCAGACGTGAAACCGAAAGATCCAGCCTACTTCAAAAGGCCTCCACCTTGCTCGGTCTCGCCATTAATAGTACTTCCTTGGGGACTACTTCACTTCTATGATATGGCCGAAGAACTTCTTCCCCCTGCTCATTTCTCTCTCTCGAACCCACTTTCTCAATGACCGATCATAAAATTTCCTAGCCGCCTTCTCCTGCTCCCTTCTCTTTTTGGCATCCCTTCGTTTGTACCTCTCCTTCTCCTCTCTCTTTCTTTTTCGATTTTCTCCTCCTCATCTATTTCAACTTGAGTTTTCTTTGAAGTTTGAGCCGTCCTAGATGATCCGAAGGAGATGTGATTGGAGCAGGATCTTGTACGGGGGCTTCTTTTATCTTGGGTTCAGCTCTTGTCTTCTTCAAAGCCTTCTCGACTTGTCCTTATCTTTCCTTTTTTCCTCCTCGGCTTTCGTGATTCTTTAGACAACTCTTCTATCTTCATGTTCAGTGGCAATGATCTTGTCATCGTGCTCGTCTATTCTTTTCTTGAGCACACTATCTTCCCCTTTTTAGCATCAGAAACGGTATTGCAGATAGTGGCTACTTGTTCAATTTGTCCCATTAGCTCATGTCGAACATGCCCTGTCTTCTCGCTCTAGCTGTTCATTTCTCTTCTTCCGGGCTGCCTCGGTCCTCTCGAAACTCTCCGTCGATGAATTGCTTTATGATCGTCATCTCGCCTATCCTTCTCCATGGCCAGTGCATTTTCAGCACTTGATGAAATGAGGCCTCCTTAGCTTTCCAGGATTCTTTTACTTGATCCTCAACCGAATCCCCGATTTCGGTATAGGCGAACGAACGCATCTTGTTTAACCCACTCATCCCGAGAGTTCATCTCCGTAGCAACTTTCTTCTTCACTTCACCATCTGTTCCTCATGTCCGATCCTTGAAAAATAGAGGTCAAATTTTGTCTTTTCTTGAATAGCAATTTCTATGTGTTCTTTGATAGATGATGTAATGACTCAGAATCGGTTGTAGAGCATTCAGACTAGCTCTTTTGAGATTCAACACCTCTTCTTTCAAAGCATGTTGAACTCGGATATAGACACAGACGGCTGCGAGATCTTCGGATGGAGAAGATAGAGTTAAATCTATCATCTCCATAGGACTTTCTCGCTTATGGCTCCTCGGTTTGCGAGGGCTCTTCCGTCTGCTCTATTTGTGCCTCCTCACCGTATCCATCCCACCGGCTCATCGGCGCTCCACCCATAGCCATCTCCGCTCTTCCTCCTTTCTTCGACCTTTCAGTCCTCCATTCTTTCCTCTTCCGACTTCTTCCGAGTTTCCTCTGCTTGCCGCATGTCTACGAAGTATACCCTATGCAGATATAATCGAAGAACATGCTCTCCGTTAAAATATCCAAGAAGGATTTTAGCTTCGCCTTTTCGTAACTTCCTTCTCCCATAAGGACAAGTTATTCCTCCTACTTCAGCCTATGAGGATAGCTCTCCTCAAAGCTTCTCGTCCTTATCCTCCATAATGACCACACATCTACTAACTCCTCCAACAAATGGGTTCATTTTTCAGATTGTGCTCTTTATGAAGCAAGAACTTCTTCCCAATAATTCGAAGGGATTCCTCGTTGGTCCCATGACTCCGGTGGGGTTTGGAAGAAGGGAGTATAGATGGGGTTCTGTTTGAGAGGTGGATAGGAAAGAAAATGGGTCGGATGAGGGTTGTGTTTGTGTTGGACTTTTGGGAGTAGACCGCTTAGAGGCTCGAGAGGCTGCCTTGTCTGCCCCTTCATCGCCCGGGTGGGATGATGAGGGTTGGGTGTCTTCACCTCGGATGAGGAAGAAGATGATGTAGAAGGTTGGGCTTCGTAGTTTGTTCTGGATCATCTCCGGATGAGATGTCCACCGGTTTCTCTGTCCCGACACACCGGCCTCCTCGGCCGCGACACTTCCCCCTTGGGAAGCCGTCTCCTCTCCTCCTCTTCCTCCTCATCCTCAACTTCGCCTTCGTCTCCTCGATGATTACTCATCCGCTAACGTTGTCTCCACCTTCTTACCCTTGGCCTTAGAAGCCTTTTTCTTAGGTGATGGAGGTGGGGTGTCTCCTTCGAAGTTCATAGCCCGAAGGGTTTCTCATCCTTGATGAGCATTCTTCTTCGCTTTGTGAATTTCTTTACCCTACTCCCAGTCAAGCTTATCTGCTCCAAGTTTGTGTTCAAGTATGATGGTGATCCTTGCCATCATACTTGTGATTTTGTAAGAGACCACCTCACCAGCATCCTTTGATTTTACCTTCTTTACAAATTTCTTTTTCTCTTCTATCCCCGAGAATACACCGTGCCGAGCCCGAGATAATATTAGCTCCGTCTATAATGGCCCTCGACAACATATCCTCATCTTAGTCAATCCGTCATGACTCTGCTGTTCTCCCAGTATGCATTTTGTCAAGATGAGCATCGAAGACGGTACTTTCTCCTTAACATCCCCTTTTTCAAATTTGCGGTTTTATTCTTCCTGGGATTTTCGTGCCATCATCTTATAACTCTCCAAATATTCCTCCGCCTTGTACGAGAAATGGATTGCCGCCGGTGGTGCTCGTAACAAAAATCTCACCAATATCGCAATGGATACATGAACCTTTCTACTCTTTTCTAGGTTCGAATTCGGGTTTCTAACCCAGCTTCGTTGATTTTGCTCGTTAGAAATTCTGCAGCAATATCATCGAGGGTTTTGGGTTTGGTGGGTTTCATCGAACAATATTTCTTCAAGCCTATGGTTTCGAGAAGTTGAAGAATTTCTCTTGTTTCTCGGATCGGTGGAAATATCCCACTCCACATACATCTCGATTTTGTTCGATCTCCGATAGAGGCATGATCATATTCGTACTTGATTCTCGGATTTTTCAAAGGTCCGCCATTGAAACAGCTTTTGGAAAGTTTTGAGAGGGAAAAGGATTTTTGAGAGAATATGAATAGGTAATTATGTGCGTAAGTTATTATGCACACGATTTCCTATTTATATGGAAAAATTTAATAATAAACTAATCAAAAACTCATAATGACCGCAAAAGTATAGATTTTGGCTTTTGTGCCAGCATTAAATGCAATTATGCTGATTTATTTTGAAAAGTGCACGAATAATATTAAATATGTCGCGCGTGAACTATTGACGGTTCATATTTCAGAAATCGCCTCCAATTTTATGCGCGTGAATGTCACTCGGTGTATTTCAAAACTTTATTTGATAAAATTTCTGTCCGATAGTAACTTCTCTCGACAAGAAGTAACTTGATTTGTAAAATCTTTTCGCTTAATTGGAGAGATAAACTGAAATATTATTTCTTTTATTTTCAAACTATATCTTTTAAAAAGAACCCTTTATTTTATTTTAAAAAAATTTAAAAAGAATCTACCGAGTGAATTCAATTTTAAATGGGAGAATTACAAAGACTGAGCAGATTCATAGCCAGATCTACAGAGAGGAGCCATCCCTTCTTTAAAATCTTGAGGAAGGGGTCCAAGTTCGAATGAAACGAGCAATGCCAAGCAGTGTTTGAGGAGCTTAAACAACACCTGGCCCATTACGTATGTTAATGAAGCCTATTCAGGGAGACACTCTACCTCTACCTCTCTCAGGTGGGGTCTCACTTAGCTCCGTGCCGTGAGGGAGGAAGGGTCGACCCAAAACCTCGTTTACTACGTTAGCAAGCTCATACAGGAGTCAAGTGAGATACTCGGAGATAGAGAAGGCAACCCCGACTATAATGGTCACGGCACGGAGGTTACGACCTTATTTTTTGTCGCATAAGGTCATTGTTCGGACTAACTACCTTTTGAAACAGGTGATAGGGAGAGCTGATCTTTCAGGAGGATGGTTAAGTGGGCCGCCGAACCGGGAGAATATGATGTGGATTTCGAGCCACGGAGGACCATTAAAGCACAAGCCCTCTCCGACTTCATCCAGAGGGTACACGTGCACTTGAGGAAGAAGAATGGAAAGTATATGTTGATGGCTCTGTGACTATGCAGTGGTTGTGGAGCTGGGATCGTGATCATTGATCTAGAGGGCCAGGAAACGCAGGTGGCGGTGAGGTTTGAATTCATCACCTCCAACAACGGAGCCGAGTACGAGGCCCCGATTCGAGGAATGGAGATGGCCGCAGAGTTGGGAGCAGGTCGGGTGGTCATATTTTCGTATTCCCAACTTGTAACCCAACAAAGTTACATGTGGGTACGAGGCCAAAGATGGGAAGATGGTAGCCTACCTTCAGCCGAGTAGCCGAGCCGCAGGAAGGTTCGGGCCTTTGAGGTCGAGGCGAGATACCTCGAGAGGAAAACTCCGGAGCGGATAGCCTTTCAAAGTCAAGCGAGTTCCGCAACACCGCAGGAGGGGGAAGATCACCCCGGTGACCGGCAGAGTCAAGCAACGGTTCCCTCGGTAGGGTCATCGAGTCAAGATGATTGGAGAACCAGCATATATCGAGTGTTGCGGACCCGGAGAGCTGCCCGATAAAAGGAAAGCTCGGGACTGGAGAATCCGATACACGATGATCGGGACAAGATGTACCGAAATTCTTCACGCAGCCTTACTTGAGGTGTTTATCCCCTCAAGAAGGGAGGTACGTAATTAAAGACATACACGAAGGTTGTTGTGCCGACCATGCAGAGCTCGGGCAATAGTCCGTAAAGCCTTGAGGGCCGGATACTTCGGCCTACCATGACCCAGACGCCAAAGACCGGGTGAAGAAGTGCGAGAAATGCTAAAAGCATGGCTGCCTTATCCATCTCCCTGTAGAGGAAATGGGGACCATGCACTCTTCATGTCCCTTCGCGAAGTGGGGGATGGACTTAGTGGGCCCATTCCCGATTGCGGTGGGCGGCGGAAGTTTCTATTGGTGGCGGTGGACTACTTCAAAGTGGGTCGAAGTTTGTACCTCTAGCGAGGATAGAAGAAGGTAACATAATCAAATTCTTATGGAGATATATTTGCCGCAGTTTGGTATACCTAGAATCCCGGTATCGGATAATGGGACCCGGTTTATGGGGAACATGGTATGGGAATGGTGTGATAACCTCAAGATTGTCCAGAGATTCACATCGGTGGCACACCCCGTGCCAACAAACAGTGGAGGTCACCAACATAACTATTGTGAACGGAATACGTGCCCGGCTCGACAAAGCCGGGAGGGAGGTGGGTCGATGAGCTGGAGTCGATTTTGTGGGCTTATCGGACCACCCCTGTGGAACTAACGAGAGGAGTCCCCCTTCCACTTAGTATATGGGCATTGCATTCATACCTTCGTAAGTAGGGATGGAGACACATCGCTTGACCCACTTCCGGGAGGGAAGATATGAAGAACTAATGAGGGAGAACCTAGACATGCTAGAGGAGGAGCGCGAAATCGCCCACCCGAAAGCTAAGAAATATAAAAGCCGCATAAAGGCCGCTACGACCGTAAAGTCATAAGCCGGAGATTCAAGAAGGAGATCTAGTCTTGAGACAAGCCGATGCGTTGAAAAACATTGGAAAGCTCGATCCTAAGTGGGAGGGGCCGTACAAGGTGACCAAGGTCCTCCGAGGAGGAGCTTATGAGCTACAAGACATGGAGGGAAATCACCGGCAAGACCTTGGAATGTCTCGCCATTTGAAGAGGTTTTATACCCGAAGAAAGTACCCGCCTCGCCGCAAGTAGGTGGTTCCTTTTATGTAAAAGTTGTTTTATTCATGTTATTTGATTTACGAATAAAGTGTAATTTCGCTCCACCGGTACTCTTTTTTCCTCCTCGCGGGTTTCCCACCGGGTTTTACCGCAGGAGGTTTTTTAAAGAGGCCGGCCAAGTTTATCCTTAACTTGCGTTGATCGATTATGGTCAATGGGGCAGATTTGTTTATCAATTAATGAAAGCGATTTTTCATTACTTATGAGTTTATGAGTTCATTCTTTCGTTAAGTACGATTGAAATAATTTGATCGCATACAATTGCATCACAACACACGATTGATTACATGAGAATTAATAACTTGCGAGAAAGTTAAACAATGTATAAAATGTACGCGAAGCATTCCATGAGAAATACGATGAGCATTCACGAAATGAATTCACATCAAACAAAAAGAAGCTAAAAGATAGCTTCAAAACACTAAAGTTAAACCTACAGAGAGGGTTTAACCCACCTAAACCCGAGAGAGGGGTTACGAGAAAAGAAGCTAAGAGATAGCTTCAAAACACTAAAGTTAAACCTACAGAGAGGGTTTAACCTACCTAAACCCAGAGAGGGTTACGAGAAAAGAAGCTAAGAGATAGCTTCAAAACACTAAAGTTAAACCTACAGAGAGGGTTTAACCCGCCTAAACCCAGAGAGGGGTTACGAGAAAAGAAGCTAAGAGATAGCTTCAAAACACTAAAGTTAAACCTACAGAGAGGGTTTAACCCGCCTAAACCCAGAGAGGGGTTACGAGAAAAGAAGCTAAGAGATAGCTTCAAAACACTAAAGTTAAACCTACAGAGAGGGTTTAACCTACCTAAACCCAGAGAGGGGTTACGAGAAAAGAAGCTAAGAGATAGCTTCAAAACACTAAAGTTAAACCTACAGAGAGGGTTTAACCCGCCTAAACCCGAGAGAGGGGTTACGAGAAAAGAAGCTAAGAAATAGCTTCAAAACATTAAAGTTAAATCTACAGAGAGGGTTTAACCTACCTAAACCCAGAGAGGGGTTACGAGAAAAGAAGCTAAGAGATAGCTTCAAAACACAAAAAGTTAAACCTACAGAGAGGGTTTAACCCGCCTAAACCCAGAGAGGGTTACGAGAAAAGAAGCTAAGAGATAGCTTCAAACCACTAAAGTTAAACCTACAGAGAGGGTTTAACCTACCTAAACCCAGAGAGGGGTTACGAGAAAAGAAGCTAAGAGATAGCTTCAAAACACCGAAGTTAAACCTACAGAGATGGTTTTACTTACCTAAATCCATAAAAGGTCGTGAAAGAAGTTAAAAGATAACTTCTAAAAACCGAATTTAAACCCGCGAAAGGGTTAACCTATCTAGACCCAAGGAAGGGTGTAAGAGTTGAAGTCGAAAGATGACTTTGAAGAACCCAAATAAACCTACGGTAAGGATTTAGCTAACTAAGTGTTAAACATGAGATAGGGCTCTTAGGAAAGTCTTGAGCGAGCCTACGAGAAGGGCTCAACTAAACCCACGCCTAGGAGGGGTTTCGAGATCCAAAACCGCCGAAGTTTCAAAGATATCAAGTTAAACTTATAAAGTTTAGCCTAAACCGTGTCCAATGAGGACTATTAGACTTAAGGCTATGAAAAGCCTTAAAGCTAGCAAGTTGGACTTATAAGTGTCTAACTAGGGTGGTCCCGTGAAAGGGATTACTAGACAGTAAAACTAAGGCATACTTGGCTGGGTAAAACCGGATCTATGACAAAGGTTTAGCCCGCATAAGCCTAAGGAAATCTAAGAGAAGAAACTAAGAAATAGTTTCAAACATCAAGCTAAGGAAATGTTTTTAGCGAGAAAAACCTGAGCCTAGGGAGGGTGTATAGCTTACTTACTCCTCGTAAGGAGTGGCAAAGAGTTAAAACCGATGGCCGGCTTCATGCCGCCTAAGTTGAACATACGAGAGGATTCAGCCCGCCCGAATCCACGAATATTGGCAAAGATAGGAACTAATAGAAAGTTTCTTAAATCCAGCTTGACTCTACAGCTAGAGCTTATTTGGCTAAGTGAGGAAAGCAGGATATAGCGATAAGTCCATCAAAAAGGGGCTTAGCTAGATAAGCACCTAGAGGGGGTGCCAAAGATCCTGATCATGAAGAGTTCTCGAAAAGGCCGATGTTAAACTTCCGAAGTTTAACTAAACCTATATCCAGAGAAGATTATGTAAGTTAGGCATACAAGAGTCTAACTAATGTACACCCGTGAGGTGGTGTATAAATTAAAGCTAAGGGAGAATTCAGCCGAACCAAAGAGAGAAGAGGGTTTTGGTCCTTCCAAACCTAGAGGAGGGTTTCTAAAGTGAAAAATCGTGAAAGCCTAGAGAACACTAAGTCAGGCCCACAAGAATGGATTGGACTTACCTAGACGAGAGAAGGATAGGGTTTCTAGCATAATTCCCCGAAGGGAAGCTACGCTAAACCCGGGAGAAGGGATAACCTTGAAGCTTGAAAGGGTTACCTAAAGAAAATCCTAGACTATGAAGTCAAAGGAAAATCGAGAACCTAAAGCATAAAACCCTAGAAATGAAAAAGGGGTTTTAAGCGAGATGAGTTATCACCTATGAGGAAAAGGACACGTACACGCTACTAGCTAGTGTTATGTTCCCAATGATTAAGTCATGCATGCAAGCTAACACTTAGAGGCCGATGCTTGTAAACATGCGGTGAAAATTCAATATGAGAAACACAAATAAACAAAGCATGCAACTCCCGTGAGGGAAGACATAAGCATTCATACAATAACGAGCTCCCGGCAAGGGAGGATAAACACCAGATATAAAAAGCAATTCCCGGCAAGGGAAGATCACGCGGGATAAATGAAAATTAACTCCCGGCGAGGAGGATCCCATTTATTCACAAGAAAAAGGCCCCCGGCAAGGGGGCAACAGAGTTCAAAAACATAATGAAAACTCCCAACAGCTGGGAGAGCAGAGTTTAAAAATGCCAAACCGGCATAAGAAAGAGAGAGAGAGAGAGCAGTAATTCATTACAGGATAAAGTAAATTGTTCATTGCATCAAAAGTTAAATGGGGGATTGGAGTCTTCCTCAACCTCGGCTTCGGCAGCGGCTCGATCGGCATCCTTCTCCATGGCACGAGCCATGCACGCTTCCTCCGGGAACCAAAAACTTCCAGGATAAGGGGCACAAAGGGGGATCAGGGGCATCTCTCTGCCGTAACCTCAAACTTTATCAGCCTCACCCGCCAACCGGTTAAGAACGGGGTCCACCACTCTTCTTCAATCGAGCGGGAGGAGTCACCTTTGAAAGAAGGAGGAGTTGGCATGGCCATGAGAGGGCCAGTCTTATCAAATTCCCAGAAGTTGGGATCGGCTGCCGTTAGACGGCTGCGTTGAACCCATACTCATAAAAAAACGGATATAGGGGCTCATGTCCCCAAGGAAGCTAGGGTGATTGAGATAATCCTTCTTCGTGGTGGGCCACAAGGCATGTAAGAAGTGGGCCGCTAGGTTCGGCATAGAAAAGGGTCTTTAAACAGACCTCGCTCCCTCCACTGTGGCCTTGATGCACTCCGGGACTCCCGCAAAGCATGGTGGACTGCCAGTCATTAGTTTCTTTTCTCGCAGCCTCCCGTGCTGCCTCGGCTTTCGCCTCGGCCTCAACCTTCTTGAGGCGAAGGGAGGCGAGGAGACCTTCTTCTTCTCTCGCAAGGAGGGAGTCCTCCGATTCTTTGAGTTGTGGCGAGGGGAGAAGATTAGAAGGGCTCCACAAGCTGGATAAAAGGATGCCCACTGAGACACAAGCACACAGATTGTGTTAGTATTTGTGTTAAGAATCGATACACCCGATCAAGAGGAATTAGAGAGTACCCGAGCAAAATGGCATGCGGCTGACGCCGCTGCTGGTCCTGGAGGAGGCCGGTGAGCTTCTCATAGTCTTCTGCAGAAATCCGTTCACCGAAAACTTCTTTGGCGGAGGTACCCGAGGAGTAGGAATCAACATCGATGGGGGCAGAGGGAGAGGCTCCCGGCTGCACCGCGTCGGGTACTTGCGCCTAAAGGTATCCTTCGAGGAGTGAGCCCTGGCCGGTGGGAGCCTTACCCTTGTGGGTCTTGGACTTTTTCGGGGAGGAGCCTCGGTGTTCGACTTCCTCGGGTTCCACATGATCTCGGGGACAGAGAGGAAGGAGTAGCATCTGGAGCATCGGCCATTTACGAGATAGATGGAGGTGGGGGTGCACTGAAGAGCCTTCGTGGTCCTCCAAGACCTTCGACAACCACAACATATCTAGGGAAATAGAAAAGCAACACAAGATCAGATTAAAATAAGCTCGTAAAGGGTGTATTTATGAGAAAAAGAGAAAACGCTACTGCCTCCCGGTTCGAGAGGGACTTTTACAGGCAAAACTTGAAGTGGGAAAGAAGGCGGATTAGAACAAAGCCCGGCAAATAAAATGCCCGTGGAGTGCGCATACATGGGAATTCAAGATCTCGAATTACCCGGCGGTTAGTGGGAGAAGAGATATGGTTAGGAGGAGCTGGAGGAGAGAGGTTCTTATAAACCCAAAGGCTGATGCTTGAAGGGCCAGTGGTTTATCGGGGTTATGAAAACATAGTGGTTACCCCACTCCTTATTGATATTTGGGACCTTACCTTAAAAGAGCATTTCCCTTTACCCTACCGCTTATATAGTAAAAAGGGCCGACGGTTTTACAGCTTATAGTGAGAAAAGAATAGCTTCGCAGATGGTCTCCCTCCATTTCCCTTGAGAAGGATATAAAAGGAGATCATCATGCGAATGGCATTTGGAGCGAATTGGTTGAGAGGGACGCCATAGAGGTCCTGATATTTGGCACATGAACTTGGGAGGAGGAAGGCGCAGCCTCAGCCTCAAACCGGGCTTGCTGAAAGTTAAAGCCGGGAGTCGCCAAGTTGGGACGCACTCCCGGTCCTAAGAGATAGGCTATACCCGACGCAATGTAGTCGCGGAGACAAGGTCATTTAGGGCTTTTTCAGAAATTTTTGAGGGACTCGCGAAAGAGTCCCAAAACAGAACCCTATCTACCTCTGGAGAAGAGGGGGAACGAGAGGAGAATCCCTAGAGGGATCGGGATTAGAGAATGGTGAGAACTCCGAGATGAGTTTTGAGCGTGGGAAATGGTTCGAGAGGAACCAGATCGAGACATTGACAAAATATTTGTATGAACAAGCGAGAGAAAGGAGAGAAAGATTACCCGGACAAAGGGAAAAAAGTTGAAGTAAGGATGGGAGAGGATGATCGCGGAGGACTTTCTTGATGGAGTCCCGAGAAAGCGAGAATTTAGAGAAAGAGAAGTGGGAAGCGGAATCGATTCGAATAAAGAGGGGAACCGATGGGACGTGCATCACGGTGTACGAAGGCCAAGAGCGAGATGCATGTTCAATGCCGCGGCCTAGGGAGCCGAAGGGTCGCTAAACTCCAACAAAGCTAGCGAGAGGGGATGTATATAGGAAGCCGAAGGCTGCAGGAGGACATCCCAAAGCTAAAGCTCCAGGAGGATGTCCCCGAGGGCAAGGCTACAGGGAGGATGTCCCAAAGCTAAATCTGCAAGGAGAACCGCGTAAATCTTTCTTACTCCGTGGAGCTCCGAGATCACTCACCGAGTAGGGGGAGTGGTTGATGCGGATAAAAATGTCGTGCCCAACCGCCAAGAGGGGCCCAAATACGACCAGCCCAATAGACTGACCAGCTGACGTAACAAAATACCATAGATAAAGGGAGGAAAACCCGAGATGGGCCCGAGCCTGTGTCGGCCGAAACCATGCTACGAAGCCCTAAAACCCACCTACAGCGGGCCGTGAGACCAAGGCCTCAGGGAGAGGGTCCACGAGGCCCAAGCCCAACTACGAGATAGGACACGAGGCCTAAATCCAGATACGGGTCACGAGGCCCTAAACCCGACCGCAGTGGGCCGCGAGGCCCAAACCTAGCCGCAGTGGCCGAGAGGCCCAAGCGAGATTTGGAGAAGGCGCGAGCATTTGACCAAGCCCATAGCGGTTATTTATCCGATAAGATTGAGAAGTGACGAGTAGTTGAGATAATTGAGGCCCAAGTCAAGGAATATTCCCTATATTCCTCATCGATCGGGTCCAACCTCCGTCCGTGGGGGAATTCGTAGGTATAATACAGATTTCTTGAGGAATAAGTTTTCCACGCACGATATCATGACGAGCGTGCGGGATAATGCCCAGAGACCGTGATGACGGTTATTGCTCTTAACTTACGTATAAGTAACACACCCATCGTGGAGGTAACGGTATCGAATCACTATCACTCTCACTTAGCTACTCTATACGTACTTTCTTGAGTGTTTTCCTGATCCGACTTGAGCGTCGGAGTGCCTACGCGAGAACCCTGGCGTGTTTTGCAGTACGTTTGTTCGAGGAAGCTAAGGATCTTCGTGTGTAAAGGCTTTACCCACGTGAACCCGGAGTGGGGAAACGGGCCTGTGTCAATTTTTACGCATCAAGATTATATAATATGCATTAAATTAGAATAAAATATGCATAAGTTTCTTACTTAATTTATAAGATTACAAAATCGAATATATAAGAATTTAATTAAATGATTATTTTCTATAATTTCACTATTAAATGTTAACATCATTACATTATTTAATTTATTTGGTAATATATACTGATTATATAGATAGTTTGCATAAATATATATATAATTTATTTAGTGATGTATACATATTATATAGATAGTATGTCAAAAGTGTATATTTAATTAATTTGATGATATATACAAATTATATTGATTGATATTTAGTACAAATATAATTATTTATTATACATATAATTTTTCTTTCATCCCCTCAAATTTTGCGGGCTTAATATCCTAGTAATCTTATAACATTAAATATACATGCATTTTCCGTAAACTATCTAGCTATATAATCAGTATATATCACCAAATAAATTAAATATTAATTTTCAACTAAATATCTATATAATGTGTATATATCACCAAATAAATTAAATATACGCTTTACGCACAATATCTATATAATCAGATACATCACCAAATAAATTAAAAATAAATTTTTGTAGAAATCTATATAATCGGTATATATCACCAAATAAATTAAATATACACTTTCGCATACTATCTATATAATTTGTATATATCACTAAATAAATTAAATATATCTATATAATTTATATATATTTACCAAATAAATTAAATATACGCTTTTCTCGCATACTATCTATATAATTGTATATATCACTAAATAAATTAAATTTATACAAATATATATATACTCCCAAATAAATTAAATATACATTTTCAAAGCAAACTATCTATATAATATGTATATATCATCAAATAAATTAAATATATGCATTTTATACAAGATCTATATAATTTATGTATATTACCAAATAAATTAAATATACGCTTTTTGTAGACAATCTATATAAAGGGTATATATCCCCCAATAAATTAAATATACATTTTTTACATACTATATATATAATTTGTATATATCACTAAATAAATTAAATATATCCATATAATCTATATGTATCACCAAATAAATTAAATATACGCTTTCGCAAACTATCTATATAATCTATATATTTCACCAAATAAACTAAATATACGTTTTCATAGATTATCTATATAATCTATATATAATCTCTATATAGTCCTCTCACGAACTTACCTAACTTTAAATTTAAAAATCGATTTGCATGTTTTTGTACTTCCTTTGTTGAAGATAATTCTTATTTTTTTAAGTATTAGTATAATTAAAAAAATTTATTATGATGTAATTATGGAATCGAATATAACCAAGAGGGATTATTACAGATTGGTACACGGTTCTTGACAATAATTCAAAGCACCGCAAAAAACCGGGGCCCCACATATGTTGCTTACTTTCCTTTTCTACCCTCAATTTCCCTTCTCGCTTCTCTCAATTCTCTCTCCCAAACAACTGTCATTTTCTCTCTCCGCTGGGAAATTAAATGCGGCCATGCACTCTTCTTCTCTCACGTCCCATCTTACTTTCTTTCTTATTTTTCTCGATCAATTCAAATATCTATTTCTTCTTTTCTCACTCACCTCCCTTCTCCCTCTCCGTCCGTTTGTGGAGTAGAAGATCGCTACCAATATGTTTACACCCGACCACCGGAGCTCGCCAGTAGCCAAGTCGCCTTCGTGAGCCGCCGATCGCTGGAGCCTGTCGCATTCATCCATAATTACCACCTCTACCCCCTGCTTCGCCGCCGTAATGCGGTCCTCCGCAACCGCCGACATCCTGCTACCGGTGCCGCATATTTCCTCCTCTCCACCGCGAAATTAATCTTCTAACAACTTCTCATCCTCTCAATTTATACAGATCAATCACTTTCAACTTTTGGGGATTAATTAATCTATATATCCATATACATATACATACATGTATAGATACACGCTTCTTGATATTATCGATTGAAAGTTAGTGAAATTGGTAACAAATTGGTTTATAAAATGATCTCGTATATGAATATTTCGGTTGTGAAACATATGATTTGAGGGTACTGATGCTTAAAAGAGAAAAAGTAACATGAGATGTAATTTTTTTTTATCGGGGTAACATAAGATGCAATTGATCTTCTTACTGTCTTCAATTGATATCTTCTTTCATGATTGATATCTTATATTGTTAATTTATGTAGATTAGAACTAGATTTAGATTATATATAGTAAGTCTTTGACATTTGAAGTTGGGATTGATTTCGGATCGACATTTGAAGTTGGAATTGATTTTGGATCGATTTACATTTCTTTTGTTCATACTAGATTTGGATGTAATTCCACGCACGTAACCTATTCGGTGGAATGCCCAAGAGAAGAATGCCCAAATTTTATCGGCTTAAAGAATTGTTGTTCCCTTGATATACGTTACGTTTGCTTATTTGTCCTGACCAAACTCATACATGAGGGATATTAATGAGTTTCAAGTTTATATTGAATTTTTATGATTCATGCTACTTCTTTGTTGAAAAAAATTGAACAATAGCAGAAAATAATTTGCACAAAGAGCAAAAAAATCGCACAATAGCGTAAAATAATCAAGAATCGTGTGTCAAATATTTATGATATTGTGTAAATATTTTACTCGTATGCCAAATATTTCGACATGTGCACTATGAACTTGATCGTTTATCTTACATAATATATAATTTTTGCCCTCTAATTAATGTGTATTATATTGATTAAAGACTGGTGGACAACCCTCATATGGTTTTGATTTTCTAAGCAACAAGAAGATTTCTCCACTAGGAACTTTCTACCATATTTTTCTGTCTTTTTAGTGAATTCTTATGACTTTGTTTTTTGTAGACTTTTAAATGGGCATGTCTTATATCCAAATATTTGGTTTAATGAAATTGAATGTGCCATGGTTATTGATGCACATTATTATTATAAAGCATTGTTAGAGTTAAGTTCATGGAACTTAGTATTGTACACATATGTAACTAACATATATATATTTTTTCTCAAGGAATTAGTTTTTTTTTCTTCTTAATTTAGAATTCCATCCTCTCTCGATAGAATTTTCACACTTCAACTATTTCTACTTGTGCAAATATTTCTACTATGTGTAAAATATTTTTGTTATCGTGCAAATATTTTTTCCTATTACCGTGCAAATAAGTATTCTCGCTTTTGCTAAGTATTTCGCCATCTTGTGCAAATTTTTTTCTCGTTAGTATGCAAATTAAAATATTTTTTTGCAAAAATTTTTTTAGACCAAACATTTGGGTATAAGACATACTCATTTCAAAGAATGTCATAAAAATATGGTAAAACAAAATTATAAGAGGCAATCCAAAACCATACGAGAGTTGTCCACCTATCAATATAATACACATTAATCAGATCCAAAAATAGATATTATGTAAGATAATCAATCAAGTTTATAGTGAATTTTTCTACCATTAGTAAGGGTGTTTGTCCTACCTCATGTTAGATATCCAATAAAATATTGACACATCATCTAGCTTCACTATGGAGCAATTTAGTTTAGCAATGAGTGAAATAATTAATTTTCTTAAAAAAATATAAAATTATCAAATTATCCTTGCAACATTTTTTTAAAATATCTATATAAATTTTATAAATTTACAAAATCCAATTTTATTATATTTAATAAGTATTAAATTAAAGTAAGTCTCTTTAATTACGCACAAACGAACAAGGTGAATCGTGTTTCTTGCTCGGTCTAAGATCTGATCAAGAACACTATTTTTCTTTTCTTTGCAATTTTCTTTTCATGAAATTGTTTCTCCCTCAGTTTCTCTTTGCAATTTTTGTTCAAGAATATAATTAATTGAATTTTACCAAAAATTATAAAAATTGTAAAAATTATTTAAAATACTAAAAAAGCTAGAAAAATTTAAAATCTGAAAAAAAAATTAACCAAAAAAATTCAAAAATCATTAAATAAGAAATATTAACTAAAGATATTTAAATAACACGAAATTTATTGTGAAACAGTTTCATAGTATAAAATTAATATCATTACATTAATTTATTGATATCGCAGTATAAAATAGTTATGTTATCGGTAGATGATTGTAATAGTATAAGTGAATAATTGAAATGATATCGTGTTCATACTATATTTCTTTGTTAACCAATATGGTAAACATAATTTTCATTGAGAATTTGTGGGTTGCAACTCTCGTTGATCTCTTGATTCCTCTCTCTCTAATTCCTCTCTAACTTATTTCGAATTTACTTGGACTACTAAAACTCTATTTTGACTCTCTTATTTATAAGAGTAACTTGGAGAGCAAGAATAAAAGATATCTTAAATCTCGGAGATATTAATAACTCGAAAAATAAGATATATATTCTCAAATCTTAAAAATATTTTTACATTCTTATCTCAAAAATTATTCTTATATTCTTATCTCCAAAAATTAGAATTTATCACAAAATAATAAGACTACTAAATTTAAAATTTCGATGCTTATATGGGAGTGACTCATTAAATAATGAGATTCATCTTCTCCCTGTTTCTGCACCGGGGATTGCAACTCCTCCCCACAACTTCTTCGCGAAAAAAAAAAGAAAAACTGAAGCTACGGTGGCAATTAGACAAAATCGGCGTTTGTAATATGAATCAATAAAAAACAAAACATCAATTAATGCTTATTAAAATATGTATGGAATTATATATATATATATATATATATATATATATATATATATATTATGTTTAGAATTATTTTAAAAATGTTCACTAAAATATATATGAAATTCCATAAATATATTTTAATTATAAGGATAATTTCGTCATTATGCTTGCAATATAGTCACGCTAACAAGGATCGAACCTCGTACCTAAGATTCGAGGAATCACGCCTTGAACACAAACAAGAACCACACGATCCGAACCCGTACATGAGCTCTGAATACCCGCAAAACATGTCGGAGAGGTCCCCGGCGTAGGGACTCCGACGCTCTAGTCAATGATCGGAAAGATGATAAGAAGAAGACCCTTAATACCTAGTAAGGGACCTCCGAGAGCTAATATGAACTAGTTAATAATGTGATAAGAAAGATAAATATCGTGCTTAAAATATGATCAGTATATAAGTGAATTCGTACCTTCAATGATCATGTTGATTGCCTATAAATAATACCCGAGAAAGAACGGTTTATGCCACCCTCCGATGGAGTTCTCCCACTCTCCATCGTGTTCCTCCCATTTTTCGTCTTTCTTCCACGTCCCATTCCCATTTGAGAGAATCACCGCTCGGAATATTGTTCATACGTTAATACCGTAATATCCCAAAATCATTACGTGAATTATTTATATTTGTATATAATTATTTTTAATAAATTGAGTATTAGTATTAATAATTAGCCTTTAATTAAATTATATAAATTTATTTAAAATAGAAAATATAATATTATACATATATATATATATATATATATATAGAAGTGTGGTGTGCGTGTGTGCATGTGTTGTGTGCGTGTGTTTAAATAATATAATAATAATAATAATAATAATAATAATAATAATAATAATAATAATAATAATAATAATAATAATAATAATAATAATAAATAAATGAAAACTTACCTGTTAAGTATTAGTTAGGCGGTAGAGGTGATTATCACCTCTATATGCCATACGCACACTCTCAGAGAGGAATTAGAAAAGAAAGAAAATGAAAGGAAGAAAGGAAAATGGCGCGAGGGAGAGAGAGGAGAGAGAAAGAGATTATCGCAGTATTTTAGTAAGTATTCGATCTCCGTTAATTGTGGTATTGTATATCAAAATACTCGTATTCACTCGTAGATTATAGAATTATAATTAGTTTGTTGATCGAGACGTTCGTAGCGTCGAAATTGAAGATTATTAAGAGTATATATTATTTGTAGGATATGAGGAGAAACTTGAGACCTTTAGGATTGTACATTATCAAGGAGTTGAGGATCATTAAGGGGTATTGCATTGCATCGCTTGTTGTAGTTCTTGTTTTTAAGGTGAGGACAATCTCCACTCTTACACGAGTTTAACATTCAATGTTATGATTGCTATGTTAAATTGCATTATTAATCAAGACGGGTAGTAACCCGCATAATGTTCAAACCGGATATGGCCCGTACAATGTTCGCCGGGTAATGACCCGCACTATGTGCAAGCCGGTTATGGCCCGTGTAATATGTTCAAGCCGGGTAATGGCCCGTAATATTATATTCAAGCCGAGTAATGACCCGCATAATGTTCAAGCCGAGTAATGATGGCCCGTACTATGTGATAAAGCATTAAATGTTCTCATGAGCTTTATAATGAAAATATCATATGCGCTTACAAATATTGTTTAACTATGTAATCATTGATGTTTCCCTCACCGAGTGTATTTTCAAACACTCATCCCCCACAATTATGATTTTCTACAGTCAAAGGAGCTCGGGCGTGGTATGAGGCGATGGTTGCATGTAATTTATTGTGTGTTATTTTTTCGCTATAATTTCAATTGATTATTTTGTAATAACTCTCGTTTATTAAATTACAATTCTCTTTTAACCGAGTTAATGAGTCAATTTGGTAGCGCTTGGCTATTATGTGTTATTATTAAATTCGGAGCGTTACAAATACGGCTCTGTCTCGACCCGTTCAACACTTGTATCCAGCCTAACCCCCTATTTTTGGGGGTTTTAGCTATTTTGTTGGGATTTATTTCAGATATTATTCCAACCGCTTCATCTTATCGGAATCGAGCCTAATATGTTCGTATGGATTTAATTTCGTATATCTCACGTGGCCATTCTTTATGGGCCCTATTACCTTTTGGGCCTTCTAGGCCCATTTCACCAATTATGGCCCAAAAGTCCAACTTATGCCACATCAATATTATTATAAATTTATTAGTAGAGCGGTATAGTGAGATTGCATATAACACAATACAACTGCACTAATATAAAATGTAATTCTTTAAAATAAATTTTATATTAATCCAACAATATTCAATGTATTACCCGAAATTAAGCAGACAAAGAGTGTGATGATATAATATACTCTCTCCGTCTCATAATTATTTCCACAGTGGTAGGCGAGAGAGGTTAAGAAAATGTACTTTTAGAGAGTTGATCATATGTATATATAAAGGGTATAATTAAGAAATTATGTGTGTGTAACGTAAGAAGTTAGTTAATTGAGTGAAAAAATAATGACATTGATATAAATAAATGTTTATTGTGAGCAGGACGGATCAGGGATTTCGTCCCAAGGGGAGCGAAATACTTCATAAAATAAAGGGAGAATTTTTTTATAATTCAAAGGGGGCGAATGACAAAATATTACGAATTTAAGATATAAATAAAAAAAAAAAAAAGATCTACACATATAGTAGAGAAAATTTAAATCCAAAAGGGCGATCGTCCCCCTTTAAATCCTTCCCGATTGTGAGGGTGTTAAAAATAAAAATGTTCATTTATATGTGCGCTAATGACTATAAAATAGACGAATAAGGTAACGGTGGGAGTAATAGTCCAAATTAATTTTACAATGTAATTTATTCCTACAAAACTTTGTCTAAACGCCTGGGGAAGGGGAATGTTGGCTTCCTTCATATCCAAGTACAACAGCAGGTATCTGAGAAAAAAAAAAGTACAACAGCAGGTATTTCAACGTCTAATAAATCAAGTCATTGACACGCATTTACCTTGACCCTCTAAGACTTTCGTCCTCTTTTCCCAGTTCCCACTTCCCAGACGACGCGCTGACAAAATCTCAAAACGTCAACCGCGTAAATCAACCTTTTAGGTAGGCGTGTGTTGATAAGATAAGAGCCTAATTTAAATTACACTCTTATTTTATTGCTAAACATGCCTACCAAATTAACTTAAAGTTTACTAAGGAGTTTTGTTTGACACAATCTTATCTAATACTATATGAGTCTCTGCGTATTATGCGAATATTTTTTAAAAATTAATTAATATCATAATATATTATGTATATATAAATTATATTCATCTTTATATATTATAATTATATTGTATAATAAATATGTTCAAATAATATATATGTATAAGATTATAAGTTAATTTTCTATTAATTCACGACATTTAAATTAGATTAAATATAATGGATTGATATTTAAAATCCATAAATATTCTTAGTTTGGGTTAGTTGGTGAATAGTATAATTATTATTCGACCCTTGAGGTCTAAGGTTCAAATCCTATGTACATACTATTGATTTAAAATTAAATTTCATATCATAAGGTCACATAAGATATACAATAATTTTTAAGTGAGTAAAATGACACATAATTTAATCTAATTAAATTACATGTGTACTCAATTTTTATAAAATGATACATAAGTCAAATGAATGAGAGATAGACACATCATCAAAATTAAACTCCCTATTCGAATAATAGGGAACTTTAAATATTTTTTCATCTTATAAAAATAAATTTATAATTATTTTTATACTAATTAAAAATAGAAGTTATTTTGTATTATTTTTAATTTTACTTTTGTGTAAATTACCTAAATATTGGTTTAAAAATTAATGCATTAAATAGAAGTAAATATATAAATGAAAAATAAATGATACATTATATAGTAGTAACTAACTATCTTCATGAGACGAATGAAAATAAAAATAAATCTATCTTTTGTAGGATAGAGAGAGTATTTTTTAAATATAAGAATTATAAAAATAAACAAAAGTATCACGTCATGTATGAGACCGTCTTACATAAATTTATATAAAAATTTATCTTTCCGAATCCACACTAAGGCATAGTCATAAGTGTTTCACCGTGAGCTTACGGTATTTCCTTGATACTTTTGGTCAAATATTTAATATTCTTGGTTAACTATTTAGTATTTTAAATATTCCCGATTAAAAAAATATTTAGTACTTTAAATATTATTTTTCAATTTCATCAAATTTTTATACTCTTGGTCAAATATGATATCATTGAACCGAATTATTGATGAGTATGTCTCATGTAAACCAAGTTTAACGGTAAAATTTGATCCATTGAAAAATATATTCAGTGTACCTTTCATTATCCTAACTAATCCCCTTCACTAAAAGTTATATCTTACAGTTATTATTATTAATATTTTTTGTAATGTTGTTCTTTTATAATATAATTATATAAGGTCATACTTTTCAGCTTATCACAACCGATACTCTTTAGTAATATAATTAATATCCTTCAATTATTATGACTAATACCCTCTAGTAATATAAGACATATTTTTCAAACATCACAAGTGATACCTTTTATTAATATAGGTAATATTATTCAATTATCATAATGTACCATTTAATAAATAGATCAAGTTTCACCATAAATCCTTGTTCATGGTAGAATTTGTCATTCTTATACTTCCGATTAGATTCTTAATATTTTTATTAAATATTTGATATTTTAACTTTTATAGAAGTGATAACACCATAAATTTACGGTATATAAAACTCAAACACCTCCCTCGCCGTCCAACCCCCCAATCTTCTTCATTTACGCGTCCCGTCTTCTGTGTTCACATTGTTCATACTTCTTTAAAAACAACTTCACATCATTCTTAAATCTTCTACGTAAGGCTGGCTATTCATTCTTTCAACTTTTTCCAACACTTAGACCCTGTTTTAAGAAGTGTAACAATGATTCTGATAACGACAACAATTCATCACTTCATCAATTACAATTAGCAACTTCCATCATTATTATTATTACATCCTCACAAAATGGAAAAAGACTTCTACTTAACCCATTCCCTCGTATCATCCAACTCGAAGAGGGCGCGGTCGGCCGACGAATCCACAAGCGCCGCCGCCACAGGGCAGCGGCGTCTGTGGGTGAAAACCGGTCCAAGGCCTGGTGGGAGCACGTCAGCAGCCCGGATTTTCCGGACGAGGAATTCAAGAAAGCATTCAGAATGAGCAGAGCAACTTTCGACATGATCTGCCAAGAGCTCGAATCCTTGGTTACTAAGAAGAACACGATGCTAAGGCAAGCCATCCCCGTCCAGCAGCGCGTCGCCGTCTGCATTTGGCGGCTCGCCACCGGGAGGCTCTCCGGAAGTATCCCGGCGTTTCGGGCTCGGAATCTCGACTCTGCCATAAGCTCATTCTAGAAGTTTCCTCGGCTATACAGAGCAAGCTAATGGCGAAGTTCTTGAAGTGGCCCGACGAGAGCTTGATGAAGAAGACGAAGAAGGAGTTCGAGTTGTTATCGTGTAAAAACTACTCCCTTCGTCCCATAAAACCTTTCGCACTTTCCTATTTTGTCCTTCCCAGTAAATTTCATAGCCTTAAAATGAAAAACCCTTTATACACTTTACTCTTACAATTTCCACTAATTTACACAAAATGTCATTATTTTTTTACTCACACATACACATAATTCAATGTGAATATAAAATTGATTCGTAAAATAATTCATGTGATCATATCATGACTACAAGGATCACATTTTGTAACGTAAATTTCAACCGACTCGATTTATTCTCTGCGGTAAAAGATTAGTAATATTCTAACCATTTATTTCCAACATAGGGATCCCAAATGTGGGAGGATTATTGTACACTACTCATTTTCCGATTATCGCGCCTAAGGTGCGCGTCGCTTATTTCAACAAGAGGCAGACGGAGAGGAACCGGAACACAACGTATACGATCACACCGCAGGAGTCGTTGATCCTAATGGCGTTTTACGGACATTTGTGTGGGATGGCCCGGTTCCATGTCGGACGAACAAGTGCTTTGGAAAAGTCTCCGCTCTTTTCAAGAGGGCAAGCCAGGTGCTCGCATGACACATGGCTCGTAGCAAATAAGGCATTTCCGTTGCTCGATTGGTTGTTGGTTCCGTACACGCATCGAAACCTAACGTGGACGCAACACGCGTTCAACAAGAGGGTCGGGATGTCGAGAGGGCGGGAAGGAGTCATTTATGCGGCCGAAAGCGCGGTGGACGTGCTTGCGGAAGAGGACGGAGATGAAGCCGCAGATTTGCCTCGTTGTTCTTGGGGCTGCTTGTGTGTTGCATAACATATGTGAGATTAGAAATGAGGGGCTGGATTCTGAGCCGAGGTTTGAGCTTTTGATGATGAAATGGTCTCGGAGAATTGTGTGAGATCGTCGACGTGATGCAAGCCAGAGACCAGATTGCTCACAAGCTTTTGCATCATAATCTTGCGGGGATAGGAATGGGGATGGGGTCGGAGACGGGATGGGGACGGACTTCATGCACCGAGTGGTACTCGTAGTTTCGTTAAATCTCTCGTCAAACGATGAGACGGAGTTTTAAATGTATATGTAGGCATACACATATATAGTTTGGGGCAGAGTATCATCATAAATTTTTAATAATGTTAGTTGTTTTATTAGAAAATATTAGTTTAATACTAATATTGTATAATAAAAAATTGAAGGGTGAAAGTGATTTATAAAAAAATTCTCATAGTTTTGATAGTTTTGGTAGTGTGTTATTAGGTATTAGATTCTTTTATGACCTACTTTACTGATTTTAGAGAATAAAAGTTTAGTGGATGTAATAAATTGATTTGTTGTATTAGTCATTAAATTAAAGCAAATTTTACGTGACATCATTTCATAATTGATTGCATTTTGTGATATGAAATTTCCGAGTCAATCGACAATTTACAATCACGATAATTTGTGTGAGACGGTCATATAAATTAGACGTGATCCTTTTATTTATTTGTATAAACATGATCCTTTTATTTATTTGTATAAACACTTTTATTTAAAAATTATTATAAAAATATATAAAAATATCACGTTTCATATATAAGACGATTTCACACAAAATGTTTCACGTTTCAAATTGACTATCTCTCGCAAGATTTGTTGCTTTCTAAGCTTCCTAACAACCAATTGAACTTTTGATTCATAATTGGTATTTTACGTTTTATATTTCATACTATGGATAAAAGTAAAATTTTAAATAAAAATGGTTTATAGATATTTATTTAAAGGAAGGGGTTGATGATATATTTAATATTTTTTTAAAAAATTTTTATTGGGATGGGGTTGGGGTTGTAAAGTGGAAAGGAGAGAAATGAGTTTAGTGACTTTTCTAATTTATCTAATGAAGTAAACACATTTTTGTGTTAAAGCTGCGTGTGATTACATAATTAAAATTTTGAATTATTATGTTATACACGAGATGCTTTCTCGCGCAAGCTAATAACAAGGATCAATATGAACTTGAGGACGAATGATACGAACACCTTGACACTACGTGTACTAGGTGAGGTATATGTCCCGCTAAATTCCACTTCGTAATAGCAAATGATCAAAAGTCCCTTCCTATACCGAAGGAAGTTGCTTAAATACACATCTTGGTGGGCTCAAGCCCATAATAATTAAAAGGAAAACTAATTATGGAAGCCTACATAACATAACTTAAATTAATTAAAGTACTTCATCTTCAAACTCAGTTCACCGAAGCTCCAGCTTATGCAATCTCATCGCCATCATTCTCCCTTCTACGAGAAGATTCGCCTCGAATCAAATCTCATCGCCCGACGAATTGTCCCCCTCGTATGGAATTAAATGTTTCACATTGAAGACATCGTACATCCTCAAATGGCTCGACAGCCCACGATCTCCACAGACCAATTTTACGCGCCGCAAGTTTGTTATACTCGTGTGCCGAAACTCCGTCTTTGTCAACACCGCCCAAACGTAATCGCCAACCTCAAAATTTACATGACGACGCCGACGGTCCGTGGCAGCCTTGCACGCGGCATTAGCAACATTTAGCTGCATATCGAGTCGAAGCATGCACTCGTTGAAGATCACGCATAAGCTCATCACCGGGCGATGCATCGCGCGCTGGATGGCGCTTGCAATAAATCAACCAGACTCGAGGTAATGTCCATACACAATAAAGAAAGGGGCCTTGCCAAAGGCTGCGATTCATCGCGGAATTGTGAGCAAACTCGCTTGACTTAGTTTCATGTCCCACGACTTCAAATTGGTCCCGACCAAACAACGCAATGCATTTTCCAATGACCGGTTCACCACGTCCGTCTCGACCATCCGCTTTGCGGGTGGTACGCACTTCCAAAATTGAGGCGCGTGTTTGCCATACTCCATAGGCTCTTCCAAAAATGGCTCAAAATCTTGTGTCCCGATCCGATATAATAGAAGACGGCACCATGCAAACGATAAATATCTCGAAAAAATATTTGCGCCACGTGAACCGCATCGCTTGTTCTCTTGCATGGCAAAAAATGGACCATTTTTTAAAACGGTCAACTACCACTAGGATTGAATCATGACCCTCTGGAGTACGCGGCAAGCCTAACAAAAATCCATGCTAATTGAACACCAAGGTTGAGAAGGTACGGGCAATGGGCGATATAATCCGGCGTTGGTTGCGGTTCCCTTGGAAACTTGACATGTGCGACATCTACTCACATAACGAGTGACATCTCATCTAACATGGGCCAAAAATAGGAATGAAGTACTGTGTCAATGGACCGGTCGCGCCCCACATGCCTAGCACCATGCAACTCCTCAATCGATTGACGACGCAAACCGCACTCCGGACACAAAGCCGCAGGCCTTTAAACAAAAAGCCATCCACTAAGATGAAATTTTCAAAGGACCCATTATCGAAGTTTAGCCAAGATAGTGCCAAGAAAGAATCAAGACTATATAAGTCACTTAAAAGTGTCAAAACCCGAACGGTGGTGCGCATATCCGTGAGCAAAAGGTGGCGGCGATCGAGGGTGTCGACAACTTTGTTGGAAGCACCTGATCTATGCTTCAAAACAAATGTAAATTGTTGCAAGAAGGCCGACCATGACACATGACGTACGGAAAGAGAATCTTGGGAATTTATATGCTTCAATGCCTCATGATCCGTGAACAAAATAAACTCACGATGATACAAATAATGCCGCCAATATCTCACAAATGAACGATTGCGTAAAATTCAATGTCATAAGCACCGTAACGACGCCGAGCTCCATTCAATTTTTGCTAAAGAAAGCAATCGGACGATCATGTTGACTTAACACGGCCCCAATGCCAACCTTAGACGCATCACATGCCAATTCAAAAGGAAGATTAAAATCGTGTAATACCAACAAAGGAGCCGAGGATAACTTATCCTTTATCAACGTGAAGGCCGAGTCAGCTTCCGGAGTCCAAGAAAATAATTTACCCTTCATGCAATCGGTTATTGGCGCCATTAAGGAATTAAAGTGAGGGATGAATCGTCTATAGAAGGACGCAAGACCATGAAACCTACGAATTTCACACAACGAAGTTGGCATGTGCCAAGAGCGAATGGCATCTACCTTGGTAGAATCGACTCCAATGCCAAACGCAGATATCCGGTAACTCAAAAAGAGGACCGAATCAACAACAAAAACACACTTTTTCGGTGCCGCAAAAAATGTTGCTCCCGTAATATTCCCAAAACTGCCCTCAAATGATCTAGGTGGGCGTCCAAAGAAGCACCGTAAACAAGTATATCGTCAAAATATACTACAACACAAACGCCAATCAAAGCACGCAGGCTCGATTCATTACGCGCATAAAGGTACTTGGCGCATTAGATAATCCGAACGGCATAACCAACCATTCGAACAAGCCCTCTCTCGTCTTAAATGCCATCTTCCACTGCCACCCCGATGAATGCGAATTTGATGGTACCCACTACGAAGATCTAATTTTATCAAGGTGTAGCCCCATGTAGTTGATCAAGCAAATCGCCTAACCGCAGAATCGGGAAACGATACCGCATAGTGATCTTATTGATTGCACGACTGTCCACACACATACGCCACGAGCCGTCCTTCTTAGGAATTAAAAGGGCGGGAACGGCGCATGGGCCGAGGCTTCTCGGATCAAACCCTCGCTCCAAAAGCTCTTCGACTGTCGCGCATTCTGCGTGTTTGATGGGGCTCATTCGATAATTTGGTTGGTTCGACAAAGAAGCACCGGGAATCAGATATATATGGTGTTGGATATCCCGTAGGGGGTAAACCACCGGGCGCCTCGTCCGAAAAAACGCCAACAAATTCAGCTAGTAAATGTTGAATCGAAAGTGGCGGGTCCGTGGAGGAACTCTCATGGGGGAGTAATAGTAGCGCGAAATCAGCCTTGTCCAACTCAGCTCAAATTCGAATACTTTAAAAATAAAACCCGAGGTTCTATAGGTGCATCGCTTCCCGAAGGATATAGCACTATGCGGACTCCATAAAACACAAATGAACATGAATTTAAACGGCCATCATGGATTACACCCTATCAAATTGCCACGGACGACCCAACAAGAGATGACAGGCATCCATTGGCACCACACCGCACCAAATAGCATCCACGTATTTAGAACCAATAGAAAAATTGACTAGCACTCTACGATTAACCGTAATAAGATTACCTCGTTGAATCCATGCAAGGGCATAAGGTTTGGGGTGTACCTCGGTGACTAAGGTAAGCTTACGACCGCTTCCTCGGAGATGACATTTTCACAAGCACCGAATCCACAATGAACGTGAAAACTTTGCCAAGGATGGTGCAAGTGGATTCAAAAATATTATGACGTTGTTCGGTGGACACGGGAACAAGTGGAGCCAAGCATGCACGACGCACGACCAGCGGTTGGCGGTGTCACCCGCCGATGCTCCTCAAGGACATCGGTTGGGGCCTCCTCATCAAATAAAGGGGGTCCGTCATAAAGTAAATCATCACTCTCGGTGGGCGTAAAAGCTTTACCGGTGGTTGCCTTTGGATAATGCGGTGGCCCCGCTCGCCATACCCAAAGCACCGAATATTAGAGGGTGGACGGCTCGAGGGAGGCGAGGTGCCGGAGCACCCCGACGCCCGCGATGAAGAACCGGCACCCGCCGCGGAGTGGCCGGGTGATGGGGTGCGTGACGGCACAAACCGCTGCCGATGGGATAATTGCTTCTCGAATAACAGGGGCACATTGATGCGCCTCGCCCAAATCAACAAGAGCAAATAAAGATAAAGTATCTTGAAAATTCACACGAAGTCCACCGATATACCTTGTGACTAGTTGTTCAGAGTTTCGTGAAGGTCAATGCGCGAAATCAAGGTGTAAAATTCTTCGTAATATTCCGCAATGGAACGAGTCCCTTGGTGAAGGCCTTGAAGGCGAAGATAAAGAGAATGCTCATAGTGCAAGGGCAGAAACTCACGTTCGATGTGCTTTCGAATTTGGCCCACATAACAATTTTAGGTTTTCCATGGCGTAGCCTCGTGCGTTTCAATTGCCGCCACCAAGCGTATGCACGACTAAGAAGGCGCGTTTCCACCAAACCCACTCGATGTGGATCTCTGGGATCTCCTTGAAATCCAAGATTTCTTCCACGGACGATATCCAATCCAAGAACTCGAGAGGGATCGGTCGACTCCACCAAATTTGGGAATGCCTATTCGAATTCCCAACTCCCAAGAAGAAAGATCGCGACCTCCCCGATTGAGAACGCCGGGGGCGAAAGGGTTGTGCATCGAAAGGGTCTCCTCATCAATAGAACCCCGCCGAGAATTTCCCAGATCATAATTGGCCTGATTCAAACCGCCGCGCCCCGGCGGGCGGGCGGCGCCGACATTCGGTGCGAGCGCGATCAGCGAGGAGGCCGATAGCCAACGATCCAAGATATCACTTTTCTAAAGGCGCATCGCGTCCATCGCACGAGTTAACGCTTTCAATCTGCTGTTGCATTGCGGAAATATCCATGGCGTGATCAACAACGGGCTGACGACGTGGAGGCATACTTCCTGCATCGAAACTTAAACTCGTGATACCAATCGACGCAGCGCAAGCTAATAACAAGGATCAATATGAACTTGAGGACGAATGATACGAACACCTTGACACTACGTGTACTAGGTGAGGTATATGTCCCGCTAAATTCCACTTCGTAATAGCAAATGATCAAAAGTCCCTTCCTATACCGAAGGAAGTTGCTTAAATACAATCTTGGTGGGCTCAAGCCCATAATAATTAAAAGGAAGACTAATTATGGAAGCCTACATAACATAACTTAAATTAATTAAAGTACTTCATCTTCAAACTCGCTTCACCGAAGCTCCAGCTTATGCAATCTCATCGCCATCAATATTTATATAAAGGAAGGGGTTGATGATATATTTAATATTTTTTTAAAATTTTTTTATTGGGATGGGGTTGGGGGTTGTAAAGTGGAAAGGAGAGAAATGAGTTTAGTGACTTTTCTAATTTATCTAATGAAGTAAACACATTCTTGTGTTAAAGCTGCATGTGATTACATAATTAAAATTTTGAATTCTTATGTTATATACGAGATGCTTTCCGAGATGAATAAAAAAAGATTTTTATCAATATAAGTCTCGAATAATATGTTAATTATCAATTCGGGGTTTAAACTTTAAAGGACAAAACTTATCAATTTGAAACTGAAAGATGTTTATATTAAGAAATTTTATCAATGCGGGACCCGAAAGATAAGATTATTAATTTGGGACCTTAATATAATCATTTTTCAGTCTTGGATTGATAATTTTTTTTTAATATAAACATCTTTTAAGTCCCGAATTAATAATCTTTCGTGCTCCGAATTGATAATTAATATATCTTTTAAGACTTTTCTTAAGATATTTGTAAATTTTGTATTTGCCCTCCTCTGTTTATTTTCTACCGTCTTTTCGCTTTCTTAGTTAGATTAGCAGCTAATTAGTTTTGATATTTTTCTCCTCTTTATAAGAGGATTTACGCAGAGGATTGAAACCACTGCTTTAGCTTTCATCTTCCATTTTGTAATTCCTCTCTTTTATCAATGAAAATCATTCTTATTCATTTCTTTACAATCAACATGATATTAGTTTTTACAGCTTTGAAAAAGCCATTCCTCTTCGTTTCCTCCGGGTTTCTTGCTTCCGCATCTTTCTCGCTCGTCTTTGGCGGTAATCTTGTTGTATTGATCATCTATTGATCAATTTTGTAATCAATTTCTTGAATTGCGACTTGCAATTCACTCTCGCTTTTGGATTCTTCGGTTCTTTCTGCAACAATGGCCACTTCGATGCTAATTCTCACAATCCAAATAATAACCCTTTGTCGCCCTTGCTCCCGCATCACAACGATAATCCGGCGGTGAGTATTGTGATAGAACCGCTCGTTGGCTCAAACTTTGTCTCCTAGAGTCACTCTATCAAACGGGCATTGAGAGTAAAGAACAAATTGCCTCTCATCAATGGTACTATCTCTATCCCTAATGAATCGATGATCCCGCCGCTTATGCCGCGTGGGTTCGTGCCAATGATCTTGTATTCAATTGGATTATGAATTCTATTTCACCGGATATTAAGAAAACCTTTGAATATTTCTTTAAGGCTAAAGATGTATGGGATGAACTTCATGTTCGTTACGCTAAATCCGACATGAACATTCTAGCTATAGACTTTGGTCCTTAAATGTTCTTGTGGTGCCTTGAATAATTGTACTCATGGAATTGCCAAACCTTATGTCAAGCACTCAAGAACAAGATGCCACCATGACTTTCCTCATTGGTCTTCATGATTCCTATTCCTCCATCGGTAGTCACTACTATTACAATCACCTTTTCCCCCTCTTGCCAAGGTCTTTTCCCTATTAGTTCAAGAAGAATCACAAAGAAATCTTAATGTTCACGCTTCGTTTCCATCGATTCTATAGCTATGCTAGCCAAAAATTCTAAATTCCTCAAGGATAAAAAGAAATCTCTTCATTGTACCCACCGTGATGTACCTGGCCATACCATGACAGATGCTTTCGGTTGATAGGTTATCCTCCCGGATGGAAGGGACCGAGAGGCCCTCGAGGCAAGAACATTGACTCAAAGCCATATGCAAACATCATGGTCAAGATTCCGCCGATGTAGAACCTGTTGCCTCAAAACCCATTGTTCACACAAGCCATGTTTGAACAATTTTTAAAGTTCTCAAAACTACGAATGATGCTACTACTCCCACTCACATCAAGCATCGAGCAATTAGTAACATTGATGGTACTTCTAACCAACAAGGTGTTCCATATTGCTTGAGTTCTAATACTTTATCTATAAAACATCATTCTTGGATTCTTGACATTGGTGCCACCGATCACATGATTTGTGATATTTCCATGTACACTTGTCCGCCCACTAACACTCACATTAAAATCAGGTTGCCTAATAGTAACACTACTATTGCTACATGTTGTAACCGGTAAAATAACCGTTGATGATGTGGCTGGTGGGGTTAACGATTAAACCAATAAATGAGTTATAAACACAAGTATTAATGATTAATGGGAAATGAATGCATATGATTGGAATAAGCACTTCAATAAATGCGAAAGCAAGAAAGAAGATGGTGCTTGTGGGTGGTTTAGGCCCGTGCAAAGAGTGGATGCGTGGAATCCCTTTATTGTGCCATAATGGCCATATTTATAGGGCTCGAGTGTTGCCCTAGAATCCTCGAATTGGGGGACCATGCATTTAATGCATGGATTCTCATTTAATGCTGGATGTACGGCTTCGTACATGGGATGTTGATTGCCCATTCCCGCCTCGCATGCCAGGGCTGGTCGACGGACTTACCGATAACATAAGGACTCTATTACTATTACAAGGAATGGCTGCATTTAATGTGTCTCTGGGGGATTTATTCCTATTGTAGGGATGATTTTCTAACGAAAGGACTCGCATCTGTCGCTTGTTCTTGCTCGATTGCAGCCTCTCGGCCCGTTCGCAGGAGGTCCATGCTGATAGCCGGTCGGTCCCGATCTCCCGAGGGGCTCTTTGGCTTCGCCTGTGTCTCTACCGGCCTTGATTGGTCCGCACCGCTCTGCTCGGCTGGAATGGTCCTGGTCGGCCGCCACCGATGAGCCCCGGTAAGGAGCCCCAATCGTATGGGCCCGATCCATGGGCCTGCCTAAGTCTTTTTGGGCTGGGGCCTGAGATGCGCTCCACAACAATTGCCCCTCACCTTGGCCTCTGGGTTTTCCCGAGTCCAAGGTGACGACTCCGGGGCCGCCGATCAGTGGTCGGCCGAGCAGGAGGGAATCCGAGAAGAGCAGACCAGACTTGGAGTTCCCAGGACTTGTTGGGAAGGAAAGTGTGTCTGGGAAGCAACAAGTCTAATCAAAATTATGAAGCGGCGTTTTAGGATGGCCTATGCGCGCATGAGCCTAGGCTATGATGGCGCTTGCAGGGCACGCACGACCGATGTGGGTCCGTCAAACGGTCACAATATCTATTGAAATTTCTCATTGGTCCCTAATTTTGAAAAGTTAATTTCACAAAGAACCCTCCCGCCTTCTATAAATAGTATTTCCATTCCTTTTCTCGTAACTTTTCGACTTTGCATTTGATATCACTCCATCATTTTCGAGCGTTCCCAAGCGATCAAGAGCTCATCTTGAGATTTACTCTCCGCATTTCCGTTCGACACTAGTTGGTAAGTTTCCTTTGGGCGTGAGTTTTCTTTTTCTTTGTCTCTACGGATATCATCGGAATGGTGCCGCCTCGCGGCGGCGCTTCCGGGTCGCGAGGAACTGACGGGAGAATTGAGAGGGCGAGTCGCCTCAACGTGTTGGGCCCACCGACGATGATGGTCTAGGGCGTGTTTTTCGCCAGTGGTGGCAAGGCGGAAGCCAGTGAGGCATCGGCGGTTGCTTTGCTGGTGTTATTTCCCGCGAAGGCACGGAAAACTCTACTTTCGAGGGCTTGTCCGACTCCGGGGTCGATATGGGCCTCGAATGGGCGATGGAAAGGGTTGGTCTTTGGAGAGGAAGATGAGAGGGTTGTTTTGGCCGAGGGGGATATGGCACGGAGAGAGGAAACAAATGAGGAGATGGCCCGCCACTTGGTCGAGAAGAGGAACCGTGAGGTTGAGGCCGCTATCAATTGTGGGCCGAGTTCATGGATGAGCTTGCCTGGGCCTCAAATTGATTTTAATTTCCGGAGTACTCGCGAGCCCATCCCTATAATCCCTCCGATCGCCACGGAGGTTGATTCGAGTTGCCCACCTCGCCCGGGCCGTAAACTCGGAAGAATGGATGAGTTCGATGACCTGCACCGAGCCGGGACAGGCTCGGGGAGACTGGAGGATTCCGGTCGACGTGCACTTCTATGCCCCGGACCCCACCGAAAGGGCAGACCAGCCTCCCACGGGATGGTGGCGGTCAATGTCGACATAATGAGTGCGGGGCTTCGCTTTCCCCTACCCATCAACGCTTTCTCACCGCTCGATTTCTGGGAGGTGGCTCCTCTGCATTCACCCCAATGGGTGGCTCCTGTGTTCTCAGGCTCGATGACCCTTCTAGGGTGCTCGAGGCTATTCCGGCATCCCACCCCGGGGAGATCACCCACTCGGTGAGCCTCGAACAAAGCCCCTGGGCGGCCGGCCGTGGGCTCTACTACATTAAGAGCCGAAAGAAGGTCGTCATAGAGGGCATAACTTCCAGCCTGAAGGACTGGAAGACGAGATGGTTTTGGGTCTCCGGGGCTTGGAGTTCGGCGATTGGCTCTCCCTCTCGTGAAGTCCCGGTCCCTACCTCCTTTCGGAAGAAGAAGAAAGGTGAGCTTGCCCTAGGTTTGTAAGTCGAGAGACCGGTCTAATTTCTTTCTCTGTTTTGCGTACTATCCATTCCCGAAGGAGGGGAGTTGAACTTCCACTTTAACCTTGTCCTCGAGAAGCTGCGGCTAGTACCAGCCTCCGACCGTCACAAAGAAACATCCTCAAGACTTCAGGCTCGCCGCCGTGCCCGGCTTTTCAGCTTCCCGTAGCATCTTAACCGACGAGGTATTATTCCGCTAATTCAATATTGGCTTGAGATAGGGTTTTAACTTCTTTTAACCGCAGAACCCGACTTTCACATATACTCCTCCCGCCCCGCCGAGCTAATGGACCAGATGTCGAGCGTGGCCGGGCACTCCTTGAGGGAAGAAGTCGTGGTCGGGCGAGATGGGCGTCGATCGCGCGCCTCTAGGGGATAGTCATCCGGGAACTTGCCCCGACCTCCACCGAGCCACCTCCCCATCGCTAGGGGCTCTTGCCGCTCCCGTGATTTGTTCTATCCCCCGTGTGCCACCGAGCTCCCGGCTACTCCGATCGAGGAGGTTACGACCATGGTGGCACCAACTACGGGAGAAGCAGGAGCGCAGACTCTAGGGCTCCCCATGGATCGACCTGTGCCCGAGCAATGGTCTTTGTCCCGAGGACGAGGACCAGGGCCTTTACTGAAGTAGGCTGCGTCAGGCTATTTCTGCCGGGAGGGCCATCATCGCCCGCCCGAGAGGGCTCCGACCCTGCTCTGCTGCATCGGCCGCCGCGGCGGTGAGGGTCTACCGCTGCCCGACTCGAGAGGGAAGCCTTTGATCGAACTTGGATGGGCCGCGACCAGCGCCGATTCGAGGAGTGAGTGTTCTTTCGTTTATCCTTTCTTTTCCTTGACCTTGGTTTCAATCTAATCGATTCTCGATTTCAGGATGTTTACCGAGGACGTCTTCCACCGACATTTTGCTGAATTTTCTGTCTTCTCGCACTACCGGGACGTCTCTACTCTCCCGACCCATCTTCACCTGGCTATTCGGGATATTTCGCTGCTTGGAATCGGGATTTAGAAGTTGTGGCCACTTTCCCGAGGACGAGCAGTGTCGTGGCTGTCCGGATATTGGCGGCCTGTGCCCTTGTAATGGCCGAGAGGGCCGGCCAGAGCGAGAGGAAGAGGCCCGCCGGCCACCGCCGACCGGTCCCAAGCCGAAATGGCAAGGAAGGCCCCGAGGAAGCCGAGGTCCGAGCAGTTTGGGGCCCTTCATCGGGCCGAGGCCTCGGAGAAACGGCTCGGAAATGGAGTCCTTGGCCACTCGGGTGGTTGAATTGGAGGGTACCCTCCGGATTAGGGAAGCCGAAGCCACCCGGCCAAAGAAATCGCCTGCTGCCACCGCCCGCCGAGGGCATGGAGAGAGGGAGGACCGAGGCATAGGAGGTTGCCGCTCGGGAGCCGGAGAGGCTGAAAGCCAGCCTCCCGGACGTTCAAACTTTCGCCAGAGGCCCGTGACCAAGTTCGACGGCAGATGACCGGATTGCTAGCCTTGAGCGCCAACTTCGGGCCTCCGAGGATACTGTCCGGGACCTAGTGGAGGCTCGTCGGCGGATCGCCGCTTTGGAGGAGGGGACCGCCTAGGCCGAGAGGAGGGAACCCGAGGTCAACTCCTATGAAGATGTTGCTGCTGCGGCCGAGTTTGCTTATTACATGGCATTCGCCGATGCCATTCTCGCAAGTCGGAGGGAGAACTCGCCATTTGCCCACCTCGAGAGTCGTTTAGGGCCTATGCCGAGCAGCACCCACTTCACCCCAATTTTTATGTCCGGATCAAAGATTTGGTGGAGTTGGGTGTCGACCTCTCCCGGTATCTGATCGGGATCGATCGCTCCTTCGGGAGAGGCCTCCCCGTGGCGTCTGCTGGAGATGAACTTAAGGGAATGGGGAGACCGTCGGAGGCGATGGAGCTGGCGACGAGGCGGCGGTCCCGGAGGTTGGTCAGGTCGGAGGTGGCGAGAGGGCGGCGATCCAGAGGGAGGATGGGATGGAGGTGGTGAGGGCCCAGCGAGGTCGGTGAAGGTGGCGGGAGCAGCAGTGAAGTTGGAGGGAGCTGATCTCTTTTGTTTTTGCATGCTGATTGGAGTGAATTGATGCATGTTTTTAGGGCCTATTTTAGTGCAAAAAGTGAGCTAAAGTGTTAGTTTTTGTGCCTAAATGTGAAAAGTATTACTCTTTTGCCTAAAAATTATTATTTGTGAGATTTTGATGTTTTTCGTCCATTTTGCAGGTAAATTGGTGGAATTTTGCCAAACCGAGAGTACCATTAGGCTTAGAATGAAGAGACAATCAAACGGGATGAAAATGGGGGTCGGGGCCGAAGCCCCACGCGAGAAAAGTGCCACTGGACTCGAGCTCGATCGAGGACAAGAGCCTCGAGTCGAGGGCTATGCGAAAGGACTAAAATCGAAAGAAAGGTAGAGGCCTCGACTCGAGGCATGATCCTCGAGTCGAGGAGTGAAGAAATGCGGGGACCTCGAGTCGAGGCCTGACCTCGACTCGAGGGGGAGGATTTTCTAAAATTCGCCTATTTAAAGGCTCAGGCAGAGCATTTGAAAGAAAAATGAGTTCATTATAGCGGTTAGTAGCGGTTTTGAGGCGATTTCTCGTGCCCCAAGCCAATTTCTTTCTTAGATTAGAGTAGAAGTTAGATTTAGATGTAGATTTCCTTTGATTGTTGGTAGATTAGCCATAGATTAGCATTTGATTCTTGTAATTCTTTCAATTCAAGCTTGTCATTCATTTGGAGATTGGTGTTGAAGACTCAAGCATTCCTCTTTTTGTGAATTGAAGATCAATTGGTGATGTTTTTCCTCTTTTGTCTCTTTAATTTCTTAATTGTTGTGATTTGCTTAGTGTTTGATCAATTCTATCTTCTTCCCATGGGTATTGTTTGTGGTACCATGGGCTAACTCTCTTGTGCTTGGGTTAATTGAAATTGATGATGATTTGATTGATGATGCTATAATTGTTGATGATTGGAGATCAATTGAGTAGATTGCTTACTAATTGTGATTCTCATTTGTGCTTCATGCATAATTATCTCTTTAGATTAGTGTTTGATCACCCTAGCTATAGACGAGAGTTGCGCTAACTTGATCCGGGACTAATCGGGTGATAATTGTGTATGAATGCGTGGATTGGGTGCTTCTAATCGAGAGATTAGTTGCACTAAGGATACTCACATTAGTTTTCTACCTAATTGTGATTATTAATTGTGCTTCATATAAAATTGTCTCTTTTGATTAATGGTTAATCACCCTAGCAATAGGCGAGAGTTGAGCTAACGTGATTAGGTGTTGATCGAGTTTCAATTTTGCATGATTGTATCAATTGAGGATTTCTACATTGAGAGATGGGAAAGACTAAGGATACTCACATTAGGCATTGTGATTTTAATGGAGTGATTAATTTCATGATGTTTTATGCTTTCTATCTTAGTTGATTTGCAATTTGATTCAATTGTAGCTTGTTGATTGATGATTCATTGATGGATGTTAATCTTAGCACCTCTATCCCACCATTTATTGTTGTTTTTGTTATCGTATTCTAGGTGTTCGCTCATTTGTTTGCTTGTTTTGTTTTGTATTTTTGTTAGTGTTTTGTTGTTTTTGTTCCAAACCATTGTTGCAACTCTAGTCACTAAAAACTTGTATTTCTAAGGACTCATGTGCATACTTTTTCCCTTGGATTCGATATTTTGCGATTGGTCTTAAAAGCTCTTGCCCTATACACTCCAATCAAATGGCGCCGTTGCCGGGAATTAGTTTTTGCGCCTTAAGTGAGACCTAGGGATTGTTTGAAGTGACTATTTGTTGCCTTTGTGTTTGTGTTTGTTTTGTTATTTTTGTTGGAATTTGATACTTTGATATCTTGTCTAGATGGAAGGATACAACTCATACATGTGGAATCAAGAGTATTATCAAGATGGTAGAGTGTATTCTCCACACTATGAAGATTTTGGATACAATAATTGGATGAGCTTTGAAGATAATTCTCATATGCAACAAGTTCCATCCAATTATGAAGATTGGAGATTTGAAGAAATTCCTTCCCCACCTCAAGAGATGTTTCCATACTATGAGCCTTATGATCAAACATTCGATCCATGTTGTGGATAAGAATTGCAAGGAGCATCGTGAGGTGATTACTATAATGATAGGAGAAGCCATGAGTTTGATCATTCAATGTCACAAGCTTCTCCTCAATTTGAAGAATGGGGACTCCATGATATGAGAGCCATATTGCAAGAGATGCTTGGATTTTTGTTGGAAAAATTTGAGGAAGATGATTCTAGATGTGATCAAATGCTTCCCTTGTATGAAGAAATGTATGAGACCAAAGAAAAGGTAAATTCATGGATAGAGGGGAACATGGAGATCACCGGAGTGCATTTCATGTTTATAAAGAGTCAACTCAAAGATTTCCTACGCCAAGTAAAAATATGAATATCATGGAAAGTTAAGAAGAAGAAGGGGAGGAAGAAAGTGAAAGAAGAGATGTAGTAGAGGGTCCAAGCGAAGAGGTAAAAGTAGAAGGCTTCCTTGTCAAAAAGGAGGAAGAGGAGTGTCCATTGATGGACATGAGCTTTAATGAGGAAGAAAATCAAAGAGCATCGAAGGAAGCTTTGAAGATCGAAATGAGCATTTTTATACCCTCTAACTCTTCAATTTGTGATTTGATTGAAAATGATGCTTCTAATGATTTGATTATGCCTCTTGTGAATTTTGACTATAGGGAAGAGTTGAAGAAACGCTTGGGCATCCTTGAAGAAAAAGAATCGAGAAGGATGGCAAGAGAAAAAGGGGGACAACCATGGACACTTTGCATATCTATAGGTGGTTGTCTTATCTATTCGGTGAACCTCCTAGATCTTGAAGCACAAAGATCGAGATATAATGGGAAGGAGGATCGCTACCCTTGGCCATTCCGATGAAGAACTTGGAAGTGGAAGAATAAGTCCGGCATAGGACAATAAAAATAGCGCTTGATGGGAGGCAACCCATCCTTTTTATTTCTTTTCTTGTGTTCTTTTGGTAGATTAGTGTTTTTTTTTTTTTTTTTAGGGGATTTGGCTTGCTACTTAATTGCTAGTTCTAGGAAATTATGCTCTATGCTTTGAGATTCATATATTGTTGAGCTTACTTATTAATATCATTATGAGTTGCATGTATTTTGAGCCAAACTTGAATGCATGTCTTCATTCAAGTTTGGGGGTGTGTGTCATTTAGGGTAGAAATGCATCTCTTAGTGATGATTATTTTGATGAAATTGATTTGCCCGCTTGTAGGTATACTCACTACGAGGATTGGAAAGGATCGATTTGCAAAGGAATCGAGGAATTGAGAAGGAAAGGAGAGCTTAAAAGTTGGGGAAAATAAGCAAAAAGGAAGAGAACCCGGTCTCCTCGATCGAATGAGCGGCAGTGCTTAAATCGAGGGACCAACACGGTAATTTCTTGCATATTTGGGTTCGTTAGGGCGTAGAGGTCATTTTTAGGAGTTTCGGGGTCGGGCCGGGAATCGTCAAAAGTTCCTGGACTCGACCCGTGGTCGAGAGTGCATGACCCCGGGTCGAGGGAGTCACACTTAGCCAAAATTCAGGTTTTTGCATTTTCCTCGAGTCGAGGGTGGTACCTCGAGTCGAGGTGGTACCTCGAGTCGAGGGTGGTACCTCGAGTCGAGGGGTCATTTTGTCAAGTCCCTCGAGTCGTGTGTGAGACCTCGAGTCGAGGCATGTGAATTTTAGGGATCCCTCGAGTCGAGGCCTGACCCTCGACTCGAGGTGCGTATTTTTATAAATACGCAAGTTCGTAATACGTAATCCCGACTCGAGGGTTTAGCAAGCACCGTTTTCCTCTTCGTCCTCCCACCCATTTCCGGCTAATTCACGTCGTTTTCACCATCTATAATCCATCATTTCACCATATTGTTATCATACATTGGATCAAGATTGATTTTTGAGGGTTTGAGAAACCAAATTGGGGCTTTTGTGCGAAAATTGAGTGGGCTATCATTTGCTCTTTTCTAGTTCGATTTATCTCAAGAAGGTATGTAATTTCTACTCATATTGGCTTCAATTTCGTAGTGGTATTGTGATTATTGCATGGGTGATTTTATTAGGCCATTTAATAATTGAATTGGAATTTCATGTGGGCATTTTGACAAACACCCTTTATGCATGATTATTGTGGATGATTTGGAGCCTTGTATGAGCATATTTGGATTGTTTGATGAGATTAGGAGCATGCTTAGGGATGTATATGAGATGTTGCTCGTTTATTTTGTGAAATTTGGTTAGAAAATGAATTATGGCATTTGTAGGAATTCCTCGTGTAATTGTTTGGATCATTTGGTCAAGATGAGTTATTGTTATGATAGAAGTGTATGAATTGATGATGCATATTTATTTAATTACTTGCTAATTGGCCTATGATTTTTGGGATTTTATTGAACTTAATTGCATTATTATTTTTGAGCTTACTTGTGAATTAAGTGTTGAGGCCATGTTAGTAAGTATACATATTTTTGGGGATTATTTGAGTACTTCTAGTGGATTGTATTTGCATAAGTTGACTCATTGACCATTGTTGAGGCTTAGTTGCTAGTCACTAGGGATTGTGTTTATTTGAGATGTTCTTGCTTGTTGACTCGTTCATGGTATGCTTGATATTTTTCCTGAGCTCGTGTTGTATTCTTGGACGTTGATTTTTGCTTTTGGGAATGTTTTGCGGGAACAATGTTTAGAGGGGCCGATAGACACAACCTCTCCGAGGCGGAGATTCGCGAGAAAAAAATGCCATCCGATTTGCACACGTGATGCCCGGCCCGAGCTCGGGATTCAGTGGGATGATCACCAATGGCGGACACATATTGATCTCTACTCCGAGCTCTATAATCGGGTGGTCAAGACCAGACTAGTTGATCACGAGTGCATGATATCCATGGGGATCGAGGAGGATATTCCTCGTCTGTTTGAGCAAGTTGGGATGGGGGCTTCTTGGCGAAGAGGCCTAGGACGTATATCGGACTCACTCTCGAGTTCCTTTGCAAGGTGAAAGTTGATAAGGCCGGGAGGGCCAAATTCCCGAGGAGTATTACTTTTGAGCTCATGGGACACGAGTATTCGTTGACTGCGGACGAGATCAACAAGATTATTGGAGCACCTATAGACCACCGATCGATCACCGTTGAACATCGGGAAGGAGTACAATGCTAAGAAATTTTGGAGAAGGATTTGAGACTGGGGCTCCTAATCGGCTGATTTTGTTCCGGAAGTTAAAGAGCACACATATCCGAACCCGGTCATCCAATACCTAGAGAAGATTCTCGTGAGCACTATATTCGCGAGATCGGAGGGAGGAGCCGTGGTTTCCGAGGAGTTGTACGTCATCTGGTGCTTCTTACATGGAGTTCGATTCAATGCGGCTGCCTACCTTTGCTATCTATTCGAGAGAGCCACGAGCATGAAGTTTAAGAAGATTAATTTTGGTGGCATGATTACCTTGATCACCGAGCATCTCGGGATCCCGACGCACAACCTAAGAGCGGTGGAGGGGCCCGATCTTACTCTTGATACCATGCGGCGTATGAGGACGCTTGACCGCATCGGTAGGACGTGGTGTCTCCAAAGAAAGATCATGGTGGCCGATTCCCTCTTCCTAATAAGAGGTTGACGATCTTCGGTTCTCGAGCCTTTGTGACCATTAATCTGCGTATGTGGTCACGAGCGCCACAAATGAGGCGATAGATGCCTATACTAGAGAGCACGGGATGTGCTTAGAGATGAGGATGATGATGATGATAGGGTCAGCGGTCGGGTTCAGATGATGATCGGGGTGAGGGAGCTGCAGAGGGAGCAGAGGTAGAGATAGGAGATGATGATTCCGAGGACGAGGATGATGAGGAGCCGGAGCAAGAGGAGCCGCCAGATAGATGGACGAGGATTACCAGCCGGAGATTAACATGTACCGGCAGGACGAGATGAGGAGTAGAGAGTATGAGACGGGGAGTTCATCTCGAGGCCGTGGGTTTTGACCGAGGAGATGTGGGCCGATAGTCGAGGATGCATATTGAGAGCCTGACCCGGCAGGATGAGATGTACCGAATGCTTGAGGAGTCCCGCAGATTTAATGAAGAGACTAGGAGGATGCGGGAGGAGTCTCTCAAGACTCGTAATGACATGTATGCCCTTCTACGCAGATGAGCTCGTGGAACTTTGGGCCGGGACACTACCCTCCTCCACCGCCGCCGTCCGACTACTAGGGCTATCCCTATTCCTCATTCTCTATCCTTAGTCTTTAGATTCCTATATCCTTGATGATTTGTACTTTTGTTGGCTATTGTACTCATTGTGATGATTGTACTCTTGATTGACTTGATTATGTGATGATCCGATTTGATTGTTGGATGATTTTATTGATGACTGTTATTATCTTGATCTTATTGAGTTTGATGGTCTATTGATGATTATACCTTGATGATTTCTTTGGATTCCTTATTCCTAGGCTTTTGAGATTTATTGATTTTGAGCTTAATTGTGGATTCATTGATATATCTTTTAGTATCATTCATGTGGTAGTGAGTATGCTTGGACTTATGTACATGAGCACTTGAGTTTGATTTGCAAGATAAGTGGATTTTGATATGAACATGAGTAGATTTGTAGCTCGAAGCTAGCTTTCTTGATTTATTGTGTAAGGATGAATGTGATTGATAATGCTTGATTCATTGCTCAATTTAAGCCCGTGAGTTTTTGTGCCTTAATAATCGTGACATCTTATACGGTTGATATTAATCCTTTGTGAGTGCATCATTCATGATTTGTAGGCTAGAACTTGCCACTAGACTTGTTGATATTGATCTTTGTGTGATGTCTTGAAAGTGATAAGAGGCCATGTTTGCTATGATGAGTCACTTTGCCAAATATTTCCACACCAAATACATTTGATTTCCTTAGTAAGCCATGTTGAGCCAATTATCCTTATTCTTTGGCAGGCCGAGTGAGATTGAAACCATTTAGCCTATTTTTATGAGCCTTTCTTGTCCTATATTTAGTTGAGCTTGAATGTTGGCTAATGATGGTGATTTGATTGCTAAGTGTGGGAAGATGATGAGCTAAGTGATGAATAGTGATAAAAGAAGAAAGGTTGGAAAGAAGAAAAATTTGAATTGTGAAGAAAAAAACATAAAGTGAAAAGAAAAAGATTCAATTTGTGAGCTTAAAAAGAGAAGCTCAAGTGAATGGTGGATTGATCATTGAAGTTCAAAAGGAAGAATGTTATTTGATGAAAAGTGAAGAAGTTGTGTATTGAATTGGTTAGCTTACATTCAAGTCTCTACTACTTAGTCACTCTTATCCATATATATCCCACCTTTCCAAAGAGCCTACATTACAACCTAGAGAAAGACCTCTTTGATTCTTGATTGATCACAAGTGATTTTGATTGAGATTAAGTCTTTTGGCAAACATATGGTGTGCAAGTTTGTGAATTTGATGACCTGAGTGCAATATACCTTGATACATTTGAGTGAAGAGTGAAACACTCCATGGAAGGAGCAATGTGTTGAGTATTTGATTGAGCATTTGTTTGAGCATGATCTATCATAATTGCTAGTGGATAGTTGCATTAATACAAGTGTTCATTGATGAGTTCGATTGTCTTATTTTTTGTCTATGGTGCCATGTGACATAATTGCAATCAATTCACTCCTTTGTTCTTAGTTTCTACGTTGCTCAAGGACGAGCAACAACTCAAGTTTGGGGGTATGATTGGAGTGAATTGATTCATGTTTTTAGGGCCTATTTTAGTGCAAAAAGTGAGCTAAAGTGTTAGTTTTTGTGCCTAAATGTGAAAAGTATCACTCTTTTGCCTAAAAGTATTATTTGTGAGATTTTGATATTTTTCGTCCATTTTGCAGGTAAATTGGTGGAATTTTGCCAAACCGAGAGTACCACTAGGCTTAGAATGAAGAGACGATCATACGGGACGAAAATGGGGGTCGGGCTGAAGCCTCGCGCGAGAAAAGTGCCTTGGACTCGTGCTCCGATCGAGGGACAAGAGCCTCGAGTCGAGGGCTATGCAGAAAGGACTAAAATCGAAAGAAAGGCAGAGGCCTCGACTCGAGGCATGACCCTCGAGTCAAGAGAGTGAAGAAATGCAGGGACCTCGAGTCGAGGCCTGACCTCGACTCGAGGGGGAGGATTTTCTAAAATTCAGCTATTTAAAGGCCGAGGCAGAGCATTTGAAAGAAAAATGAGTTCATTATAGCAGTTAGTAGCGGTTTTGGGGCGATTTCTCAGGCCCCAAGCCAATTTCTTTCTTAGATTAGAGTAGAAGTTAGATTTAGATGTAGATTTCCTTTGATTGTTGGTAGATTAGCCATAAATTAGCATTTGATTCTTGTAATTCTTTCCAATTCAAGCTTGTCATTCATTTGGAGATTGGTGTTGAAGACTCAAGCATTCCTCTTTTTGTGAATTGAAGATCAATTGGTGATGTTTTTCCTCTTTTGTCTCTTTAATTTCTTAATTGTTGTGATTTGCTTAGTGTTTGATAAATTCTATCTTCTTCCCATGGGTATCGTTTGTGGTACCATGGGCTAACTCTCTTGTGCTTGGGTTAATTGAAATTGATGATGATTTGATTGATGATGCTATAATTGTTGATGATTGGAGATCAATTGAGTAGATTGCTTACTAATTGTGATTCTCATTTGTGCTTCATGCATAATTATCTCTTTAGATTAGTGTTTGATCACCCTAGCTATAGACGAGAGTTGCGCTAACGTGATCCGGGATTAATCGGGTGATAATTGTGTATGAATGCGTGGATTGGGTGCTTCGGAATCGAGAGATTAGTTGCACTAAGGATACTCACATTAGTTTTCTACCTAATCTATCTTAGTTGATTTGCAATTTGATTCAATTGTAGGTTGTTGATTGATGATTCATTGATGGATGTTAATCCTAGCACCTCTATCCCACCATTTATTATTGTTTTTGTTATCGCATTCTAGGTGTTCGCTCATTTGTTTCGCTTTTGTTTTGTTTTGTATTTTTGTTAGTGTTTTGTTGTTTTTGTTCCAAACCATTGTTGCAACTCTAGTCACTAAAAATTTGTATTTCTAAGGACTCATGTGCATACTTTTTCCCTTAGGTTCGATATTTTGCGATTGGTCTTAAAAGCTATTGCCCTATACACTCCAATCACATGCCCAGTCGGGCTTTTGTAATTGGCTTCGCCACCTTTTGCCTTGTAAATGGACTTTGTTAAATGAAGTATGCTTTTCTTTGAGTTGTCTTTTGCCCGTTCATTAAGTAAATAAAAATGAGCAGATTGAGCGATGAGTGCGTAATTAGCTAGGGATTATTCCCCGTCCGGCCCCGAGACGAGGCTCGGCCTTGAAAGTCCTGCTCGGCCCCCAAGACGAGGCTCGGCTTTGAAAGTTAGAAAAAAATTTTGCAGGAAAATTTTTTTCGATCGAAGAGATCCTGCTCGGCCCCTAAGACGAGGCTCGACTTTGAAAGTTAGAAAAATTTTGTGGGAAAAATTTTTCGATCGAGGATCCCGCTCAGCCCCTAAGATGAGGCTCGGCTTTGAAAGTTAGAAAAATTTTGCAGAATTTTTTTTTTTCGATCGCAGGATCCTGCTCGGCGGGGGTGGAGTTAGGGTGTTAGCCGAGCTTGTGTTTGCTCATGAGCCTTATCCCTACGAGATTGGTTGGTCGGTTTCTACGACTCCAAATACGTTGTCGATGCTCTTTGAGGGATGAAAATCCGCTCGAGCTCATTCGCCCTATCGTGAATATGCACGCATGCGGTCTTACCCTACGTGAGCCGGTCACGTGTTAGGGCTCGAACGCACGAGACTCGTAAGAATCGAGATACCTCGCAGTGCAATGTTGCCCCGTTGACCTCGGCCCCGTAGCCGAGTTCGTCGTGAGGATTTGGGGGTGGTATGCCCCCGCTTGTGATAGGTTATTGCTCGCTCACAAGACTTATGGAGTCAGTATCCATTCATGGGCCGTGGTCGGGTTGGTCGGGAGCATTTGCAAATTTATAAACCGGTGTAATAAAGCAAAGGATTTTATTTATTCACTTTCTAATTTTTACATTAAAAAGATATTTACAGATACTTGAATAAAAAATGACCTGCCCGACCAGCTATTGGTAATATTTTTGAGGTGACATGTATTCCACGGGTGCTGAGTGCAGGGTGCCGTCGGGGTGCTCCAGTTCGTAGGCCCCACCAGACTCATTTGGATATTCCGAATGGGCCCTCCCAGTAGGGCCGAAAACCCCTTGGCTCGGGCCGAGGACTTTCTTGAGGACTTATTCGCCGACCTAAAAGCGGCGGACTTTGACCTTAGAGTTGTAGTATTTTTCAAACTATTGCTTGTACGCGGCGTTCCTATGTACCGAGGTCAGCCTCCGCTCTTCAAGCATGTCGAGGTCCATTTTGGGCCTTGTCGTTGCTGTCTGTGATTGGTGTGGAGGTCCTATGTGTTGGGATGGCGACCTCCGATGGTATGACCGCCTCGGGCCGAACGCCAACGCAAAGGGGTTTCCCCCGTTGAGTTCCTTGTAGTGGTCCTGTAAGCCCCGGAGGGACGTCGGGAAGGCGAGCTGGCCCAGTTGCCCTTCTTGTCTTCGAGCTTGGTTTTCAGGATGTGTTTTAGAATTTTGTTGACCGCCTCCACCGACCGTTGGACTGCGAGTGATATGGAGTGGAGAATAGCCTTTTGATTTTCCATCTCTCTGTAATTCCATGATTTCTAGCCCGTCGAATTGTTTCCCGTTGTCCGTAGCGATGGCGTGAGGGAGGCCGAAGCGGCAAATGAATTTGATGATTTGTCGTTGGTCGATCTTATTCAAAGGTTCAGCCTCGGCCCACTTTGTGAAGTAATCGACGGCGACCACGGCGTACTTACAGCCTCCTCCGGGGCCGTAGGGAGAGGACCGATCAGGTCGATGCCCCACCGGGTGAACGGACCAAGGGTTGTAGATGGACTTCAACTGTTCGGGGCCGATCTCGATGTTCGGTGCCATTACTGACATTTGTGGCAGGCCTTTGCGTACGCAATGGTGTCCCTTCCGAGAGTGAGCCAATAGTAGCCTTGCCTCATTGCTTTGCAGCAAGCGCTTGACCCCAGCGTGGTTCCCATAGACTCCGTCGTGGATGTCTACCAGATTACTTGACCTTGCTCGGGTGTGACACATTTGAGCGAGAGGGAGAAAGAAACTTCGTTTATAAAGCGAGTTATCGATCGGGGTGTACCTCATTGCTCACGAGCTCGAGTTATCCGCTAGGACCCCTGTCCTCTAGTAAGGTCCCGTTCTTGAGGTAAGTTACGATCGGGGTCATCCAGCTTTTCCCCTTTTCCTCGATGGTGTTAACTAATCGGCTGCTAATAATCGAATGGAGCTGTCTTGTAAGAACGATATTTGACATGTCAGTGCTCCTTCGGAGGTGGCCAGCTTGGAAAGGGCGTCGGCACAGGAGTTCTACTCTCTAGGGATTTGCTCGATGAGCACTTATTGGAGTTTTCCACACATCGCCGCCACTAGCTCCCCGATACTTTACCATCTGTTCCCCTAGCCTCGAATTCTCCCTTAACTTGATTTACTACGAGTAGCGAATCCATGAAAACGTGCGGTCGGCGGACCACGACGGCTTGAGTTCGAGGCCCCGACCAGCCTCATACTCGGCCTCATTGTTTGTTGCCGAAAAGTCGAATCGAATAGCATTGGTGAAGCATTGGCCTTCGGGACCGATCAGACTATCCCGGCCCTGCAAGAGGATGTAGAGGATCCATCGACATAGAGCCTCCAAGGAGGGAAGTTCACCTAGGTAGGATCCAGGAAATGTCAACTCGGCCACGAAGTCCGCCAAAGCTTGACCCTTGATTGCTATCCGCGGGCGTAAGATATCCCATACCGAGTTATCTCAAGGGACCATTTGAGGAGTCGACCACTCGTATCCGGTCGGTGGAGAACTTGCTTGAGCGGGAGGGTCGTGAGGACTTCGACCCGATGGTCGAAAAAGTAAGCCCTAAGTTTTCTCACGCTCATGACTAGGCGTATGCCAGCTTCTCCAGAGGGGTGTATCTGAGCTCGGCGTCGTGCGGTACTGGGCCGACAAAATATATCGGGAGATGTTGCTGCCCCTCGGCCCGTACTAGGACGGCGTTGAGCGCCCAGAATCTGAGGCGGCCAGGTATAGGAAGAGTTTTCACCTGGCACCGGTTTGGAGAGAATCCGGGGGTAAGCCGGAGTATTCCTTAATTTTACGAAGGCCTCCTGCTCTCCCTTCCCCAAGAGAACTTCCCTTTCTTGATAGTGGCGAAGAAAGGTTTGCTCTTATCACCAAGGCGGGAGATGAACCTATTGAGAGTAGCTAAACAACCTGTTAGGCGCTGCACTTGCTTGACGTTTTTGGGTTCGTCCATGTCGAGGATGGCTTTGATTTGTGTAGGGTTTGCCTTGATTCCCCGTTGACTTACTATGTGACCAAGGAATTTCCGATCCGACCCCAAACCGCACTTCTTGGGGTTGAGTTTCATGTTGTATTCCCGAAGGATCGAGAACGCCTTGTTGAGACCCCTCGGGTGATCTTCCTTTCTTAGGCTCTTGACCACTATGTCGCCAATGTAGACCTCCATTGTTTTGCCGATCTGCTCGGTGAACATTTTGTTGACTAATCTTTGATAAGTTGCCCGGCATTTTTAGGCCGAAGGGCATTCTTAACCAAGAATAGACGTTTTTTTTCTGTGAGGAAGGAGGTGTGTTTGATGTCTTCGACCACCATCTGTATTTGGTGGTATCTCGCGAATGCGTCATGAATGACATCATTTTGTGCCCCGCCGTATTGTTGACTGTGATCAATATGCGGCATTGGGAAATGGTCCTTAGGGCATGCTTTGCATTAAGGTCTGTGAAGTCGATGCACAACCTCCGTGAGCCGTTCGACTTTTTACGAGGACAAGATTGGGCAACCCATTGCAGTTCATCCTCGGCTTGCTCTATCAGCTTTGTTGTCGAGCAGCTTCTTGACTTCCTCTGCCAGGTGCGTACTTCTCGTGCTCGAATTTCCTTCATTTTTGCGAGATCGGCTTCTTCTTGGGATCGATCTTTAGGACGGAGGCAAGTATGTTTGGGATCGATGCCGACCATGTCCCGATGTGACCAGCGACAACATCTACGCCTGTTCCTCGGGAAGCTGATTATCTCTTCTCGCATTTCCTTTGGAATTTTTGAACCAATGGCCATCTCTAAGTCCTGGTCGATTTGGATCGATCGGGATGTACTCAAGTTCTTCGATGGGTGCGGTTCTTTTGAGCTTTTGCCCCTCGGGGTCCTTTGGGTTGCCCTTGGGTCGATATCCGGCTTCGCGGTTCGAAACCAGACGGGGTTCCAAATCCCGGCCATTTAGGACATCAACTTGATCGATTTCCATCGTACTAGGGCCCTAGTCGGCCTCGAGGTATTTGTTCCCAAGATAGTGCTACAATTTGAATCTAAACAAAATGCGGAAAGTAAATTGGGACTCGGGTAATTCAAACACTTCCTTGCCATTTTTTGATCGCCTTTTACAGTCCCCACATTCCCCTCGAGAGTGGGAATTTGATACAATAGAAGAAAGAGGAGGCGATTGCCTCAAAAGTTTCAAAGAAAGGATGACCAAAGAAGCCATTATACATGTTCGGCTGGTCGACAATTACAAAGTCTACCGGTCTAGTGATCCTAACCTTCTCGTCCTTGTGGTCGATGAGCTCCACCGTCAGCCTTGATCTTCCCATACGCATTGACGATCATGTCGCCGAACCCATACAATGCAGGTCATAAGGTTTGATGTACTTGGTCGATTTCCCATCCGGTTCAAGTGCCGATTTGAAGATCAAGCTGCAGAAACTCCCATTGTCAACCAAAATCCAGCCTACCGTCATCTCGATGATAGTAGAGGAGATAACCAGCGCATCATTTTTGGGGCAGAGTATACCCTCACGATCGGCATTGGAAAAGCCGAGCACGGTTGACTTGAGGATGGTCGGCTCAAAGCGGAAGTCGACCAAGTTGATGTTCTCTATGGCCCTTAATTCGGCTTTTCACTTCCAGCTAGATTGGCTGAAAACCTCTACCAGCCCGCCAAGGCTCCCTCCTTGGAGCATGTTGATCCGACCTCCCGCGTGGATGGGTGGAAGCTCATCGTCCCCGAGTCGCCGGCGGACTGCTCGACGGCTATCACCCTAGGAGGGGAAGTGGCTCTCTGGCGGCGGGGAGCTCGCTCCTCGGTATCGGCTCAGGCGGAGGCTTCTTAACGAAGGCATCGAGCTACCTTTCTTCGTAGCAGTTTCGAGCTAGCGGAGGAGATCGCGGCATTGGCTGGTGTTGTGTCCTCAAGACTCGTGAGTACGCATGCAACTTGCCGAGAAACCGGCCGAGTGGGGTCAAGCTTGATTGCCTTGGGCTTTGGGAGTAGCCCGAGTGTTGGATGGAGTGGAAGACCTGAGCGGGCAAGTAGCCGAGCACATTTATGATCGGGAATACTTCGGTTTTGGGGGAGCTTTCATTGAAACTCTTGAAGGTCCCAAAATCCCTCTTGTGGCCTCCCTTCTTGTGGTGGCCCTGGCCTTTCTTGGTTGGGGAGCCTTTTCGACCTCCTCGGTAGCCCTTCCGCCTCCTTCACCTCGCCCGTACGCCGAGAGATCAGCTTCCGGTGTGTGATAAGATCACCGGCCCGGCGGTGGGATTCGGCGTAGGTGGTCGGGTATTTCTTAGTCATATGCCTAAACATATGAGAGTCCGGCGAAGCTCGCTTATGGCGGCATGGAGCTGCAATTTGTCCCCACCGGTTCCCGGTGAGGAGTATCTCATCGAGCCTGTCGAGGTAGGCCTTGTCCGACTCTATTCGGGTTTGGCAAATCCCCATCAACCTCTGTTGGTTTTCAGCTCGGGGATCTTGGAGGTGAAGTAGGAAGTAAACCTTTCACCGAGCTTGTTGTTGTTAATCGATCGAGCGGGAGTGAGGCGTACCATTTGTGGCGAGCTCACCCGAGGTGAGCGGGAACCGTCTACATTTGGTGGCATCCGAAGCCCCCGACCGACCATGTAGATTTTGTATTTGCTTAAGTGAGTCTCGGGGTCAGATTTTCCCTCATACACCGGGGTTTGAGGGGAGGATCTTAGGTTGAACTAGTGTTTGTTCAACCTCCACCGACAGATGGCTCGTTCCCAAAGTTCCTTTTCAAAGAAGCTGCCGCTAGCGCCAATCTGATCTGCCATCTCATCAATCTTTCTTTGCATGGCGGCGAGCAGAGAGTCGCGAGGATCTTTAGCGAGCTCGGCCGGGCGGGAAGCGGTCGAGCCGATCATGGATCAAACCGGCTGGGACTCCACCGATCCATGACCGACGTCCTCCGTCCCCCTTGATCGGCCGGGCGCTGAGCTGGAGCCCGCCTCTTGGGTTGAGCCTTGGTGGGTGCCTTGGTGATGGATTCGAGTCCGACTCGAAGTCCGGTGGCGGGAGGATCCTAACCGTTTGAAGACGGTCCTGGACCCTGGGTGGACTGCTGGCGGCCCGGTCCGCGGCCTTGCTCTTTCCTTTGGGCCCTTCGTGGGCCGCCGATGGCTGGGTTGGCCACTTCGAGCTCCCGACCCGGGCACAGAAGGCTGCCTAATGGCCGTTCATATCTGCTCCGGCGTCTGGTACTCCCGGAGAGGGATGGGAGCAATGCAACCCCCAACCCTAATGGGGTGGTATCCCTCTGAGTCTGTGGGCCGGGACGGGCGCGTCGTCATGGAGGTCATTACCGGCGGGGACTCCCTCCGCCGGTTGGTGAATGGAGAGTTCGTCATGGATCAAGCACGATTTCGGGGCTTGAAAGTGGAGATGGTGAACAGTGGGTTTTTGCGAGAAAAATCCGGTTTGCTTCTTGATATTGGAGGTAGTCGCCCCCTTCCTCTAGCGCCAATTGTTGTAACCGGTAAAATAACTGATGATGATGTGGCTGGTGGGGTTACCGATTAAACCAATAAATGAGTTATAAATGCAAGTATTAATGATTAACGGAAATGAATGCATATGATTGGAATAAGCACTTCAATAAATGTAGAAAGCGATAAAGAAGACGGTGCTTCTTTGGGTGGTTTAGGCCGAGGCAAAGAGTGGATCGCGTGGAATCCCTTTATTGTGCCATAATGGCCATATTCATAGGGCTCGAGTGTTACCCTAGAATCCTTGAAATTGGGGACCATGCATTTAATGCATGGATTCTCATTTAATGCCGGATGTACGGCTTCGTACATGGGATGTTGATTGCCCATTCCCGCCATACGGCTTAAGGGCTGGTCGATGGACTTACCGATAACATAAAGACTCTATTACTATTACAAGGAATGTCCGCATTTAATGTGTCCACTGTTGGGGGATTTATTCCTATTGTAGGGATGATTTACGCGAAAGGACTCGCGGTGTCGCTTGTTCTTGCTCTTGTTGGAGGCTCCAAATGCATTCGCGAGGAGGTCCATGTCTGATACTGGTCGATCCCGATCTCCCGAGGGGCTCTTCGGCTTCGCCTCGGTCTCTACGGCCTTGATTGGTCCGCCTTTGCTCTGCTCGGCTGGAAAGGTCCTAGTCGTCCGCCACCTGATGGGTAAGGAGCCCCGATCGTATGGGCCCGTCCATGGGCCTGCTTAAGTCTTTTTGGGCGGGGCACGAGATGCGCTCCACAACACTACACATATTGGCAATATTACCTTAAATGATTCTTTAACTCTTTACAATGTGTTATATATTCCTGATTTTGCTTTTAATCTTTTATCTATTAGTCATTTGACAAGGTACTCTAATTGCTCTGTCAAGTTTTATGCCTCACATTGTGAATTGCGGGAGAACAACACACCGCTAAAAAAGTGGAGGTTTATATCATCTCAAGGCTGCTTGCTCGGTAAGTTTTTCTTCTGTTTTCATTCTTCTAGTTATGATGTTTGGCATTTTAGACTAGGGCATCTTAATGATAAAACCATGAAGCATATTTCTTCCATTGATGTACAAGTGGTGATTCTAATAAAATTTGTGAGATTTGCCCTTTAGCAAAACAAAAGAAACTCAGTTTTCCTATTAGCAACTCTGTTTCAACCACTGCTTTTGATCTTGTGCATTGTGATATATGAGGGCCCTTTTCTATAACTTCTTACACTCGGACATAGATATTTTCTAACTATTGTTGATGACTTTAGTCGATGTACCTGGATTTATTTTATGAAATCCAAATCCAGTCAGATTGTCTTTAGAAAATTTTTACAACATGGTTTATACTTAGTTTAACATAAAGATAAAAATAATCGAAGTGACAATGGTCCTGAATTTCTCTTAAATGATTTTTATCATAAACTTGGCATCTTGCATCAAACATCTTGTGTTGAAACTCCACAACAGAATGGGCTTGTTGAAAGAAAGCATCAACACCTTCTTTAGGTTGCAAGGTCATTACTTTTCCAATCAGGTTTATATTTGAAATATTGGAATGAGTGTGTCCTAACGGCAGCACATATTATAAATAGATTTCCTACCGCTGTTTTAAACAATATTTCCCTTTTAAGAAACTTTTAGTTAACCCCTGCATTATTATTATTTCAAAGTATTTGGATGTCTTTGTTATGTAAATACCCTTGTTGCTAACAGACATAAATTTGATCCAAGAGCCACTAAATGTGTATTTCTTGGATATCCTTTTGGTACCAAAGGATATAAAGTTCTTGATCTAAACAATGGAAAAGTCTTTATATCTAGAAATGTTAAATTCATTGAGCATGTGTTCCCTTTTAAAGACAAGATAGGTACTGAAAATTTTGTTGAGCAGCTTAGCCTTAAACAATAAATTCTTTAACTATGTGGAAGATTCTTGTGATGATACTTGTGTTTCGATATTATTCATTCTATTCCTACTAGTGCTACTCATAATGATCCTCATAGTCGTATCCAAGATCCTTCCGATTCTACATCGCTCCATCAAGACCTACAATAAGAACTCCAAGATAATATTTCTCAAGTCGTTCCTCACATAGGTCTTGATGATGAAACTTGTAGCATCGGAAGGTCCACTAGACCTAAGAGTCGATCTGCATATTTATAGGTTTATGAAACTCAATTACCACCTTCTGTTACTCATAAATCTTCCCATCGCTCATGTTATTTCAATAGGCAAACAATATCCTATATCTGATTATTTGTCTACCGCTCAATTAACTCCTTCTTTTAAAGCTTTTACCGCTGCTATAGCTAAAATTATGAACCAAAACCTTTAAACAAGTTGTTTGTGATGTTAATTGACAAAATGCTATGAAAATGAGATTCTGCTCTTGAAAAGACCAACACTTGGTCTCTTGTACCCATGCCTACAAACAAAAATTGCATAGGGTGTAAATGGGTATACAAGATCAAGTATAAGTCGATGGCGGCATAGAGAGATACAAGGCCGAGGTTAGTTGCTAAAGGCTATACTCAACAAGAAGGTATTGATTACTTTGACACTTTTTCTCCTGTTGCAAAGATAACTACTCTTAGAATCTTGTTGGCCATTGCTATTAGTAAATCTTGGATAATTCATCAATTAGATGTTAACAATGCTTTTTTGCATGGTGACTTAACCGAGGACATTTATATGCTTCTACCACCGCATTATTGTGATATAAATGATACAAGAGTTTGTAAACTCAATAAAAGCATTTATAGCCCAAAACAAGCTTCTAAACAATGGTTTTCAAAACTTTCTGAAAGTCTTATTCATCTTAGTTTTATTCAATCAAAGGCTGATAATTCTTTGTTTACTAAAACTAATGATCATTCTTTCACCGTTGTTCTTTGCTATGTAGATGACCTTATTGTTATTGGAAATGACCTTTCTTAAATTTTGTCTTTAAAATCACTTCTTAATAACAAGTTCACAATAAAAGATATTGGAAACCTTAAGTACATGCTTGGTATAGAGGTAGCTAAATCGATAAAGGTCTTCAATTATGTCAAAGAAAGTACACTCTTGACTTGCTTGACTCTTGTGGATTTTTAGGAGTAAACCGTGTTCTACTCCTATGGATTCCAAACAAGATTTTTTGAATACTCCTAACACTCGATTTTGTTATTGATGCTGCCCTCTATTGGAAGATTGTTGGGAAGCTATTATATTTAACCATTACTAGACACGATATTTTCTATAGTGTGCAAACTCTATCTCAATTCATGAGTAATCCTAATGCTATGCATATGAGAGTTGTTCACAAAGGTTACTTAGATATTTGAAAAGCACTCTTGGTCAAGGCATCTTCTATCCAAAGGAAAATGATTTAAAACTTCATGTATTCACCGATTCGGATTGGGCTAGGTGTCCGGTAACTGAGACGAAGTATAACAGGTTATGTCATCTACCTTGGGAATTCTCTCATCTCATGAAAATCTAAGAAGCAGAGCACTATCGGTAGATCTTCTGCGAAGCCGAATACAGGGCCATGACAGGCCACTATTTGTGAAACTCGGTGGATCATCTACATTCTTCAAGACCTAAAGATTGCTCTCAACTTACTCCTCGCAATAGCAGGTACACGGATAGCAAATCGGCATTTGCAATGGCACACAATCCATGTCTTCATGAAAATTTTAAGCATATTTCTATAGATTGTCATCTTACAAGGGAGAAGATTCAAGATGGAGTGGTCAAGCTCATACACATTCCCACGTAAAACAACCTTGCAGACTTGTTAACCAAGCCTTTACCTCTTGCTCAATTCACTATGCTCAAATCCAAAATGGACTTGTGCAACATACATACCCATTTTGAGGGGTTTTCTACCTTCTTTTCAGTTTCTTAGTTAGATTAGTAGTTAGTTAGTTTTGATTTTTTTCTCCTCTTTATAAGAGGATTTACCTTGAGGATTGAAACCACTGTTTTAGCTTTCATCTTCCATTTTGTAATTCCTCTCTTTCATCAATGAAAATCATTCTTATTCATTTCTTTACAATCAACAACTTTTAAATGATAAAAACTAAAAACTTCGTTACTTGAAGAATTAAAAAAAAAAAAAAATCAAGGAAAGTAAAAGGATAACCCATAAATTTTTTTCTTTCTTTTCGAATTTAGTGGTTAATTTGAGACAGTGGGGACTGGGGAGTGGAAGTTGTGGAGAATAAATGTTGATTTTGAGAAATAAGGCAAATTTAATTAAGAAAAGAAAATGAAAAAGTTGAAAGTCACTAAAAACCTTGGACCGTAAAATCATTATACTGAATCGTTATCTTTGATCTGATATGAAGAATATTGGTGGATGTTCGTTAGTTGAGTTATTGCTGCAATTGTTTCATATATTTGTGGGTAATATCCTTTGGATTTTTAATTGTGTAAATTTACGTGATAGCTTATAATTTTCTTTGGATGAATATTTAGAGATGCATATCTTGCATCCAATGTTAAAAGAGTCACTCTATTATGAAATTTACTACTCCATCGTCCCATAAAAGCTTTCACACTTTCATTTTTCGTCCGTCTCATTATAAGTTTCACACCCTTAAAATGAAAAATCTTTTCTAAACTCCACCCTCACAATTTTCACTAATTTACTCAAATGTCATTACTTTTTACTCTCACATATACATAGCTCAATAAAGTTTTTACTTTATACATAAAAGTTTACAAAATTACCCCTCAAAATCTCAATCATTACTCTTTTTTTTTTTTTTTTAAAGTGTGTGCCCTCCTACATATGAAAGCTTTTTCGAACGGAGGGAGTTTTATAATCACTCACCGATATCATAAATATTTTATCTTGTGATATCGGTTTATAAGTGTAATGGTATCACGAAGTGAATGTTATGGTATTGTCAAATAAATATAATGATATTAATTTTATAGTATAAAACCGCTTCACACTAAATTTTGTGATGTTAAAATGAGTGTTTGTTATGTCAAGTTTAATAGTTGATTTGCTTCAACCTTATTTACATACCAGGATGTGGGTTAGTAAATTATATTATGTGGGATGGATCATGAACACATTCTTTACTCGGCTTATATTATTTTTTAATATGAGTAATTTGAACAAGTGTAGTTTTATAAGTCTCAAATCTTCTATATTTTTTTTTTTAAAAAAATAGTTTATACAATATAACAAGTACATCACAGTCAAACTATTTCTTAAACTCGAACAATCGCTTCAATTCAATCATTAGGAATGGAGGGACTAATGCAATCTCTCTGTCTGCCAAGAGAAATCGGTCTCCATTCTAAAAAGAGAAAAATTCCTACACCTCAGACAATCTCATTCCAATAAATCAAACACAAAATAAAGGTAGAAATCCACCAAGAGCTGAATCCCCAAGAGTCGGGGACCCACAGCAACCTCCATGAGGGAGGGAAGAGCACACAAGGTGAGGAAAACTACACAAGCGTCGAGGCTTCACCGCAGCCGACGAAACAGTAAAAAATGCTGAACAGAAAAAACCAAGAAAAAAACAAAGAAATAAACAAAATCAAAGACTACGAAAACATCACAAAAAAAAAAAAACAAACAAACAAAGAAAAGGATCAACGGGATGATCCATCAAGTAGTTGTCGCATGCACGATCGGCGTCGATGAATCATCTCGTTGATCCACGTGCTAAGCCAACGGACGAGTTAGTTGACGGTGGCAGCGAAGGTGGGCGCCGGCGGAGGGGAGAGAGAGAGAGAGAAAAAGAGTGGAGGAAGGAGTTGTTTGAAGCTCTTCAAAACTACAGAATATGGCTTGATAAGAGAAATATCACACACTAAGGCTCTATTTGGATGGAGTCATTTGAAATCAATGGATTTGAGGATAATACACCATACATTTACAAATCAAAATAGGAAAAACTAAATGAATGGATTTAGTTCACACAAATATTACTTATAAGTGGGAGGATTTCAAATACCCAATAAAACCTAGTCATTTGAAATTCTCTCACTTTTCCCACTTGTGCTTAATATTTGAGTGTATCAAATCCATTCATTTAGCTTTTCTCCATTTTAGTTTGTGTGAATGCATGATATGTTATCTTCAATTCCCTTGATATCAAATCCACTCCATCCAAATGGAGTCTAAGGAAAGAAAAGTAGAGGGAGGGGGATGTCATATGTTTGACCCTTCGATATCATTTTTAATTCGATTTATAATGTGTAATAATTCTTATTTCGATTTATTTTGAATTTTGGATAAATATGGTGTTGTGAATAATGTTGTTTATGTGATTTACTGCTAATAGGGTAAATTATTTTTAAGGATCGTAACTTAATGAGAGTGGCAAAATGAGGACCCTAACTTTTTGGGCAAGCAAAATGAGGACCGTAACTTTTGAGGTGGCAAAATAAGGACCGTAATTTTTTGGAGTTGACAATTGAAGGACCACAACTTTTAAAAAGAACAAATTGAGGCCAAATCAGCCCGAAACCAACCCAAATTGGGCCCAAAATTCAGTTCGAATTCAGGATAAATTGGACCGAATTTTAACCAATCGGGTCAATTAGCCCGATGTGTGAAGATTTGACCTTAATTCGCCATTTTTTAAACTTATTGTCCTTAATTTACCAGTCCAAAAATTAAGTTTCTTATTTTGCAAACCCACTAAAGTTATGGTCCTTAAAAAAATTTCCATGCTAATATAACATGGTGAGCATGATTAGCTAATATATTTGTGGCTCATGCAACTACTCTTACATGACTTATTTGTTAGAGTTTCGATGCACACACTTAAAAACTTATTGGAAATTAATTACTCTTTTTGTTCCCATTCAGATTGCTTAAAATAAAAATGAACGTTACAATTTATTTACTCATACCCAAAGTAGTAAAAATAAATAAATAAATAACTCTACCCTCTCAACCTAAACTCTTACAAACATCTCTTATTTACACTTCACGTCATTCAATTTTCCACTACAATTAAATCTCCCCACTACTCACTTCAATAAAGTTGAAAATATTTTTTTACTCTTCACTTTATACATTTTAATATTAATAAATAATACTTTTATTGAAACTCGTGTTATTTGATTTTGAACAATCTAATTCGTAATGGAGGGAATATGTAATAATACTTCAAACTACGTTGATCAATCCAACGCAATAATCCCGGCAATAAGAAACAACGGGTTAAATCTCGTCTCAAGCCAAAAGGCCGAATTCCAAGCCGACGCCGATTTAATATTTGATCCTCTGATAATCTAACTAGGAGACAGACAATATAAATAACTCAAATTAAAAGTTCTAAAGAATAATTACTAAATTATAAAGCACATCATTCTTGTGAGGCCGATATTTTGTATTTATAAAATCTATTTTACGGTTGATCATCACTTTTTACTGGTTAATTACAAAGCAGTTTTCAATTTAAAGAATTTTTTAAATAAATCTCGTTTTCATTGTTTGGCCAACTAGCTTGGGAAGTTTTTGTACTAAATCAACTGTCTGGTTGTTTGGTGGAATGAATTGGTGGATGAGAAGTATTGATTACTAGGAAATATAAATAGCTGCAATAGTAAAGTACATCAACATATTGACGATAGCTGCAATAGTAAAGTACATCAACATATTCGATGATATAGATCAAGTGGTTAGAACTTCACTATTTATGACCCAAAGATAATGGTTTCGAGTCACCCTTTACCCGATAAAAAAAAAAAAGTACATCAACATATTTGGAGGGTCACTCTTAAAATTCTCATCCACCACTCTCACACTCTCTCTAAAAGCTTAATAGTTAATTTGATTATTTCTTTTCTACTTCCTACTTCTAGAAATAAATAAGTGAGAAGAATCGAAGAAGAAAAAGCCGTCCGCCTTCCGCTGTCACCGCCCACCTTCCGACGCCAATCCGTCAACTATCTCGTCTACTATCTTAGTACGTGGGCCAATGAGATGATTCCTCCAATGACGCCGTGCATGCGGCGACTAATTGACGGATAGTCCCGTTAACCCCTTTTTTCTTGATTTTGTTGTTTTTTTGTTTTGTTGATTTTTGTGTTGCTCTCTTAGTCTTCTATTTTTGTTTGTTTTTTTATTTTTTCTTGGTTCTGTCTGCTCAACATTTTTCGCTGTTTCGTCTTCCCGTAGTGAAGTCTCGATGTTGTATGCACGGTTGATGCGTAAAAATGACACGTGCCCGTTTCTCCACCGGGTTCTACGTGGGTAAAGTCTTTACGCAATAAGATCTCTAGCTCTTCTTGAACGTACCTGCACAAAACACGCCGGAGGGTTCTCCGGCGTAGGCACTCCGACGCTAAAGTCGGATCACCGGAAAACACTCAAGAAAGTACGTAGAAAGTAGCTAAGTAAGAGTGATAGTTATTCGATGCCGTTACCTCTCTTTTGAGAGTCTTATTTATACGTACTTGTGGAGTAACCGCCATCATGGTTTCGTGGCATTATCCCGCACGTTCACTCATGATGTCATGTGTGGATATTTTTTCTCTCAAGAAATCTGATTGTGCCTACGTTTTCCCTCCCTGGACGGAGGTTGGACCCGATCAATGAAGAATATGGGAGATATTCCCGACTTGGGCCTTAATTATCTCAATCGCTCGTTATCTCTCATACTTCTCGGTCTTATCGGATAAGTAACCGACATGGACATGGTCAATACCCGCGTGCGATCTTCAAATCTCGCTCAGGCCTCACGGCCCACCTGCAGATAGGTTTGGGCCTCGCGGCCCACCTGCCAGATTGGGTTTGGGCCTCGTGGCCTATCTCGTAGTTAGGTTTGGGCCTTGTGGCCTACCTGTAGGTAAGTTTGGGGCTTTACAACCTTGTTGCGGTCGATGCAGGCTCGGGCCCATCTCGGTTTTCCCCCTCTATCGAGGGTATTCGATTACGTCATCGGGCCCTATTGGGCCGGGCATATTTGGGTCTTTCGTGTAGTTGGGCCTGACATTTTTATCCGCATCAACCACTCCCCTACTCCGGTGAGCGATCTCGGAGCTCCTTGGAGTAAGGAAGATTAGGCGATCCTCCTTGCGGTTTCAGCTTTGGGACATCCTCCCTGCAGGCTTCACTTTGGGACATCCTCCTGCAGCCTTTGGCTTCCGTGGTACATCCTCTCGCTGACCGTTGGAGTCTAGCGACTCCTCGGCTTCTGCGCTGGACAATCATGTGATCATGCATCCGCCCTTCGGTTTAGTTCTTGATACACGCCTCAATTAACTCCCTCTTTATTTCAAATCGATCATTTCCGCTTCTTCTTCTCTTTCTTGTCTCTAAATTCTCACTCTACTAGGACTTCTTCTCTACAAGCCCTACGCGAACGCATTTCTCCATTTTTGTCTCGAGTTCCTCCCATCATCCAGTAAACTTTCCTTTCTCCCTTCTCGTTCATTGGTAGGAACGCTTCTAGTAATGTCACGATCCAGCTTCTTCTAAAACCGTGTCGATGCTCGAAACTCATACTAGAGTTCTCATCATTCTCTCGAGCCCTAACCCACTTAGGGGTTCACCTCCTGTTTTCTCCTCTTCTCCGGAGGTAGACCGGGCCCGATTTTGGGAGTCTTTTGTCGGGCCTTCCAAAATCTCTGAAAAAGCCCTACATGATCTTATCTCCGCGACTATATCTCGTTGGGATATAGCTTGTCTCTCCCCGATCGGGGGAACATCCCAATTTAGCGACTCCCCACTCCTAGCTTTTTGGCAGGCCCGGTTTGAGGTGGGTTGCGTCTTCCTCCTCCCAAATTCTTGTGCCGAGATATCTAATCTTTATGGCATTCCCCTCAATCAATTCGCTCCCAACGCTATTCGGATGATGATTTCTTTCTACATCCTTCTTAAAGGAAATGGAGGAAGACCCTCCGCCGAGCTTTTCTTCTCGCAATATAATTGCAAAATCATTGGTCCTTTCTACTACATGAGTAGTAGGGTAAAAGTGAAGTGTTCGTTTCTTGGCAAAGTCCCCAACATCAACAAAGAATGGGGCAACCACTATGTTTTCGTAACCCCCGATAAGCCTGGCCATTTAAGAATCAAAGATGGGTATACAAGAACCTTTCTCCTCCAGCTCCTCCTAATCATATTTCTTCCTCCACTAACCGTCGTGTAATTCGAATGCTTAAATGCTCATGTGCACACCCACAGGTATTTTCACCTACCCGGGCTTTGTTTCAATCCCGCCTCCTTTCCCACTTTAAGTTTAGTTCTCGTGAGGGTTCCTCTCGAACCAGAGATGGTAAATACCTGCTATTTCTTATAGCGTGAACATGATCATGCATTTATTCTAGTTGACCTAATCTCATTCTTTGTTTTCCGGACATGTTGTGGCTATCGAAGGTTGGAGGGTCCCGACGACTCCTCGGACTCGGCTCCTCTGCCGTTATCCCATAAGGAGATACCTCGAACGTACCTCCCTCTTCCCCGACCAGACTCCGGTGGAAGATCCAGAGGTTGATGCTCCTCCCCAAAGAAATCCAAGACCGGTAAAGGTAAAGCTTCGCCACCCAAAGCTCTCTTCATTCGAAAGACACTTTCCGTCGCTAGTATCCCACCAGACATTTGCTGTGGTCCTGCCCTCTACCCCGATTGATGTGGACACCTACTCCTCGTGCCAGACTACTAGCAGGTGTTTTTAGTGAGTTGGTGTCTCGCCCAAGACTGTTAAGCCTCCCTCCCGATTAGCAACAAGATCAGTGCAAGCCATTTTACCTGTGTGATGCCACGTTGCCTCATGTTCATTTATCTATATTTTCTCGCCTCGAATTCTAATCATACACTTCAATTTGTCACAGCTTGGAGTATTGCTCTCCGGCCTTTGGGGTCCTTCCAACTCTCTTCCTTCCTCTCAATCAAGGACTTGGAAGACTCCCTCTTGGCGTAAAAGAAAACCTCCTCGCCTCTCTCCGCTTGAAGAAGCTAGAAGCCGACGTATCCTCCCTCCAAGGAGCTGGCAAAGGCCGGGCAGCCCGTGAGGCCGCCGAGAAGGAGGTTAACGATCTGTTAGTTCATCTGCGCTCTACAAGAATCTCGGGTCCATCAAGGCTGCAGTCGAGGGAGCCAAGTCTTGCTTGGATACCCTTTTCTATTCCGAGCACAGTCAACTATTCCTTCACTCTCTATGGTCGGACACTGAGGAAGGATTATCTCAATCACCCCAGCTTTCTCGGGGATATGAGCCCCTACATTCGGTTCTTTTATGAATACGGTTTTAATGCGGCGGTGCAACGGCGGGCGAGATCTCGGCTTCTCGGGAGTTCAACAAGAATGGCCCTCTCATGGCCATGCCTACTCCCTTTCTTTCAAGGGCGATTCCTCGCTCGATTGAGGAGAAGCTGGTGGTCTTCAATTCTTGAAAAGATGGTTGCCGATCTGGTGCGGACCGAGGTAACTTTGCTAACATACCTCCTATGGTTCCACCCCTGTGCCCCCTTACTTCTACAGTTCCTCTCTGCAGAGAAGAGGGCGTGCCTAGCTCGGGCACTAGATAAGGATGAGAAGATGGCTGTCGCCGCCGGCGATACGGAAGAACCACCCCGATCCCCCAGTTAATTCTGAAATAATTTTATATTTCTATGATCTCGTAATGAATTCTCTTCTCTCTCTCATTTCTTATGGCGGTTTGGCATTTAAACTCTGCTCTCCCCTCGGTTGGGAGTTTACATTTTGTTTTTAAACTATGTTGCCCCCTTCTTTGTGGGCTCTTTTTGTGATGAACCGATGTGATCCTCCCTTGCCGGGAGTTTATTTTGCATATGATGTTTATCCTCCCTTGTCGGGAGTTTGTTTCCTGTTTACACAGCTTATATCCTCCTCACCGGGAGTTGCGTATGCATGTATTTCTTTTGCATTTAATTTCTACTGCATGTTTTTCAAATTGTTTAGCTCTTTAAGCTGTTAGCTTGAATGCAAGACTTAAGCACTAGGAACATAATACTAGCTTGTAGCATGAATGTATCCTTTTTCTCATAAGGTTGATAACCCTTGCTTGAATCCCCTTTTTCATCCCTAGGATTTGTGCCTTAGGTTTTCAGATTTTCCCTTGACTTCGTAGTCTAGGAATTCCTCTAGATAGCTTTTCTAAGCTCGAGGCGATCCTTTCTTCAGTTTAACGGGGTTTCCTCGAGAAAATTGGTTAGGACCCCTTTTTCTCAAATTTAGGTAAGCTCAACCCATTTTTGTGGGTTTGACTTAGTGTTTTTGAAGCTTTCTTAGCTTCGTCCTTTAGAAGTCTTCCTCCAAGTTTAAGCTAACCAAACCTCTTCTGTAGGTTTACGTTAGCGACACCTTTCATAGGTTCAACTTTGGCCTTCTCTTATGAGACCTTTCCCTCGAGTTTAGGTAGCTTAATCTAACCTGGAAAAACCCTTGCTAGGTTTAGGCTAGTTAAGATCTTTCCTATCTTTGAGGCTTCCTCTTAGCCTTTTCTCTATGCGACCCTCTTCGGGTCTGAGTTAGGTAAAACCTTTCGTAGGTTTTTATTTTCTAATTCTTCAACCCTTCTCAGGCTCTAAGTTGCTCAAACCGTCTCTCGTAGGCTCGACTTAAACTCTCTAAAAAGGCCTTTATCTAGGCTCAAGGTTTAGCTTCTTCTTAAGCAACCTTTGCCCTTGATTAGGTACATTCTCTAGGGTTAGTTAAATCCTTTCGTAGATCTAACATAACTCTTTTTCCAAAAGAACTCTTCTCATGCTCAATTAGTTAACACCTTTTCACGGTTTTAACTTAATTTCTCCTTGGGAAGCCTTCTCCGGGTAAAACCTGATTTAGGCTCCTCTTTCGCCGGCTCGACTTAGGCTTTTTACGGGCCGTATCTCGAATTCTTGTCTTCTAGGGCTTGAGTATGCTCAAACCCTTTAAACGACTTCGACTTTTAGCCGTAGAACCATCTTTTACGGGTTCTTTACTAATGTTGCACTTCCTCACAGTTTCCCTTAATCTTTTTAGGAAAGATTGTCTCTTGCTTTAGATAAGTTCACCCTCTTTCGTGGGTTTAACTTAGTATTTCAAGCTTTCTTAGCCTCTATCTCCGGGAACCTTTCCCTAGGTTTAGCTTAATGTTTCAAGCTATCTCTTAGCTTCTTTTTTCATGACCCCTCTCGTGGTTTAACACAGTTAGGCGCTTATAGGTTTAACTTGTGATTTCTAAGGCTTTCATAGCCTTAAGTCTCATAGTCCTCTCTGGACGTGGGTTTTGTCAAACCTCATAGGTTTAACTTGATAAATCAGATTTCGGTAGTTTCAAATTTTGAAAACTCTTCTTGAGTGTAGGTTTAGTTAAGCCCTTCTCACGTACTTGATCACGGCTTGTTTCGCGGCCATATCTCGCATTTGGCATTTAGTCGATTAAACCCTTGCTATGGGTTTAACTAGGTCTTTCAAGCCATTTTTCAGCTTTAATTCTCGCAACCTTCTTCGGGTTTAGATAGGTTAAACCCCTCTTTAGGTTTATCTTCGGTTTTTAGAAGTTATTTCTTAACTTCGTCTCTCATAACTCCTCTATGGGTGGGTTAAACCTTATCTCGCAGGTTTAACTTAATGTTTCAAGCTATCTCTTAGCTTTCTTTCTCGTAACCCCTCTTTGGGTTTAGGTAGGTTAAACCTTATCTCGCGAGGTTTAACTTAATGTTTCAAGCTATCTCTTAGCTTCCTTTCTCGTAACCCCTCTCTGGGTTTAGGTGGGTTAAACCCTCTCTGTAGGTTTAACTTTAGTTTTCAAGCTATCTCTTAGCTTCTTTTCTCGTAACCCTTCTCTCGAAGTTTAGGTGGGTTAAACCCTCTCTGTAGGTTTAACTTTAGTTTTCAAGCTATCTCTTAGCTTCTTTTTCTCGTAACCCTCTCTGGGTTTAGGTGGAGTTAAACCTTATATGCGTATTTAACTCGATGTTTTTGAAGCTATCTATTAGCCTCGTTTCTCGTAACCCCTCTCTGGGTTTAGGTGGGTTAAACCCTCTCTGTAGGTTTAACTTAGATTTTCGAAGCTATCTCTTAGCTTCGTTTCTCGTAACCCTCTCTGGGTTTAGGTGGAGTTAAACCTTATCTGCAGGTTTAACTTAGATTTTCAAAGCTATCTCTTAGCTTCTTTTCTCATTGTTTGATGTGAACTCATTTCGTGAATGCTCATCGTATTTCTCATTGAATGCTTCTTGTGCATTTTATTCATTCATCTAACTTTTTTGAAAGTTATTAATTCTCATATAATCAATCGTGTGTTGTGATGCAATTGGATCGAATAACATGCGGTCATATTGTTTCAATCGTAATCAACGAAAGAATGAACTCGATAAACTCATGGATAATGAAAAATTGCTTTCATTAATTAGCAAACAGTGTGTTCCATTGACCATAATCGATCAACACAAGTCAAGTACTAACTCGGCCGGCCTCTTTTAAAAACATCCCTACGGTAAAAGCGAGTGGGAAACCCACGGGGCGGGGAAAAAAGAGTACCAGTGGAACGAAATTACAATTTATTCAATTCAAATAACATGAATAAAACAACTCTTGTATTAAAAGAACTACCTACTTGCAGCGAGGCGGGTACTTTCTTCAGGTGTAAAACCTCTTCAATCGCGAGACATTCCAGTGGTCGGCCGGTTGATTTCCTTCCATGTCTTGTAACTCATAAGCTCCTCCTCGGAGGACCTTGGTCACCTTGTACGGCCCTTCCCACTTGGGATCGAGCTTTCCAATGTTTTTCAGCGCATCGGCTTGTCTCAAGACTAGATCTCCTTCTTCAAATCTCCGACTTATGACTTTCTCGTCATAAGCAGCCTTTATGCGACTTTTGTACTTCTCGGTTTTTAGGTGGGCGATCTCACGCTCCTCCTCTAGCATGTCTAGGTTCTCCCTCATCAGCTCTTCATTTCTCCTCCTGGAAGTGGGTTAAATGATGTGTCTCCATCCCCACTTCAAGGTATGACCGCAGTGCCCCATACACTAGGTGAAAGGGGGACTCCTCTGTTGGCTCCTCGGGGGTGGTCCGATAAGCCCACAAAACTGATTCTAGCTCATCGACCCACCTCCCTCCAGCTTTGTCCGATCGGGCACGTATTCCGTTCACAATAGTTCTGTTGGTGATCTCTACGGCCATTGGCCTTAGGGTGTGCCACCGATGTGAATCTTTGGACAATCTTCGTGTTATCACACCATTCCCGTACCATATTTCCCATAAACCGGGTCTCATTATCCGATACTGCATTCTAGGTATGCTAAACCTACAACAAATATATCTCCATAAAAATTTGATTATGTTACCTTCTTCGATCCTCGCTAGAGGTACAACTTCGACCCACTTGCTAAAGTAGTCCACCGCCACCAATAGAAACTTCCGCCGCCCACTGCAATCGGTAATGGGCCCACCAGTCAATCCCCCACTTCACGAAGGGACATGGAGAGTGCATAGTCCACATCTCCTCTGCAGGGGGAGGTGGATAAGGCAGCCATGCTTTTTGCATTTCTCACACTTCTTCACCCGGTCTTTGGCGTCTGGGTCATGGTAGGCCGAAGTATCTCGGCCCTCAAGGCTTTCCTGACTATTGCCCGAGCCCCTGCATGGTCGGCACAACAACCTTCATGTATATCTTTGATTACGTACCTCCCTTCTTGAGGGATAAATACCTCAAGTAAGGCTGCGTGAAGGACCGCGGTACATCTTATCTCCGATCATCGTGTATCGGATTCTCCAATTTTGAGCTTTCTTTTTATCTCGGCAGCTATCCGGGTTACGCAACACTCGATATATGCTTTGGTTCTCCAATCATCTTCAGCTCCGATGACCCTACCGAGGAAATTGTTGCTTCAGCTCTGCAGTCACCAGGGGTGATCTTTCCCCCTCCTGCGGTGTTGCGGAACTCGCCACTTGGAAAGGCTATCCGCTCTGGAGTTTTCCTCTCGAGGTATTTGTCTAACCTCAAAGGAACCCGAACCTTCCCTACATCTCGGCTACACGCCGAAGGTAGGCTATCATTTTCTCGTCCTTAGCTTCATTCCTACCTGTAACCTACTAGGTTACAAGTTGGGAATCCGAAAATATGACCACCCGACCTGCTCCCGGCTCGGCGGCCATCTCCGTTCCTCGAATCGGGGCCTCATACTCGACTCCATTATTGGAGGTAATGAATTCAAACCTCACCGCAGCCTTGTGTTTCTGGCCCTCCGGATCAACAATTACGATCCCCGCTCCACAATCCTGCATAGTTACAGAGCCGTCAAACATATACCTTCCATTCTCCTTCCTCTAGCGCACGCGTGCTCCTCCTGGATGAAGTCGACAGGCTTGTGCTTTAATGGTTCTCCGTGGCTCAAAATCCACGTCATATTCTCCCAATTCGATGGCCCACTTGACCATCCTCCCCGAGAGATCAGCTCTTCCAATTACCTGTTTTAGAAGGTAGTTAGTCCGAATAATGACCTTATGTGATAAAAATAAGGTCAGTAAACTCCGAGCCGTGACCATTATAGTCGTGGCTGCCTTCTCTATCTTCGAGTATCTCTCTTTTGCTCCTTGAATGAGTTTACCGATATAGTAAATAGGTTTTCGGTTGACCCCTCCTCCCTCACCAGCACGGAGCTAAGTGAGACCCCACCTACAAGAGGTAGAGGTAAAGTGTCTCCCTGCATCTTGGTTTCGTCGGCGTAGGTAGGCTGGGTTAGGTGTTGTTTAAGCTCCTCAAACGCCCTGCTGCATCGCTCATCCCATTCGAACTTGGATCCCTTCCTTAGAATCCTGAAGAAGGGGTGGCTCCTCTCTGCAGATCTGGCTATGAATCTGCTCAATGCTTTAATTCTTCCATTTAGTCTCTGCAGCTCCTTGATATTAGTGGGAGGCTGCATATCGAGCACGACTTTCACCTTGGCGGGATTAACCTCGATTCCCATTTGGGTCACCATATATCCGAGGAATTTTTGGATTTCACTCCAAAAGAACACTTGGCGGATTTAGCCTCATGTCATTCCTCCTTAGCACCGAAAAAGCTTCCTCCGGATCAGCCACGTGCTCTCCGGCTTTCACACTTTGCACAAGCATATCATCAACGTATACTTCCATGTTCCTTCCTAGCTGGTCTCGAACATCTTGTCAACCATTCTCGATAGGTTGCTCATGCATTCTTCAATCCAAAGGGCATTCTAATATAGCAAAAGTTCCACTAGCAATAATGAAACTTACCTTTGGGATATCTAGAGGGAAAATTTGTATTTGATGGTAACCTTGATAGACATCCATCATGCTTAGCAGCTCAAATCCCGATGTAGAGTCAACCATTTGGTCAATCCTAGGCAAAGGATAATGATCCTTAGGGTAAGCCTTGTTCAGGTCTTGAAAATCTATGCACATTCTCCATTTCCCCCTGGTTTTGCCACTAACACCGCATTGGATAGACAGTGGGAAATTGGATTCGCTTGACATGTCTTGCCTCCAATGGCTTCTCTGCTTCAACCTTCATAATGACATCTTTTTCTCGGTCCAAAGACCCTTAGTTTCTCGCTTCACCGCTTAGCTTTAAGGTCCACGTTCGTGGTGCATCACCACCTCCTCCGGATACATGTCATGTCGGAGGAAGAAAAAGCAAAAACATCCGCATTTCTTCGTAAAGGCTGTTACTGTGTCTTTCTCCGGCTCGGCTCCAGTGGGCTCCGATCCTTGTTGTGTATCCCTTCTTGTCTAGATACAATTCGATCATCATCGCCTCTTCGTCGGCATTTTCATCTTCGGAGGATCAAATTTCCTCCGTGATCTTGCATCTCTTGGACTCTCGGTCCACCTCCTTATCTCTTTTCAAGCTGCGGTGCAGCTCTTTGTCGGCCATCTTTACTGCTTCCACGTAACATTTTTCGGATCGCGGTGATCACCACTACTTCACCCACCTCATCGTTCACTTTGGAAACTTGAGTTTCATGTGTTAAGTTGATATGACCACGAAATAAATTCAACACTTTGGCCTACCAAAGATCATGTTGTAAGATGAGGGTACATCAACAATCAAGAAATTCGCCATAACTACCCTCCTCCGTGGAGCTTAACCGAGCCCCACCCGGAGGGTTACCCGACCGAGAGGGTGCATTCTATGTTTAAATTCATCTTCTTGAAACACTCCAAGAAAATGATGTTTGCCGAGCTCCCCGTATCTACGAAGATCCTCGCAACCGTGTATCTGCCACATCGGTTGTGATGACTAGCGCATCACTGTGGTCCTCCTTCTTCGTACCTCCGTCCTTTGAACCAAAATGAATCCGGGGCACATGGCCTCGCTTCTCTCGATTCTCGTCTCTTGACATTTCTCCCACCTCTCTCCTCGGGATCCTCTCTCCGGCTTTTCGCGCACGAAACGAGTCTCCTTCTGAACCTCCTACTATCATCTGGATAAGTCCTCTCTTCGGGAGGGTCTCTCCTCCGCCTCCCTTCGATCATCCTTCCTTTTTCCTCGGCTTTGTCATTGACTTCTTTTCTTTTTACCTCCTAGAGCCGACCCGATCTCTCGTAAACAAACTCTTTAAGATGTCCCGCTTGTATCATCCTTTCAATCTCATCACGTAAGTGAAAACAGGTTGTTAGTATCATGCCCATATTCATTATGGAAACGACAAAACTTATATGACTTGGGCTTCGAGGCCCTCTCGGATCGTGTCAATGAAATTTCATTTCAGGATGATCGATGCTACCTCCGTAGCTCTGCCGCTCGAGCTTCGTGGGGTGTACTTATCAAACCTAGAGCAAGGTCCAGATTTTGTGGCTTTCTCTGCTCCACCGTTGAGCTTTTCTTTGATGATTCCTTCTTCTTCTCGTGTCCGCTAGGTTTGACCTCGGCTCTCTTCGCCTTCCTTACTTCCTCAAGTGTGATGTACTTCTCCGCTCTCCTTATCAATTCATCAAACGTCTGGGTGGCTTCTTCACCAGGAGGAGAACAGTCCCCATCTCGGAGATTGCTAGTAAAAGCATTAATTTTTACCTCTGGGGTGGCGGTTTGGAACATCCAAGGCCGCCGATTGAATCTCTTCATGAAGGCCCGCATATTTTCATTTTCTCTTTGCTTCATGTTGAACAATGTCAATGTAGCTCTAGGTTGCCTTCTTGCACTAGCGAACTGATGCAAGAATAGTTCTCCAAACTGCTCGAAGGAGTTGATGGAATTGGGCTCCAATCAAGCTAAACCACTTTGGGCCGCCTTAGATAGAGTAGTAAGAAAGACCTGCACTTCACACCCTCCCCATATCGATGGAGGAGGGCTGAATTTTCAAATCTCACCAAATGGTCATAGGGTCGGTCGTACCATCATATTCATAATTAAGAGGTTTAAAATTGCTAGGCAACTCATCTTGTAAGATATTCTCGCAAATTGGCAACTGTAACGGTCGAGGCATACCGACCCGGTTTTCTATCCGATGCTTCATGTTGTCTATTTGTTTCCTCGTAGACTGATCTGGTCTTTCATGGCTTCCTGGGTATCTCACCTGTACCCTCTTCCTCATCCTCAATCTTACTCTCTCGCCGCAGGGGCTGTCTCCCTCCCCGTGCGGCTTCCTCCGCACCTGACCTCCCTAGGTCTAGGGACTGCGACCTTCTTTCTTAGACTCCTTCGCCCTGTGACCTCCTCCCGGTTTCGACTCCACTTCTCTCCTTCGTTCTTCTTGATGCTCGTCCCCGCCTACTCCCCCAAGTTGGGATCGAGCAGCGGGTTTCCCGGTCCTGGTTCTCCAGTCCTTCCCGCAGGTGGGGTCCTCCCCCTCCGCCATCGCTCTTGCTACAGCTCGAGCTATCATGTCATCCAATTGCTCCCGAGTGAGAGCGATGGAGGCACTGGTTCTAGAATTCTTTGAGGTATCCCCTGGCCGGAGCGTTGGCGGCTCCGGGACCCCCGCTATAGGGATTCCTTCGGAATTGCAGAGGAAGAAGCGGTGGGTTAGCTTCTCTCTCTAGTAGCTGCTCCCACTCCCGGATGGCATTGGCCAGAGTTAAGCTTTCGTCTCGGACCACCGTGACAAGTGGTGGTCCTCCGATGTTAGGCACAACAACGAGTGGCACGGGGTTGGATGCGGCTTCGCCCTGTGTTAGGTTTGCGGGGTTATCCTTCCTCGAGCCGGTACTAGTGCGATTGGTCTCATGGGTGTACATTCACCACCATGATGTCCTTCTTTCGTATAATCAAAAAGAAAAGAAGTTGAAACTCACGTCTCGGCTCTTCTTTCCCCACGAGACGACGCCAATTGATGCGTAAACACCGACTGAGCCCGCTTCCCACCCGGGTTCCACGTGGGTAAAGCCTTTACGCAATAAGATCCCCGGCTCTTCTCGAACGTACTGCACAAAACACGCGAGGGTTCTCCGGCAGAGGAACTCCGACGCTCAAGTCGGATCACCGGAAAACACTCAAGAAAGTACGTAGGGAAGTAGCTAAGTAAGATTGATAGTTATTCGATACCGTTACCTCCCTTCGAAAGTCTTATTCATACGTACTTGTGGGGTAATAACCGTCATCATGGTTTCAGGGCATTATCCCGCACGCTCACTCATGATGTCGTGCGTGGATATCTTTTCTCTCAAGAAATCGGATTGTGCCTACGTTTTCCCTCCACAGACGGAGGTTGGACCCAGATGAAGAATATGGGAGATATTCCCGGACTTGGGCCTTAATTATCTCAACTGCTCGTTATCTCTCATACTTCTCGGTCTTATCGGATAAGTAACCGACATGGGCCTGGTCAATACCCGCGTGCGATCATCAAATCTCGCTTTGGGCCTCACGGCCCACTGCAGATAGGTTTGGGCCTCGCGGCCCACCTAAGGCTGGGTTTAGGCCTCGTGGCTCGTAATTAGGTTTAGGCCTCGTGGCCTATCTCGTGAGTTAGGTTTGGGCCTCGTGGCCCACCCGTAGGTAAGTTTGGGGCTTTACAGACCTTGTTGCGATCGATTTGGGCTCGGGCCCATCTCGGGTTTTCCCCTTCTATCGAGGGTATTCGATTACGTCATCGGGCCCTATTGGGCTGGGGCATATTTGGGCTCGACATTTTTATCCACATCAGCCGGTTTTTTCACCTTGTGTCTCTTTCCTCCTTCATGGAGGTTACATGTAGGTCCCTAACTTTTGGAGATCGGCTCTTGGTGGATCTTTGCATTTTGTCTTTGACTTCTTGGAATGAGATTGTCTAAAGTATTTAAATTTTTCTCTTTCGAGAATAGAGACCGGTTCTTCTTGGAAGGCGGAGATTGCGCTAGTCCCTCCACTCCTCACGAGGTTTGGAGCGATTGTTTGAGCCTAGGAAATAGTTTGACTGTGTTTGTACTTGTTATATTGTACAAGCTATTTCTTTCCTTGTCTCAAAAAAAAAAACATACTTTGAGGGTTTTTTCTTTTATACACTCACACCATGCATATACTTATATTCGTTATAAAAAGTGTAAGAAGCTATAATAAAAGTGTTACTTACTATAAATAAAAGTGTCAATTATATTAACAAATTAAAAAGTGCTAAATGTTAGAATCATTAAAATGTGTTAATAAAATTAAGTGAAAAATATCATAACAAAATCAATGCATGCATATACTCATGTCATTGGAGAAGCTCTACAATTAAATCAACCCATTAACAACAATTCAATATCATCTACTCATGCGATAATTTACTAGTATTTCAGCCCAACCCTTTTTGCGGAACTTGAACTTCTTAAACATTTAATCAAGTTCGTGTGAAATTACACAATATATATAGTGTCTAGATTGCCTTTATGTATTACTCATATACAAAGTTGTAAGCTAGCATTATTTTTTGAGAAGAAATGTTGGCCTTTAGAAATGTGACTTCAATACAATTTTTGATAATATTATTGTTCATTTTTAGAATTGTATCATTTCGTAATATAGTTTTAAATGTGGTGTAATTTGTTAGTATTGATATACATATAGGTTGTTTTGTAGTTCCTGGAGAAAACATACCCGAGCTCAATTTGATGAAGTGCGGTCGAGTGGCTCAATGTGTTTAGTTATATATTGTTGAGTAGTAATCAACAATTGAAGTGAAATTCTTTGGACTTTCGGATGACTCATAGTTGATGATTCTTGTTTAATTAGTTGCACCGACTTTAGTGGAATGTTGGTTATATTGAATGAAACATATGGTAGCGTGAAATGGATATTTGGATGAATATTGGAGACATGTATTTTGTTACTTTACAGATATACATTGAGTTTTGAATTGATGATGAAATTAATAAATTTTATTTTTTTCTTTTTATTGACTTGATTTTATAAGTTTATTTTAAGAATTAAAAAGAATATGAACACAATACAAGAAAATAGATAACAAATATACTTGTATAGGATAACGATTATTTATGTGCGCTCAAATTAGATAATATGAGTCTAGATAATGTAGGTTTACGTGCATAGATAATAAATAATATTTGTTATCTATAAGATAAAATATAGTAGTATGATAAGCTTATCATTAAACTGTTTAATTTTTTTAAAAAAGTATTAAATACTATCAAGAGTATTAAGAATCTCATCAAGAGTATAAAAATTAAGGTCAATAATATCATATTATTAGGGGTACCACTAACAATTAATTTTATTACTATTTAAATTATTCATATATAATATAAAAATACAATATTAAAATATTTATGTTTTAAATATCAAGTTTTAAAAAAATTAAAGTATCAATTATTTGACCAAAAACATCAAGTATTAAGAATTGGATAATGGTCTATGAAATATGTTGTATGACGATTTATTCGCCAAGGCCCACCTCAATCGGCCGGCCCAATCCAACCAGCCGACACACGAGAGCTCGGCCCCATCAGAGACCGGTCGGCCCGAACACGGCGAGCAAGCTCGGCCAAGCGGGACGGACCCTCCGGGCTCGGCCCGCCGAGACCCATCCGCCCGCCCGAGGCGAGCACAACCACCCACCGAGCGGACAGAATATAGTGCGGCGAGGCCCCGTGCGTAGCACAAGATGGCGAGCTCGGTGAGGACCTACGCCAACCAAGCTCGGCAAATTAGTAGCTTCCAAGCGAAGTCTCTCCTAGAATAACTATAAGTACAATGTAACAGCAAGTTAGGAATGTCAACCTTACTCTAGTTAGGTAGAAAATCCCTTCTCGCTAACAAGATCTCTGCCGCGGACAGTGACAGGATATGAGAGGTCTGCCGCCGCCCAGTATAGGGGAGGTACAACCTCATTAAATTAATAGCCCAACATTAAATGCAGATCCCCATTTCATGGGATTTTAGAGGCAACACCCAACTTGTATAAATAAGACCTACAAGGCACAATAAATGAGTCTGATCCCACACTTAAGACTCGAGGCTAAACCCCTCAAAGAATTCTCTTGTTCTTTACAAGCTTTAAGCATTTATTTCTTCATTTATTGTTCATTATTATCATTGATTGTTCTAGGAATTTTATCATCATAAATTCCCAATCAATATTGTTATTAACCGATTCCAAGCCACATTAATCATTCACGAATATTTCGATTAACAACAATTGGCACTAGAAGGAGGGGTATTTCTGCATATTTACGAAAAAAAAACACGAAGAACACTCACTGTTCTTCACGCAAAAACCCATCCCCACCAAATGAAGATTCTAATTCTTTTGGAAATGTTAAAAGATGGAAACACCACTCGATGGGGATAACCCCACCAACGCCGCATGCATGAAGCCCATTCATGTTCATGAGAATGAAGCAGTGTCGGGGAAGTCAACCCCACCGGGGCTACGAGGGAAATCATTCCCATCCCTCTTCGTGGCATATCAAACTCCTGAACAGATCTGGATGGCCATCAAGCTTCTTCAAGCTCGGGGCCGCAAACTCACAACGGCCAACCTGTGCCCGTCACCGCCTCCCGAGAAAAATAAGGGAAAGAAGCTAAAGAAGACACAACGGCCTCGAAACAGGCCGGATCTCCCAGCAGGGCGAAGCCCTGTGGATCTAGGACCGTCTTCGAGCGGCTTGGGTCCTCTCGACAACCTGATTTTCGGATCGAACTCAAAGCGGAATCCGGGGACGGGAAGCACCCGGCTAGGCGGGCGGCCGAGGACCGTCGGCCCATCAACAGGCCCTGCGCCGGCCGCGCCTCTCGATCGTGAGGCGAGAAGGGTCTCGACCAAGGATAGGCTAGGCCCGGCTCGGCTGATCACTCTGGTCACCCAAGTCTCGCCGCAAGCCGGAGCCGTACTCTGCAATGCTCTTCTCGTCACCATGCAAAAGAAGATCGACGAAATGGAGTCCCGCCACAAGGCCCACGACGGCAAAGCGAAATGTAGCGAGCCACCACTCTCTATGGAGGTTGAAGATGCGTCATTTCAACCCAAAAATCCTCCCCCTCAAATGCTAGTGTATGAGGGGAAGAATGACCCAGAGACCCACCTCGGTAAATATAATATTTGCATGATTGGGAGGGGGCCTCCGATGCAACCAAATGTCGTCGATTCTGCCTAACCTTGGGCGAGCTCACCCACAAGTGGTATGTTTCTCTCTCCCCTCCCGTTCAATTTTACACGTTTGGAAAGCTGGGCAAGAAATTCACCACCTACTTCGCCTCCAAGATCCCCGCAGCTAAAAATCGGCAGAGGCGATGGGGATCATGCAAGGAAAAAGGAGAGCGATGAGGCCTACCTCGATCACCTTGGCGAAGTCCTCCTTACGGGGAACTTGTTGGAGATGAACTCCAGCTCAACGCCGCTCTCAATGGCCTAAGACCGGAATCCCACATGTTCCGGCACATGATGAAGAACTACTCCACCTCCTACGCCGAGTTCCGCCGGCGAGCGGCCGTAGTTCATTACTCGCCAGAAAATGCTCGCCCAAAGGTCAAGGGGCGAGGTCAAGGAGGAGGGGAGGAGAAAACGAAGAAGATTGCTCCCAAAGCGCCTTCCACCGCCGAGCACGGCCCCAGCAGAAGGAAGGGCCACCGAGAAGGCGGCCGGGGATCTTCGAAGCTATGAAAACCTCCCGCCCCACACAAGTCTCTGTCTGTGTCGTGGAGAAGCTCGGGTTCACCCCGGCCTATGTCTACAATGCTATCCAAAGACACGGGCTTGATCCCCAAGCCTAAGCCCGTCAGCTGGACCCTAACAAACCGAGCATGGGCAAGTTCTCGTGCTTATCATGATTCTCCAGGCACAACACTAACCAAAGGCCGAGATTTGCTCGAGGCGGCTCACGGAGGCTTTTCGAGGACGGACTTGGATAAGTCTGTGAAGAAGCCCGCCCCACGGCCGGACACCGAGGAGAGAGCTCCTCGGCGACAGAGGGTGGTCTCCCGAGAGGGTCGCGGCTATTGAAGTTGCGGCCGACATGGAGTCGTCGGGTGACGAGCTCCCGGCCTACCCGCCCGACGGACGGATCAACATGATCCAAGCTGGAGGGTAGCCTCGGCGGATCGGGTTGAGGTGTTCACGGCCGAATAGGAAGAGAAAGGCCGAGCCGAGGGCCATTGACCATGTCCACCTAGTCGGGCCGCTCCTCGTGAGCCCAAGACTGTGGTAATCTCCTCCTCTAATGCCGACCTGCGAGGGATCCTTTGCCCCAAAAATGATGCTCTTGTCATCTCGGCCACTATCCTGGCATGGTGTGGGTCGAGTTCTAGTCGATAATGGCGGCTTCTCGCAACATCCTCTTCAAGTCTGCCTTGGACCAAATGGGCTACCTCGCCAAATACATCAAGCCCTACGGCCTCCCGGCGCGGCTTCGGCGACACGGTCGTCTGCTTATGGGAAGATCAAACTCTCTATCGAGCTAGTCGAATTTGCAAATGATAGGGTTAGGATAACTAGGCTGTTGAATTTGTAATTGTTGACCTACCGAACATGTATAACGGCTTTTTGGTTGCCCCTTTACGGAAACTTTTGAGGCGGTTGCCTCCTCTTACTTTTATTGTGTCAAGTTCCCTCTTCTTTGAGGGGGAAGTTGGTACGATAAAAGGAGATTAAAAATGTCAAAGAAGTGTTTGAATTACTTGTGTCCAAATTTACTTTACGCACTTAGTTTAGATTCTTCTTTTATTTTCGCTCTCGCCGAACAACAAGACACCGAGCTCCCCAAGAAAACATCACCTCAAGCGAGCTCGGCACCGTCCAAAATGAACCAACTCCGATGGATTTCACCCTCTCGCCTCGGCTTTGAGCCAATGCCTTTGGACGTCGATCCAAGGGGAAACTTCCAAGATCCTAATGGTCAACAATCAAGCGAACCGCACTGGTCGAAGAGCTAGAACGCATTCCGGTGGATCTCGCCGCCCGCAGCTCGAGGTCACCATTGGCTCCAAGATTCCCACCGAAATGCGAGAGGATATCATAGACTTCCTCAAGAGCAATATGGATGTCTTCGCCTGGTCGCACCAAGATATGGTCGGCATTGACCCAAAACATGCCCGCCACCACCTCAAAATCGACCCAACTCGCAAGCCGGTCTCCCAAAAGAGAAAAGTTTGGTCGAGGAAAAGTATGCGGCTCTGTGAAGAGGTAAAGAAGTTGCTTGACAATAAGCTAATCGAACAAGCGGTTGATGAGCCCCAATGGGTGGCAAACGCCGTGCTCGTTAAGAAGTCCAACGGATCACGGAGGCTATGTATAGACTTCACGGATTTAAATGCGGCATGTCCAAAGGATCATTTCCCGATGCCACACATCGATCATCTCGGTGACGATGCCGCTGGCCACGAGATGATGTCCTTTTTGGACGCCTTTGCGAGCTAGCATCAAATCCCGATGGTCGTGGAGGATATCAAGCATACCTCCTTCCTCACTAAAAAGAATGTTTTCTCCTGGTTTAGGATACCTTTCGGGTTGAAAAACGCGGGGCAACCTATCAAAGGTTGGTAAACAAGATGTTCGTGGAACAAATCGGGAAGACAATGGAAGCCTATATAGATGACATTGTTGTCAAGAGCGTGAAAATGGAAGATCACTTAAGGGACCTAGGCGAGACTTTCTCAATCCTCCAGAGTACAATATGAAGCTCAATCCTAAGAAATGCGGCTTTGGGGTCGGCTCCAGAAGTTCCTCGGCCACATCGTGAGCCGGAGGGGATCGAGGCCAACCCCGCCCAAATCAAGGCCATCCTCGACATGGAGGAGCCACTAACGTGAAATGCAGATCCAAAGGCTAACCGGATGCCTCGCGGCCTTGAGCAGATTCATCTCCCCCTAGGCGACAAAAGTAAGCCTTTCTTTGCCACCATTAAGAAGCAAAAATTTTCTTGGAACAAAGAAAGACGAGATGCCTTCCATAAGCTGGAGGAATATCTTTCCAACCCCAACATTCTCGCCAAGCCGGTTCCAGGCGAAACTGCTTCTATATACTGCAGCCTCCGAGTCCGCCACCGAGCACCGTGCTCGTCGGGCGAGGCAGGCAAGACCACCTCCCCATCTACTTTGTCACCCAAGTTCTCCATGATTTCGAGCTCGGGTATACCCCATTGGAGAAGTTGGCATATGCTTTCATAATGAGTGTGAGGAAACCGAGGGCCTACTTCTTTGATCATCAAGTTGAGGTCCTCACGACCCTTCCACTTCGGCAAGTTCTACATAGGCCGGACACAAGCGGCCACCTGCGAAGTGGTCACTCGAGATCGCCCAATATGGCATCACATATGCGCCGAGGACGACAATCAAGGGATAGACGCTCGCCGACTTTGTTCTTGAGCTCACCTTCCCAAACAATCCCTCGACCACTAACCTTCCCACCTTGGAAGTTGTTCGTTGATGGCTCCTCAACACGGTTATGTTACTGAGGCTGGGATCGTTCTAGTCGGACCGGAGGGACGGTGCTTCATGAACGCCGTAAGATTCGAGTTCTTGGCCACCAATAATGAGGCCGAGTACGAGGCTCGCCGTCGGCGGTCTTGAGCTTCTGCTGCTGCATCGGCGTCCGACGACTCACATATTCATGGACTCCTCCTAGTGGTCAACCAAGTCAAGGGCGAATACGAAGCCCGAGGGGAGCAAATGGCCAAATACCAGGAGCTTGTCGTCTCTATGTGCAAAAAGCTCCAACAAGTTACATTGAGCGGATCCCAAGGGAGCAAAATTCTCAACCGGACGCACTCTCTAAGCTCACCACCTCGGAAGGTACAACGAGACATGTCCAACATCGTCCTCACAAAGCTCGCCGGCTCGGCCATCGGCCGAGCAAGAGCTGATCCGCACCAAAGAGGCGAGCCGATGACACTCATCGTCCTATATCTCAAGACGAGCGCACTCCCCAACGACCGCATCCAAGCCAAGCGGCTCGGGTGAGAGCGGCGGTACATTCTAATTGAGGATGCCCTTTATAAACGAAGTTTCTTTACGCCTCTACTCAAGTGCATTACGCCCGAAGACGGATAGAAAGTTCTAGCCAATATCCACGATGGAGTCTGTGGAAATCATGCTTTGGGGGCAAGCGCTCATTTATAAAACAATGAGACAGGCTATTATTGGCCCACCCTCCGGCGAGACGCAATCGCCTATGCCAAAGCATGCCACAAATGACAAATTATGGCACCCAACATCAAACTCTCCCTAGAGTACTTGGAGTCAATCTTGACCACTTGGCCTTTCACCCGGTGGGGATCGGCACTGATTGGACCCCTACCGTGGCACCAGGGGTTGCAAGTTTGCGGTGGTCATCGTTGATTATTTCACCAAGTGGGCGGAGGCCGAACTTTTGAACAAGATCGACCAATGTGCAATAATCCGATTTATTTGGAAAAATATCATCTCGCTTCGGTCTACCTCAAGCCATTATCTCGGACAATGGGAAACAACTCGATGGGCTCAAATTGCAGGTTATGTGAGAGATGGAATATCAAGAGGTTGTTCGCCACCCCCTACCACCTCAAATTAATGGTCGGTGGAGGCGGTCAACAAGATCATCAAGCACACCCTCAAGGCTAAGCTCGAAGAACGAAAGGGAAAGCGAGCGGCGGCTGCCGATGTTCTATGGGCGTATCGGATGACCACAAGGTGATTAGAGTAAAATTGCATATGATTTTTGTGCTTAATTATCTTATTTTGATGATGATTTATGGCTTAATTCACTCTTATATTGGCTAACTTTACTTGTTATTTGGTATTTTTAAGTTTATTTGTGTAGGTAAGTGGCCATTTTTAGAGGAAATTAAGATTTGTATATCAATCCAATTGAAGCAAAGGTCTGAATATCTGGAAAGAGGGCTGAGAGAGCTTCGTAATGCAAAAAGAATTGGGTGAATCGGACGTCGTACGCAAAGATACGGTCGAACGAAGTTGGGATAACCAAATTCACAACAGTCACATACACCCTTCCGATTAGAGAATACACCCACAGCCAAGAGCACCAAACACCCACCGATCGGATTAGTACACCCTAAATCGTTTTCACAGATCCGTTGCACCAGCGACATCCCCAATCTGCAAATCAACAATCCAGCACCTTCAATCACCAAATTAAACAAAACCCGGCCACATTTCCGCCGCCAACGCCGTCGACCTCCATTCGTCACCGTCAAACACCACCGTGCCCACCTCGTTCACCATTCATCGCTACAGCAGGTCCCTTGCCGCTGCACATCAGCGTCGTTGCCGTCCAGACCCAGATCGCCGCCATCGCGATTCGTCGTGCACAGCAACAGAATCGGCGCCGTCGCATCACAGCAATATTGTCGTCGTCGCCCTTTTCCCAGATTCATTCTCGCCGACGTCGCAATTCATCATTTCCCAACAACGCGATTGTGTACAAAATTTGACTCGGGCATCACAATTTCTAACTCGATCAAGTCTCACAATACGAAGCCGAGTGAGAAAGATACAGAACGCATCCGACTCGGGCAAGCCATAGTGACTCGATCGAGTCATTTCTCCATGGCAGAGTCACTCCCAATTTTGACGGATTTTTGAGTTTTCAAAGCTCAATTTGAGTTATTTTTAGGGTTTAATTGCAAAATTAAACACTTAACCTAGTTACCCACTATAAATACCCCCATCTCAGATTTTCTAAACAAAACTCTCCATACTCCCAACACACAATACACACTTTTCACACACACATAGCTAGGGTTTTGATTTCTTTTTCAATTTAGACGATCAACGGATGATTTCTTTATGATTAGACGCCATCTAGGTGATATTCAACTTTTAATTTCGATTATTCATTCAATTTCTTGTTATGACTTTCGTTTATTCAATTAATTTCGTGAATTCAATTTCTTCAATTATGCTAGGCTAAATTCATAGTGCTAGGGTGTTTTGAAACTTATGGGTGATTGATTTGTGAGGAATTCTTATGGGTAATTTTGATTGTTGATTAATTAATTGGATTAATGAGGGTTGATTGATCTATTGTTAATTAATTTGAATTCCATGCATGGGTGTTTAATTATCGCAAGGAAACTTGGGTATTTAGATAACTAAATTGGGTGAGGAATTAATTAGGAAATTAGAGTTAATATTGGTTTTAATGCAAGGAGACTTTATTAATACCATTAGAAATTCATTAAATCCACATTAATTACTTAGATTAGTAGTCAAGAGATTAGTGAAGAGACCATAGGTAAGGTGCCTTAGTATCAAAGGGGAGTCACGCTAGTGGTAACCTAATGACTCGTGTTCTGCCCGGGAGTAAAGGGTGACTTAGTCCTTTCCAATCTTTCATGCGTTTAATGTAGCATAGTTTCTAGGCTTACCAAGTACGGGACTATTGCTTGAGATAAAGATTGCTCTTATTAATTGATTGACATGACAAATACTCATTTGAATTCGTTGCGTGATTGATACCCATTAGTTGATAAGCACCCGAGCACATCTTTATTATTGATTGAATTTCGTTGTTAATAATTTAGTTATTGATTTAATTAATCGTAGCTTAAATCCTATCCATCCTATTAGATTGCTTGTGCTACAATTGCAACTAAATTAGTAAATTTAGGGATATCTCACACTTGATTTCCGTGGTTCGATAATTTAACGGGGTAACTTACTAGCTACACATTCCCTTTACACTTGAAGGGTGAGTGTTGGCTTTTAAGCCTATCACAAGGAACTCGACGGCGAAACCCCGTTCGCTCTCACCTTGACCAAAGCCGTCATCCCAGTGAGGTCGCCGTGCCGAACTACGGCATCTCGCAGAGCTCGGCGAGAACAATGACCAAGCAAGAAAGCTCGACCTCGAAATGCTTGAAGAGCGCCGACTTGACTCAATCCACGTAAATGAGGCCTATAAACAAAGGTCGGAGAAATACTACAACTCCAAAGTCAAGCTCAGACAATTTTCGATCGGCGAGCTAGTTTTGAAGAGGGTTCACGGCCCCACTAAGGAGTATTCGGTCCAAACTAGAGGGACCATTCAGATGTCCAAATGGCTACCAAACGGAACATACAAGCTCAAACACCAGATGGCACTTCGCCAATACCCTCGAACGCGTGCCACCTCAAGAAATATTATCGGTGAGCAATTCAACAATCTTTTCTTGTAAATTAGAAAATTTTTAGTTATATTCAGAAATTTTCTAAATCTTGTAAATCATCGTGGAAACATTTTGTAAATAAATGAAATTTTGTAAAAATGGACTCTTAGTGAGCTCCCTCGAGGCCTCGCGAGTGAGAGAAGGCTCACATTCCAAATCCTCGAAAGAGGTATCCTTGCGGGCCCACTCGAGGCCGAACGGCCAAGGATGGGTCCCTCTCACACTCGCGCGGATCACGGCATCCGCCGAGGAAGGGTTTCACCCCCGAAAACTCCTCGCAGCTGAGTTCGGCCTCCGAGCGAGTCCGCCCAGTCCCCGCACCGGGAGGCTCCTACTAAACTCCTCGTGACATGTCTTGTTACCGTCCGAGGTCACTGAACCCCTCAAATTCCTCGCATACGAGCTTAGCCTCCGGCCGAGGTCTCCTAGCTTTCTGGCTAGTGAGGTCCGCCACTCTTCCGAGTTAGGACAAAGTCGTGAGTGGTACGATCTCTCATTGATCGGCCAGCAGCGCAGAGCACGTAGCTGGACGCATCTTAATAAGTCATCTAAAGTACACCGGGTCTCCCGACGACCAAGCTTCCCGGTGAGCTAAGCTCATGGCGAGCACCCACTTTGAGCCATTCAAATGGATGGGTCGGTGGACTAGACTCCATTTGGCGAGCACCTTCATTAGCTCGCCCGCCTCCGACTCCGGCCCCGGCCGCCTCGGCTCGGACCTTGTCACCTTATCCCCGGCCCCCTACCTCGACCTCGGCCCCGACGGCCTTCTCGCTCCCCTCTTCCTCCGGATCCTCGGCCGGGGTAGGCCTGCCCCGATCAATACCGGGAGAGGTCCACCCCGTAGTCCCTCTCCAAGTCCTTTATATCTAGGACCGGCTCGGTATAGAGAGGGTGGGCGAGGCATACTCCTTGAAGTACCTCTCCATGGTACCGGTCGGCTCCCGGCCTTCTTAGCCTCGCGAGATGAGGTCGGCGAAGGCCATGTAATAGGCAAACTCGCTCATCACCTTCGGTCCCGATTGGGAGGAATAATGGCCGTCTGCTTGAGGTTGCATAGGCTGCGGCGAGAAGGTGCTCAGCCTTGGCGATCTCTATTAACCCCGTCTTCTCGCCTGAGTCGGACGACCTCCTCTCGACTGGACTTGCTCCCTCCGAAGCTCGGTAGCCGGGGCCCGCTCGGCCTTCAACCTCTCCTCGTGCAACCTCTCGATGGCCGCCTTATCACCTCGAGATCGCTTCCGGGCAAGCCATGGCTAGGCCGGCCTCGGCTTTGCCGGCAACTTCGTCTCTCGGGCGGGCAACCTCGGCCTCTAGCTCCTCGGCCGCCCGTGCTTTCTCCGCCTTGGCCTCTACTGCTTCGCTCCGCCAAGGCCTTCTCTTTCTCCCAACGGACCTCCCGACCGCTCGACCTCGGCATCCCGCCCGGCCATGCAATGCCTCCAAAGACAATGGAGCTTTGAAATCCCAAGGCACAGGCGAGGAGGAAGGAGCTCTCCAAGTTCCACCCGGATTTGGCGTCCAGCCAAATCGTCAGGCCGACGGAGTCTTATACATCACCCGGCAGACGTAATCGGGGAGCTCCCGGGAGCTGGATCCCTCGGGAGGTGATGAAGTCGATCACAGAGGGGGCCGCCATGACCACCGGCAAGAAACCTAAAAAGAAATAAGTTAGTAATGCCGGGAAGAGTTTAGAAAAGGGAAAAGCGCAAGGGAGAGCACTTACCGTTCGAGAAGGGCGGGGTCGCGTCCCAAGTAGGACCGGTCCTGCAGTCCGAGGTCGAGCTCGATCTCGACGCCGAGCCCATGTCTTGCGGAGATGGGGGCTCACCTCTTCCACCCGAGGTTTCTTGCTAGGGCGGCGGGAAGATCCGCTCTTGACCACCTCCATCGAGGCTCTCTCTCTCTCCGACCCCTCGGGAGATGCAGGGGGCACGTAAGCCCTCGGCCCGGCTCGGGCCTCCGCATCCCAGGCAGAACGATCACCGCAGCTCGGCGACGGCCGGGCCACCGAAACCCCATTGGCACACCTTGGCGGCCTCCTCATCCACCGACTTATCTTTCCCCGAGGCTTGCTTGCCTTCCTCACCCTTATCTTCGCCCGGCCGAATAAGTCGGGCACCGCCGACATGATAGTGGTCTCGCAAGAGCGGTAGGGGGATAGTAAAAATCTGCAACAACCGTAAAGCGGTCGAATTACCACAAATCAAGGAAAATTTTAAGCTCGTAAATCTCACCTAAATTCGTGCGGAGATGGCACGGATAGTGAAGAAGCGAGCTTGCAACCTCGCCTCGGCAGTTGTTCACGGAAGAGCACGTCCGCTCGGCAAAAGGGACGAGCAATGCTTCGCCAAAGCAAGCCTAAAGTCCACGTTCAGCTCGCCGTCCTTCAAACGCATAACCCTGCGAAAGAAGAAAAGAAATTAGATCAGCTTTTAGCCGATTGAACAAAATTCAAAACCTTACATGTGGACTTATGCAAAAAGTGACGGGAATCTCCAGATCGGAGCTGTGGTTGACCCGATGACTTCGAGGATCCGGCAACGAAGAACCACTTCGCTGCCAATCTTGAAGCTTGGACGGGATTCCTTTGAAGAAGGTTCCACCCTGCCGATGTATAGCTCATTTTTGGACTCGACAGTGGTGAAAATGAATTGACCTCGCCCTGGGTCGGCAACCGGTACAGCTGTGCTTCCCCAACCAGTGAAGAGATCGAGAAGGTTCATCCACCCGTTGGGATGGATCTGCAAGGGTGCGACCCCACACGATGAGAAGATGCGTCACATTATGATGGAGGGGAACCAAGCCCGAGCCTCCATCATATGGTAGTTCACCGCTACCATGCCCGGCGGCGGCCGATCGGAGTTACTCATTCTCTGTGGGGACGTAGAAATGGACGCCGACGGCACTTGCTACCTCCACCTCCATCCGCCGCCGCCTCTGTCACCCGAGATTGGGCATTGGCGGGCCATGCCGACTCTTTGGCCGGCGGAACATCCCACGAGTCCTCTCGGTGCGGACATAGGGATATTCCTTAAGATATTCCCTATAATTAAAGACCGGAGCCGGACTCGCCACCCGGTCAATATATTGATCCCATGCCTCGTAGGCAACGGTGACCTTGGCAGCGGCCGCTCGGCCCGCTCTTCTCCCGCCTTCATCGTCTCTCTCTCTCTCTCCTCCTCCAAGGCTCGCTCACTCTCATCCGGGAGCTCGGCGGCCGAGGGACCGTGAACTCTCGGCGAGGCCCTAACCTCGTCCTCACTCTCGGTTTCTTTGCTATCACTATTACCGGGAGGACAGGAGCTGCCACAACCTCCGGCATCGGCGGAGGCAACCCCAAATCTTCACCGATCCTCATGTCGATCCCAAGATCCTCGAGACCCACAAATGGGGTATCACCGGCCATCGCCATCCCGCCACCACCTGGGCGGCGACGTTTGGAACTCCTCTTCCAAAGACGCCATACATACCATCATCGAGACACGATAGACCATATCTTTGGGGTGGCGTTTGGGGTGGCACTCGTGAACCGGCCTCCCGTGAAGTCAACCCACGGGATCTCACCATTTTTCTTAGAACGCGTTGAGAATCGCTAATTTCGAAAGGTTAGAATGAAGAAGATGATCCCTATTTATAGGGAGCGGGAAGGACCTCTTAGCAAAAGCCCCAACCTTTCAAATTCTGGGGCAAAAGTGAGAATACTTTTCGAAAGGGCAAGTGCCCACTTGGCGCCACGAGACGCGCCACGTGTCTGCGAGTGGTGGGTGCAAGTTGTCACCTCCAACCGCCACGCGCCCTCCAAAGTAACTTTTTACAAGGAAAGCTCGACACCAATGGCGAACAACTCCTCAAGGAACCAGCTCGACCCCGAACTCCCTCGAGGCCGAACTGGGGGCAATTGTTGTATGACGATTTATTCGCCAAGGCCCGGCCTCAATCAGGCCAGCCCAATCCAACCAGCAGGCCCCACAGAGCTCGACCCCATCAAAGACCAGTCCGCTTAAACACGGCGAGCAAGCTCGACTAAGCGGGATGGATCCTCCGAGCTCAGCCCACCGAGGACCCGCCCGCCCACCGAGGTGAGCACGGCCACCCGCCGAGGCAGACAAAATTTAGTGTGATGAGGCCCCGGGCGCGCACAAGACGGCGAGCTAGGTGAGGACCTACGCCGACCAAGCTCGGCAAATCAATAGCTTCCAAGCGAAGTCTCCCTAGAATAGTTATAAGTACAATGTAACAGCAAGTTAGGAATGTCAACCTTACCTAGTTAGGTAGAAAATTCCGTCTCGCCAATGTAACATCTCTGTAGCGGACGGTTGGCAGGATATGAGAAGTCTACCGCCCGCCTGGGCATGGTGGGAGGTACTACTTCATTAAATGAATAGTCCAACATTAAATGAAGATCCCCCATTTCATGGGATCTTAGGGCAACACCCAACTTGTATAAATAAGACCTACAAGACACAATAAATGGGTTCCCGATCCCACACTTAAGACGGGGCTAAACCCTCAGCAATTCTCTTGTTCTTTACAAGCTTTAAGCATTTATTTCTTCATTTATTGCTCATCATTATCATTGATTGTTCTAGGGAATTTATCATCATAAATTCCTCAATCAATATTGTTATTAACCGATTCAAGCCACATTAATCATTCACGAATATTTCGGTTAACAAAATAGAATAATCGCTCATATTATATATCATGTTTGTATAAAATCTACTTGCGGATGAATGACACGTGGAGAATGAAAGTTAATCAAGGGATAATGTACATCAAATCAACATGTGTTAATTATAATTTACTGAATAGAACATTAAGTAAAATACGAAAAGTGAAACAGATAAATCTAATTACGTAATAATGACAATGGTTTAGGAATCAATATCTCAAGTCTTTGGCTATCATGTTCTCTTTGTCAACCATATTAGTATACATTGATTTAACAAGTTCAAAGCATGGATAAGGATATTATATAGAGGTGGCAAATCGGGCGGGCCCATCGGGCCAAATGAAATTTTCAGGTCGGGTTGGGGCGGGCCAAAAATTGATCGAGCCTACAAAATGGAGGCCCAACCTAGCCCTATATGGGCCGCCGGGCTATCGGGCCAGCCCGTGCCCATTACTTTTTTTTAAATTTACAAAAATTATATATAACAATTGTATTAAAATAGTGATCATATAATGTTTATTTATAAAAATATAAGTTTAATTACCACTTACATATTACTAATAAATCTATACAAAAAAATATAAAAATAAGTTAATATAGAGTACATAAACTATCATAATTCATAAGCTCATAATATTAGTCCATTAAAATTCACAAGTCCAAATAGAAGCATCAATGACTCAATTGAATGTTGATGTGATAGGGTTCACTTTCATAATTTAAAAAATATTATAAATTATAAAATTTTTGATCAAAAAGTTGAAAATTTTATTAAACTAAAATGGTTTAAGCAATAAATATTCGTGAGGTCAAAATCCAATTTATAAAGAATATATATATATATATATTAGTCTATCAAATGTCACTAACAGTATTTAACAAATTTAGATGAATAAAGGTCTTTCATAATTTTCTCTCTCACAACTGTTTCGCCACGAAATATGATCGCATTTCACGTCTTCCATATTAACCAAACAACACATTCTCATATAAATTATAAATTATAACTATTAGTTACTAACATAATATTGATTTCATATATTAACACCGATAATACTCAAATATGAAAAAAAAAACTAAAAATTTTTTTTTAAAAAATTCGAGGCCATCGGGCCGGCCGTGGCCCGTCGGGCCTATAATTATCTCGGCCCAGCCTATGTAAATATGCGGGCGTGCGGGCCTAAATTGTCGGCTCTAATATTATATCATTAGTATGAACATCTTCTATTGACCAATTCGAAACCATAAACACTCTAATTATATAAGGTTTGTTTCATTTTGGTGAATTTCCATTTGTAATCTTTACTATAGTGTATTTTACATTCTCGCAACCGTATTATATTTTGTAACTAATTGTAATGTGTACTATGTAAAATTAACAGATAAATTAATACCTCAAATTTAAATTTTATTCTTTTTCCCCAAAATTAGGGATCGATTCTTTGTTAGAAATTAAACATTTGGTAAAAAATAATTAATAAACCTAAAAGGATAAATATAATTTGGTGGGTGAAAAAGAACAAAATTTGAGTTGAGGTACCAATCATTCAATTTTACATAATACGTGTTGCAATTTGTTACAAAATATAATACAAAGTTGCAAATTATAAAATGTGATATAGTACAAGTTGCAAATTGTAATCAACTCTTTCCTTTTTATGGATGTTCCAATTATATGAGCTTATTTTTATATAAAATATTTTTTCTAATTTTTTTACTAATATAATTATATGCATAAATTATGTTAGAAAATATAATACTTATTAAATAGAGTTATATTGAAAATTTTATTTGTATAATTTAACTTTTCAATAGTTTTTTTAATTTTTTTATGCAAAACTCAATCAATCTATATAATTGGAAAGAGTGAATTGTTGGAGAAATTAGGTTTAATTATTTTAATCAATTTATTTTAGTTATTTAATTAAAATAATTTGAGGTTTAATTTCCGGAAAATTAAACAAGACTATGTTGGTAGTATAGTTAATTTCTTAAAACCGAATTTCACGAGGGGAAAATTGATATACATGATGAAACGTTAGAGTATTACACTTAAGTATTAAATATGCTACATTAACTTAAGTGTTCATTGTCCCACGTCGGGTAATGTGAGAGTTTCACCCCTTATATGTAAGAAGTGCTTAAAAGAATTCAAATTATAAGTGGGCTATGCATACATAAATAGGCCACACGCGCGCCCGCGCGCCCGTCCGTGGACTTGGACTTTGGGTGTACTTGGGCTTGGGGTGGTGAATGTATAATTTTTGGAGTCCAAAACCTCTGGGTCCTATTCAAGTCGTGCCCAGGAAATTGAATTTCATCCGAATCAATTTCATGTGAATCTTGGTGGAATTTCAGTGAATCTGAATTTCATTTGATTTGAATTTGAATTTAAAAGTCGAGAACGAATGCGACAGACGGATTGGTATTGATTGCTAATTGGAGTGAATTGATGCATGTTTTTAGGGCTTATTTGAGTGCAAAAGTGAGCTAAAGTGTTGATTTTTGTGCATAAATGTGTAGAGTATCACTTATTTGCCTAAAAAGTATTACTTGGTGAGTTTTTGATGTTTTTGTCCATTTTGCAGGTAATTCGGTGGAATTTTGCCAATCCAAGAGTACCGATGTGCTTAGAATGAAGAGACGAACATATCGGATTTAAACGGGGTCGGCCGAAGCCCCGCTCGAAAAAGGAGCCCTAGTCTCGAGCTAGGGTCGAGGCGGCATGGACCTCGAGTCGAGGATGGTGCTTTGGAGGAAGATAATTTTGAAAAGCGATTGTCTCAACTCGAGGGAGGAACCTCGAGTTGAGGGATGGAGAAAGGCAAGACCCTCGACCGAGGGCCGAGCCTCGACTCGAGGCAGGTGAAAAATTATGAAAGCGTGTAAGCGACTCTCGGACCTCGACTCGAGGGCCTCAAGCTCGAGTCGAGGGACCCCAAAATCAAAAATTCAGTTTTTAAGCCATTTGAAGCCAAAACAGAGCATACATTGATCCTAGCAGCTTATAGCGGTTTCAGTGGTTCCTTAGGCGAATTTCTTAGTTTGTAGCTTGATTTCCATTGTAATTGCCCTAGATTGTTAGAATTAGCATAGATTCAAGTTTGTAATCCATAGATTAGTATTTTGATCATTTCAAATTGAAGATTCAAGTTGTAATTGAGAGTGGAGAAGGAGAATTCAAGTATTGTAGAAGACTCAAGCATTCCTATTTTTGTATATTGAAGATCAATTGGTGATGTTCTTACCTTTTTCTCTCTTTAATTCATTGTTTGTGTTGATTTGTGATTTAATTGCTTTATTAGATTTTCCACCCATAGCACCATGGGCTAATAGCTTTGTGCTTGGGATAGTTGAAATTAGGGATGAAGTGATTGCCTCATGCTATAATTATTCATGATTGTGATCAATTGAATTAGATTGCTTCCTAATTGTGATTCTTAATTGTGCTTCATGGAAAATTGTCTCTTTTGATTAATGGTTGATCACCCTAGCAATAGGCGAGAGTTGAGCTAACGTGATTAGGGATTAATCGGGTTGCAATTTTGCATGATTGTATGAATTGGGGATTTCTACATTGAGAAATGGGAAAGACTAAGAATGCTCACATTAGGCATTGTGATTTTAATGGAGTGATTAATTTCATGATGGTTTATGCTTTCTAATTTGATTGATTTGCATTTTGATACAATTATAGATTGTTAATCATGGATTCCTTGATGGAGATTATCCCTTGCACCCCATTCTCCCATTGATTTTAGCTTGTTTGATATTGCATATTAAGTGTTTGATATATTGCTTGCATAGTTTAGTCTTTTAAATTCTTGCTAATTTTGTATTGATTTTAGTCCAAAACCTTGTTGCAACTCTAGTTACCTAGAACTCATATCCTTAGGGCCTCGTTTGCATACTTTCTCCCTTGGGTTCGATAATTTGCGATTGGTCTTAAAAAGCTCTTACCCTTTACACTCCAATCAATTGCCATAAATCCCATGTCTCTTGGCTCTTCAAGATCTCAAGTGTTCAACCTATAAATAGGAGGCATTTTCATGTTGCATGCACCACTGGTGTTGTGGAACACTCCTCGGCCTCCACCCAATATGGCCCAAGAGCAGCCCGTGCGACTCCGGGCTCCTTCTCGAGGGCCCACTAGGTAGCGGCCGACCAGACCTTCCCGGTCGAGCGGAGCGGCTCAAGCCGAACAGGCTGGTCGGAGACACGAGAGGCCGGAGAACCTTCCTCCCAAGACCGGGACCGACCACTGGCCCGTGATCCAGCGGCAGCATTGAAGGCCAAGGCCAACCGAGCACGGAAAAATCGACTTCATGTCCAAGTCGTGAAATCATCCCTACAATAGGAATAAATCTCCCAATAGTGTATGCATTGAATGCTAATATTCCTTGTAATAGTAATAGTGTACTTTAGTTATCGGTCGGTCCATCGAGCAGCTAAGCCGCATTTACGGCTGGGATGGGCTATCAACATCCTTTGTACGAAGTCGTACATCCGATATTTAATAAGAATCCATGCATTAAATGCATGGCCCCTAATTTCAGGATTCTAGGGCAGCACTTGAGCCCTATAAATATGGCCATAATGGCAAAATAAAAGGATTCCGAAGAATCCACACTTAGCTGGGCCTAAACCACCCAAAGAACCACCTGTCTTCTCTCGCTTTCGCATTATCGCATTTATCAAGCTCTCATCCCAATCATTCGTATTCAATATCTGCATTCATTATCCATTAAACATTAATGCCGATATTCATTTCTCATTTATTGTTCTAATCGGTAATCCCATTAGCCACATCACCATCTAAGATTTTATCGGTTACAACAATTGGCGCTAGAAGGAGGATGTGTGAAACTCACTGCTCATCATCCCCATTTACAAGCCCTAAATTCGTGTCCGAGCCATGACGAACTCCCCGTTCACCAACCGGGCGGAGGCGACTCCCACCATTAGCGATCCACGTGACAACGCGCATGTTCAGGCCCTCGGGTTTAGGAGATTCGACTCCGTAGGGTTGGGGGCTGCATTGCCCCCATCCCTCTCCAAGAGTACCAAACGCCGGAGCAAATACGGACGGCCATTAGGCAACTCCAAGCCCGGGGCCGGAACTTGAAGTCGTTAACCCGTGGCCATCGGCGGCCCGCAAGAAGGTCCGAAGGAAAAAGCAAAGCCGTGAGACCGGGCCACCAAGAGGTCCCCCTGTGGGTCCAGGACCGTCTTTGAGCGGCTCAAGTCCTCCCGCCACTTGATTTGAATCGGATTCGAATGCTACCAAAGCCCCGGCCAAGGCTCAACCCAGAGGCGGGCCTCAGCCTCCCGCCGCTGTCGATCAAGGGGGCGGAGGACGCGATCATGGACCAGCTGGGTCCAGCCTGGCGGTCCATGACCGACTCGGACCGCCTCCCCGCCCATTCCGAGCCGGCCAAAGACTGCGCGACTCCATGCTCGCCGCCATGTAAAGAAAGATTGATGAGATGGCGAATCAGATCGGCGCCGGCGGCAGCTCCTCGAAAAGGTCTTTCGGGAATGAACCATCAGTCGGTGGAGGTTGAACAGCGCCGATTCAACCTAAGATCCTCCCTCAAACCCCGGTGTATGAGGGAAAACCGATCCCGAAACCCACTTGAGCAAATATAAAATATATATGGTCGGTCGGGGCTTCCGGATGCCACCAAATACGCATAATTCCCGCTCACCTTAGGCGAACTCGCCCACAAATGGTATGTCTCACTTCCCGCTCGTTCAATTAACAATTTCGACGAGCTCGGCGAGAAGTTCACCTCTTACTTCGCCTCCAAGATCCCACGTGCCGAAAACCGGCAGAGGCTAATGGGGATTCGTCGGACCCAAACGAGAACCGAGATGAAGCCTACCTCGATAGGCTAGATGAGATACTTCTCACCGGGAACCGGTTGGGGGACGAGCTGCAGCTCCATGCCGCCATAAGCGGACTTCGCCTGCACTCTCATATGTTCGAGGCATATGACTAAGAAATACCCGACCACCTACGCTGTATTCCGCTATCGGCCGGTGATCTTATCACTCGCCGTAAGCCGATCTCCCAACGCCCGGTGAGGTGGAGACGGAAGGGGCTGCCGAGGAGGTCGAAAAGGCTCCCCCGACCAAGAAAGGCCGGGAGCCACCACAAGAAGGGTGGCCATAAGAGAGATTTTAGGACCTTCAAAAGGTTCGATGAAAGCTCCCCTAAAACCGAGGTATTCCCGATCATAAATGTGCTTGGTTATTCAACCGCTCAGGTCTTTCACTCCATCCAACACTCTGGGCTACTCCCAAAGCCCAAGGCAATCAAGCTTGACCTCCGGGCCGATTTACGGCAAATTTTGTGCGTACCACGAGTCTCTAGGACACAACACCAGCCAATGTCGCGATCACCTCCGTCGGCTCACGGAAGCTATACGAAGAAAGGAAGCTCGATGCCTTCGTCAAGAAGCCACCTCCCAGAGCCGATGCGAGGAACGAGCCCCCGTCGCCGAGAGCTTCCTCCCCGCCTAGGGTGACGGCCGTCGAACAGTCCGCCGGTGACTCGGGGACGACGAGCTCCCACCCGTCCATGCAGGAGGCCGGATCAACATGCTTCAACAGGAGGGAGTCTTGGCGGGTTGGTAGAAGTTTTCAGCCGACCCAACCTAAGAGGAAGACCAAACTAAGGGCCCTTGATAACATCAATCTAGTCGCTTCCCGCCGAGCCGACCATCCCGAAGTCAACCGTGCTTGGCTTTTCCAATGCCGACCGCGAGGGTGTACTTTGCCCAAAAATAATGCGCTGGTTATCTCCTCCACTATCCTCGGAATGACGGTCGGCGAGATTACAGTGGACAATGGGAGTTTACGCAACCTAATCTTCAAGTCGGCTCTGGACCGGATAGAAACTGACCAAATACATCAAGCCTTATGACCTGTGAATCGCGCGGGTTAGGGGACATGATCGGAAATGCATATGGGAAGATCAAGTTGACGGTGGAGCTGCCGACCACAAGGATGAGAAGGTTAGGATAACTAGACCGGTGGACTTTGTAATCGTCGACTAGCCGAACATGTATAACGGCTTCTTCGGTCGACCTTTCTTTGAAATTTTGAGGTATCGCCTCCTCTTTCTTTTATTGTATCAAATTCCCCACCCCGAGGGGAACGTGGGGACTGTAAAAGGCGACCAAAAAATGGCAAGGAAGTGTTTGAATTACCCGAGTCCGAATTTACTTTCTGCACTTTTAGATTCAAATTGTAATCTTGCCGAGGGAACAAATGCCTCTCGAGGCCGACCCGAGCCCTAGTTAGATGGAGATCGACTAAGGGACGACCCAAATTGCCAGGACTTGGAACCTCGTCTGCAGGTTTCGAACCACCAAAGCTAGACATCGACCCAAGGGGCAACCCAAAGGACTCCGAGGGGCAAAAGCTCAAAGAGAACCACACCGGTCGAAGAGCTTGAGTACATCCCGGTCGATCTAAACCGACTGGACCTAGAGGTGGCCATCGGCTCAAAATCCCAACGGAGATGCGAGAAGAGATAATCGGCTTCCCGAGGAACAGTGTGGATGTTTTCGCCTGGTCACACCAAGACATGATTGGCATCGACCACTAAACACGCTTGCCATCGCCTAAAGATCGACCCTAAAAAGAAGCCGATCTCACAAAAAGAAGAAAATTCGGACCCGAAAAGTACGCAGCCTCGGGCGAGGAGGTCAAAAAGCTGCTCGACAACAAACTAATAGAGCGAGGCCGAGGACGAGCCGCAATGGGTCGCCAATGCCGTGCTCGTGAAAAAGTTGAACGGCTCTTGGAGGTTGTGCATCGATTTCACAGACCTCAATGTGGCATGCCCCAAGGAACATTTCCCGATGCCGCATATCGATCACACGGTCGACAACACTATAGGGCACGAAATGATGTCATTCATGGACGCATTCGCAGGATACCATCAAATACCGATGGCGGTTGAAGACATCAAGCACACCTCCTTTCTCACGGAGAAGAACGTCTATTCTTGGTTAAGAATGCCCTTCACTGAAGAACGCGGGGCAACTTATCGAGAGATTAGTCAACAAAATGTTTGCCGAGTAGATCGGCAAAACAATGGAGGTCTACATCGATGATATAGTGGTTAAGAGCCTAAAGAAGGAAGATCACTTGAGAGACCTCAACGAGGCATTCTCAATCCTTAGAGAGTACAATATGAAACTCAACCCGAGGAAGTGCGGCTTTGGAGTCGGGTCAGAAAATTTCTCGGCCACATAGTGAGCCGGCGGGAATCGAAGTGAACCCCACACAGATAAAGGCCATCCTCGACATGGATGAGCCCAAAAACGTCAAGCAAGTACGGCGCACGGAGGTTGCTTGGCGGCCCTCAACAGTTCATCCCCCGCCTCGGGGATAAGAGCAAACCTTTCTTCGCCACCATTAAGAAAGGGAAATTCTCCTGGAAAGTCAAGGAATACCCGGCTAGCCCACGATTCTCTCCAAGCCAATACCAGGGCGAAAAACTTTTCCTATACCTAGCGGCCTCGGATTCAAGACTCGGCGCCGTCCTAGTACGGGTTGAGGGGCAGCAACACCTCCCGATATATTTTGTCGGCCAGGTACTACACGATGCCGAGCTCGGGTATACTCCCTGGAGAAGCTAGCATATGCTCTAGTCATGAGTGTGAGAAAGCTAAGGGCTTACTTCTTCGACCATCGTGTCGAAGTCCTCACGGCCCTCCCACTCGAGGCAAGTGCTCCACCGACCGGATACGAGTGGTCGGCTCCTCAAGTGGTCCCTTGAGATAGCCCAATACGGAATATCTTACTACCCACGGACGGCGGTCAAGGGACGAGGCCCTGGCGGACTTCTTGGTCGAGCCGACATTCCCCCTGGATCCGACCAAGGTAAACTTCCCTCCTTGAAAACTTTACGTCGATGGGTCCTCTACATCCTCCTGCTCGGGGCCGGGATAGTCCTAATCGGCCCCGAAGGTCGATGCTTCACAAATGTTGTTCGATTCGACTTTCCGGCCACAAATAATGAGGCCGAGTATGAGGCCCTGGTCGGAGGCCTTGAACTTGCCGAAGCCGTTGGGGTCCGCCGACTACACGTTTTCATGGACTCGCCGCTCATAGTAAATCAAGTTAAGGGAGAATTCGAGGCGAAGGGAACAAATGATAAAGTATCGGGAGTTGGTAGCGGCTATGTGTGGGAAACTCCAGCAGTGCTCATCGAACAAATCCCTAGAGAACGAGAACTCCCAAGCGAGATGCACTATCTAAGCCGGCCACATCCGAAGGAGCAAATGACATGTCTAATATTGTTCTCACCGGGACAGCTCCATTCGGCGATTAGCTGCCGATCAATTAACACCGTCGAGGAAGAAGGGGAAAACTGGATGACCCCAATCGTAACTTACCTCAAGTACGGAACTCTACTAGAGGACAGGTCCTAGCCGACGGCTCGAGCTCGAGCGGCGAGATATACCCTAATCGACAACTCGCTTTATAAGCGAAGTTTCTTTCTCCCCTGTTCAAATGCGTCACACCCGAGCAAGGACAAGTAATTTTGGCAGATATCCACGACGGAGTTTGTGGGAACCATGTTGAGGCCGGGCACTCGCCCACAAAGCAATGAGACAAGGCTACTATTGGCTCACCCTCGAAAGGATGCCATTGCATATGCAAAGGCCTGCCACAAGTGTCGATTGATGGCACCGAACATCGAGTCGGCCTGAGCAGTGAAATCCATTTACAGCCCTTGGTCGTTCGCCCGAGTGGGGCATGGGACTGATAGGTCCTCTCCCTACGGCCCCGGGCTATAAATACGCCGTGGTCGCCGTCGACTACTTCACAAAGTGGGCCGAGGCTGAGCCTTTGAATAAGATCGACCGGCGACAGATCATCAAATTCATTTGGAAGAACATCATCTGCCGTTTGGCCTTCCTCACGCCATCGCCGGACAACGGAAAATAATTTGACGGACTAGAAATCATGGAATTCTGCGAAAGATGGAAAATCAAAAGGTTGTTCTCCACTCCGTATCACCCGCAATCCAACGGTCAAGTAGAGGCGGTCAACAAAATTTTAAAACACATCCTAAAGACCAAGCCGGAAGACAAAAAGGGCAACCAGGCAAGCTGCCTTCCCGACGCCCTCCTGCGGGCGTACAGGACCACCACAAGAAATTCAACGGGAAACCCCTTTCGCTCTAGCATTTGGCACCGAGGCGGTCATACCATCAGGTCGCCATCCCGACACTTAGGACTTCTGCTCCGGTCAATGACGACAACAACGAAGCCCGAAAAATAGACCTCGACATGCTCGAAGAGCGGAGACTGACCTCAACACATAGAAACGCAGCGTACAAGCAGCGATCTGAAAATTACTACAACTCCAAGGTCAAAATCTGCCGGTTCCGGATCGGCGAGCTAGTCCTCAAGAAAGTCCTCGACCCCCCAAGGGGTCTTCGGCCCTAATTGGGAAGGCCCATTCAAAATATCCAAATGGCATGTCCGGTGGGGCCTACGAGCTAGAAGCACCCCGACGGCACGCCGGACCAATACCCGTGGAATGCATGTCATCTCGTAAAGTACTACCAATAGCTGGTCGGGCGGAGTCATTTTTGCTTCACTTAATTTCGTAAACACCCTTTAAATGTAATAGTTGAAGAATAGATAAATAAAATCAATTTGCTTTCTTAGTCTTTAAAAATTTACAAATACTTCCGACCAACCCGACCACAGCTCACGAGTGGACACTGACTCCACAAGTCTTGTGAATGAGCGATAACCTATCACAAGCAAGGGCACACCACCCCCAAATCCTCGCGACAAACTCGGCTACGGCCGAGGTCAACGGCAACATTGCTGCGAGGTATCCCGATTCTGTGAGTCTCGGGCGTTCGAGCCCTAACACGTGACCGACTCACGTAGGGTAAGGCCCACAGCGTGCATAGTCACGATAGGGCAAATAAGCTCGAGCGGATTTTAATCCCTCAAAGAGCACTAGGCGAGCGTATTGGGAATCGTGGAAACCGACCGACTAATCTCGTAGGGATAAGGCTCGTGAGCAAACACAAGCTCGGCTAGCTCCTGAAACCTCTACACCGAACAAGATCTTTCAACGAGCAGGATCCTCGGATCGGAAAAATTTTCCCGCAAAATTTTTTCAAACTTTAAAAGTGAGTCTCGCCTTAGGGGCCGAGCAGATCCTCGATCAAAAAAATTTTCCCATAAAAATTTTTCAAACTTTCAAAGCCGAGCCTCGCCTTAGGGGCCGGTCGGGGAACAATCCTCTAGCAAGTCACGCACTCATTGTTCATTTTGCTCATTTTTATTTACTTAGTGAACAGGTAAAAGGCAATGCAAAGGAAAGCATATTTCATCAAATGAGATCTATTTACAAGGCAAAAAGTGGCCGAAGCCGATTACAACAGCCCAACCGGGCTTACAAAAGCAAAAGAAATCAACCCCTACCAACTTGTCACATCTCCCACCATATCAACCTCGCCGAGACCCTCGCCGCCTCCTACCCGCCCGGCCTCGGGACCGCCACCACCTCGCCACTTCCTCCTCGCTCGACCTTTGGGGCCGCTACCTCTTCCCGACTCCTTCGCCTCCCGGCGGTCTCCCCATCCCCTTGATGTGAGTCGTGCATGCGGGCCCTAGAGGAGGCCTCCCGAAAGAAGCGTCGATCACAGGCGGGATACCACGAAAGATCTACGCCCGGCTCCACCAAATCCTTGATGCGGACATGAAAATCGGGGGTGGAGGCGGGTGCTGCTTGGCGTAGGCCCGAGCGGCTCTCGAGGTGGGCGGAAGGCGAGCTCTTGATGCGGACATTTGAGCTGGAATACATCCTCAGTAAACATCCTAAAAACAAAGGATCATCGGTTAAATCTCGACCAAAACCAAAGGAAACAGCGAAGAGGGTACTTACTCCTCAAAACAACCTTGGTCCCGTCCCATCCAATTCCGGTCGACGCTACCCTCTATGAGTCAAGCAATGGCGAGACCCTCAACGGCCAATTCCCGGGGCAGCGAGGCAGCAAGGTCGGAGCCCTCTCGGGCGGGTGAGCGGCGGCCCCTCCCGGCAGCGGCAGATCGCGGCCGCTTACGTAGAGGCTCCAATTCTTCACCCTCGGAAAGCTTCGATCGCCCGATCTGGATTGCCCCACGAGGACCCTCGGCCGCCACGGCCACCGGCCCACCAACGGTCGGAGTTAATGCGGCGAGTTCCCTCGCCCGAGGTAGCGGGAGGCTCGACCGCCTCGGGTGGAGCCGAGGCGGCCGCGGGAGCAACGGCTCGGGGCGAAGGCGACAAGACCACAGCACCGGCGGCAGGTTCCCGAATCACCACCCCACCGGCAGGCGGGTGGCGCCACCGTCGTCCCGTCCTTGACTCACTCCCACCAAGGAGAGTCGGGATGCTCGGCATTCGATCCATCGGCTCGGGAGGCGGCGAGAAAACTCGGGAAATTAGGTACTGCAGAACACGTATCGGGTTAGCCATGATTAATCTCGAGACGTCACCTTTCAAGGGGTAAGATGTACTGATCGGCCGAGGTGTCGGGGGTAGCGAGAATAGTCGCACACGGCGGCGAGATCCTCGCTCTCTTAAGGGTGGTCTGCTGGCGGTGAGAGGCGAGGCACAAACTCCAACTTTCTTAGGGCGAGGTTGAAGTCGAAGTTCAGCTCGTCATCCTTCGGGAACGGATAATCTGCAAAACAAAAAGGAAAATTAGATCGAGAACACCTCGGCCATAATACACAAGTGCGAGGCTCACCCTTCTTCTTTTCCCGGAAGGAAGTGGGGATGTTAATCTCCCAAGTAGAAGAGCCGACCGCCGATTTCCGGCTCCCGATACCCGAGAACCACTTGGTCTTCCGGTCCTTGAGGCTCTTGGTGATGCCCTCAATCATGCATCTTTTCCGGCTCTTCACGTAATACAGCCCCAGGGGCTTTATTGAGGTCACTAAATGGGTGATTTCCCGGGGGTAGGGAGCCGGAACACCCGTAGAGCAACCCCAAGACCGTCATCGAGGCAAAGGACACAGCCACTTGTTAGGATGGATCTGCGGTGGGGCGATATCCCAAAAGTTCAGCGAGATGAGAGAGGTTAGGGTGCGGGGGGAATCGAAGCCCTGCACCCATGATATCGAAATTGATTGCCACCATCCCGTCGGGTGGTTGATCAGCCCTTTCTGTTGGGTTGGGGGCATGGAGGTGAACTTCCGATGGGATCCTCCACTCCACCCTCATCGCGTCCAACTCGGTGGTGACGGAGCTCATCCACTCCTCCAAACTCACGACCCATTCGAAGGGAATACAACCCGGTTCGATCTCACAGGTCGGGAGGAAGGATCGTGCGGGAAGGTGCGGAGATAATCGGGAAAATCAAAATCCGGAGGCCCCGGCCGAGAGAGTCCATGAAATCTACCCACAAATGGTACCCGCCTCAATCTCCTTCTTCCTCTCCTCTTCTTCCTTCCCACTCTCATCCTTTTCGCAACGAGCGACATCCCCGCGGACTCGGCCATCCAGGCCACCTCGCCCTCGGCCAACAGAGTCCGGACCTCCTCATCGCCGCTCGGCGCCTCTTCCGCTACCATCTCGAGGCCCATTTCCACTCCCAAATCCGACAACCCCTCGAAGGCGGAGTTCCCGATCCCTTCGCGGGGCACCGTTCCTACGGGAACCACGATGGAGGCGTCGCCGGCTTCCGCCTCATCCCCTCTATGGAAGATACGCCCGAGGCCTTCGTCATCCGAGGGACCGACGAGACGGACGCACCTATCCCTCGATCCTACCCACGGTCCTACCCCGAAGCCTCGGGAACCCAGCGCCACCCGGGACCTTACCATCGCAACCCAAAATGAGAAAGAAACAGAGAATGCAGGAAGGAATCCGACTAGAGACTTACCAAAAATGGCGGAAACAAGGACAACGGACGAACCGGGAACTCAACCGTTAATGATAGAAAGCTTATGACGAATCGCTCCCGAGTCACTCGAAGATACAGTGCGGCTCTTGATGCAAGGCGAAAAGTTCTCAAAAAGGGAAGAAAAATCGTATTTATGGAAGGAGGGAGGGACCAACCGGCAAATTTTTATTTCAAATTCGAGGATCAAAATGAAAATTTGAGAAGTTGAGTGACCGTTTGACGGACCGTGTCGATCGCGCGTGTCGCACAAGCGCCATCATAACCTACGCTCACGCGCGCGAAGGTCACCCCAAAACGTCATTTCCTATTCCTGAATAGACTCGTTGCTTCCCGATATGCTTCCTTTCCCGGGAAGCCTCCGAAAGCTCCGGGTCGCCTTTGCTCTCCTGAATCCCCTCTGCTCATCTACCCAAGTTGGCGACTCGGGTCATCACCTCGACCTCGGGAAAACCCAAAGGCCAAGGTGAGGGTAATTGTTGTGGAACACTCCTCGGCCTCCGGCCCAATATGGCCCAAGAGCGAGGCCGTGCGACACAGGCTCCCTTAGGAGCCCGCTAGGTAGCGGCCGACCCGGGACCTTCCCGGTCGAGCGGAGCGGCTCAAGCCGAGCAGGCTGGTCGGAGACACGAGAGGCTGGAGAACCTTTCTCCCAAGACCGGGACCGACCAGCCGGGCACCGGGATCCGGCGGCGGTTGAAGGCCACAACCGAGCACGGAAAAGCGGCAGTGCGTGTCCAAGTCGAGAAATCATCCCTACAATAGGAATAAATCTCCCAACAGTGAACGCATTGAATGCTAACATTCCTTGTAATAGTAATAGTGTACTTTAGTTATCAGTCGGTCCACCGGCGGCTAAGCCGTCTGGCCAGGATGGACCATCAACATCCTTTGTACGAAGCCGTACATCCGGCATTTAATAAGGATCCATGCATTAAATGCATGGCCCCTAATTTCGGGGATTCTAGGGCAGCACTTGAACCCTATAAATATGGCCATAACGGCACAATAAAAGGATTCCGATGGATCCACACTTAGCACAGGCCTAAACCACCCGGCAACCACTGTCTTCTCTCTTGCTTTACTGCATTATCGCATTTAATGAAGCTCTCATCCCAATCATTCGTATTCAATATCTCGCATTCATTATCCATTAAACATTAATGCCGGTATTCATTTCTCATTTATTGTTCTACTCGGTAATTCCATTAGCCACATCACCATCTAAGATTTTATCGGTTACAACACCTAGAAAACGCACCCCTGCATCGGCATATACACCCACCTCAAATTTTTGTTTATTTTCGTCCGATTTTACGTATACATTCATAGTATACGGTGCGGTTTGCATGTACTTGATTCGTTGGGGCTCATTTTCAAGTGGTTTTACTTGCTCTCAAGATAAAGTCATTTCATCTTTGAAAATATTACGTCGAGCCGTGAGCACCAGTAAGGACACATTTATTTTGTGGGCAAAGGATTATATCCTTGACTCGACTTACCTTATTGTTCGTGTTGCTTGAGTTTGTTGCCGTTGCTATTTTTGAAGCTTGTTCGTGTTCAAGAAGATATTAGTACCTTTTAGTTCAAGAAGTATTACTTTTGTGATTTTCTTGTTTCTTTTGTTGTTTTTTCTTTGGTTATTTCCGTCTCTAATATTGTAAAAGCCTTCGTTGGTGCACTTATAAACCAACATGAATATATGGTTAGTAGATATTATATACTCCCTCCGTCCAGAAGTTATCTTCACGGTTGACTTTTTAACTTGATTTTGTGTGAGAATTATTTCATAGTAATATGTGTACAAAAGTTGTTTTATATGAAAGATCAACTAGCATATCATTTATATAAAACAACTTTTGTATACATATTATTATAAAATAATTCTCACACAAAAATCGTTAAAAAGTCAAGTGAAGATAACTTCGGAATGGAGGGAGTAATCCACTCTGGTGTAGAACTGAAAATCAACTTAAGTGATTTTATAATTTCCTATGTACAACTTTATTGACTTAGTTTATTTTTATAACTAAACATTATATTTATTATATAAAATGAATGGATACAAATTATTTATTTTAGTTTTATGTCGTTAATGTATCTCCATATTATGAATATAAACATTTTAGCTATTTTATTTTTCACATAATTTTCTTTACAAATTTATTTTTTAATACTTGTAAATATATAGGCCTCAATTTTTCTAATTTAATTTTCTTAAAGAATCTAATATTTTAAAATTTCCAATGCAAATTCCTATATATAACTTTATTGATTTACTAGTATAAGAGCTCGCGAATTTCGTAGGATAATGAAAAAAATTATATGTATAATAAAAAATTAAATTTAAAAATTTATAATACACAATCTATTTAAATTAAAAATATGTAAAAAGTAAAATTAAATATATAAAACACTAATAAAATCACAAATTTAAATTTCACGTCAAAAACTGTACTTGTAATTATAATTTTGATTTTTTTTTATAAATAACATTATTTGTATATTTACATGATTTTCCATCGAAACTAAGACATAGAAATTCGATCGTCTTTTGATTTTGACTTTAGAGACTGCAACATATATATAAATAGTTTAAATATACACCATGTTTAAATAGTTTAATTTAGTTTAGAAATATATTATATAGTATACTCTCCCCCAAGAAATCAGCCGTTTAGGTTTTTTTTTTTTTTTTTAAAAAAATATTCTGCCTACATTATTTTGGTATAAAATAGTAGCAAATTTGTTGAGATAATAAATATTAACGTATCATATGTTGCATAATTTATGGAACTAAATTATCGATTAATACTTTAATCGTAGATTTGACTATAATTTATATCAATTTGATATGTTTTGAATTAATCTGTAATTAATTCAAATTTAATTCTATTATAGATTTGATTTGAATTAAACATTATATTTTCAATATTCCATTACAATATCCATTGAAACTCCTCCTAAAATACAACCTAAAAAATAGGAATTCAATTTTATATTTTTGTTCCCACACAAACGCATATCTAGATATTTCTTTTATTTAACAAAAATAAAGTAAATAAAAACACACAAATTATTTAAGATTTTTTTATTTAATTTGTTTCTCTTGATATATTTTAATAAAAATTTTGAATAATTTTCGCATTATTTGTTTATGTATTTGTCTTTATTACTCATAAATTTTGAATAATTCAAACTTCAATTCCAAACACATGTTCTGATATATACTACCTCCGTTATGATTTAAACTGCTCAAAATTAAATGATACATATTTTATAAAAATGTTGTTTATTAGTCTTGAAAAGTGTAAGGTAAAGAGTAAATTAGTTTTTTCAATTTTATTAGAGTGAGTAATTAAGTGGAAAAATTTAATTATAATGGAGAATTGAGTGATATGAGATGTAAATAAGAGATGCTTGTAAGGATTTAGTTTGAAAGGGTAGAATTGTTTTTTGTTTTTGGGTAGAATTATTTTTTTTTTGATATTTTGGGTATGCAAAAACAAAAATGTAATGTCTATATTGAAATTTTGAGCAATAAAATGTGTAACTTGGGAGAGTGTAATTTTAAATATTATATTTTCATTATGTTATTTAACTTTTAAGTAAATAAATAGCCGAATCCATACACGATAATTTACATATGCCATACAAAATTAACTTTAACTCAAATAAAATTGTATTCTAAATTAAAATTGAATACAATTAAAAAATATATCAATCATAATCTTCAAAGTAATTGGTCGTCCATCATATCTTTATAGATATATACCTGATCATTAATTTTAAAATATGAATCTTCAAAAAAAAAAAAAAAAGATCACGATAAAAAAACAATCAAAAACAAAGGAAGAAATTAAAATCAACTCCTCATACGAAATATGCATCTAGTCTAGTAAAAAAATACCGATTGATACGGATAAAAATGTCGGGTCCAACTGCACGTAGGGCTAAATACGACCAGCCCAATAGGGCCCAAATGACGTTATTAGATACCTAGATAAAGGGAGGAAAACCCGAGATGGGCCCGAGCCCGAGATCGGCGAAACCAGGCTACGAAGCCCTAAACCTACCTACGGGGGGCCACGAGGCCCGAGGCACAGTATGGAGAGGGCCACGAGGCCCAAGCCCAACTACGAGATAGGCCACGAGGCTTACAACCGAATGCAGGCCGCGAGGCCCAAAACCCGATCTGCAGGTGGGCCGAGAGGCCCGAGGCGAGATTTGAAGAGTATGTGAGGGTTTTTACTAAGCCCATGGCGGTTATTTATACGATAAGATCAAGAAACGCTTTGGAAGGAACGAGTAGTTGATATAATTGAGGCCCAAGTCAAGGAATATCTCCTATATTCCTTCGTTGACTAGATCGACCTCCGTCCGGGGGAATTCGTAGATCTAATACTGATTTCTTGAGGAATAAGTTATTTACACACGACATCATGGCGAGCGTGTGGGATAATGCCTTGAAACCGTAATGACGGTTATTACTTTTAACTTACGTATAAAGGACACACCCCGCGAGGAGGTAACGGTATCGAATCACTATCACTCTCACTTAGCTACCTTACACGTACTTTCTTGAGTGTTTTGGTGACTTTGACTTGAGCGTCGGAGTGCCTACGCCGGAGAACCCTCCGGGGTGTTTTGCGAGTACATTTGTTCGAGGAAGCTAAGGATCTTAAGTGCGTAAAGGCTTTACCCCGTGAACCCGGGTGGGGAAACAGGCCCAGTCGGTTTTACGCATTAATTGGCGCCGTCTATGGGAAAAGAAGAGGCTGAGGCGTGAGTTTCAACTTCTTTTCTTTTCTAATTATCTGAAAGAAGGACATCATGACGGGTGAACGTACACCCATGAGACCGATTGCACTAGTACCCGGTGGAGGAAGGATAACCCCGCAAACCCAACACGGGGTGAAGGCGTGCCCCACCCCGTGCCTCCGGTGGCTATGCCCAACAACTGGAGGACCGCCACTTAATTCTGATGGCACAAGGTGAGAGCTTCGACTCTGGCAACACCATCCGGGAGTAGGAGGCTGCTGTTAGAGAGGAAGGGGGAACATGCCTTCCTCTTCTCTGCAATACCGGAAGGAATACCTATGGTAGGGATCCCGGTGCGGCCAATGCTCCAACCGAGAGGATACCTCGAGAGAATCCTAGAACCCAGGTTGCCTCTGTCGCTCTAACCGGGAGCAAATGGATGACATGATAGCTCGAGTTGTGGCCGAGGGCAATGGCTGGAGGAGGAGGACCTCCACTGTAGGGAGGACTGAGAACCGGGATCGGAGAATCTGCTGCTCGAACCCAACCGGGAGCAGGCGGGGCCAGTATCAAGAGGAGAGAAGGAGAGAGGTGGAGTCCGGGGAACCGGGAGGAGGCCACAGGAGGCTGAAGGAGCCCAAGAAAGAAGGTCGGCCAGTCCCTCGGCCGAGGAGGCTGAGTCCCGAGGAAGTTGCACGAGGGAAGGAGACAGCCGCCGGCAATGAGGAAGTAAGATCGAGGACCAAGAAGAGGGAACAGGGACACCGATGCTGAGGCCATGAAAGACCAGATCGAGATCCTTGAGGAAACAAATGGACAACATGAAACATCGAGATGGAAAATCGGGTTAGTATGCCTCGACCGTTACGGGTTGCCAATTTCTTGAGAATATCTTACAAGATGAATTGCCTAGCAATTTTAAACCTCTTAATTATGAATATGATGGTACGATGACCCCTATGATCATTTGGTGAGATTTGAAAATGCGGCCCTCCTCCATCGATATGGGGAGGGTGTGAAGTGCGAGTCTTTCTTACTACTCTATCTAAGGCCAGCGGTGGTTTAGCTTGACTAGAACCCAATTCCATCAACTCCTTTGAACAGTTTGGAGAGCTCTTCTTGCATCAATTTGCTAGTGCAAGGAGGCAACCTGTAGCTACGCTAACATTGTTTAACATGAAGCGAGGGAGAATGAAAGCCTACGGGCCTTCATGAAGAGATTCAATCAGCGGCACTAGAGGTTCCAACCGCCACCTCGGAGAGTAAAAATTAATGCTTTTACTAGTAACCTCCGAGATGGAGACTTGTTTTCCTCCACGGCTAAGAAGCTTGATTCGGACGTTCGATGAAGCTGCTAAGGAGGCGGAGAAGTACGTCACATTGGAGGAGGTAAGAAAGGCAAAGAGAGCCGAGGTCAAACCAAGTGGACTGAAAAGAAGAAGGAATCATCGAAGAAAAGCTCAACAGCGAGAACTGAGAAAGGCTGCAAAATCTGACCTCGCTCTAGGTTCGACAAGTATACCCCACTGAAGCTTGAGCCGAGCGGAGCTCTTTGGAAGTGGCATCGACCATCCGGAAATGAAGTTTCCATGGACACGGTCAGGGGGCCTCAAAACCTAAGTCGAGATAAGTTTTGTCGTTTCCACAATAAATATGGACATGACACTAACAATTGTTTTCACTTACGTGATGAGATTGAGAGGATGATCCAAGCCGGACATCTTAAAGAGTTTGTTTACGAGAGATCGAGTTAGCTCAGAGGTCAAAAAAGAAAAGAAGCCGATGATAAAGGCGAGGAAAAAGGAAGGATGGTCGAAGGGAGGCGGGAGGAGAGACCCTCCCGAGAAGAGAGGACTTATCCAGATGATAGTCGGAGGTCCAGCGAGAGGAGACTCCTTCCGCGCTAGAAAAGGCTGGAGAGAGGACCCTCGGGAGAGAGGTAGGAGAAATGTCCAGAGAGGTGGATCACAAAGAAGCTGCCCATACACCTCGGATTCATTTTGGCCCGAGAGGATGGAAGCTTAAGGAAGGAGGACCACGGTGATGCACCGTCATCACAGAGATATGGCGGGATATACGGTAGCACGAATCTTCATAGATACGAGGAGCTCGCAGACATCATCTTCTGGAATGTTTCAAGAAGATGAATTTGAATATAGAAATGCAACTTGATGGATACGGCGTTATGCGGATTCACCGGAGGAAGCGGTACACCCTGCAGGCCGAGGTAACCCTCCGAGGTGGGGATAGGTGAAGCTCCACGGAGGAGGGTGGTTATGACAAATTTTTAATTGTGGATGTACCCTCATCCTATAACATGATTTTTGGTAGGCCATTGTTGAACCTATTTCGGTGGTTATATCAACTTATCACATGAAACTCAAGTTTCCGAGTGAATGACGAGGTGGGTGAAGTAGGCGGAGATCAGTGCAATCCGAGAAAATGCTACGTGGAGGCGGTAAAGATAGCCGATAAAGAGCTACATCGCAGCTGAAAAGAGACAAAGAGGTAGGCCGAGAATCCAAGAGGTGCAAGATTTCCGAAGAAATCGATCCTCCAAAGATGGAAGCTGAAGGAGAGGCGATGATGGTGGAGTTATATCCCGAAAAGAAAGGATACACAACGAAGATTGGAACCCAGTGGAGCCGTAGTTGGAGAAGGACACAGTAGCGGCTCTACGAAGAAATGCGGACGTTTTTGCTTTTTCTTCCTCGACATGACAGGTATCCCGAGGAGGTGGCGATGCATCACCTGAACATGGATCCTAAAGCTAAACCAATAAAACAGAAATTAAGGGTCTTCGGACCGAGAGAAAGATGTCATTACGAAGGTGGAAGTAGAAAAGGCTGCTTTGGAGGCGGGACATGTCAGCGAATACAATTCCCCACTGGCTATCCAATCTTTGTGTTGGTGGCGAAACCAGGGGAAATGGAGAATGTGCATAGATTTACGAGACCTGAACAAGGCTTGTCCTAAGGATCATTATCCCTTGCCTAGGATTGACCGGATAGTCGACTCTACATCGGGATTTGAGTGCTAAGTATGATGGATGCCTATCAAGGCTACCATCGGCTACAAATTTTCCCTCCGGATATCCCAAAGGTTAGTTTCATTATTGTTAGTGGAACTTTCTCGTTATATTAGAATGCCCTTTGGGTTGAAGAATGCAGAGCTACCTATCGAGAGAATGGTGGATAAAATGTTAGAGACCATTAGGGAGGAACATGGAGGTCTACGTTGATGATATGCTCGTGAAAAGCGTAGAAAGCTGGAAAACATGTGGCGGACACGGAGGAAGCTTTCTCGGTGCTCGGGAGAAATGGCATGAAGGTGAATCCAGCAAAGTGTTCTTTTGGAGTGAGATCTGGGAAGTTTCTCGGATATATGGTGACCCGGCGGGAATCGAGGTTAACCCTGCTAAGGTGAAAGGCGTGCTTGATATGCGGCCCCTCCAATATCAAGGAGGCTGCAGAGGCCGAATGGGAGAATTACGGCTTTAAGCGAGATTCATAGCCAGATCTGCGGAGAGGAGCCATCCCTTCTTTAAAATCTTGAGGAAGGGATCTAAGTTCGAGTGGAATGAGCAATGCCGGCGAGGCGTTCGAAGAGCTTAAACAGCACAGCCCAGCTTACCTACATTAACGAAGCCTATACCGGGAGACACTTTACCTCTACCTCTCTGTAGGTGGGGTCTCACTCGGCTCCGTGCTTTGGTGAGGGAGGAGGGGTCAACCCGAAAACCCTGTTTACTACATTAGTAAGCTCATACGGGGAGGCTGAAGTGAGATACTCGGAGATGAAAGCAGCCACGACTATAATGGTCACTTGCACGGAGGTTACGGCCTTATTTTTGTCACATAAGGTCATTGTTCGGACTAACTACCTTTTGAAAGCAGGTGATAGGGAGAGTTGATCTTTCGGGGAGGATGGTCAAGTGGGCCGTCGAACCGGGAGAATATGATGTGGATTTCGAGCCACGGAGGACCATAAAAGCACAAGCCCTCTCTTACTTCATCCGGAGGGTACACGTGCGGCTGGAGGAAGGAGAATGGAAGGTATATGTTGGCGGCTCGTGTCTATGCGGGGTTGTGGAGGCTGGATCGTGATCATTGATCCGAGAGGGCCAGAAACTTCAGTGGCGGTGAGGTTTGAATTCATCACCTCCAACAATGAAGGCTGAGTACGAGGCCACTGATTCGAGGAATGGAGATGGCCGCGAGACACAGGAGCGGAGTCGGGTGGTCATGTTTTCAGATTCCCAACTTGTAACCCAGCGAGTTACGAAGTGCGAAGCCAAAGATGAGAAGATGGTGGCCTACCTTCGCCGAGTAGCCGAGCTGCGAGGGAAGGTTCGATTCCTTTGAGGTCAGCGAGATACCTCAAGAGGAAAACTCCGGAGCGGATAGCCTTTCAAAGTGGCGAGTTCAGCAACACTACCGAGGAGGGAAGATCACCTTGGTGACTGCAGAAGCTGAATCAACAAATCCCTCGGTAGGGGTCATCGGAGCTGAAAATGATTGGAGAACCAGCATATATCGAGTGTTGCAGAACCCGGAGAGCTGCCCGAGATAAAGGAAAGCTCGGAATTGGAGAATCCGATACACGATGATCGAAGACAAGATGTGCGGCGGTCCTACACGCAGCCTTACTTGAGATGTTTATCCCCTCAAGAAGGGAGGTATGTAATTAAGGATATACACGAGGGTTGTTGTGCGACCATGCGGGAGCTCGAGGCGATAGTCCGGAAAACCTTGAGGGCCTGGATACTTCTCGGCCTACCATGACCCGGGACGCCAAGAGGCTGGGTGAAGAAGTGCGAGAAATGCGTAAGCATGGCCGCCTCATCCTCCTCCTGCAGAGGAGATGGGTACCATGCACTCTCCATGTCCCTTTGCGAAGTGGGGGATGGACCTAGTGGGCCCATTCCCAATTGCGGTGGGCGGCGGAAGTTTCTATTGGTGGCGGTAGACTACTTGACAAGTGGGTGGTTTGTACCTCTAGCGAGGATAGAAGAAGGTAACATAATCAAGTTTTTATGGAGATATATTTGCTTTGCAAGTTTGGTATACCTAGAATCACGGTATCGGATAATGGAACCCGGTTTATGGGAAACATGGTACGGGAATGGTGTGATAACACGAAGATTGTCGAGAGGTTCACATCGGTGGCGCACCCCCGTGCCAACGGTCAAGTGGAGGTCACCAACATAACTATTGTGAACGGGATACGTGCCCAACTGGACAAAGGCTGGAGGGAGGTGGGTCGATGAGCCGAGTCGATTTGTGGGCTTATCGGACCACCCCGAGAGCCAACGGAGGAGTCCCCTTCCACCTAGTGTATGGGGCAGCCGCGGTTATACTGCAGAGGTGGGGATGGAGACACATCGTTTAGCCCACTTCCGGAAGGTAGAAATGAAGAACTAATGAGAGAGAACCTAGACATGCTAGAGGAGGAGCGTGAGATCGCTCACCTAAAAATGAGAAGTATAAAAGCCGCATAAAGGCCTGCTTATGACCAGAAAGTCGTAAGTCGGAGATTTGAAGAAGGAGATCTAGTCTTGAGGCAAGGCGACGCGTTGAAAAACATTGGAAAGTTCGATCCCAAGTGGGAGGGGCCGTACAAGGTGACCGGGGTCCTCCGAGGAGGAGCTTACGAGCTACAAGACATGGAAGGAAATCAAGCGGCTAGACCACGGAATGTCTACCATTTGAAGAGGTTTTATACGAAGAAAGTACCCGCCTCGCAAGTAGGTGGTTCTTTTTATGATTAGTGTTGTTTTATTTATGTTACTGAATAAATTGTAATTTTGCTCCACCGGTACTCTTTTTTCCCCTCCTGCGGGTTTCCCACCTGGGTTTTACCGTAGGGAGGTTTTTAAAGAGGCGGCCAAGTTAATTCTTAACTTGCGTTGATCGATTATGGTCAATGGGGCAAATTTGTTTATCAATTAATGAAAGCGATTTTCATTATCTATGAGTTTATGAGTTCATTCTTTCGTTGAGTACGATTGAAATAATATAAATACATGCTATTCGATACAATTGCATCACAACACCACGATTGATTACGTGAGAATTAATAACTTGCGAGAAAGTTAAACAACAAATAAAATGCATGACAAGCATTCAATGAGAAATACAATGAGCATTCACGAAATGAATTCGCATTATGAGAAAGCGAAGCTAAGAGATAGCTTCAAAAACACTAAAGTTAAACCTACGAGAGAGGTTTAACCCACCTAAACCCAGAGAGGGTTACAAGAAAGAAGCTAAGAGATAGCTTCAAAACACTAAAGTTAAACCTGCGAGAGAGGTTTAACCCACCTAAACCAGAGAGGGGTTACGAGAAAGAAGCTAAGAGATAGCTTGAAACACTAAAGTTAAACCTGCAGAGAGGGTTTAACCTACCTAAACCAGAGAGGGGTTATCGGTGTAATACCCCGAAATCCTTATATGAAATATTAATGCATGTTATTAATTTTAATAAATTAAGTATTATAATATGATAATTTTTCTAATTGAAATAGAAATTAAAAATTTTATAGTGTTTAATAATGTGTATTTATGTACAAATATATTTTCATCGAAGTATTAAATAGAATATATATATATATATATATATATATATATATATATATATATATATATTAAAAAGGATAAAGTTAAGTAAATATATAAATATTTATATATTAAATTGATAAATTACAGAAATTACGGCAATCCTATCTTCTTCTTTTTCATTTGCTTCCTCGGTAAGCTAGGAGAAAGCAGTAAATGCGTTTAGCCGTTCGCCGCCTTATTTAAATGGCAGTTTTCTCGGTATTATCATATTATATATGGAAATGTTCGTAGCGATTCGTAGATTGTAGAAATAAGATCAGCTTGTTGTTTGATTCCTGTAGCGTCGATAATTTAGTGCGAAGCTTGAAAATTATTATTTAAATGTGCTTTTTCATTCAATCACTACCGTCGTTTCTGACGATAGGTGGACGAGGCTTATACCGTTGTGAAGTCTGTAGTGCGTAGAGTAGAATTCTATTCTCCATTGTTAGAATCGGTGTACGAAATTAGTAGAAAAATAGGCCGAAAGTGACGCGTAGAAACGGGTTTCAACGTTTAGAATTAAACTTTATTTTTGTGGATTCTTACGTTTCGAGTCATTATGGGATGTAGTAAAGGTCATAGGCCTAATCGTGAGTAGGAAGCTTGATGAAAATGGAGTATCAAAAGCTTGAAATGGACGTTAATGGCGTAAGTGAAAATTTGGTCGTTCTCTGTCAAAATGGCTGTCACCTTTCCGGTGACCGTTTGAGGCGAGGCTTGGGTGAAATAGGAAGCCGAGATTGTAAGGATTCCAACGGTATTTTCGGTTTTCCAATCGGAGGTGTAGAATGACCGTAGGGACCTCTTGTACAAAAGCTTGAAAGTAGAGGAGGCCAAAGAGAATTAGATTAACTTCAGGGACTAAAATGCAAATTCTGAATTCTGGTCAGTTGACCAGTCAACGGTCAACGGTCAATGTTGACTTTCCATTTAATTACAATTTTGCCCCTCATTTTCAAACGCTTGTAGAATCTTCGTTTTTCATCCGATTTGATCCAAACCAGCGTCAAATTGTTTCAAATTCAAAGATCTACATTTTAATTCTAAAATCACGGGATGAACAGCATTATAAAAATGACCGTTTTACCCCTGAATGGCTATACGCCGTAAACTCCCGTTTTTAATCCAAATTCTTTGTTTCAAGTCCGTTTTTATCCCAACGAGTTTCTACACGCTCTAAATAGGATTATATTATCAATAAATTAGCTAGTTTATCTTTTGACCATCTAACATATTAATCGAACTTTAAAATCCTTAGGAAAAGGCTGATTTGCCCTTTAACCTCTAGACCAAATCCGGTGGTCCTATAACTTTAGGAAGCTCTTATTATAGTTATTATAAGTTAATTATCATATCTATTATAATGTTCTGAGCACACGATATCATTTCTAGGGCCGAGAAGAACCTGAAGCATAAAAGCGATTACGCTCCAAAGCGATGCTCATATCTAATCGGGTGGGATAATTTCCACTCTTAATTGAGGTTAACATTCCATGTTATGATTGCTATGTTAAGGTGCAATATGTGAGTAATATATGTCATGATTATGCAACAATTGTGATATTATGTTCAAGCCGGGTAATGGCCCGTACTATGTGTATTATGTTCAAGCCGGGTAATGGCCCGTACAATGTTCAAGCCGGGTAATGGCCCGTACTATGTGTATTATGTTCAAGCGGGTAATGGCCCGTACTATGTGTATTATGTTCAAGCGGGTAATGTCCCGTACTATGTTCAAGCCGGGTAATGGCCCGTCTGATGTTCAAGCGGGTAATGGCCCGTATAATGTGCACATGAGTTATGTTTTCATGTTATGTGTTATTTGCATATACATTTTATCAGTGCAATCATTGAGATTATTCCACCGGGTGTATTTGAAACACTCACCCCTCATATCCATTATTACAGATCTTGAGTTTGATGTGGAGGGACGATGAGGATGCGGCAACTGTACCTTTTGGTTTGATTGTGTAATTATTGTATATATTATGAGTTATGCTACTTGGAGTGAAAAATAATGGTTCTTTTGTTTGACTAGTATAAATATATTAGTTGAAACGTGTAACAAAACATATTTTGCCCTTCTTCTTTTGATGTGTAATTATCGCATGTGAGCGAGGTTTGTTAAATTCTTCTTTCTCAAGTACGTATCAGCGATTTACGGTTGCTTTGGGGTATTATTTTTAATTTGGTTATAGCTTCCGCTTATAAAGATAATAATTTTATTATCGTATCTCTGGAAATGAGTTTGAAATGGTATTTTAGTAGCGCTTCAGCCCCAAAGTGATATTATTTTAAAAAGAAAGAGAACTTGGGGCGCTACAATCGAATGAAGCTAAGAGATAGCTTGAAAACACTAAAGTTAAACCTACAGAGAGGGTTTAACCTACCTAAACCCAGAAAGGGGTTATGAGAATGAAGCTAAGAGATAGCTTGAAACACTAAAGTTAAACTGCGAGAGAGGGTTTAACCTACCTAAACCCAGAGAGGGGTTATCGGAATGAAGCTAAAAGATAGCTTGAAACACTAAAGTTAAACCTGCGAGAGAGGGTTTAACCTACTTAAACCAGAAAGGGGTTATGAGAATGAAGCTAAAAGATAGCTTGAAACACTAAAGTTAAACTGCGAGAGAGGGTTTAACCTACCTAGACCCAGAGAGGGGTTATCGAGAATGAAGCTAAAAGATAGCTTGAAACACTAAAGTTAAACTGCAGAGAGGGTTTAACCTACTTAAACCCGTAAAGGGGTTATGAGAATGAAGCTAAAAGATAGCTTGAAACACTAAAGTTAAACTGCAAAGAGGGTTTAACCTACCTAGACCCGAGAGAGGGTTATCGGAATGAAGCTAAAAGATAGCTTGAAACACTAAAGTTAAACCTGCAGAGAGGGTTTAACCTACTTAAACCCGAGAAAGGGGTTATGAGAATGAAGCTAAAAGATAGCTTGAAACACTAAAGTTAAACCTGCAGAGAGGGTTTAACCTACCTAAACCCGAGAGAGGGGTTATCGAATGAAGCTAAAAGATAGCTTGAAACGCTAAAGTTAAACCCGCGAGAGAGGGTTAACCTATCTAGACCAGAAAGGGTGTAATAGTTAAAAAGATGGCTTTAAAGAGCTTGGTTATACCTACGATAAGGATTTAACTGACTAAGTGTAAGACAAGACGGGGCTTTCGAGGCCTTGACCAAGCCCACAAGTCGGCTAAACTCGCACCTAAGAAAGGTCTTGGGGTGTGGAAAAGCTGCTGAAACGGCGAACTCGTTAAGTTAAACCTATAAAGTTTAGCTAAACTCGTGTCGAGAGAGGACTATTAAACTTAAATCTATGAAAGACTTAAAGCTAGCAAGTTGGACTTATGAGTGTCTGACGAGGTTAGTCCCAAGAAGGGGATTACGAGGCAGGAAACTAAGGCATATTTGGCTAGGGTTTAACCCGACTAAGCACAGTGAAGCCTAAGATAAGAAACTAAGAAATAGTTTCGAAACATCAATATAAACCTAAGGGTTTTTGTAGAAGAGAAAAGCTAAGACCCTAGAAAGGGTTTGACCGGCTTCAAAACCCCAAAGGGTTAAGGAATGCTAAGTCCAGGAGCACGTAGAGCTTACTTGCTCCTCGAAGGAGTGACATGAAAGCGGAAATGGACCATGGGCTGCATGTCGGCTAAGCGGAACATGCAGAGAGGATTCAATCGGCTGAACCCCAAAATGTTTGACAAAAACGAGGCTGAAAGGAAGTCTCCTAGAGCCAACTCGACTCTTTAGCAAGAGCCCGAGTTGGATAAGTGAGAAATCGAGACATAAGCGACAAAGCCTACGGGAAGGGCTTAGATAGATCACGCACCTAAGAAGGGTGATGAGAACAAGAAGTCGGAAAAGCCTTTTGAAATACTAAGTTTTACCTACCAAGTAGGGTGCTAACTTACGTAAGCATGAGAAAAACTATCTAAAGAAAATCCCGAGACTATGAAGTCAAGGGAAAATCGGAAGCCTAAAGCATAAAACCCTAGAGAAGGAAAATGGGGGTTTTGAGCGGATGAGTTATCGGCTATAAGGAAAAGGATACGTACACGCTACTAGCTAGCATTATGTTCCCAATGATTAAGTCATGCATACAAGCTAATAGTTTAGAGGCTAGACGGTTTGTAAACATGCGGTGAAAATTGAGTATGAGAAACACAAATAAACGACATATAACTCCCAGCAAGGGAGGACACAAGTACTCATGCAAATAACAAGCTCCCGTGTGAGGATAAACACCAGAAATGAAAACTAGTTCCCGGCAAGGGAAGGAGCACGAGATAAACGAGAATTAACTCTCGGCGAGGGAGGATCGCATATGATCATACCAAAGGCCCCCTACAAGGGGGCAATAGAGTGCAAAAACATAATGTGAACTCCCAACGGTGGGGAGAGCGAGTTTAAAATGCCAAACCGGCATAAGGAAAGGAGAAAGAAAGAGCGAGAATTCATTACAAAGCTAAAGTAAAATTGTTCGGTGCATCAATTAAACGGGGATTAGAGTCTTCCTCAACCTCACCATCGGCGGCGGCTCGAGCAACATCCTTCTCCATGGCACGAGCCATGCATGCTTCCTCCGGGAACCGAAACCTCCGGGGATAAGGGGCACAAAGGGGGATCGGCGGGGGCATCTCTGCTGCCGTAACCTCAAACTTCATCGGCTCGGCCGCCAACCAGTTGGGGACAGGGTCCACCACTCTTCTTCAATCGAGCGGGAAGAGTCGCCTTTGAAAGAAGGAGGAGTTGGCATGGCCATGAGAGGGCGATCTTGTCAAATTCCCACGAGAAGTTAGAGTCGGCTGCTGTTGAGCAGGCTGCGTTGAATCCATACTCATAAACGAATCGGATATAGGGGCTCATGTCCCCAAGGAAGCTAGGGTGATTGAGATAATCCTTCTTCAAAGCGGGCCACAAGGCATGTAGGAAGTCTTGGCCGGAGTTCGGCATAGAAAAGGGTCTTCAAACAGACCTCGCTCCCTCCACCGGGGCCTTCTCGATGCACACGGGACTCTGCCGAGCATGGTGGACCGCCCAGTCGTTAGTTTCTTTTTGCAGCCTCCCGTCTTTGCCTCGGCTTTGCCGGCTCGGCCTCAACCTTCTTGAGGCGAAGGGAGGCGAGGAGACCTTCTTCTTCTCTCGCAAGGAGGGCGTCCTCCGCTTCTTTGAGTTGTGGCGAAGGGAGAAGGTTAGAAGGGCTCCACAAGCTGGATAAAAGGATGCCCAAATTTGAGACACGAGTGCACTGATTGTGTTAGTAGCTGCGTTAAGAGTCAAATACACACGATCAAAAGGGATTAGGGAGCACACGAGCAAAATGGCTGCGGCCTAGCTGCTGGCAGTGGAGGAGGAGGCTGGTGAGCTTCTCATAATCTTCGGCAGAAATCCGTTCACTAAAAACTTGCTGGCGGAAGCACCCGAGGAGTAAGAGTCAACATCGATGGGGGCGTAAGAGAGGCCCTGGCTGCGCCGTGTTGGGTACTTACTCCTAAAGGTATCCTTCGAAGGGAGTGAGCCACGGGTAGTAGCTTTGCCCTTATGGGTCTTAGACTTCTTCAAGGGGGAACCTCGGGTTCAACTTCTTCGGAGCTCCGCTTGATGCAGGGCGGGAGAGGAAGGAGTAGCATTTGGAACATCGGTTCATGCGAGACGGATGGAGGAGGTGCACCCGAAGAGCCTTGGGTCCTCCAAGACCTTCGACAACCACACCATATCCGGAAAATGGAAAAACAGTACAAGAATATTTAGAGAAAGCTCATAAAAGGTGTGTTTATGAGAAAAAGAGAAAATATTTACCGTCTCCCGGTTCAAGAGGGACTTTCACGGAGCAAAACTTGAAATGAGAAAGGAGGCGAGGTTGGAACAAAGCACAGGCAAATAGAAAGGCCCGTGGAGTACGAACGTGGGAATTCGGCATCTGAATTACCCGGCGGTTAGTGGGAGAAGAGATATGGTTAGGAGGCCTGGAGGAGAAGGGTTCTTATACACCCGGTGTTGGTGCTTGAATGGCCGAGGTTTATCGGGGTTATGAAAACATAGTGGTTACCCCACTCCTTATTGACATTTGGGACTTTACCCAAGAAAGAGCATTTCCCTTTTACCCTACCCTTACATAGTAAAAAGGGCCGACGGTTTTACGGTTATAATGAGAGAAGAAAAGTTCCTGCAGATGGTGTCCCCCATTCCCTTGAGAAGAATGTAAAAGGAGATCATCATGCGAATAGCATTTGGAGCAAATTGGTTGAGAGGGACACCATAGAGGTCCGATATTTGGCGAAGGAATTTGGGAGGAGGAAGGCGCGGCCGACCTCGAACCAGGCTTGCAGAAAGCTAAAACCGGGAGTCGCCAAGTTAGGTCGTACTCCCGATCCGGAAGAGATAAGCTGTACCCGATGCAATGTAGTCACCGGAGAGGAGGTCCTTTAGGGCTTTTTCCTAAATTTTCGAGGGACCCGCGAAAGAGTCCCAAAACCGAACCCTATCCACCTCTGGAGAGGAGGGGGAAACAAGAGGAGAATCCCTAGAGGGTTGGGGATGAGGGAATGGTGAGAACTCGGGGACGAGTTTTGAGCGTGGGAAATGGTTCGGGAGGAACCAGACCGAGACATGGATGAAAATGTTTGTATGAACAAATGAGAAAAAGGAGAGAAAAATTACGGACGGTGGAAAGAAATTGAAGTAAGAGGCGAGAGAGGATGATCGCGGAGGACTTCACGAAGGAGGCTGAGAAAGCGAGAATTTAGAAGGAGAGAAGGCGAAGAGTAACCGATTTGAAATAAAGAGGGGAACCGATGGGACGTGCATCAGTGTGTGAAGGCCAAGAGCGAGATGCATGCTCGGCAGTGGCGACCTAGGGAGCCGAGGGTCGTTAAAATCCAAAGGACTAGCGAGAGGATGTATCCGGGAAGCCGAAGCTACGGAGGACCCCCAAAGCTAAAGGTCGTAGGGAGGACCTCCTAAAGCTAAAGCTGCAGGAGGACATCTCAAAGCTAAAGCTGCGAGGAGGAATGTGCAAATCTTCCTTACTCCAGTGAGCTCCAAGATCGCTCACCAGCAGTAGGGGAGTGGTTGATACGGATAAAAATATCGGGCCCAACTGCACGTAGGGCCCAAATACGACCAGCCCAATAGGGCCTAATGACGTTATTAGATACCCTAGATAAAGGGAGGAAAACCCGAGATGGGCCCGAGCCGGATCGGCGAAACCAAAGGCTACGAAGCCCTAAACCTACCTACGGGGGCCACGAGGCCCGAGGCTCGTATGGAGAGGGCCCCGAGGCCCAAGCCCAACTACAGATAGGCCACGAGGCTTACAACCGAATGCAGGCCGCGAGGCCCAAAACCCGGCTGCGGGTGGGCCGCGAGGCCCAAACAGCTGAGGTGGGCCGAGAGGCCCAGGCGAGATTTGAAGAGTACGTGAGGGTTTTTGACTAAGCCCATGAAGGTTATTTATCCGATAAGATCAAGAAACGCTGGAAGGAACGAGTAGTTGAGATAATTGAGGCCCAAGTCAAGGAATATCTCCTATATTCCTTCGTTGGTAGTCGACCTCCGTCCGGGGGAATTCGTAGATCTAATACTGATTTCTTGAGGAATAAGTTATTTACACACGACATCATGGCGTAACGTGTGGGATAATGCCTTGAAACCGTAATGATGGTTATTACTCTTAACTTACGTATAAAGGACACACCCGCGAGAGGTAATGGTATCGAATCACTATCACTCTCACTTAGCTACCTTACACGTACTTTCTTGAGTGTTTTTCGGTGACTGACTTGAGTGTCGGAGTGCCTACGCCGGAGAACCCTCCGGCGTGTTTTGCGAGTATGTTTGTTCGAGGGAAGCTAAGGATCTTAAGTGCGTAAAGGCTTTACCCCGTGAACCCGGGTGGGGAAATAGGCCCGTGTCGGTTTTACGCATCACCGATCAAAATATTCAAAATATGAATCTCGCAAAAAGATCTTAATTTTTAAAATATGAATCTGCGAAGAAAAAAAAAGACATTAGAGCATATGGATCTGCAAAAACAACAATTTTTGGAAAAAATGAAATATAAAGCAACGAAAATATTGATCACAATTTTCAAAATATGAATCTGGAAAAACAATCCAAAAAAAAATTGATCTTCCATCATATCTTCATAAATGTATACCGATCATTGACTTTAAAATATGATTTTTTAAAAAATGAGCACAATTTTCAAAATACGAATTTAAAAAATAATAAAAAAACAAAGAAAGACTGTAAAAACAATGTCTTATAAATATGCATATAGTTTAGTAAAAAAATGAAATACCAATCAAAATTTTCATGTTATATATCATATAATTAATATTTATTTGGTTAATTAATATACGAAACTTAATATTATGTAATTTGAAGATTGGACAATTTATAATACATCATTTTAATTTGAACGATATATTTTGTATTCGAAGGAGTCATTTGAAATCAATGAATTTGATTATAATACACCATACATTTACAAATCAAAATGGAGAAAAACTAAATGAATGGATTTGGTTCACATAAATATTACTTATAAGTGGGAGGATTTCAAATACCCAACAAAATCTAGTCATTTGAAATCCCTCACTTCTCTCACTGGTGCTTAATATTTGAGTGAATCAAATCTATTCATTTAATTTTTCTCCATTTTAATTAGTGTGAATGCATGTATATTATTTTCAAATCCATTGATTTCAAATTCACTCCATCCAAATGGAGCTTAGGGTAAATTAATAGATCACATCATATTCTTATTATCTGGATAACGCACTAATTACTTGGTTAATATTACGAAACTTAATATTATGGTTTTAAATTTTCTGGATTTCATCAATCTGATTATGGCAAAACTAATATGATGGACGATCAATTTCACAATCTGAAGATAAAAATGAAATATTAATCAAAATTTTCAAAATATGAATCTGCAAAAATCTTAATCTTTTATATATGAATATGCACACAAAAATCATATGAATCTGCAAAAATATTAATTTTCGGAAAAAATGAAACATAAAGCAACAAAAATATCGATCATAATTTTCGAAATATGAATTTGCAAAAACAATAAAAAAGAAGAAAAAAGAGATTAGCACATTTGATCATATGAAATAGATTAAATAAAAAGAGATTAGAACGGTATGACATATGAATTAATACACATGCAAAAAGAATCAATGAAAGAGGTTAGAAAGATGAATGAGAAAATCGGAGAAGGAGAAAAAAATCGGGATTTGTGATGAGAAACAAATGTTAGGTATCAAATATTTATAGATTAATATGTAAATAAATGAATGACTGAGATTAAAACTTATGAATAGATGGTTGAGATCAATACTTAAAACTTAAATGAATGAGAAGAGATAAATTTTGGAATAGAAAATGTGATTTTGCCACATAAGCTTTCTTAAGTTTAGCTTTATAAGATTATAAATAGATTTTAGTTTTATAACTAGGTTCAATTACTAATAGGTATAATTTTTAAGACCTTATAACTAATAGATACAATCTATTTCATAATTATTAATAGGTACAATTTAAAGACACTAATACCCCTCTTCCAAATTTTTATTTCGAATCTCATTTTATCTCCAAGTCTTCTTCTTCATATTGTGGGCCCTTCTATTTCGGGTCTTCCTTGCTATTTTTGGGCCCTAGTTGTTTTCGGGCCCTTTCATTTTGGGGCCCTAGTTGTTTCAGTGCCCTTTCATTCTCGGACCCTAGTTGTTTTTGGCCCTTTCATTTTCGATCCAAATATTCTCGGGCTCTTCCATTTGATATCTCGGGCCTATTTTACAAGAATGTTCTTTTTGCTATTTTCGGGTCCAAATACGATTACACATGTGCGGTAATATTGCACACATACAAAGAAAATTGTGAGTAGTCCACCCTTTTCGATTTCTTACGCACAAGATACGTTCTACATTTTTAATCAAATAATAATTCTATTTTTATATCCAATAGAACACACATATCAAATGCAAATTAAGACTAATATATATTTAAAATTTAACAAAATATACATTTTCCCCATTTCAATTTAAATTTCATTTCCACAATATATATTTTTAATTTCACATCAATGTCGTTGCTATTTTCGGTCCCAAAGAAGATTGCACATGTGGAGACAAAAATTATGAGCGATCCACCACTTTCAATTCTCTTCGAGCAAGAATTACCCAAACCGTATTCAAAATAAATCCAATTTATTATCACTATTTGCAAATAAGCAAAAACAAAAACAGAGCAAAAACACATTTAGATAGAACAATAAAATACACATGTAAAAACAAAAAAAAAAATGAATAAATTTCAGACCTTCATTTTGATATTTTTTAAATCATGATCGCCAAAAACTCGATCAAATCTCACGTTTTGTCTGCTTTCCAAAGCTTTCCTTATTTTCTTCCTATATTATAGGAAACGAATCCCACTTTTTTTTACCCTAATATGTAATTTGAAGAGATAAAAACAAGAAATAAACCCATCCATGCACTATTATAATCAAAGCGTTTAGCATATAATTGAAGCATGCTAAATTAAAGGTTGAAAAAACATGTTCACACACTTTAAATATCTTGATATATGTCTGAAAATACATTTTACGCACCGATAGAGGATCCGGTGTGCTCCCACGCCCGGCGAGAAGACCGCACGCTCCAGCCGCATTGGTTTAAGGCGCGCACGCCCGATAAAGTGTTGCCACGCGTCGATGACCGCTACGCGCGTGGGTCTCACACACCACCACTACTCCGGCGGTCGTCGGCATGTTCATTACACGCACCACTAGTTCGGGCATCGTCCGGTTCAGCGTTGACCGGTTCGATTTGGCCTAGACTTGGATCGGTCGAACCGGTTGGGCTTTGACTTGGAGTCGGTCAAATCCGGTTCGGAATTGGTCGATCTCGGGTCGGTCAAAGTAGTCAAGGCTCAGTCAAAGTCAGGTTAAAAAATTTAGAAAAATTGCAAAAGATCCTTTGAAAAAATCAAATTTTTAGAAAATTTAAAACCCTTAAAATTTACGAAAACTTGCAAATTTGGCCCAAAACGAGAAAAATTAGAAAATACATAACTAATTCATTACAAGGCTAAAAATACAAATTTTATGTCCATGGAATCCTCATTCAATGCTCTACAACCTAGTATAAACAAAATATGAAGATTCATAATATGCATAATTCAAATTTTCTTTTCCACATAACTTTTGCCAAAAATTTGAGATAATCCCAAGGAAAAAAAATGACCAAAGAATACACTTTTACTTAGCAATACCATCTGTACATAACCAATCACGTATTATAACAAGTATTGCAAAGAAAACATGGCCAAAATAATTTTCCGGATAAAGCAGAATTCACGAGTGTCATATCAATAACATTTGCATAGAAAATCATCATGTTTACTTAAAATGATTTCTCATGTCATTATATGGAATTAAAAAAATAAAAAATCTAACTTATGCTCGATACCAATGTTGGATTTCAATAAAGAGATTAGAGTTTGCCAACTTACGTATTTACCTTTTCGGATCTTGTGATTACGTGGGATGCAGACTGCAATTACACAAATTTCCTCCTTATATTTCATAATTTAAGAATGCAGGGCGGGTATAGAAGTGTAGAGAGAGTTTTTGCGTGAATGTTATGTTGTCCGTAATAAAAGAAAATGAATTCAATTGGTTTTTGTGTTTGATAAAATATTCAATCCCCTTATTTTACTTGTTATTTTACACAAATTTATTTGATATAAATTAACTAGTCCTTGTGGGTTCGACCCTTTACTTCCCCTACTACATAAATAATAAATTGAACTATGCTTAGCAATGAAACAAACAATGAGGAAAAACAGAGATACATTACTATTAAAAGAGACGAAACATTTTAGGTTATGGCATCCTCGGACTAGAAAGTGATTTAGCCTCTAAACGAGACCATGAAGTACACAATTACAAAACTTCATAAGAACGAAGGATTACAAACGTAGTGAAAATTCAGTGTTCTTTCAAGTTTCTCACAGAATTCTCCCACACTCGGTAACATATTCTCCTTTTTTCTCTTTTGCGTCTTTTTTTTTCTTGCCTTCTTCTTTTCTGTCCATGTTTATCCCCCTCATGTTGACTTTACCCCAAAAGGAAGGAATCAATTCTTCCCGATTACCAAGTACTTATTCCCTCTTGATTGCTTCTCCGAGAAAGGAAAGTATGACTTTTGATCCTCTACTCTCGGCTCGTCTTTCGATCTCCCAAAATCATCCAATTTACCGTATTTAATTGAAAAATAATATATTAAAGTAAAATAACGACACAAATAATAATAAGTGGAATTAGTAATATTGTGGCTAAAAATTGATAATAAAATAACCAACTTGAGCATATAAATTACACACGCTTTTTCACTTATCAAATCCCCCACACTTAAACTTTTGCTTGTCCTCAAGCAAACATTACACACCTGTTCAAGTAAAGATAATTAAGACACTCTTCTATTTCCCTAGCCAAACTCATGAGTCACATGCCTATTAAAGTATTTCACAACTTATATTCACAATCAATCATAGAGTCTCATCTACTTTTATCTACTCAAGTCATCTCCATAACTCCCTAACAACTAGTTCTCAAATAAGTTCGATTCGGTCTTTCTTCAAAGTTCACATCTGAGTGGTGTCTATCTCTTTTATTAATCTTTTTTTACTTTTCAAACGAGGTCTCTCACCTCCGCTCTACTTCCGTGTTTTTAGCTCTTTTCGTGTTTTTTTATTATTTCAACACTTGAGCCCCAAAGCGCAGTTGTATCGGCCCCTCGTTATTTTTTTCATAATTCTTTGACTAATACTCCTTTTATGTTTTTCTTTTTCCTCCAACCCACGAAGATTCATTATTTTCAACTTAAGACACCAACTCGAACTTCACTTTTTCAAAAGACCAAAACGACTACCAAAAACAAGTAATCAAGTTGTAATTTCAAAGCCAAATAGCTAACAATCGAATCAATTCTACAATTAACACATGAATCCAAGTTCAATCACCAATCAAAATATATAACTCATGTTTTCAGCATATTTAACAGAAAAATCAGCAATTATTTCAATAGTCAAGTGCTCAACTATCCCGCTTGAACTCCACAGAATTATGCCAAAATACCCACGCAAAGCAACAATACCACTACACAACAACTAGACACAAGAAACACAAAAATTGCTGATATATGCTTTTTTGATTCATATATTCAAAGGATGTATATTTTTCTCTCGTAAGAGCAAATATATAGGTACACGTATTTCCAAAGTGAATACGAAAATAATTCTAAACTAGTAAAAATACAATCAATCAACTACAATTATTCTCTGTAAAAGAATTTTCATATTAACATAGTCAACACTTCTATAAATAAATCAATTATGTCCACACTCACCCTCAAGTTAGAGCATAAACGTCCTTCATGCCCAACTTGCCTATCACATGATGAAATGTCTTCTTTGAAATGGCTTTTGGAAGAACATCAACAACTTGTTCTTCAGACTTTACATATGGGAATTGGATTACCTTTTGGTCTAACTTTTCTCGATGAAATGTCTATCAAGTTTAACATGTTTTTAGTGCGATCATGTTGTACAGGTTTTGTGCAATCTCAATGGAAGCCTTATTATCGCAATAAAGATTCATGGGTCCTTTTTTTCAATCCCCAAATCTTAAAACACGCCCGATCCATAACAACTCACAAACTCCATGGGTCATTCCCGAAACTTAGCTTTGACACTCGACCTTGCAACTTCAACAACCTTTTGCTTTTTACTTTTCCAAGGTTACAAGATTTTCTTCCACGAAAGTAAAATAAACCGATGTAGATCTTACGGTCGTTTGATTTGCTGCCCAATCCGCATCCGTATACCCCTCGATATTATAAATTTATTCTTCGAGAGGAACAATCCTTTCCCTGGAAAGCATTTCAAGTATCTCAAAATTTGATACCACGACATCCATATGTTCTTCACTTGGTTGATGCATGAATTGGTCGACAACACTTACCGCATATGCTATATCGGCCTAGTATGAGATAGGTAAATTAATTTTTCCACTGCATTGGTAACGTCCTTTATCCGTTTGAACTTGATTAGAAAAAATTCCAAGTTTATGATTTATCTCCATGGGAGTTTCGGTGGTTTGCATGATAACATTCCGGTTTGAGTCAACAGATCAAGCACATATTTTCTTTGAGAAAGAAAAATTCCTTGATTTGTTCTCACAACTTCGATACCCAAAGTATTTGAGTTGCCCTAAGTCCTTCATCTCAAATTCAGTAGCCAAGTAATCTTGTAAAGGCCTCATTTCTTCATAATCATCTCCTGTCAAAATCATATCATCTACATATACAATTAAAGTTGTTAATTTTCCTTTTTTGTGTTTTATGAACAAAGTGTGATCTGCATTACTTTGTTTGTAACCAAAAGCTTTCATTGTCATTGAAAACCTTTCAAACCGGGCTCTCGGTGCTTTCACCCATATATCGTCTTTTAACTTGCAAACCTTATTTTGTTTTGATGAATCATTTTTCACACCTAGTGGCAGCTCCATGTATACCTCCTCCTCTAGTTCTGTTAAGAAAAACATTCTTAACATCAAATTGTTTTAAAGGCCACTCTCGATTTCTGCAACGGAGATAAGAATGTGAATTGTGTCTAGCCTACAGGTGCAAAAGTCTCTTGGTAATTGACCCCATATTTTTGTGTGTAGCCCTTTCCTATCAATCTTGCTTTATATCTCTCAATGCTCCCATCGGCTTTGACTTTCACAAAGTGTATACCCATCTACATTTAATTGTCTTCTTTCCATTAGGAAGTGAAGTAAGTTCTCATGTAGATTTCTTCGTAGAGCCTCCATTTCTTCATTCACTACCTTCATCCACCTTGGGTCACTCAACGCTTCTGTTTATTACTAGAAATATATATATATATATATATATATATATATATATATATATATTGGATAATTTATTAGCAACAAGTGCATATGTCATAGATAAATTTTGGGTAGAGACATAATTATTGATAGGATATATGACATTGGCTTTCATTTTGGGCTCATATTGTTTCTTCTAACATCTCTATTAGATCTTTGTGGGTACCTTTGATAGGCTTAAAAGCCAACACTCACCCTTCAAGTGTAAAGGGATCGTGTAGCTAGTAAGTTACCCGGTTAAATTATCGATCCACGTAAATCAAGTGTGAGATAGCCCTAAATTTACTAATTTATTCGCAATTGTAGCACAAGTCTTATAATAGGAGCAAATGGTTTTATGCAAATAATTAACTAATCAAATAACTAAATTCTACTAACAATGAAATTTAATTAATAATAAAGACGTGCTCGGGTGCTTATCAACAAAATGGGTATCAATCATGCAACGAATTCAAATGAGCATTTGTCATGTCAATCAATTAATAAGAGCAAACTTTTAATCAAACAATAATTCTATACTTGGTAAGCCTAGGAATTATGCTACAATTTAAGCTCGAAAGTTTGAGAGGACTAAGTCATCCTTTCCTCCCGAGGCTAGAGCACGAGTCAATAGGTTCCCTAGCGTGTCTCCCCTTCGATACTAAGGCACCTTACCTATGGTCTCTTCACTAATCACCCGACTACTAATCTAAGCAATTAATGTGGAATTGATGTATTTCTAATGGTATTAACCAAGTCTCCTTGTGTTAACCCAATATTAACTCTAATTACCCAATGAATTCCCTCACCCAAATGAGTTATCTAAATATCCAAGTCTCCTTGCGATAGTTAAACAATTATGCATGGAATTAGAAATTAATTAAATAAATAAATTATTGGTCCCGATTAGTTGAGTTGATTTAAGAAAAACTTGAGTTAGCCTTCTAGGATAAAATCTAGAAGGGGGGTTTGAATAGATTTTATAGATTTTTACAAATCTTTCAAACTTATTCAAAATCAAGTAGCACAATGGAAAACAATTTTTAAACTCAACTTTAACAAGATCAAAAGCAAACCGATATTTTAGTTTTAACTTTGATTCTAAATTAATCTTTGAATAATGAATCGAAATCGAAAAGAAAGCAGTAAGTAAATCAAAGCAAGAAAGAACACCCATTTATAGTGGTTCGGATCAAATGATCCTACGTCCACTCTCCTTCAACTTGAAGAAAGGTCTTCACTTACTATCTTTCTTCCTTCTTGCTTACTTACTTACAATCGTGAATCTTCGCCTTACAATGATTTCTTTCTAACTTCGAATATTAATGGCTTGAAGATGTTCTATGAAAAGTGTTCTACAAACACAAAACTGAAAACGTATAGAACGTTTGTGTGTGTTTGCAACTTTTATGACTCGTGTATATAGAATGTGTGAATAGTTGTGTAGATGCAAAGAATCAAAAGTTATTCCATTCTAATTTCTATCCCTATTTATAGAGATCTTGAGTTGATAGTTGTAATTTCCTTGAATTCTGTTTTAGTCGGTTATAACAATATAATCAAACTTGTAACTTCCTCTTGGTTAGTTGAAAGCGCTTCTTGAAACTTGTGTAAAAATTTTCTAACACTTCATCGTCACTATTTGCCTCACCACCTCTGCGTCTTCCTTCTATGACTGGGTGATTGTATATTGTGTTAGACTTCATCTGTCTTCCTTGCATTGTTCTCGTCGACTTTTTGTCCTCATCTGATTTCTTGTCCTCATCCGAGGTTTGTCCTAGTCTGATTTCTTAACCTAGTCGACTTCTTGTCCTTATCTTATTTGTACTTAGCTTTATTTACAATTACTTACTTCACTGTCTATACATAATGCTCAATTGGTCATCCTATTTTACACTTTTAACACATCAAAACTAAATACAACTTTTCTTACCTAACAATTTCCCCCTTTTTGATGATGTTAAAACACACTCAAGAAAAGAAAAATGTTAGTACTTTTTGAAGATAAGAATAATACAAAGTATACAATTAAGTCACATCGTCGGATAATCGAGCAATAGACTTTATATTCGGATGATCGAGCAATACTTAATCAAGATTGAGGTCGATAATCGAAGTAAACATACAAAATAAATTTAGAATGTTTTCGAGATGATTCAAGTGTTATAAACTTATAAGCCGATTACTTATACCAAGAATTAGTTAGTCAATTTGAAAATAAAACAAGTTAGTTAAACAACCAAGTTTATGAGTAGTTCAAAACCGTGTATTTCACAAATATTCATAGTCTTGCACATTTTCCACATTTATCACAATAGACAATCGGATGAGTGGTAAGAGATAGACTTAATCGTACCACCTGTCTTCTTCTCGGAATAGTCATCCAGTCGAAGACACGTTTCTTCGAGACTCAATGTCTCCCCACTCTCGGCTAGATCTCGCCATCGTCTCACTTGGATCGCATCTACTTCACCTTCTCTCTATCCGCACGGCCATCTTGCGAAAGCGGAGTGACATGGTTGAATATGGTGGTGCGACTATGTCCACATTGAATTCCGTGTCTCCAAGATCAATTAGGTACCGATAGAAGTTGGGATCCTTCGCCTCTAGCCATTCATGGAATGCAATGTTCTCGTCATGCCCCATGAGATTTTCTTGCATACATGGAACAGGAAGATCCATTCCCTTCATAAGCTCTCCATTTTGCTTGTTGATCCATGGGAAGGATTTCCTTGGGCACAACATCTGCTCTATGGAAAGGGCGAAGCACCTCTTCTCCTTCCTTATTCTTCGACCTTTAAACCCACTTCCTCGTCTTCCTGTCATAAATTTTCCCACCGCTTTCTCCTGCTCCCTTCTCCTCTTAGCATCCCTTCTTTTATATTTTTCCTTCTCTTCCCTTTTTCTCTTTAGAATTCTTTCTTCCTCCTCTATCTCGACCGGGTCTTCGAGGTTGACTAGAAGTCTTTGCTTTCCCACCGCTTTTGTTGAGGATGAGGGAGATTTGATTGATAGGACAGGGGACAGGATCGGTAGTAGGTGGCGATTCGAGGCTCGAGGTTGATTCGGTGGATTTAGTCGTCTTTAATCTCCTTTTCGGTCTCCTTAGGGCTCTCTGAGACTTCTCCTCTGTTGCCTTCTTCTTCTCCTCTTACGCTCTTAACAACTCCTCGGTCAGCTCATCTAATCGAGATTCAGGGCCAGCGGTGATCATCTTGCAATCGAACTCTTTTCTTGAGCTCACTATCTTCCCCTTTTTGACATCGCAAATCGGGTGTTGCAGATAGTGGCCACTTGCTCAATCTGGCCCATCGGCTCATGCCTTACAAGTCCATCTTGATCCAGCTTGATCACAACGCTTCTTATGTGCGGCTTCTATTCGTTTGAATTCATTCTCCATGAATCTGTTTTAGAATAGCCGTCTGCCTATCTTTCTCCATAGCTAATTGCATCTTTAGCACTTGAGAAAATGAACCTTCTTTTGCTCTCCACGATTCCTTGACCCGATCTTCAACGCTATCACCGATTTCTCTATAAGCATCTCGAACGTATTGTTTGATCCAGGCCTCTTGAGAGTTCATTTCCTCAACTACCTTCTGCTTGAGCTTAGCCATGTTTTCTTCATGTCGATTCTGAAAAATAGAGGTCGATCTTTGTCTTCTCATGAATAGCGACCTCTATGTTTTCTTTGATTGAAGAAGTTATGACTCAGAACCGATTGTAGAGCACTCAGACTAGCTCTCTTCAAATTCAGCACTTCCTCCTTTAGAGCATTAAACTCGGATACGCACACGAATCTTTGAAGGTCCTCGTAATTTTTTCGGATGGAGAAGATAGAGTTAAATCTATCTCCTCAATAGGAATTATAGCTTCACTGCACTGGAGGAGAATCTCGCCCAATGTGATGTTGGCACTCGACTCTATCTCGGCTTGCGAGTTCCATCATCTGCTTGCTTGTGCCTCCTCACTGCTTTCCATCTCACTGGCTCATCGGCAGCCTTCACTAATCACTCTTTCCAACCTTTCTTCCTCAACTCCCTTCTCGGGCATCTCATCCTTTTTCACCTCCTCCTCCTTCTCAACCGCTTTTCTCCACCTCCTCTGGTGCCTCATCTCCAAGATACACCCTTTGTAAAATGTAGTTAACAAAAGCATCTTACTCGTGGATGTCTTGGAAGGATTTAAGTTTAGCCTTCCTGAGGACTTCTTTTTCCCGGATGGATGATTATTTCCACCGGCTTCGATATTAGAATGGTTGTCTCTTCAAATGAGCCAATCTAAGTCTCCTTAGCGATATACGTCAACAAGTTCTTTTAAAAGTTCGTGCTCGTCTGCTAGAGCAGATTCTTTCCCGAGTAGGAATTTCTTTCCAAGAATCCTTAAGGAGGTTTCGGTTGGACCCATTTCACCGAGATGGGTTGGGAAGGTTGAGGAATAGGTCTGGTTCAGATGAGGTATATGGTAAGAAAGAGAATGGATCATATGAGGGTTGGGTTTGAGTTGGACTTTTGGGAGTTGACCGTTTTAGAGGCTCGGAGGCACGGTCTCACTCCGCCTCTTTATTGCCAGTTGGGATGTGGAGGGTTTTGGTACTTCATCCTCGGATGAGGACGAAGATGATGATGGTGATCTCGGCTTCCTCTCCTTGTTCAGTTCTTCTTCGGATGAGACATCCACCGTCTCCGCCCTTTGTCCGATACTCTCGGTCATCTCTCGCCGAGACACTTCCCTCTTTGGAAGCTGTCTCCACCTCTTCCTCTTCTCGCTTCCTCCGTCTCAAGCAGACGAGGATTCATCCACCAACACTGCTCTTGGCCTCCTTTGCCTTGGCTTTTGAAGCCTTCTTCCTAGGAGCTGGGGGTGGAGCTGGAGCATCCCCGTCTCCTTCGAATCTGTTGGTCCATAAAGTTTTTCATCCTTGATCGAAGTCCCTTCTGCGGTGTACTTCTTCACACCCTCCGTCCGATCAAGGTTGTCGACCCGACTTGTGTTCAAGTATGATGGTAATCCCTGGCCATCATACTTGCGATTTTGGTCAAGGACCATCTCATCAATTCATCTCAGAATCGGGTCTTGGTGAATTTTTTTCTCCTCCATTATCCTCGAATAAACCAATCTCGCTCAATTAATTTCTCGCTCCGTCTATTATTGCTCTCGAAAACAAATCCTTGGCTTAGTCAACCCATCGTGACTCTGTTGTTCTCCCAAGATGCATTTTGTCAAAATCAACATCAAGAGCCGATACTTCCTTTTCAACATCGGCCTTTTTAGATTTGCGGTTGTATTCGTAAGTTCTCCTTGCCATCAATCGGAAACTCTCCAAGTATTCCGACGCCTTGTATGTGAAAGGGTTTTCGCCAATGGTGCTTAACCCAAAAATTTCTCCAATCTCGGCAATGGATAATACCACCTTTTTCTTCTTTCCTTTGGTTCGGATTTGTGATTCCAAACCAAGATTACCGCCTTTGCCCCGGTTAAGAATTCGGCAAAGATCGCCACAGTAAGATTCCTTGACGGTTTCATCGTGTAGTATTGTTTCAAACCTCTTGACTTGAGCAAATTTAGAATCTCTCTGGTCTCGGGATCGGTTCAAATATCCCATTCAACATACATCTCTAACTTTGTTTTATCTCGAATAGAAGTAAGATCATATTCAAACTTGATTTTTACTTTCTTAGATTCCGCCATTGATGAATATAGAAGGTTTAGGAGGGAAAGGAAAAGTTTGAGAAAATAAAAGTTTGAAGGGTTTTATGTGTGCGTAAATGAAATTATGCACACGAGTTCCTTTATATATGGAGAAATATAATAATAAACAATTATAAAACTAATAATTGCACGAAAAGTGTAAATATAGGCTTTCGAATCGCCATTAATGCAATTATGACATTTATTTTGAAAAGTGCGAGAGAATATTATTAAATATGTCGTGCGTGATATTAAGACGGTTCATATTTCAAACCGCCACTATTTCTCGTGCGTGAAGCATTCTCACGTATTTCAAAAGTAAATTTGAACCCTTATCCTTTTTATTTTGTAAAACAAAATATTTTTAATATCTTGAGTAACTTCATTTTTAAGAAATATTAAAAAGATTATGATATTAAATTCATATATTAATTATATGAACCTAATATTCATAATTTGATATAGACAGATTAAAAAGTTTAGAAGATACTTCTGAAGACTTAACCTTATGCGGGTTAATAGCATCATAGTCTGCTCCATGAACACTTGGATAAGTAGACCTTGTCTTGTATTTAGAGATATGTTTATCAAACCTTCTTTACGAAATCAAAAACACTTAGACAAGTCATTAGTACCAAGGGTAAGTCGGATAAGGTGCAATAGTCATTTGATTCTATAGAAGTCGAGTTGACTATGGTGTCCTTGTCTCGATTTACCAATGTCGATAAGTAATCATCAAATCGGATAAGGTCAATATGACTAATCCTTGATTCTTGATCCCAAGATAGGAGATCAATGATATCACCTACGATTGTCCTTTGACTCATATCTAGTCCGATAATTCTTTCTAGACAAAATAAACTAATTGAGAGAGACAAAGAATGAAAAACACGAGAATAAGATTATAGATTAACTAAAGAAGCGTCTAATAATCCTAATTCTACAGATAGTTCTTTAAACCTTGTCTCTGCTAGTGGCTTTGTCAAGATGTCTGCTCTTTGAAAATCGGTAAGAATCTTCTCTAGTCTCGATGTCACCTTTCTCTACATGGTCTCGGATGAAGTGGTGTCTCGATATCTACATGCTTGCATCTCGTATGTAGGGTGGGTTACTGGGTAATAGCTATGACACTATTACTATCACAAAAGATAGGTACATCTTTGGTGATAATGTTATAGTCCCTTAGCTGTTGACTTATCGGATCGGTTTGTGAACAACAACTTCCAGTGCCATATACTCGGCTTCGATTGTGGAAGTAGCTACAGAGGTTTATTTCTTAGACAACCATGAAATCACTTACTACCAAGAAATTGGCAAGTACCGGATGTAGATTTTCTATCTATCTTACACCCACCAAAATCTGAGTCGAGTATCCAGACGGCTCAAAGTTGTCATCAATTTGGATACCATAACCCAACATTTCTGACTCCTTTCGATACTTAAGAATTTTCTTTCTTTGCTTCAAAATGGCTTTTCTTAGGATTAGCTTGAAATCGAGCACAAACTCCAACCGCAAATGAAATATCAAGTCTACTAGCGATTAAATATAATAATGAACCAATTAGACCTCGATACTCGGTTTGATCGGTATCTTCTCCCTTCTCATACGGATCCATTGAAAAATTTGTCATCATAGGTATCTTAGCTTCTACGGGTACCTATTCCAAATTTATCAATAAGATCTTTGTATATTTGGCTTGGTTGATGAAAATTCCCTTCTTTGTCTATTTGACTTGGAGTCCAAGAAAATAAGTCATCTCACCCATCATGGACATTTTAAATCTGCTTTTCATGAGATGACTAAATTCTTCACACAAAGATATGTTAGTTGATCAAAAAATAATATCATCAACATAAATCTAAACTAACAAAAGATCACAACCAAATTCTTTTCTAAAGAGAGTTCTATCAATTCTACCTTTAACAAAACCATTTTGAATTAAATAATCGGACAAGGTGTCATAACATGCTCTTGGTGCTTGTTTAAGTCCATATAGAGCTTTTCTTAGTTTATAAACCTTGTCTCCTTTGACAAAACCAGGAGGTTGCTCTACATAAACTTCCTCGGCCAGATTCCATTAAGAAATGTTGACTTAACATCCATTTGAAAAACTATGAATCTTTTGAAAGCGGCATAGGCTAAAAACAATCTTATGGCTTCCAGACGAGCTCTTGGTGCAAAGGTTTCATCATAATCAATCCCTTCGATTGTGAATAACCTTGAGCAACTAGTCTGGCCTTATTTCTAACCACAATATTGTTTTCATCCCTTTTGTTTTTAAAGACCCATTTAGTTCCAATGACTTTTTGATGATGAGGCCTTTCAACAAGCTCCCACACATCTTGTCTTCGAAACGATTTAGTTCTTCTTGCATGGCATTAATCCGGTTGGAATCGATTAAAGCTTCGTAATAGATTTAGGTTCAAGTAATGACACATAGCAATCGAACATACAATCTTGATTTAGTTGGGTCCTCGTCTGGACACCAGAATCTAAATCTCTAATTATCTGCTTTCGGTGGGTGATATGACATTACTTTCTTACCTTTATCTTTTACGGTGGATGAAGTTTTGTCTAAGTATTTATTTGAGATGATTCTATGTTACCTTACGATGATTCTACTTGATCATCCGATGTCTTGATCAAATCGATCAGGTGGTAGATCATTTGGTGAGGAAGATCTTTCGGGTTCTTTTCCTTTGTCGATTCTTCCTCTTCATCCGAGTCCGATTCTTGATTGTAGAATTTTATGGTTGATCTCTTGATAGTCATCGATCCAGATCATCGATATCTTTGTGATGTTATCTCGCCTTACTAAACTCAAAAGAAGATTCATCAAATACTACATGGGGTGTTTCTTCTACACACAAGGTTGTCTTATTAAAAACTCTATATGCCTTTGATACAGATAAGTATCCCAAGAATATCCCATCGCTATCTTGGCATCAAAAGTTTTTAATTGAGATTTTCCATTGTTGTGTATGAAACATTTACAACCAAATATATGAAAGTATGAAATCTTGGGAGATCTTCCCTTCCAAATTTCATAGGAGTTTTACATTTATTTTTAACAATCAAACTTCTATTTTGAACATAGCGAGAATTTGTATGAGCGACACGCCCAAAACTGTGAGGAGCGTTGTACTCGAGATAACATTGTTCTAGCGGCTTCTTTCAAGGTTCTGTTTCTCCTTTCAACTACTCCATTTTGTTGTGGAGTCCTTGCTGCAGATGTTTCATGAGCTATGTCATTCTCAATGCAGAGTTAGTAAAAAACTTATTAAGAAATTCAGTACCTTTATCACTTCTAATCTTAACAATAGTTAGCCCTTTTTCATTTTGAACCTTTTTAAGAAATTCTGGAATCTTAATCATAGTCTCATTCTTTTTGTACAAGAAAATAATCCAAGTAAATCTTGAAAAATCATCAACAATTACCAAGGTATATTTTCTTCCACTAAAGCCGAGAGGTGTTCTTGGACCAAAAAGATCCATGTGAAGAAGTTCCGAGAATCCTTTCGAAGAAGGACTACTTATTGTTTTAAAAGAAGCTTTAATCTGTTTTCCTTTTTGACAAGCATCACACACATTTGAAAATACTTTATCAGGAGTCCTTTAACTAAAGATTTCCTTGCTATTTTGTTAAGAGTTTTGTAGTTTAAGTGACCAAGACGTTTATGCCATAGCCAACTTAAGTCATCGAACTCTTAGCAACAAGACAAGTATCTTTAGGACAACTTTTGAAATTAGCAACATAAATGTTACCTTGTCTGACTCCAGCTAATAGAATATTTTCATTGATACCATCTAATACATAGCATGCATTATGAGTAAATTTGACACAAAACCCCTTGTCACAAAATTGTGAAATGATAATAAATTGTGCTTCAATCCTTCCATGTAGTAGACTTCATGTACTTGAATATCTCCTATCATCGGTGTTCCTACACCTTTGGTAAGTCCATAGTTGTTATCTCCAAACGTTACTCTTGGTCCATCTATGGTCCGATAGTTAGAGAGAAGTCGTCTTTCATAGGTCATATGCTTGGAACAGCCCACTGTCAATGTACCGGATGACCTCAAGAATGTCTCCTCTTTCAACTATCTTCTTATCTTCCTGCAATCACAAATTTAATGCTTAGGTACCCTTTGTACTTTGGGTCCTTTCATGTTAAGTTGACTTTTAGGAATCCAGACAAAGATATCAATGTTCCTCAAAACCATAGATTGAAGTTTACATCCATATCTATCTACTAAGATAAGGCTTTCAAGATCAATCTTATTTAACCGATCTTTAGAAATTGTCTTGAATCTTGGTAGAAATGAATATGTTTTGCTTCTTCCATCAAAGTCATTATACCTAGGATAGGGCTTTGATTTAGTCTTAGGTTTAACCTTAGAAACTATTTTCCTTGTCTGTGATTTCTTCTCGAAGTATCGAGATGAGGTAATTAAATCCTTAGGTTTCCAGGGACTAAATCTAGTTTCTATCTTTGGTTTAGTTGCTTTGACAAAAACTCTAGGTTTTATTGGATCATTTTTCTTATTCCTATCAAAACCTAATCCAGTTTATCACTAGACTTTTGTGAAGTATTGAAGATTTTATCTATTGTGGTTTGAGAGTTATTCGAAGTCCTAACTTGAGATTTAATTCTCGAGTTAGTCTTCTTGTAACTCTCATTCTCAGAAATAGATATTTGAAAATTTTATTTTCAAAGAATTCAACTCTTGTGATAACTTATCTTTCTTATCGTACAAGGTACTAGTGATCATCTCGACCGACATTCCCCTTGCATGTACAGTCTAGTTTCTCACTTTCCTTAGTTTGATTGACCTTAGTTAGATCGGTAATTTGATTCTTTAAATTAAAATTTTCGGTCTCTATCTGTTTATAAGCGAGATAGAGCAGTCTCAAAATCTTTCAAAAGTTTATCAATAAGACTAGGATTAGTTTTAGATAAGGTATCACAATCATTATCTCAAGAATAGTAATGTACCTCTTTTGCCATTAAACGAGATATCGTCATCTGGTCCAAAATCAGATGAGGATGAGGATGATGATGTTTCATGAACTTCTTCTTTCTCACCAAGAGCTCTCGATCAAGATACCTTCTATCTCTCTTTTTCCTCTTTTTCTCTCTCTCTCGGGAGTGAGTTGAGGACAATCATAGCTATAATGACCAGGCTTGTTGCATGTATAACAAATATCTCCTCTGTCTGTTTTAGGACTACTATCTCCTCGTCTGATTGGTGACTTATGCTTCCTCGTCGATCCTTTTTCCTATCATTGTCTCAACTATTTTCTTCTTTATCTCGATCTGTAGTTTCTTCGAACCGATCTGTCTCTCTTGTTTCTTTTGTACTTCATTTTCAGCCTTTCCTATCTTTTTAACAAGAGCCATTTTCTCCTTAATGGACAAATTAGACGCCTTGGAGATCTTTTCGCATTCATCTTGATGAACAAATGCTACGCTTTTCCAGATGTTGAAGATTCTCGCTTCATCTTCTTCATCTTCAATTTGGATGTCATATTCTAATGCCTTCAGATGAGAAAATAAAGCGTGATGTGAAATTGAAGATAGATTACTGAGTAGCTTTTAGAATATTAGCTTTCTCTCTCCATCTTTTGCTTAATGACCTCAACACTTTATTGTCGATTTCTTTCTCTGTATAGGTTTTTCCCAAATCACCGCCTTATTCAAGAGATTAGTCACCTAACATCCATTGATCAATGTATTCTCCTTCTTTCATCTTGAAAGTGTCAAAAACATGTAGAATCGATTGCAATTTGTTTTCTTTAACCTTGTTACGATCCTTCACAGATTCCAGCAAGAGTTTCCCACATTTCCTTGGCGATCTTGCATCTTTTCACCTTTTCAATCCATTTCTTACTCAATGTTTCAATGATCTCATTTCTGCAACTTGATCCAGTTATGAATCTTTCTTTCATCACTTGTGAGTTACGAGCTTTTCTTTTCTTGCCTCACTCTTGTTTGGTGATTCGGTGCCATTCTTGGTGCCTCCATGACAAAACTTGATAGGTCCTTCCTCAAGAACCTCCTCCATTCTATCATGAATTGCTTTGAGATGGTTCTCCATTCTAAACTTCCAATAATCATATTCTTCAATCAAGAAATCAGGTAGACTTGGATTTCTTGCTCTTAACGAAGACATGGTGAGACAGAAAATTCAAAACACTTACAAGATCTTGTTAGCAATATTGTTAGTGAAACAAGGAAGATGAAGATAATCAAGAACAAATTTCACTTTTAGTTAAGACCTAAAATCAATATTAGAAACGACTTAACAACTGCTCGATACCACTTGTTGGTCCCGATTAGTTGAGTTGATTTAAGAAAAACTTGAGTTAGCCTTCTAGGATAAAATCTAGAAGGAGGAGGGTTGAATAGATTTTATAGATTTTTACAAATCTTTCAAACTTATTCAAAATCAAGTAGCACAATGGAAAATAATTTTTAAACTCAACTTTAACAAGATCAAAAGCAAATTGATATTTTAGTTTTAACTTTGATTCTGAAATTAATCTTTGAATAATGAACTGAAATCGAAAAGAAACAGGTAAGTAAATCAAAGCGATAAAGAACACCAAATTTATAGTGGTTCGGATCAAAGCGATCCCTCGTCCACTCTCCTTCTTCAACTTGAAGAAGGGTCTTCACTTACTATCTTTTTTTCCTTCTTGCTTACTTACTTACAATCGTGAATCTTGACCTTACAATGATTTCTTTCTAACTTCGAATATTAATGGCTTGAAGATGTTCTATGAAAAGTGTTCTACAAACATAAAAGCGAAAACGTATAGAACGTTTGTGTGTGTTTACAACTTTTATGACTCGTGTATATAGAATGTGTGAATAGTTGTGTAGATGCAAAGAATCAAAAGTGATTCCATTCTAATTTTTATCCCTATTTATAGAGATTTTCAGTTGATAGTTGTAACTTCCTTGAATTCTGTTTTAGTCGGTTATAACAATATAAGCTGAAACTTGTAACTTCCTCTTGGTTAGTTGAAGCTGCTTCTTGAAACTTGTGTAAAAATTTTCTAACACTTCATCGTCTGCTATTTGCCTCACCTTTCTGCGTCTTCCTTCTATGGTGGGTGATTGTATATTGTGTTAGACTTCATCTGTCTTCCTTGCGTTGTTCTCGTCGACTTTTTGTCCTCATCGATTTCTTGTCCTCATACGAGGTTTGTCCTAGTCTGATTTCTTAACCTAGTCGACTTCTTGTCCTTATCTTATTTGTACTTAGCTTTATTTACAATTACTTACTTCATTGTCTATACATAATGCTCAATTTGGTCATCCTATTTTACACTTTTAACACATCAAAACTAAATACAACTTTTCTTACCTAACATAAATCAATCAAACCTCATCAAACCAATCAATTAATCAACAATCAACAATCACCCATAAAAATTCCTTACAAAATCAATCACTCATATGCATAAAAAAACCCTAGCACTAGGAATTTAGTTGATCATAATTAAAGAAATTGAATCCATTAAATTGATTGAATTACCAAATGTCATAACAAGAAATTGAATCAAGAAATCTGAAATTAAAGGAAGAATATCACCTAATTAGCATCCAATCATAGAGAAAACATCGTTGATCGTCTAAATTGAAGAATAAATCGAAACCCTAGCTATGTGTGTGTGAAAGTGTGTGTTCTTGATCTTCTTCTCTCCCTCTTGATAAAAAAACCCTAGAAAAAGCGTATTTCCGCGTATATATATGTGTATAACCACCTTTCCACGCGTCGTGCTCCAATTGGTTGAAGAAATAACAAAATTCCAAAAACACGCCCCTCGACTCGAGGGCTGAGCCTCGACTCGAGGCTTGGCTCCTCCCTCGACTCGAGGGCCGAGGCCTCGACTCAAGGCAGTGAAAAATCAGATTTTTAGTTTTGGCCTATTCCTCGACTCGAGGAGGCTCCCCAAGCTCGACCCTAGGTCGAGACCGAGATTTTTCTAGGCCTGTTATGCACCTCGGACCCTGTTTTTCGCCTTACACGTTCGTCTCGTCGCCATATGAATCCTGGTACTTTCCGTTTCATCAATTTCCACCGGAAACTCTGAAAACGAGACAAAAACCAAACGAAATGCATTAGTAATACTTTTAAGCATAAGAAGTGATACTCTATACTTTTAAGCTTAAACAATAATACTTTTCATCATTTTATGCATTTAAATCCCTCAAAACTCATTCAATAATTCACCCTAATCAACCTTGATCTTTGAATTCTTAGGGGAGAGAACACAAAACTCATTAGTAGGATCGGTAGAATTTAAGGTTACCGAAAGTTGTTATCTTGGACATTACGATTAGACTCTTGACTAATGGTGTTAAAGTAGGGAAATTTATACTATCGGGTTCTTCTTCATGAGGATTGTTGTGTTCGTTGTTATAACTTTCATTCTTCCCTTGAAGATTGATTTCCCTTAGGCTCAATTTGGATGGAGTGGATTTGAAATAAAAAGATTTGAGGATAATATACATGCACTCACACAAACTAAAATGGAGAAAAATTAAATGAATGGATTTGATATACTCAAATATTAAGCACAAGTGGGAGAAGTGAGAGGATTTCAAATGACTAGGTTTTGTTGGGTATTTAAAATCCTCTCACTTATAAGTAATATTTGTGTGCACCAAATCCATTCATTTAGTTTTTCTCCATTTTGATTTGTAAATGTATGGCATATTATCCTCAAATCCCTTGATTTCAAATGACTCCATCCAAATGGAGCCTTAGAAAATCCAACTCTATATATTCTTCGTGGTTTTCATTGTGCAATATGTTCCCTTCTCCACTAGTCTCCCCCTGAAGGAAAGGTGTTGAAGCTCCCCCTGAATAAAGCGATACTCTTTCGTGGGAAGAAACATCCAAGGTGAAATGCAGCTTGTGAGCATCGGAATCATAGCACCTATATCCCTTAGAAAATCTGAATAACCCATAAAAATACACTTTTTGCACATGGGTCAAGTTTAGTTCGCAAGGTTTTAGGAATATGAACATACACCATACACCCAAAATTCGGGGTTCAAGGTTTGGGATGTGAGGAATAGATAGTAAGGACTGCATTTTTGCGGGGAGTTTAAAAATCTAAAACTTCGGGATGGGGATCGATTAATAAGATAGACAATAAATTTTACGGCCTCTCCCGGTAAAAATGTGGCATGTTCATCCCAAAGAGGAAGCACGAACTACTTGAGTATTTGTGCTGTTTTCCTTTTCGCCAAGCCATTTTGTTGTGGGGTATAAATACATAAGGTTTGATGTCGAATACCATGCGACTCAAAACTCACAAACGAAGCATCCATAAACTCCCTCGCATTATTTGTTTGCAGGACTTGTATCTGTCTATTATATTGAGTGTTCACCATGTTCCAAAATTCCTGAAATATTCTCCAAACATCAATAAATGTAATATAATATCTTGCTTTGAATAATGAAGGTATTTTTGCAAGTCCCCATACATCGGTAATGTATAACTTCAAAAGGCTCAAAACTTTATTCAAACTAGGTGGGTAAGGGACACGGTGACTTTTCGCTAGTTCACAAATATTACAATGAAAATCTGAATTACTTATGTTTGAAAAAAAATGGGGTTGCAATTTCCTAAGATATCCAAAAGATAGATGACCCAATCGTCGGTGTCATAACCATATCTTTGTCTTGTTTAGATCTTGACCACTAGTCTGATGTGCTTGACTAAACTTTTATCCTCCATTCTTTGTTAACTCCAAGTAATATAATTTCCCTTGTTTAACACCATAACCAAGAGTCTTCCGGTCGAATATCCTGAAAAACACGAGCGTAGGTCAAAAAGTTACAATGCAATTAGGACCCGTTTGTTTTGGGGTATTAAATTTTGAGTGATAGTGAAACATGTGATATATTTAACGTTTTATGTGTGATATATTTTATTTAATCGTACAAATCAAATATTTGTTAATATATATTACAAGATAGTTTAACATGAGTCACAATATTTTCAAGTGTTTGTATTGAGAATTAATTCATGTGATAAGTTAAAATTTTACAATTGCACCCCATTTACTATCTTTTTAAAAATAAAAAAGAGATATTTTTGCCAATTAACTTGGTAATAAGTGGATGATAATTTTAATACCTCATAAAGGGAGGGATCCATTTTCACTCAAAAAGGAAAACATATATTAGGCTTTCATATTTTTGTGGGCCATAGGTAATACAAATCAACAATAACAAACACTTGAATTTTAGGGAAAACAAACTATATCCCTAGTAATCACTCAAAACAAACATGTCCTTAAGGTTAGATGTAATTTGTCCAAGTGATAATAGATTATATTCAAGGGATGGCACCGCTAAAACATAATTTAATGTAAAATCTTGACAATATGTGAGAACCTTGTCCAACAATAGGACATGTGGTGCCATTCATTTGTTGAAATAATTGATTGAAGAGAAGAACTAACAGATTGTAATTGATTAGAGTTTCTAATCATATGATCAAATGCACTTGTATCAATAATCCAAGTATTATTCTTAGAAATTGCGGAAAGAGCATTTGCCTTACCTACAATACCGAATGAGCAATATTCGGGCTCGAAATGAATTTTCCTCATTATTGAACTCCACTTCTTTTGAAGTTGTCACCATAGCCTTTCCAACGCCTTCTTTTGTGGTTTCTTTGAAAAATTCCACCAATCAGGATAACCAATAATTTCATAACATCGCTGCATAGAGTGACACGATTCACCACAATGATCACAAATACGATAGTTAGATTTTCCATTGACTTGGTTTTGTGGTTCTTTCTGAACCATAAGATGATCCTAGTCGAGTTTGATTAGCCACCGCCGAGTGCTAGAAAATTGGATGATGTCCTCCCATCATTTGTCTTTGTTGATAATCCCTCCTAACATATGCGTATGTGCTCTCCAAATCTAATTTCGGATCTTTGCGTAAGATTTCTCCCTAAATCTGATCAAACTCGAGAATCCGGACCGCTTAAGAAAATATGAACTTGAAGTCTAGTCATTCTTGAATGTAGTTGAACAAATACGAGTTTCAACAGATCCATTGTAAAAGTTTCGATACAGACCTCCTATATTTCTTTGGCCATAGAGACGAATAAATTGTTGCATAAACGATGGACTCATCGAGTCAATTAGCCAACTTTTCACCCTTTGTTTTCAATGACCCATGTTTCAAATTTAGGATAATCACTTTTAGGCTTTGTTGATGCTCCGGTGAGGTAGCTTGACCTTATTGCGTGCTCCAATGCGCATCTCCATGAGTTGAGACCATAATGAATAAGTGGTCTCATCCAAAATGATGCTTGTGGGGAATGCTAAATTGTCTTGTTGGATAATCAACTGGTATGAGTTTTGGATCCATTTTTCTTAATACGTAGAGGAAAAAAAAAAAAACTAAGTTTGTGGTTTGAGATTTTAGAACAATTTGGTTAACTTTAACCTGCTCACAGTACCATGCTAACAAATATTTTTTTCTGATTCATATATTCAAAGGATGTACATTTTTCTCTCGTAAGAGCAAATATATAGGTACAAGTATTCCCGGTGAATAGGGAAATAATTCTAAACTAGTAAAAATACAATCAATCACCTACAATTATTCTCTCTAAAAGAAATGCCATATTAACATAGTCAACACTTCTATAAATAAATCAATTATGTCCACACTAAATCAATTATGTCCACAAAAATAAACAGAAATAACAATGAATCAAAGCTATCAAAGTCTCCCCCCACACACTTAAACAAGTGCTAGTCCCTAGCACAAATGTACAAACAAAATGCATGCACCATAAAGAAATACAAAGTAAGTGGAGCGGGGTTACCGAGTGCTAATCGGTGGGAGAATATTGTTGCTCCCGGAGCATCCGTAAGATTTTTGTAATCGATATCCTTGTGCCTCTTGTCGAGTGTCAATCCTGTCCAAACGATGTTGCAACTCAAGGTCTCCAAATCGGGCCCATGAATAGGTGTTGAGGCCGGAGCCGGGCTCGTGGGCTAAGAACGGAACATCATCGAGACATTCAACATGTTCTCAATGCTTTGGTGTAGTCCGAGTTAGGTAATGGCAGCCGACGCTAGCTTGTCTTAGGGTAGGTGAAATGGGCGCGTGCTGCTATTAGACGGCGCCGTGAGCTCATCGCCTGTGCGGTGTCGTGAAACCGATAGTGGTAATATGGTCGATGGGAGCTTGGGCGGTGGCTGGCGTTCACTCGGCGTGCGCAGTGGAGACGACATCGCATAAAGATAGTGGTGTGGCGACGCCAGACCTGGCGGTTCTTAGTGCGATTGTCGATCGGGCGAGGTGGCGCGACGCTCGCTAGTGCGGAGACACGGCGGTCGTGAGCGGTGTGGGAATGATGGCCTGGTCGACTTGTGATGATGGTGGTCGTCGGCGGCAAGAGTCGATTGACGGCAAGGAGAAAAACGCGGTCGGAGGGGAAAACGTGAAGAGGGAAGGAGACCCTAATTCTTGACTCTTTTTTAACTTATGGGCCTCCTCATTTTGAATTGGGCCTCAACTATCTTTTTGCCCTAGTTATGGGCCTTCACAATTAACTGAGTCTGTTGACTCCCATTTAATTTGAGCTCTAAATAGGATCTTGAGAACAATAATAAAACACAACAAAAATAAATAAACTCACTAATAAAAAAATAAAATAGTAGAAAAATAAAAAAATAAAATGTAGAATTAAAATAAAATATTGGGTTGCCTCCTTACAAGCGCCATTTTTTATTGTCGTTGGTTTGACTCAAGACTTTTTCGGTCAAGGGAATGAATTTTCCAACTCCAAGAATTCAACGTGCTTTTCTTGGAGTCCTTCCCGATACTCTTCATTGGTGCCCGTTCACTTTAAATTTTTGCTCGTTTTCGGACTTTGAATTTTAAGCGCACTATGAGAAAGATATTTTTACAACAAATGGGCATATCCAACGAGCGTAATTTACCGAAATAATTTCAACTTGGAATGATAAAGTAACACTTTCTGTCCAATAGTGAAATTTTTCCGTGAGATTTGTGCACCATGAAGAGCTTTGGTCTTAATCTTGTAAATTACGAAGTTCTCATAGGCCGCATTCCTCAACTCATCAATTTCCTACAACCGTAATTTCCGAGTGACACTGCTTCATTGATATCCATGTTGCAAGGAGACATCCATATAGGAGTCTTAGACCATCTCCAAGAGTACTCCATAATGGAGTATTCTCCAAAAATATGGAGGATTGTGCACTCCAACAATTCTCTTAATGGAGGATGGAGGATCAAGTTTGATCCTTCAAATATAGAGGATGAAGATAGAGATAGAGGATGGATATATTTACAAAAATGTCATTTTCAATTTATGTTTTAATTGTTAAATTATTTAATTCATTTATAAAAATATCAAAGTGGAGGATGTATTATTTTTTATTTTATTGTATTTCATTTTAATAGTTGAAATTATAATTTTATTTTTATTGTTAAGTTTAAAAATCTCAAAGTGTCATTTTTCACATTTTTATTATCATTTGTTTCATTTATAAACATGTCAAAGTGAAGGATATAATTTTATTTTATTAGTTGAATTTTATTCGTTTTTTTATATTGGCTTTAATTTATTTTTCCTAATTAGGATTTAGATTTTTCGTATTTGTAATATTTATGGTCGTCTCAATTTATCCGTCGCGTATTTTAAAATATTTTGTATGACTTGCAATTTAATTTCAAATAAATGAAATTACTTTGGAAAAAATATCTCGATATCAATTAATTTAGTTGGGTAGCTAATTTTATAATTTAGTAATATATTATATAAAATTTTAATTCTTTAAATTCTTTAATTAATTAAAAATTAAAAAAATAGATATTTTAATGATATAGAGTATTTGTTGTTGGAGAAGATTTTTGATATAGAGTACTCTATCCTCTAAAATAGAGGATAGAGTACTCCAAAATAAAGAATTCTCTTGGAGATGCTCTTATAGGTTGTATGGTATTGGACATCATCCAACCTCAAACTCCAATCCTTGCGGCTAGGATTCACCTGTCTTCTCTAAAATGACTTTAATCTCCCGGTTTGAAACCTTTGTTTGCTTGTTTGTTTGAGGGTGATATGCGGTGGACGTTCTATGAATAATCGAATATTTACGCAAAAATGTCTCAATAGTTCGGTTACAAAAATGCATCCCCTTATCACTAATTATTGCCCTCGGGACTCCAAACACGAAAAAAATGTTAGAGCATAGAAAGCCTGTAACCATTTTAGAGTCATTAGTATGGGTGGCCTTAGCTTCCACCTATTACGAGACGTAATCAATAAGTAACAAAATATATGAAGTACCAAGCGACGAAGGAAACGGGCCCAAAATCCATACACCCCATAGATAAAAAAATTTCACAAATTAAAATCGGAGTTTGGGGTATTTCATTCCTACGATAAATATTTCTTACTCGTTGGTAATTATCACAAGTTTTACAAAAACTATATGCATCTCGAAATAGTGTTGGCCAATAGAAACCACACTCAATGACCTTATGTGCGATGCGTTTAGACCCAAAATATCCCAGGACAAGCTGCCGGCTATGTTCGGGACCCGGCAACAAGCGATTCTTGACACTCTCACGGAATCTTTGCTCAACAACATTAATGAGGTTCGAGTTCGGGTTGAGAGATTCCGCTTGAGAAAGAAGATGCAAATAAGAGAACTAGAGACCTTGCTCTTGGCAGGAGAAAATTTTGAGTTTAAGTCTTACATGGATCAAAGAATGCAGGATGATGAAGGCCATGTAGAAGACTTTAAGAGAACACTAAGTAGAATGCTTTGCTATCCAACAATCTCTCGGATGGTCAAAGAGCCCATAAGAATAAACAAGCCTTCTTGGCTCAAGTAGATGAAGTTGCCAAGTCTGGCAGAGAAACTTCTTGGTGAGCTTACATCCATCAAAAGGTTAAATTTTAGGAGGAAAATCTATCATCTCCAAGACCGGATCTTTTGAGTTTCTAAACAGCTTTTGGGTGAAGAAGGGCTCTGTGGACTTAAGTCCAGTGAGTTTACGGAGTATCTTCCAAGCCCGATCTGTGATCGGTCTCCGGTCTATCCGGAGCAAGTCAGGAGTTTCCCCTAAGTGCTTACTTAGGAAGCCATAAACCAAGAAATAGATAGTAGGAACCTAGCGGATTTGTGTGGGGGCTGAATTCAATTTTTTTGGTGTTCTCATTGAAACACGCGGTCGGTTTCAGTTCCAACAACGTGATTGCTGAAATGTAAAAGTTCATTGAGAGTTCCATACCTACAAGTTGGATATTTTCCGGAGAACTCGGGATATAGAAGTCAAGTGGACCCCTTTGTATGATGATGTTAAAAAAGGGGAAAGAGAGTTAAGAACCAAAATTTTTACTAGATTTGATGCTCGGGAGAAGGAGCTGAAAGTTGTGAAAGAAAGACTTGTAAAGGACCGAAAATTTTCTGATTGAGAGAGCTTAGAAGCAGGAAGAGGTAGAGAGTATTGAGAGAAGCGAGGATTGTCCAGAAGAATAGTCTCGGTCACGAAAGAAGAAGACTCGGAAACTTGTCAAAATAGGAGAAAAGAAGCTCAAGAAGAGTTAAAAGCTCTACATGAAGAAGCTTTCCTAGCTTACATTGAGTCCGGAAGAGCCGAAGAGTTTGAGAAGAGGAAAGAAGAAAGCTTTAGAGAAGGAGTTGTGAAGAAAATGAAGTCCACTCTTGATGAAGGAGTTAAGAACAGAAAAACCTACAACGGTGTTCCCATAGATGGTCCAGGTGGTGAGAAGAAGAGAGGTGGCGAGAAGAGGTTGTGGAAAAGACAAAGAAGTTGAAGTCGATGATGACTTCAAGCCGCCCTACAATAATGAAGGGTATGTGGATCATCACGCCCTAAGCATCTTTTGGATGCTTGGAGAGAGGTAAGAGCTCAATTCATCTGCTCTTACTATGTTTGTCAAAGCATTGGAGTATATGCCTCTGTAGATGAAACCTTTCTTGTATGGATGGAGGAGAAACATCCTAAGATATTCGTAAGAATTCGAGAGGTCGACATAATACAACTTGAATCTCCATGCCCCACCATTCTTGAAGGCTCCTTCACCATTCACTCCAAAGTGATCAACCTTGATCAATTGACAATCAGAATGAATATTCACCAATGTCTTGTTGAAGTCTTGCCACCTTTTGGGATTGATGCAAGAGAACATTTTAATCGCATATATGATTGGATTAGCGCACCTTAGGAATTCCGCCGCTATGGTGAAGAAGTCAAGAAGAAGAAGGAAGAAAAAGAAACAAAAGTAGATGTTAGGACACTATGTAATTTGTAATTCTCCTATTATTAATAAAATGTTCTATTTTCTATTACTAAAAGACAACTCCTTGTTGTCGGTGATTTCTTTTGAGATCTATTTTAAGATTTCTGGTCCTTTTACTTTAATATGCTTAATTGTTTGATTTCAGTTTTAGAAGGTCTTAACATCATAAAAATAAAAGGAAAAAAATTGTTAGGATACTTATTGTTTAGTTTTGATGATGTTGTATAAAATCTAAGTAATAGAACTAGTGAACTTGATAGTTAGGCGATGATTTAGATCAAATTAGGATAGTGTTTGGTTAAGGAGGAACCCTACTAGACTATGACAAAGACACGAAGACCAGTTATAGACAAAAGACTTCATGCCAAGGAGACAACAAACTTGGAGGAGGAGGGTTTGCTTGAGAAGACCCGGCCGAAGTAATTTACGAGATAAGACAACTAAGTTTTCTAAGCCTTAGCCGACTTATACTCTCTTGATGCACCGAGGAGACATTGAAGTCGGTGGGATATATATAAGAAAAGGAGAATCAACTAAGTTATTAAGCCAACCGACAAGTAAAGTTGACCGTTGGAAGATTCCTGATTGAAGAAGATATGATTGACAATCAAGCATTAACCAAGAAGATTAAATCAACTAAGAAGACTAGCCAGGATCTTAATATAGGTTATCAATCGGATGGAAATCAATCAAGCTCTGATTGAGGGAATCAATCGATAAAATCAACAAGGTCAACCAATGGATACTTTCCAAGTATAGAAGTTCGATAAGCTGGTTCATCGAGCGACTAGATTGTCGACTCTATAACTACCGATGATCAATATAGGTTCACGCACGAATTACATATGAGAGATAAAAACGATGACAAACTATATCTAAGCAACACCGCACACGATCATCATCCAACGAGCTTTCAAGCATAATTTTAGCTTAGAGAAAATAACTCATATTTGTTCTTATCGTTTATCAAGTGGTTATTTTATTAGTTGGAATTGTAAGACACCTTACGTTATGTACGAGAGAAGGTTGTTTAGTAGATACGAGAGTCCAGTAAGTTGAAAGACTCGAAAGATTGAAGGTTGTAAAAAGGGTGGACCTTGTAAAACATCCGGAGGTCGAATCCTCAAGGTTTAGAGAAGATAAGACCAGGCCGTGAGTTGGTTAGTAAGTCCCTGTGGAATTAGGGAGAGTCGATGTATTATCGTTATATTTGAACCACTATAAAATCATGTTTCATTTACAATTTTCTCGCACTTTACATTCTTATATTAAACTGTTCACATATAAACTCTCAAAATTAGGATTGACATCAAGTCATCTAACTCTTGGTAAAAAGAGTTTAGTTTTTCATAAAAGATTTTCAAAATACACACGCGAGATCGGCTTTTGTACCATCATAAGACTTCAAAGTACACTAAAGTCTCTGCTCACTTGCACGCTCCGAGTACTTGCTTCCAGGTGATTTCCAAGTTTGCTAATTACACACTCTTCTCACGAGAAAAGTTGCAAAAGTATTTACCCCCTTCTAGACTATTTTTACCTCTTGCACATCTCGTTTGGGACCAACACCCTTTAATGACACAACTAATACTTTTTAATGAAACAACTAATTCCTTAAAATGTAAACAATTAATATTTTTAATAAAATAATTAACAACCAATTTTGCTTAATTATTTTATTATAAAATCTAAACCACTAAACCAATTTTACGGTAGAAATTGATTCACATATACATAGATCGATCATTAATGGATAACTATGATACACCAATTCTTCTAAAAATACTACACCGCGATCGATTCGCACCCGCCCCTTAAAGGGGTGAGATTCGTGAATTCACGAGTTCATTGCGTTTCCAATTGCCACGTAGCGAATCTATCGCAAATTCGATTGCCACACGGGTGAATAGATAATAAATAAGTTAACGCTCTCACGAATCCGTGGGACGAATCCAACTTGGTGATTAGAAAGAGACTTTCAATTAAGCATTTAATATTTTATTTCAATTGAACTTTACTATGTAATATAACTTAAATTGACATTGCAACACTCATTTTAGATTGAATTCACTATTATGACTTATGTATTGTACGGTCAAAAAATAAATTGTTGTTTTGTTACTTAATTAGAATAAATTATTAAATATGCTTAAATTTTGAATGAGTGAACATATGAATTACATACACTTGATTTACAAATTTTTAAATATATATTTTTATATATAATAATAAATAAATAAATAAATAGGCATATCCTTCACGAATTACAACCTAATTTTTTTAAAAATCGTATCCCCACGTATCATATCGTATCATATATATGGATAACAATTTTGTACTAAATGGGCTTAAGAGCGGATATTATATTCGTGGCCCAATCCTACAAAATTTGCTTCTTTCTCAGAAGACTTAGGTCCATATATATTCCAGTTTCGATGTACAAATCAAATAATTTGCAGTGCGTATATGAATTTTCTAGTAATAAATAATACTTGAACAAACTGTGCCTAATAATTGTCATTCGGGCTCAACATCGGGTCGAAATCAGGTGAAAACAGAATAATTAATAGCAAGAAACCTCGTTTAATTTCACGACCAACCTCTCTCTCGCCGATCAACCATCTGCTCTGGACGGTGGTGTTGAAGAATTTCTCATTTTCGATATTTCAGGTACTCCTTTTCGTTTTTGTGTTTCTGTAATTTGATTTTGTTATTGTATTTTTGCGTTAATTTTCTACGCACAGACATTTAATTTTATGGCTTTGTTTTATGATTATATAAATCATTATGTGATTTTCAAAACCCTAACTGAACCCTTGTTGGATCATCGATTATTAACGTTGTTGTTTTGATCATGGCGCAGATAACGACTTGGAACTTTGTAGATCAAACGTGTGGTTTAGATTCTAACAGTAATTAGGTACTTTATGCTTTTGGTAATTGTCTCGGAAGGATTAGTGCTTGTTCTGTAATTTGTTAAGCTGTTAAAATAGTAGGTTCATGGTAACTTACTTTCTTTGAATCTGAGCATTTGGTGCCGAGTACATTAAATGAGATGATTATTATTATTATTATTATTTTTCCGGTTTTGGTATGGTTAAACTGCTGTATTTATTATATTCTGTTAATAGTTGAAGTGTGCTGTTATGAGTACTGGTATAGTTTGCATGAGAAACTGTGATAAGTATGAATCACTTTTAAAAACAGGATTTAGCTCTTTGTGAATAGAGAAGCCGAGGAGTTTCAGAATCTATGGCTTCTAAGATCTCACTTTTAAAAAAAGGATTTAGCTTTTTGTGAATAGAGAAGCTGAGGAGTTTCAGAATCTATGGCTTCTAAGATCTGTTGGAGAAAATGGACGTCAGATGATTTTAAGGTGAAAGCTCAGTAATTAGACTTAAAATTTCTGGGAACCTGGAATAGTTGTTATTGCTAGAGATACTTAAAAGTTAACATAGAATCTTCATATAAATAGTGTGCCATTTTGGTATAGAAAACGTGATGGTTGTAATATTTAATTGACACGATTTATCATTGAACCCTTTCTATGTCACATGCATCTGTGAAGTAATCTGTGGCGTGAACCTGATAGATTATGATACATTTAAAAATTAGCACATAATCTTCATATAACTGTTGTGACATTTTGGTACAGAGTTATACATCAATATTTAGTTGACAGGATTTATCGTTTAATCTTTCCCTTTTACATGCATCTGTGAAGTGATCTTTGAACGAGCTTTCTCCTGTTACATTGCATGATAGTATCTGTAGAAAGTTTACGATTAAAACTTTCTGCTTAAAAACAAAAGGTACATGCAGACAACCTAAATAAGAACTACGTGGTGAGATACCTTGCTCGATGTAATCGTTGTCTTATTTGCTAAGTTCACTTTAAGTTATCAATACTTGTGATGCTTTTTTAAGAAGTGTTACCTTTGATCAATGTTTCTATTTGGTTCTTGATATGAAAGTTTTATTTGGTTTTCAGATTTGAGGCGAATCTTCCGATTACGTGCATTTGGGTTTTATCTAGGTATACGTCTGTCACTATCCTGTCGTCATAGTCAACTGCTTGAGCAGAGGTTTGATGCGTATAGGTTGTAGTAATACAACATTGCCATGCACGATTGTGTTAACTGGTATTTCAACACAGATAGTGTGTGGAAATTGATGCCATGTCAGCATCCAGCAAATATGATCTCTCTTCTGGTAGCCCTGATAGACCATTATATACATCTGGCCCCGTGGATCTTATGGCGCCTCTTCACTGGACAGATCAGGCAGCTTCCGGGAAAACATGGAGAACCCACTTTTATCAAGTCTGCCAAATATGACCAGAAGCAACTCATCTGTAACTCAAGGAGATGTTCTCAACTTCTTCGGGTGTGTGCGTGTTGATCCAAAGACTATGGTGGTAGAGCATAAGTTGAATCGACCAGCAGAATTCAAGAGGCTTGCAAGTGCTGCTGCTGGTATGCCTCCTTCTTTGGAGGATCTCAGACGCCTTAAATCTGGTGTGCGGGAAAGTGGTACTAAAGCTAGGTAATTATAATTCATTTTTAATCCTCCCAACTCCCTGTGCTTTCCTTCTTAAGTGGACGGCATATTAATTATTAAAATGTTCTACCCACCCACATTAGGGAACGCGTGAAGATATTCAATGACTGTTTGTCAGTAGTTAACAAGTGTTTCCCATCGATTCCATCGAGGAAGAGATCCCGATTGGATCCCTTGTCTAATGATCGATCCAACACATTGATATCTGTTGATCGATCGGCTTCTGGTATGGGCATTGGAAAAATGGGATTGCAAAACCATGCCAATACGAATGGGTTTGAACTGGAGCAACAAAAATCAGAGGAAAGGACAAAGAATTCAATTCCAAGCAAGCGCACCCGAACTTCTATGGTCGACATTAGAGTTTGTGCCTTTCCTTTTGGTCTTTTCCCTTTTTTACTTGTTCGGTTTCTTTCTTTGGTATTCCAATTCTATATATCTTCGCCTGACCAACTTATGAGATGACCTGGCCATGTTTTTCTTAGTTTTCTGGCTACTCATGCTGATTTTTTTAAAGGAAGTTTCTTTGTGATATCTTTAATGAGCTTCAAGCTTCCTTTAAATTTGGACTTTTGCATACTATGTAGTTGTGAAATTTATTCTCAGCATCTTACTTGCACTAAATCATGTTTGACCATCATCCTTACGTGATTGAAAATTGAGTGTTGTAACCTTTTCAACAGAAACCTGATTTTATGTTTTTTAACAATTAGATGGATGCACGTGCAAATAACCTTATAAGACCACCTGGAAGTGTGGATAAGGACAGGGATGTAGCAAGACTATCTAGTTCTAGTGCAATTCAGGGTGAGGATCGAACTTTACCCATTGCTGTTGATGGTTGGGAGAATTCAAGAATGAAGAAAAAGCGTACTGGTATAAAGCTAGATGTTTCTGCTAGTTCAATTATGACAAAACCAGGTGATTATAGAGAACCGAAACAAGGAACGCATCCTCGCTCTTCCTCCTGATGCCCGTTCAAAGTTGACTGATGCCCATGGCTTCAGGTATCCTTGTGACTTAGTGATTCTATGTTGTGGATGATTTTGCTTGTAGGACCGAATATTTTTTCTAAGTATTTGTTGAATTTCTATGTAGTTTCTTGTTTGATTAAATGTATTCTCAAATCAGGTGCAAACTAATTGCCTGAGTGTTCAGTGATACACTTGAGAATCTATCCATTTCAATTGCCTTTATTTTAGCACGAAGAGATAGTTACTTAGTTTGTCACTAGTCTTATCTCCAAATGTCATGCACTATGGCTTCAGAAAAATAAGATAATTTTCCAATTGGAGATTTTGGTTTTCTTCTTCTGGAATAAGGAAGTAAACTTTTGATGCTTTATTTGCAGCTAGAAGTACTAGTCATAGACATACCATGACACCATTCAAGGTTCTAGTACAGGCTAACATAAATCAATGTACTGGATAGTTTATTTTTTTCTCTTTTGGAGATTTAGAAGTTGGATTTTTGAGATTGATGTTAGCGATAGAGATTCAGTTTCCTATTAGGATTAGGATTTGTTTTAATTTGTTTCTGATTTTCCGTGAGCCCATGGGCCTGGATCCAGACTTTATATATTACATTATTCTTAGGCTTGGGGCAGACTTTGGATTTCTGGAATTTAGACTGCTTTTAGCTTGGGCAGTTTTGCATGGGCAATTCTGTGAACTTTAGTTCTTGGTTTTTCAGCCTAGGGCTTGGCACATTGCAGTGCAATCTTAGAACTCTTTTCTTCTGTGTTCCTTTTAATTCAGTTTTTCTTTATTTTAATTGCATGTCCTCCCTTTACTCCATCAATTGATTTTCATTAATGCGAACTAAAGTAGGTTCTTGTTGGTAATTTTATTGCTGATCTCGAGGTTGAGGTTATTTGGAGAATATTTAAGATCCATTTTACTGTTACTGTAGCTGGAAACATTTATCCATTGTTGAGTCTATATAGCTTAAATCCTTATTTTTCCTTTTCTTTGGATACCAGTTGGATGCTCAACATGATTTCTGTTTTCTTCATGCGTATTAACCATTAACATTAAATGCTTCTTATGTATGTTCTGTGCAACATTCTCTTCTTAGTTTGTACTGGCGTGCATGTTTATGAGGTGGAAATATACCTGTATAATAGAAGACTTCTAGCTTTTAGAACCTTTTGGTTCCTTGGCATCAGTAGCTGTAACATCATAGATAATTAGATATGATTTTTTTACCCCGTTCAATATGCATTGCTAGTTATATGGTGGGTATAGATAAAGAAATCAATGCATGCATTTAAAGGAGGTCAAGGATGGGCTTCGGCATTTTACTGTTCAGTCTATTCCCAGAACTTCCGTTTGACTTTCCATTTGTTGGAGATGATGTGAGATAATGAGAAAACACGTTCTTGGGATCTAGTTACATTATTTTTCTTGCTAGTTTCTATCTTCATTTTATCATTTTCATCATATGCTTTAACTGTAAGAGATAACAAGCAAAATTAAGCTTTTATGTGCCTTCAGGGTGAAAATGCCTCTTTCATGTAGGATTTATAACTGAGAACAAAAGTCTAGTCATCTTTTTCTTTTTCCCCTTTGTTCTTATACTGTCTTATGTTGCTTGTTTTAAAAATTGTTTGTTATGTTAATATGAAATATCATATAATGTTTTTCATCACCTATACCTTTGGTATGCACCTTGACATAGATCCGGCACTAATGGAGGCATGGGATTAGCAAAAGGTGAGGCTACCTCGCAAACCAGCTCAGGCATGCGGTCATCTATGTCTAGGACTGATTCTGAAAACAGTTCTCTTCTCCATGAGAGAAGAGAGCGTCCATGTGGTCAAGAGAAAGAAAGGGTGAATCTGAAAGCTGTAAACAAGTACGCTAATATCTCTTATGAGTTTCTGTAATACCTGTTGGATGTTATTAATGGTGCAATCTCATAAATCTATTCATTCTGCCTTCATGTTGCTGAATGACCTTGGTTTACTCTTTCAATGCCCAAAACCAGTGAGAACTTTTTAGGCATTTGAAGTGCAATAAACAGGATATGTTGCTGTGTGTGAAAATCCTGAAAATCACTCCAATGTTGTCAACGGATTGATTGCAAAATTCACTGATGTCTACTGAAATTGACTGACAGTTGTTACAGTATTATAATATGATTACTACCGGAATATTGTAGGATAAGTATATAAATGTAATGTTTGTCACAATGGAAGTATGAGGTGCCTTCCTTTAGTGAAGCTTGCTACAAATTTTTGCTTCCGTGAAGCCCCCTTTGCATGTCTTTCTAGTTACTATATTGTTGAATCAGACTGATCCAATAGACTCAATTTAGTGAAATTATTAAGCTCCAAGAAATGCATTTCATTTCACGAGATTATTGGACCAAAAGTGAAAATTTTTGGTTCATGGCTGCCTAGTTTGCTTTGGATCCTTTGGGCTTCTCTCAACATTCTGGGAATTATTATGTCTTATTAATGTTAGCCATGCCTTTAACCATGATCAGTCTTTAATGGAATGCCTAATTATTTGTTAGCTGTAACAGATAAAATTGAAGAATCAAAACTACCTGCCTTAAATTTTGAGACCTTGAAAGCCTGATCAATTAGTTGCTTCTTTTTCTCTGGGGTATTTTGTGAAACTGGTGATTTTGGAGCCAGAAACTAATTAAATTACAAGATAATGAATAAGTTGGTTGTGGGGGAAAGAAAACTCTGTTAGGTCTTGTGCATGAAATATTTGTTCTTTTTCTTTAGGTTTACTTCCCCTTATTTTTGCAGCTTTATTTGCTGTTTCCACTTATAATTTCATCTTCCTTCTCTTCTTAAGGGCAAATTCACGGGAAGATTTCAGTTCTGGAAGCCCTACTTCAGGCTCTAAGTTGAATGTAAATGTCCGTGCCCCACGCTCAGGTTCGGTCGGTGGCATTTCCAAGTTGTCTCAAGTGCAACGGTCTGTATCCTCTAATGATTGGGATCTTTCTAATTGTGCAAACAAAATTACTGGTGTTGTTGGGGCAAACAGCCGTAAACGGACACCTTCTACACGGTCTTCATCCCCTGCTACCAATTGGGTTCAGAGGCCACAAAAGATCTCTCGAACTGCAAGAAGAACTAATTTATTACCCATTGTTCCTGGAAATGATGACAACTCTGTCGTGGATGCGACATCTGACATGACTGTAAATGAAAGATTTTATCCGTCTCTTTCTCCTCAGCAAGCCAGAAGAAAAAGTGATAATATCTGCCCTGCCGCATTATCAGAAAGTGAGGAATCAGGTGCTGCTGAAGTTAAGTCTAGAGACAGGAACAAGAAGTGTGATGAGATTAATGCAAAAAGTGGTCAGAATGTCCAGAAAATGTCAACCCTGCTGCTACCACCAAGAAAATCAAGGCAGTCAGTGGGGATGACCATGGGGATGGTGTTAAAAGGCAAGGCAGAACTGGCCGAGGATTCACTTCCTCCAGGTCCCTCATGCCCGTGCCAGTGGAAAAGCTTGGGAATGTTGGGACAACTAAACAAATTAGAAGTTCTAGACTTGGCCGTGACAAGACTGGAAAGGTTTAATGCAATTTCAGTTTGACTTTTTTCTTTTTGGATTTTTTTACTCCTTATTTTCTATGTGGCTCTTCCTGCTATTTATATTGTGAATCTGTGCAAGAATTTTTATGACATGTTGAAACCATCATTCCAGCGGAGTGGGGCGGCCACCTACAAGAAAACTCTCTGATAGGAAGGCTTATACACGGCAAAAGCATACTACCATCAATACAGGAGCAGATTTCCTTGGTAAATTTTTTAGTTGTCATGATAAATGATGATATTTGATTTCCATATCCACATATATTTAGTTGCTTTTCCTGATACACACACGCACGCAGTTGGTTCTGACGATGGCCATGAAGAGCTCTTAGCTGCTGCAAATGCTGTTACAAACATCGGTATTAATCATTTAGAGCTTTTAATTATTTCACTAACTGTATATTGCTCTCTTGCCAATAATTGGCCTTTATCAATGCAGCCCAAACCCTCTCTAGCCCATTCTGGAAGAAAATGGAGCCTCTATTTCGCTTTTATTTCGGAAGTGGATGTATCCTATTTGAAAGAGCAGGTGAAGACTATTTATTTTTAAATATATATTTAGCCCAGATTCTATCAAGAAGTGACTTTCTCCAAACTCCAAAGTAGTCATGATGTGTAGTTAATTCTGCCATATGTTAAAGTGACTTCAGGTAGTGAAATAATTTTTTTCCCCAAATATTGTGCTCTATCATATTGACTGAACTTCAGACTTTTGAAATTTCAAAGGACTTGACTGAGTTTTCCATTTTTTCATCATTAGTGCAAGTTACGTTTATTCAAAAAATTACAAAGTGTATGGTAATATATTAAGATTCATCTGTTAAATTTCTTATCAAACAGCAAAAGCTAAATACATGTGTTGGGGCTTCTACTGTGCTCCGCCTAGATCATGCTGGGAGTCTAGAAGCAGTGTTCAGTTTAGGTTCCTTTTTTGTGTTTGGTCAGTACGCTTCAATTTTTACGCTGGTAATGGGAACTAATGTAACATTCTGTGGTTTTAACTATTGATCTACATATTACCTCATCTTTTTAATACAAATAATTCAGAGGTCTTGATGCTAATATATATGCTTTCAAGTGTACGTCTTGACTTACAGCTATCCATTTCGAATTTAGGACCTACTAAGTGATAGAAGTTAGGATTATAGAATGCCTACTTGGCTACTTGCATTGCTACTTATTTATGTGGCTCTTTTTGTATACTCCTAAAATAAGTTACAGCAAATCATATGGATTTTAAATTTATGTTTCCCATTGTACTCCTGGATACCTGTACATGTGTGCTGTATGTGCACATGCTTTGAGTAAATTTTAGTGAATTTTACAGATAGTACAACTGAATGAAGATTTGAATGATGATCAACTTGTGGTGATACTGAAACTCTGTTTATTGCTGCCAATTGTTTCACTTATCTTATCGTGTAATGCTGTATCCTGAAGTCATAATTTTGGTTTATATTTCCAGGTTAATTCTGGTTTTGTGGACACGCCGATTCCAGTTCCTCTCGACACAGGTAGTTGCACTTTAATACAGGACTGCGGGTCAAATGAATATGGGAGGGAGGAGGTTGAAGCAAGAAGTATGGAACTCAGCCCAGAACATTTGGCTCCAGGAGCTAAGAAACCAAATGAGATTACTCTGTACCAGAGACTAATTGCAGCTTTGATACCTGAAGATGAAAATGAAGGGCTTTTCTGTAGTGGGAAAGAGGACCTTAAATATAATATGTACGAATCTCAGTTTGAAATGGAAAAGTATCCAGGATCAGATACTTTTTGCCCTCAGATGTCGCCAAATTGCGATTTTGGACATCCTACATCTAATGGTTGTGATGTAAAATCAAATGGAAGATCATCTTATGAACTGGAGCGCAGTGTTACTTCGGTTCTTGACACAGGGATCCCAAGCTATGATCATTTACAAAATGCTTTGCATGCAGTATGTACTGAGTATCAGTATCAGAATATGTCATTAAATGAAAGACTTCTCATGGAGGTTCACAGCATAGGAATGTACCCAGATTTAGTGGTATGTTATATTTTCTCTCTGGGAAGGTGTCTAACTTCTCTATTTCCTTCTATTCTCTCTGCTTTTGAATTTTAGACACTATTGTTAGATATTATTCACTTTTGATCAGTCTAATCTGGCACAGAGTGGAGATGAAGAATTAAGTGGTGATATTACTGAGTTAGACGAGAAGTACCAGGAACAGGTACAGACATACCCATAGTCGTCAGAATCACTTTTTGTAAAGTTTAGCTTTGGTACCTTGAAATTTTATTCCGTACATTCTATTTCCTCTTTCTTTCTTATTTTGTTTGGTAGTAATATTCTTCGTAATACATAGTTTCATATTAAGAAATATGCATCCTAGGCTAAAGTTTCCAGGATTTGGGTCCAAGCCCTTGAGGATGTCTGTGGTGCCTGCACGTCTCCCATCTCAAAATAAGGGAAGGGTCAATTATATTTAAAAGGAATGTAAATGTAGAAAAAAAGCTGTGTGGTGTTCCTTATGCTAGTATATCTGGAATGTTTATTAAGATCTTCAACTATGCTGCTATGCTCCCTCGTTCTTTTGATGTAAATATGCTCGTGTTGAGTTTTTCATAAACTGTTACATGAGATTTACTTAGAACTAGCACTGGAGTTATTTTTAATTGGATTCATCATTAGAACCACTATGAGTTAAAACTTTCTGCATTTGAATTTGTGTTTGTTAGGAATCCACAACATTGCAGATCAGAAATCAAAATGACTGTGATTAGGATGGTTTAGTGTAATTTGCAATTTCCTAAATAGACCTTCTGAATGTGGTTGTATTAGGTTTCTCATTGTAATTCAATTTCTAGGTCTCACGGAAGAAAAGCATGCTTGGCAAACTTCTATGTTCTGTTTCTGAGGCTAAAGAGCTCCAGGAAAAGTAAGTATATTGTTCTTCCATTTTAATTTGTAAAACCTTCAGTATCATCTTTGGACAGCCTATATGGCCTGATACTAATATAAACATCTTCATCTATTGCAGGGATTTCGAACAGCATGCTCTTGAAAAACTAGTGGGAATTGCCTATGAGAAGTACATGGTAATTATCCTGAACATTCTTCCTCTTATCTTCCTTGTAATAATAACCAAATGTAAGGACTTCCTTTTAGTACACAGTTGACTGTTTGCCAGCATCCAGAACAACAAAGGTTTTTTTAAAAAAATATCTGTATTAGGTTTATTATCAATCAGATTGTATTTTGATACTTGGACACTTACAAGACTGCTTTATTTGATCAGAAAATTCTTTTCAAACTAATTTGAGAGTCTTTTTGAGTATCAGCTATTTAGGAATTAAATAAGTTGAAACAGCTTCTAACATAAAAACTGTACTTTAGCAACTATATATACACAGTTGACACGGATAAATTTCTTGTTAATACTCAAATGCATATGGAAAAAGAGAAGATAAACACCGTACTCCAAAAGAAAAGAAGAAAGAATTTCCAATCTAAAATTTGTGTCTGCTGTAATAAGTATAGCTGGCTATGATCTCTTGTCATATTATATATCCTCGAAATCCCATATACTGGTTTTACGAGGTAAAAATGTGGATACCAAAGCCAGTTCTTGGCTATTTCTGTTAAAGTTATGGAAGCAAATTATGGTATAGTTGCCTTTATCTTGGAAATTTCCGTAGAAAGCTTGCTTATCTATGTTACTCGTGGTGTAATAACTTAGTGAGTTTCAATCATATACTGCTTGCCACCTACAGCTGCTATAGCCAAATGTGTAATTTTTAGGCATGCTTTCTAATTATTTATCCCTACAGAGTTGCTGGGGTTCTAATGCTCATGGGATGAAAAGTGCCAGTGGTAAAATGGCAAAGCAAGCTGCCTTAGCTTTTGTTAAGCGGACAATGGATCGATACAAGGAATATGTGGAAACTGGAAAGAGCTGCTTTTCTGATCCATTGTACAAGGACATGTTCCTTTCTGGAGTATCACGCCTCATTGATGGACAACCATGGAACTCCAGCACTGATAATGAATCTGGCAGACTTCTACTTGGCACACCTGGATGCGATGAGGATGCTAGAACTTCAAGTACGCTGCAGAGTAAATTTCATAATGCTTATAAATATATATATATATGTGTGTGTGTGTGTATATGTTAATTCAGATGGGCACCATTGCTATTTTTTTCCTTTTCCTTCGAGGAAAATGATCTTACTCTCTTATGGTATGTCTGTTTTCTGGATGCTTTTATTATGCAGCTCCTCTGGGCACACAGAAGAGTCCTACTTTGAACAATCAGGATATATATTCTTCTGACTTGTTCCAATCAACAGATCTGGGTTCAGAGCAAATTACTGGTAAAGATGACAGCTGGTCAAATAGAGTGAAAAGGAAAGAATTGTCACTTGATGATGTAGGTACTACAAGTGTTGCATCGGTACTTGGTGGCTCTCTTTCATGCAATGCGAAAGGAAAAAGGAGTGAGAGGGACAGGGAAGGAAAGGGAAACAATGGAGCAGTCTTGGCCAGAAATGGAACTACTAAAATTGGCCGGCCTGCATCGACCTCTGTCAAAGGAGAGAGGAAGTCTAAGGCAAAACCTAAACAGAAAACCACTCATTTATCTGCTTCGGTTAATGGTCCTCTGGGAAAGATGGCAGAACAAGCCAAAGGAACGCTTTCATCAACACCTAAGTCAAGTGAGGTTAACAATGGCAAGGATAGAAATGACTATAATACCACTGACATGTTGGAGGAACCCATAGACTTATCTAGTCTGCAACTCCCTGATATGGATGATTTAGGTGGTCAAGGGGATGATATAGGATCATGGTTTATGAATATTGATGACGATGGATTGCACGATAATGACTGTATGGGTGGCCTTGGAATCCCAATGGATGACCTCTCTGAGTTAAATATGATGGTCTAAGACTGCAACCTTGTATATTCCTGTGCTCTTACAATTACAGAAGGTTACAAAGAAAGAACTGTAGTCATGAATTGGCCCAACATGGAGTTCATGCATTATTTGGACCATATTTAGGCTATGTATGATCTTTCAGCTGAGCCTCTGCACACATTGATAATGGAGTTTCTGTTTTTCCAACCAGAGTATGTTCGTTTTCAAGCTGTTGGCAGTTGACTGTAAAGATCTTTTTGTTCAACATAAGCTCATATCTTAGTTCCAAGGTCTTAGCAAACACTACTTTGTTGTAGCAATTACAGATCAGGAACAATGGTCTTGTACATAAATTTTAAATTTCAATAAAATCATGCTTTTGCTAAATTGGCATTCCTTGGTGAGCTGTGAGATTTTTTTTTTTTTTTCCGTGCATCTGGTCTCTGTTCAGAACTTATGTTATTATCCATGAGTTTTTTTCCTAATATCTGTTTTGTTTCAATTTCTAATCTCTTGCAGAGATATGTTATTATCCATCTAATTTTCTCTTTGTGGATTCAGTTTCTAGCAGATGTGAGTCTTATTGTTTAGATGATGGATACAGTGTCTGGATTTACATGCCGCCGGCTGTTTGCATGAAGCACTTGTTTTGGCTCTCACTTCATGGGATTAGCTTGTCTAGGTATTTCCGACTTGTATTATGGGGGTTCTTCCCAGCAAAGGTATGATACTCCGAGGTTGTGATACTGGAGAAGTTTTTTCAGGTAAGTTCGACCAAGTTTTAGGATAATTGCACTAATTGACTACATCATGCTTTAGTTAGAGGCTGCTCTTATGATAGGGCGATGTTAAATAACTTCTCGTCTGGCTTTAGTTAGAGGCTACTCTTATGATAATAATGTTTGATAACTTTCATAAGCTTTAGTTAGATGTTGCTCATTATTCATTTTGTGCCCACTAATATGACCTAATAATCATAGCTTTTGTTCTTATTAGGCTATGTAACGTCTCATCCCGAATTCCCAATGCATACTGGAGTAGTCATGCTGCCAGTTAAGACTCTTCTTGAGGAGTTTCAATGCATGTGAGTTGGGGCTTTCTCACAAATAGTCAGGGTGTCGTACTGACTATCAATAGTCAGTTTACATGAGTCATTAGATTTAGAAATCAATGGTTTAAAATAGATGACCTGTTACCTGTTGCACTACTCATCGAACTAACTATCGCTTTTGTATCGCACTAACTATCGCTTTTGTGTCGTCTATCGTACTATTATAACAAATTTAATAATTTAAAAAGATATAATTATTAATTTACAATTTTATCCTTTTTTATTTATAATAAAAATCTATTTTTATTTAAAATCATATCAATAATATCTATGGTTTTCTTTCGATTAACATATATTTTTTTCATGAGAACAGATCGTGTTCTTCTTCTCCCCTCACCCACCGACATTGCTTCAGAATTCAGATAGCCTCGCCTCCGCAACGACTGCGCAGCTGCACCCCGCTCTCGCCGGCCTCGCCGACCTCGCCGACTCCCACCCTCGTCCCCTCCCCTAGTCGGCCCTCGCGTTGCCTCTCTAGTTTACACCGCAACACAAGCAACAGAACCGTCCGGCGTCCGCAACGGCGCCGCCCTTCTCCGCCGCCGATCGCCGCTGTCCATCGCCGCGCTCACTATAAAGGTACAATCCCCAATCAGCCTTTGTCAATTCTGCGTCTGCAAACCCTAATTCTTTTTGTGTGTATTTCTTGTTATGAATCTGAGGTAGGAGAAGTGAAGAATTATTCTATATGTAAGTGAGTTGGTACCTGGCACAAAGGATAATGATTTGATTGAATGTATAATTTTACTTCCAACGTTTTCAATAATCAATTTATTCTGGAAATGTGGCCATTCCTCTGATTTTAATATAAGTGTACAATTGTTCCAGTAATTGTTATTATGGTTTATTGTATGATGTGTAGCCACCTGCACCTAATTAAATGAAATAGTATTTAGTTGTCTTCTCAGTGTTCGATGAAATGCTTCAATTGGATAGATGTCCCTGTTAGTGATTATATGAAATAGTTAGTTTTTGCTACCTTAAGCAGTTTCTTAGTTGCGATTACGTCGAAGATTTAACATCATTCCTCACTCTGATAGGCTTTTAATTATTTTGGGGCTTGGAGACTTAATCCTTTTTTTCTTGTGGGGTTGATTGAACTTTTGTATGTTGTTATGCACTTGATCAAGCTTCTGGCAATACTAAGTTATGAGCAATTTGAATTATTTTTTATTTTTTATTTTTTACGTTTTGTAAGATGGTAAAATGAGTCAGTTTGTTTTTTCATGGTTGTTATTCGATAAAAAATTAGATGTATAAGTGAATTTTTTCTGATTCAAGGGTATTTGAATGAGATATTTGGAATGTGGAATGAAAGGTTTTGTATATGCAACAATTGTTTGAATATATGGTCAGCCGAAGAGAGTGGCTAAATAGTTATAAAATAAATTGTTGAGCTCTGAAAGATTATCAAATTAATGGCGTGATATCAGTTTATTAAAGAAAATGCATGTTTTATGGTCAATTATAAATATAGTTGTACCTTGGAGAATTACATACTTGCCCAGCATTCTAGAATACTTAGTTTGTATCGTAACTACGTGATAAATCTAGAGTTGGAGGGATTATAATTGTAATGCACTCTTAGTTGTTGCATAAGCATAACCATATTGTAGATGTGTGTGTGTATATATATATATATATATATATATATACGTATTTTAATGCAATTATTATTATTTATGAAATTATTGTTCTTCTAATCAAGCTATGTTGTAATTTTTTTGTCTTGGTGTTCGAGCAGGTTATATGCTTGGCATAGGCTTTATTTGAGGTTTCTTACTTGATGAGATGCAATTTTAGGAAATTGTAGATGCAATTTTAGGAAATTTTACAATTTATAGAATCTCATTAGTTAATTTGATGGAGATCATATTTTCAGGGTTGCTTGGTCGGGAGGTGAATGTTGCAAGCATGGACAACAATGGCCTAAAACTCAAACTATCAATATAAAGAGCATCGGAGCAGATTATGAGGTATGAATTTGCTTGGACTAATAACAGTTGTTGAGTCAATTAATTATCTTGAAACTGCTAGCATTTTTTCCAGGTTGCTGGAGAGAGATTGCCTTTGGCTGTTAAGGAATTGGGAACCTGTGACCTTCATAAGTTAATTATTAACTTACATGAATCATTTGACGATTTCACCTCTGTGTCTGTAGTTTTAAGTCTCAGGACTCGAGAGCATTGTACTTGCTTATCCAATTTCTTTTCTTGAGTTCATTTATTTATTTATGCTAGGGTGTCTCATTTCTTGTTTATTTATTTGATGTATCGGCATGTGACCACTCAAGTTTAAGATTTGTTATGAGAAGGTTTAAGTTTGATGTCTTGAACCTTTTAACTTAGCTATCTCTATGACGTACTGGAAGGTTTTGTTATAATTTGTTTTGAGTTTTGGGAGCATGGAAGCTACCAGAGATGCGATGTTTATCCAATTACTACCACTTGGCTACTTCTAAGTTCTAACATTCTGAAATATATATTAATGAAACTAGAAAGTTAACTTTTTATTTAATCTATGAGGTTCCTGCAATAAATTCAGAGATTTATATTGAGTGTATCCCAATAAGTGTTTATAACGACAATTTTATGTTATAACAGTACCTATGTTATTAAAATTACTAGTGATTTCAAGTTCTTATTTTATGTTAATCATATAATATTGATGCCGGAAAGTTGTGATTTAGGAAGGGAACACAAGGAACGCTCAACTAAAATCCCTCAGTTAATGAAAAATCCACCACAAAGTTTGGAGCAACTTAGTGCCTAAAGAAAATCCACCAAAAGATTAAGAGTTATTTATAAAAAAAAAAAAATCCTTTGCTTTAAGACTTAATAGACTCAAAAGATGCACTTTTATTTATCAAATACTCTCTCCGTCCTATATTTAACGATTATTAAGGTAGAAATTGTTTATTGGAATTAAATGAAATAAAATAAGAGTATAATAGTTTGTTTTGCTTTATTGCAAAAATAAATTTTGGATAATATAGATAAAATAATGACATTGTGTATAATTTTTAAATGTTTGGCAAATGTATCATCTAGTATGAGACGGAGCGAGTATTTGTTTTGCCCAAGACAAAGAGAAAGACTATTTATCACTACCACAACTTCAAACTTCAAAGTGCTAATAAATGATTTTTTTGACTCTTACAACTTTCTAACTTCTAAAAACTCATTAATAGTGACTCTTGATCAATCTTAATACATGCATCACACGATATTATTCAATAAATCTTGAAAATTAATCAAAATGGTACTTGTAAGGATTGTGAACAGACTCACGCAACAATCTGTCACACTTTAGCAAAACAACAATAACTCCGTCTAGAAAATTCCAATTGACCAACAATTTGAACCATTGAAAACAAGATTCATAAGGTTTTCCAACCATATATGAATCATGGGCTGATTCATTGTCATTCAGTACATAGTCCTGTTTCCGAGTGACCCCATATGCTGGAACTTTGTGCTTATCAAAATACATCAAGGATTAGTTTACATTCTAATAGGACTCAAATTCCTATATATATTTCAATACAATAAATTTATGCTCATCAAGAACTCTGTGAATTCGCGATGTGCCCGTGAATCTTGAAGCAAACAATGCAATACATCGATCACTCGTACTTGGTGTAATAGCAATTGTTATCAATATACAATCGAAATCTTTTCCAAGTTTGACAATATCTCTTTTTAGACGAAATCATACTTTTACAATTTTGGATCATTTGAGAAGTAAATAAAAAGATCAAGAGAAACATTCAAAACTAAGCTATGTGATGTAGATCTGAATGAATAAAAGATAGAATAACATGAACAATATGGTTACGTAAGCAAAATAATTTGCAATTTTTATTGTAGGATGGGTAGAATGCTTAGTCTTTAGGGAGAATGCGATTAGTATATAAAATTCAAACGAGATAACATTACGTAATAAAAATACACCGCCTGACTAGTTCTTTAATCAAATTCTGCTCACCAATGCACTTTATTGCTCATATAACTTATGCGCAAATGCACGATAACAAGGGTAAATTGAATCAATCCACATTTTCCAAATAACCTCATGACATTTTAATGCTTATACATTGCATTTCATATTTGTTAGGTGCAAGTTTGAATCAATACCGAGAAAAAAATTAGCGTAAGTATTAAAAGACGGAACCAGTAGTTCCAAAACGGCTAAAGTTTGCTATTTAGTATCATAGATTATTGCTAGTAATAGTATGCATAAAGTATCCACCAACATCGTTGTAATACCGGTGTAGAATGACAAATTAATTACTTTATCATTAACATAAGAAAACATCCAGAGTGCGGTTGACCTATCATATAAGAAGTCGTAGAGCCGGTGTAAGTCCCACAATTTGGACCTGATTTTACCCACTCGAGGATTGGAAATGTTAATCTTCTTGTGCTTTAGCTGAACTTTAAGCCTCAATTCTCCGTACACGCTAGAGAAATCCCGCAAAAGTCCACTTGTAAATATGGCGTAAAGCACCGGCGTATAATGTATTAAAACGCTGGGACTCGATCACTCAGAACAGCTTCTTTAGATTAATTATATTTTCACTCGCTTATTTAATCAAACAGTAACCTACCATATTATCATTACCACTAAAAAAACACAATTACTATTAGGAGGCCAATCTCAATTCACAAGAACTTAAATAGTCGTAGAACTCCGAATGCACAAACATAGAAACCAAGTTAATTTTTACCTTTGAAATTCATTTCGTCGATTCAAGAAATACAATCTGACTTTCTCGATTGTATATGAAAAGAATGGAGGTTTCAAATGTAAGCGGATAGAGAGAAACTCGATAGACATACTTAGCCTCAATTCTTCACATTTGTGCTGAATCTGCAGATCATCAATTGAGAATGCAAATTCATTAATTGGTAATAAAAATAGTTATATCATATGTCCCTTTAAACAACTCCCTTATCACAATGTAAGCAAGATGTGGGGGCGATATACGAAGTTAGGACCGTTTTCAATGAAATAAAATTTCGAAGAATGTGATCTCGAAAGCTATGATTGGAAGATATACATATCATGGAGTACGCAAAAGAGGCCCTCAATCTTCGAATTAATGAAGTAGTTTAAAGGGAAACGAGTATCACTTTTTTTTTTCTAATGCTTTAGTTGATTAGGGTTCTAATCATTATTGAATTTTAAATCTTGTGAGGTTTAATTGATAAAGTTTGGAAATTAATTTTGATACTACTGATCGTACCTATATATCCTCAAATTAATACTATATCTTATAATTTGTCTTAAGAGAGGGTAAAGTAGTAAATAACAAAATATAAATTAAAAATAATTTAAAAATATTAAATTTGTGCAATGTAGCAGTCGGATTCGACAAGGTGTGGTGACACGTGGCACAATTTTAGACCCCGACTATTGATAGTCGGTGCGACACATTGACTATGATAAGAAAATCCCATGTGAGTTTGTCTTGTTATAAGATTTTGTCATATGATATCACTTGATAGTAATTCTTAAATTTGTTTTCCGGTTGTAGGCGATCTGTTTCTCATTGATCTCCATTCTCGCTTATCTTAAACTCGTATATCGAAGCCTCTTGCTTGATCTCTTTTCAAACCTATAATAAACGTTGTCTTATTTCTTGATGCGATCAGATTTGATGATATAATTTTGCTTGTATGTTTTCGAGTATCGCTTTATTTTTAGTACAATTAATAGATGTTCCTATTTCTTCTTGAAGAAGACACCCGTTTTCTTCTCCATCAAGGTTTCATTTTCGTACATCACAACCTTTCGTCTTTGAGGTTCAGAAGAAGTTTCGCCCAAGCAGTGACTCCAAATGGTCAAAACAATGATTCATCTAAAGAGATTGACTTCATCAATTATAAGAGGTAACATGGCTTTCACAATTTAGCAACACTTTGACACGTTGAAACTTATCTATAATACGGGTCGGGTTTTGTCGGGTTTTTCAGCTTTTAATGAAATCATACCCTAGTAATTTTCTTATCATTCTTTGATGATCCTTCTTTTGCTTCACCGCTAGATTTGTATTTGTTAACACCATTATTTCTCGAAAGAAACACTTTTTGTGAGACGTGTCAAAATTTATATATTTGATTAAAAAACATATGTAAATCGGGTTAGTTGGTGAGTTGTTAAATGAGTAAAGTACATTTAATTTGGATCCCTTCGATATTACAACCGTTTCATACAAGAATTTGTCGGTAAATATTGTGCTTAATTTATCTTTACCCATGATGTGTTGCTTGTGTGTCTATGTGCACTTGTATTTTGAGGCTTGGATTGTAAATTGTTATTTACTGTATTTATTTATTTTTGCGTAATCCGTTGTAATAAAGATATCCCGATTTTGTTTTTAGTTAGTACCATACGGATATAATCATACGTTAATCGGTGGACACCAATTTATATGTCCGTCACTTATGGTGTAATGTTATATAAGCGAGCGAAGTCTCTTATAAAATATTGCACCATGCAATATTAATTAAAAATAAGAAAATTTAAAATTCGCGGGTGTTGGTCCCGATTAGTTGAGTTGATTATGAAGCTTTGAGTTAACCTTCTAGGACAAAATCTAGAAGGGGGTTGAATAGATTTTGTAGATTTTTTAAATCTTTCAAAACTAATTCAAAGTACCGTATGTACACAATGAAATTCAAGATTAGACTCAACTTTAATAAGATCAAAAGCAAACCGATATTCAGATTTTAACTTTGATTCTCAAATTAATCTTTGAACAATAAATTGGAAATTGAACAGAAAAGTAAATGAAAGCAAGAAAGAACACTGCATTTTATAGTGGTTCGGATTATAACAATCCTACATCCACTCTCCTTCTCCAACTTGAAGAAGGGTCTCCACTATCTCGCTACTTACTTACTTTACAATCTTACAACTTACAACTTGATCTTCAACTCTTCAAAATGCTAACCAAACTTATGAAATCTAACTCTAAGAAAAAGAAGTGTATTTGAAGATGTGCAAGGAAGTGTTCTACAAACACTTAGAAAAATCTATGAAGAAATCTTGAAAAGTTATTTTGTGCTTTTTGAAAACTTGTGATTTGAGAGAATAAAGTTCTGGAAAATAACTTGTGATTTTTGTGTATTCTCAGATGCAGCCTCTATTTCAAAGAAATGCCTAGATCTATTTATAAGTCTCAAAAGACAGTTAGTTTGTTAGTCGGCTTCTAACAAACCGAAATGCTTCAACAAACTTAATCTTGAAAATTGCTCTAGACCTCACTGTCTTTTGCTCTACTGTCAAATGACTCGGTGAAGACTCGCCTTTCTTATTCTACTCGGCTTGTCTTGACCTCGTCTCGAGCTCTTCATGTTCGTCTCCTGCAGATGACTAGACTCAAGCTCGTCTCCGCACGACTTGTACTCTTCCGCACCTCACCGACTAGATTGGTTCTCGACCCCGTCCGATCGCCTTAGCTTATGGTCTCAATTTCACTCGCTCTATAGGTCGTCCCGATCATCTCGAGCCGCTTCATTTAACTCATCAAAACTTCTTGATCCAACAATTTCCCCTTTTTGATGAAGTTAAAACCTATAAGGAAGAAACACACTCACAAATTAAGTTAGTACTAGAGTTAGTTAAGATAATCGATAGGTATATCGAGCACTTATTCTCATTACAAAATTCACTCACATTAAAACACTTAAGAAAAATTAAGTCCTTTTAGACTCTTTTAGAAATACTTAAAAAAATTGAGTCTTAAGACTTAGAAAAATTTTAGGAAAAAGTTTTTAAGTCTCGAGTAATAAAATTCTCGATGATTTATACTTAGAAAAATTTTAAGTTTTTCTTAAAGCAGAGAGAAAAATCTTTAAGAAAATAAGACAAGTAATTCACATAAGTCCAGATATATTCATTCACAAATTTACGTATTTACAAATAGATGAACCGATAGAAAATAAAAGATAAGGAAAAGAAAATCCTGCTCTATCAGATTCCCCATCTGGCTTCGGAATGTTCAGCCGCTTGAAAATCCTCGCTCTTAGTGTTTAAGCTCATCCTCGTCTCGTGAGCTCGGATTCCCTTTCGCTTTGGCTATGACCGATCTCGACCCATTCCGGATCTCGAGAGCCGTCTTCTTTCGGCTTAGGGGTAACTTGCTCATAGGCCGGGTGCAACTAAGTCGCAGCTTTAATACATTATGTGCCTCATCGAGCAGCCTTCCCAAAAAGATCGGCGTCCTCCTTTTCCATCCATTCATGCCACTCATATCTTCATCACCGCTTCCAGATGGAGATGCCTTCAAGATGTACCAAGTAGTACATCCATCCGGCATCCGTGGCCTCGCTTCTTATATTCACTTGTATATTTCCCGAAACCATCTTGGGAGGAGTCGACGTGCGGTGGACGGGACGGAGGTCCGCTTCATCTCGCGCTTTGGATACCCACTTCCGAGTATCCTGTCCCACTTCACTCGGCTTTCCCTAACTTCTTCAGCCTCTTCTTCTTCTCCGCTTCTCATACTTCTCCTTCTCGGCGTGGATTCTTCTAATCTGCCACCGAGAGGTTTGAGAAGTCGCCTCCTTCCTTGCGCTCGGCTCTGGGGCCGATCAGTGCTCGGTGATGAAGACTTCTCCATCGCTTGCCTTTACCCTTGCCCTTGGCCTCGGGTTTTTCTCCGACTCTTTCATCTTGGCCAAAGCAGTTGCCTCGTACTTTTCTTCCTCCTCCTTCCTCCTCTTCTCCTCATCCTCTTGGATGACCTCCTCTATCTGGGTCACCCTCGGTTGCAAGGCAACCAGCTCGTCCCGATTTTATCTTGATTTACGCCTTGGCCGCCTCCAACTCACTCGAGTCTCCGCTTCGAGTCTACCTTGTCTCAGCGAGTGACAAGACTCCTGTGAGGGTGTCCATTCTTCCTTCAGCCTCTCCTTCCCCTTTTTGACTTCATCTTGGAGGGTCTGGAGTCTCTTCCAGAGCCGAGCAACGAATCCTCAAGTCATTCGATCGAGATGTGAGTGCATTGACTAGGATCTCGTTGTCACCGCCACCTTCTCGCTAAGTGCCTTAACCTCCTCCTCCAGGTCACTCGGTCGAGAACCAACGGTAGTGCGAGATTGGGCTGATAGGTTGCGTGAAATGTTGACCTCGGCAATCTGCATGTTGGCGAGCATTGTATCGGTGGATCGCTCGAATCACCTTCCTCGTCTTCTTTTCCATCAGCTTTTGGACTTGGGATATTATCTTCTTGTGCGAGATCCTCAAAAGCCGACGAAATGGCAAGGATTGGATCGCCTCCTCCTCTCGAATCGAGATGAGAAAGAGGTGGTGGGAGAAGTTGGACTGGGGAGCTCATGTGGATATCCCCAAAGATGTTGGAGGAATCCACCTACTGGGGTTCAGATGGGTGGGATGAAGTAGGGGCGTACGATGGGGGTGGGGGATTTGGGTGGGGTGAAGATGGAGGGGGTGAAATTTCGAGGTAGTGGGTGGTGGAGATGGGGTTAGGCTGAGGTAAGGTGGGTTGGATTTGGGAGGATGTGGGTGCTTTGGTGGGGAGATGGTAGATATGGAGGTAGGGGCGTACACCGGTCCTGTTAGGAAGGACAGCATTTGAGATGGGGATGGTGGAGGGGATGAAGTTTGGGTTTGGGGAGGGTAGATGAGGTTGTGGCTTGGACCGTTTTGGGAGTAGGCTGTTTTAGAGGCTGAGGTGCCGGCTTGGGTCACCTCTTCATCGCCAGAGTGGGCCGGAGAAGGGGAGGGGGAGAATTGTACTGATCGTGAGTGGGGGAGGGGGTCCTCTCGCAGCTTATGTCTTGGACCTCCTCTCGATTGGACCACCTGGCTGCTATCTCCAGCTGCCGTTGCCTCTTCGGGTAGAAGGCTCGGCTGATCGGCCAGATGTTCCCCAAGCTCCGAGGTTTTCACCAACCTCCTCCTCCTCGCCGCCTTCTCCTTCAGCCTTCATCGGCTGTGAAGCCTCACCGAGCTCACCGTCGGCAGCTCTTCCTCTCTTTCCTCTTCTTCCTCCTCCTCAACTTCCTCTGCAGCCTCGGTGCCTCGGGCTCCGACCTCGCCTCCTCCTTCATCTCGAGTCACTGGAGCCCTGCGGCTCATCCTTAGTCGGGATCCCTTTTTGTTTTGTGTAGGGCCTCGACTCCATCCTTAGGCCGGTGATCGACCTCGCTTTGCCACTTTCCACCTACCACTTCCAGCCTTTTCCTCTCCGTCTCCAGCCTTCTCCGAGCATCCCACCTGGGCTTGGCTTGAACTCCGTCTATTATTGTCCTCATGACGCACAGCCTGGGTCCTGGTCAGCCCATCATAGGAACTCTGTTCCCCAAGGATCACCTTTGTCACAATCATCATCACAGACAATATCTCCGCCGGAGCATCTTCTTCTTTAGCTCCGATCGTCGGTCCCTCATCGAATTCCGGCAATCATCTCAAATGATTCTACCCAGTCATCGGACTTGTATGTGAGGGGGTTAACTCCTCACCGCTTGTGTAAAAATGCGGGCCACCTCCGCCGGAGTAACAGAACCTCGCCGTACACTCTGGTCTTGAATACACTATTCTCAAATGTTCCGTTGACATATAATTCAATCCCTCTCATGTCCAACGTTTTATTGGAGGGATTTCTTGGAACAAATAGTCCTCAATCCTGCCCTCTCCAATAACTCCGAATCTCCCTCGATTCACCGTCCGCAGTCGCCTCGAAATCGACATACATCTCCGATTTTATCTTCTTGTTATACGTATCATTGTGAACATCCACCATGGTTGAGGTAACTCCAATTGGTTTTTGAGAAGAACTCATAAAAATGAAATCGAGAGTTATTGAAAATTTGCAGAGTGTATATATGAAATTGAAAGTGAAAAGGTTTGATTGAGGAAGAAGACGTATTTATAGGAGGGAAGATTGGAAAGAGAAACCGCCTTTTAGAAAATTTGAATTAATCTAAGCTATTTATTAAAAAGTTTTACTGCGCGCATGAATCAACGGTTAAAAATTAAGATAAACGATTGGGATTCAGCGCGTGGATGTTATTCGCCTTTGGAATGCGTAAATAGTTACTTTATAGATCGTTGATTTGTGAGATGTAGGTTACTTTATGCAGGGAAGTAAGTATACCCGACGTCACCTAGGGTTACCTTACTTCGAATAAGGGTTTGCAAAATAGATGGGTTTAAAAACAGATGAGTTTAAAAACAGGATGGGTTTATAAAGTCATCTCGATAAAGTAACCTGTCGATTTTAAAAACAATTAAATAAACAGGCTCGGACTTAATTTTCTAAAGATGGGTTTTCCAACCAATCAATCCAAAAAGAGTTTTATAAAGAAAATGAAGTTTATTTTAGAAACAAAGGTGTCTCGAATAAAAGATTTGGGAAAAGATGAGGTGAAACAAGATGATCTCGTGACCTATTCCCGCAAAGACATAGACTCAAGGAAAACCATTAGTAGCTTGAGGTAGATCAGATAGGATGCGGATAGTCATCGATTTTTAGGAAATCAGGTGACTATTGTGCCCTCGCCGATTTACCAAATGTCATATAAGTAATTATCATGTCGGATAAGGTCAATATGACTAATCCTTGATTCTTGATTCCTAAGAAGGAAATCAATGATATCGATACCGATTGTCCTTTGACTCATATCTCGTCTGATAATTCTTTCTAGACATTGATTTAAAGAATAGAAATAACCAATAATAAGGAATACATTAAACAGATGCAAACAATTTAGAAATCGCATAAAGATGCATCAAGTAATCCTAATTCTAAGCACAATTCTTTAAATCTAAACTCAGCTAATGGTTTTGTAAGAATGTCTGCTCTTTGTGATTCAGTGGCTATTTTCTCAATTTTAATGTCATTCTTCTCAACATGATCTCTAATGAAATGATGCCTAATGTCTATATGCTTACATCTAGAATGCGTAATGATTGTAAGTCATTTCTATTGCATTATTACTATCACAAGAAATAGGAACAAATGATATTTGAATATTATATTCTCTAAGTTGTTGACTAATCCAGAGGAGTTGAGAGCAACAACTTCCAATGCCATGTATTCACTTCTTGTGGAGGTGGCAACAGATGTTTGTTTCTTAGATAACCAAGAAATTAATTTGTTGCCTAAGAATTGACAAGTTCCCGAAGTGGATTTCCTATCAATCTTACATCCTCCAAAGTCTGAATCAATAACCTGTCATTTCAAGGTTGTCATCACCGGGTACCATAACCCTACTTGCAAGGTTCCTTTGAGATATTTAAGAATTTTCTTAGCCGTCTCCGCATGAGTTTTCTTGGAATTAGACTGGAATCTTGCACATACCCCAACCGCAAAGGCTATGTCCGGCCTACTTGCAGTGAGATAGAGAAGAGATTCAATCATTCCACGATACTCCGTTGCATCTGTGGGTATCCCTTGCTCATCCGAATCCATAGAGAAGTTAGTTGACATAGGTATTTTAACTTCTCTGCTAGTAGTCATTCCAAATTTCTCACTCGGATCCTTAGCATATTTAGACCGATGTATAAATATACCTTTACTCATCTGTTTAATCTGTAAGCCTAGAAAGTATGTTAATTCACCCATCATTGACATTTCAAACCTGTTTTTCATGAGAATGCTAAACTTTTCACATAATTTCAGATTAGGTGAACCAAAGATTATGTCATCTACATAAATTTGAACTAATAAGATGTTACCATCTACTTCATTCCTAAACAAAGTTATATCAATCTTACATTTTGAAAAACCATTTGATGTCAAGAAATCGTATAAGGTATCATACCAAGCTCTGGGAGCTTGTTTCATTCCATATAGAGCTTTGTTGAGTTTATAGACCTTATTATTGATCTTAAACCCGTGAGGCTGCTCCACATAGACTTCCTCAAGCAACACACCATTAAGGAAGGCAGACTTAACATCCATTTGAAAGACTTTGAAAGATTTATATGCAGAAATGCCAAGAACAACCTTATTGCTTCTAATCTTGCAATCGAGCATAGGTTTCATCATAGTCTATCCCCTCGGTCGTGAGTAACCTTGAGCAACCAATCTTGCCTTATTTCGAACAATAATGTTGTTCTCATCTGCTTTGTTTTTAAACACCCATTTGGTGCCTATAATCTTCTGTGTAAGGGTCTTTCCACTAATTCCCAAACATTTTGTCTTTCAAATCGATGCGATTCCTCCCGCATGGCGCTTATCCAGCTTTGGATCTCGATAGAGCTTCCTCAATAGACTTGGGTTCAAGAAGCGACACATAACAGTGAAAAGACTTTCGCAGTCAGCATCATTCGTGTCTCGCAAACTACTAGATGGGTCTCCTATAATCGATCGAGATGGATGGTAGCTTCTCATCCTTTTGCCTATATGAGGAGAAGGATCCTCATCTTGAGTCTCGCAGGCAACTCCTCCGACTCGCCTCGGTGACGTTCCCCTTCATCACCGACCCCGCCGATCACCGACATCAAGGGTGTCTGCTCGATGGAGTCTCGATCGAAGTTGTCTTCGATTATCGGATGGGGATTCTTCTTCATCGATTCTCAATCAAAACTAGGTAGATAGACAGCTTCTATGTTTAGTCTTGGTTAGTTCAATTTTATCTAGACTTTCGTAAATTTGATTCACTTTATCCGAGAAGGAATATAACTCATCAAAAACAACATGAGGGGTTTCCTCCACACAAAGGGTTGTCTTGTTAAAAACTCTAAATGCCTTGGAAGTGTTAGAATATCCCAAGAATATTCCATCAGCCTTAGCATCAAAAGTTCTCAACTTAGATTTCCCATTGTTATGGATAAAACAATTACAACCAAAAGCTCGAAATATGAGATTCTTGGAATCTTACCCTTCCAAATCTCATATGGAGTCTTACCCTTGTCTTTAACAACCAAGCACAGTGCGGGTATAACAAGTCGTGTTGATGGCTTGACCCCGTAACTGTGAGGGGTTTCATACTCGCTAACATGCTCCTGGTTGCTTCCTTCAAGGTTCTATTCCTTCTTTCAACCACTCCATTTTGTTGAGGGGTTCTTGCTGAAGATGTCTCATGTATAATTCCACACTCATTGAAAAAGTTAGATAAACAAGAATTCCAAAATTCGTGCCCTTATCACTTCTTATTTTAATAATATTAACACCCTTTTCATTACTGAATCTATCTAAACAGATCGGGGATCTTGTTTATAGTCTCATTTTTCTTGAAAAGAAATATAACCCAAGTGTACCTAGAAAAGTCATCTACTACAACAAGAGTATATTTCTTTCCACTTTGAAACTAAGAGGAGTAACAGTCCAAACAGATTCGGATGAAGTAGTTGTAAAACTCTTTCGGATGAAGAGGAGTTAATACTCTTAAATGAGTGTCTAGGCCGTTTACCTTTCGACAAACATCACATTTAAGATCGGTGGATAAAAGCTTCTCGTGTAATCCCTTGACAAGATTCTTTTTAGCCAGCTTACTAAGGGTCTTGAAATTCGAGATGACTAAGCCTCTTGTGTCATAGCCACCGAGGTCTTCTCCACCCTTAGCTATCGAGACGGGTATCTTTGGGACAACTATTAAAGTTGGTCACATAGACATTACCATGTCTCAAGCCGCTTAAAAGTACCTTATCTCGAGGAATTATCTAAGATATCATATTTATCCTTAAAAAATTTGACAAGAAAACATTTATCACAAAGCTGGAAACAGATAGCGATTATGTTTCAATCCTTCAACAAAATATACCTCGATACCTGAATATCCTTGATAATCAGAGTACCTACTCCTTTAGTCGACCACAATTATTGTCTCCAAATAATACTCTTGGACCATCAATGCTTTGGAAATTTGATAATGACCTCTTGTTATGAGTCATGTGTTGTGAACAACCACTATCAATGTACCATATAGAAGCTAAAATCTCTTCCTTGAGTGATGATCCCCTGTGAATCCCGAAAAAGCAGATTAGTTATAAGGTACCCTAGTGATCTTGGGTCCTTGAAGGTCAAGCATCACTTTAGGTAACTAGATAAAAATCTTATCTCCAAATAATAAATCAGACTTGGTCTTTCTACGAAATCTGTCTACAATTGTATCACTTTTAAATGATAACTTGTTGTATTCAGATTTAGTAATTTTTTTAAACTTAGGAAATGTGGGATAACATCTGCTTCTTCCATCAAAATGATTGTAATAAGAATTTCTTCTTATTTTGGTTCTTGGATTTCTCTTAGTCCGATAAGGAGTCCTCACTGAATTTTTATTTTCAAGCTGGGAGATGCGATCTGACTTGACTAATTGGTTTCCAAGGACCAATTTTAACCTCTTTTGATTGATCGTGTGCTTTTACAAATTTCCTAGGTTTCTGGACATCTCGATTTATTATTTCGTCATAACCAAGGCGTGTTTTGTCATGGGATTTTGAGATGTATTAAAGATGTGATCTATTGCTAATTGTGAATTATTAAGTTAACTAATTTTGAAGACTAGTTTCTCATTGTCTTTCTTAATTAATTCATTTTCAAGACAGATTAATTCAAATTTGTCTTTTAAAGTTTTCAATTCACTTTCTAATCTTTCGTAAGCCGGTGATGTACTAGCCTCTCACTGGGAAAACATTCCCCCTTAAATGTTTCCTCGGTTTCGAATAGTTCATCACCTGCTTTCCTTTAATTAGAATCTGAATTTGATCCTTTAAAGTCAAATTCTCTGCCTCTAGCTGTTTATAAGCAGCCAGAGATGTCTTTAAACCTCTCAATAATTCATGAATAACAGTTTGATCATAATCGATGCAGATCGACAGAATCATTATCGAAGATGAATAATAGACTACCTCTTTAGCCATGAGACGATTTCATCATCTCGATCCGAAATCGATGAGGATGATGATGATGATGATGATTTCTTTGACTCATTTTCTTCAGCCAACAGAGCCCTTTGATCTACAAATCTCCTGTCTCTCTTTTTCCTTTTCTCTTCCCTTTCTTTAGGAGTCGGTTGAGGATAATCATAGTTGAAGTGTCCCGGCTTGTTGTATGTGTAGCAAGTGTCACTCCTGTCGATCTAGGACTGGAAGGATTTCTTTTGACAGTGATCTGAATCTTCTCGTCGGCTCCTTGCTTTTGTCATCATTTGTAGACTCATCTTCCTTTCTTCTTGATCTGGATCTTGATCTATCCTTACCCGCAAATCTCAATTTATTTCGTTTATACTTCATTCTTAATCTGTCATACCTTTTGGTGAGCAGAGCCATCTCGCTCTTTTCGGAGATAGATCGGCTCCTCTGAGACTCGGTTGATATCTTGTCTTCTTTGCCGACAAAGTCAACAGACTTGGATGAAGTGCTCGACTCCATCTCATCCTCCTCATCTTCTATTTGAATGTCATACTCTAGAGCTTTAAGATGAGAGAACAAAGTATGGTGAGTAATAGAAGATAAATTCTGAGTTGCTTTAAGGATATTGGATTTCTCTCTCCATCTCTTGGTTAATGATCTCAAGATTATCTTGTTATTAATCTCTTTCTCTGTATAGTTCTTCCCAAGGTCACCGCTTTGTTGAGAAGATTCGTCAACCTTACATCTAACTCGATCTCTGATTCATTATCCTTCATTTTGAATGTATCAAATGCGTGTAAGACCGACTACTGACTTATTCTCTTTTACTTGATCTCGATCTTTCACAAACATTTGCGTAGTCCGCCACATTTCTTTGGCAGTTTGCATCTCTTAACCTTCTCAATCCAATCTTTACTTAAAGTCTCAATTATTTCAGTTCGAGCTACTTGGTCTAGATTGTGGATCTTTCTTTCATCATTTGTCAATTCGTAACTCTTTTTCTCTTGTCTAGTTCTCGATTCAGTGATTCAGCTCGATCTAGTGCCTCCATGATAAAATTTTATAGGTCCTTCTTCAAGAATCTCTTCCATCCTATCATGAATGACCTTGAGGTGATTCTCCATCCCGAATTTCCACTAATCATAATCTTCAATAGAAAATTCAGGTAAATTCCTGGACTTCTTGCTTTTTCCCGATGACATAATGAGATAAAGAAACAAAATACTCCACAAAAACTTATTGGTAGCACTGTTAGTAACAATAAAGAGAATGAAGAAAATCAAGAAAATTTGAATCTTAGTTAAGACCTAAAATCAATATCGTAATGTTAACACCGCTCCGATACCACTTATTGGTCCCGATTAGTTGAGTTGATTATGAAGCTTTGAGTTAACCTTCTAGGACAAAATCTAGAAGGGGGTTGAATAGATTTTGTAGATTTTTTTAAATCTTTCAAAACTAATTCAAAGTACCGTATGTACACAATGGAAATTCAAGATTAGACTCAACTTTAATAAGATCAAAAGCAAACCGATATTCAGATTTTAACTTTGATTCTAAATTAATCTTTGAACAATAAATTGGAAATTGAACAAAAGTAAATGAAAGCAAGAAAGAACACTGATTTTATAGTGGTTCGGATTATAACAATCCTACATCCACTCTCCTTCTCCAACTTGAAGAAGGGTCTCCACTATCTGCTTACTTACTTACTTTACAATCTTACAACTTACAACTTACAACTTGATCTTCAACTCTTCAAAATGCTAACCAAACTTATGAAATCTAACTCTAAGAAAAAGAAGTGTATTTGAAGATGTGCAAGGAAATGTTCTACAAACACTTAGAAAAATCTATGAAGAAATCTTGAAAAGTTATTTTGTGCTTTTTGAAAACTTGTGATTTGAGAGAATAAAGTTACGGAAAATAACTTGTGATTTTTGTGTATTCTCGTATGCGTCTCTATTCCAAAGAAATGCCTAGACCTATTTATAAGTCTCGAAAAGACAGTTAGTTTGTTAGTCGGTTCTAACAAACCGAAAACTGCTTCAATAAACTTAATCTTGAAAATCGCTCTAGACCTCACTTTGCTCTACTGCTCTGCTAAATGCCTAACTCGGTGAAGACTCGCCTTTCTTATTCTACTCGGCTTGTCTTGACCTCGTCGAGCTCTTCATATTCGTCTCCCGCAGATGACTAGACTCAAGCTCGTCTCCGATGACTTGTACTCTTCCGCACCTCACCGACTAGATTGGTTCTCGACCCCGTCCGATCGCCTTAGCTTATGGTCTCAATTTCAGCTTGTTCTACGGGTCGTCTCGATCATCTCGAGCCGCTTCATTTAACTCATCAAAACTTCTTAATCCAACGGCGGGTCATCACGGATCGGGTCAAGATGAGCGGATACGCAGATTTGCGTGAATTAGGGCGTAATCGCAATGATGACAACCAGCGCAGAAGACGGCCATCAAGAGGCGATTCAACGAGAGAATTCGACGAAACAACCGTGGAGATCAATGAAAATATCAAATTGAAAAGAAACACGCAGAGATAAAAAGAAAAAGGAGAAGATATAGATGTTTTTTTTTTTTTTTTTTTGAAAATTTTCTAATAATTGCCGAGATCTTATCAAACACAATAACAAAGTTTTGGATCATCTTTGTTATCGCTACACGTTCTTCTAAAAGCTGGAATTAATATCACAATTGTTACTCTGTTCGATTTCTTCATATATTAACACATATTTCTCTATAGGGTAACATGTTTTTGTTCATATAGTAACACATTTTTTTCTTCATATAGTAACACATATTTCTCTATACTGTAACACGTTTGTGTTCATATAGTAACATATTTTTTTCAAAAGTATGTGTTCTAAGAACAATTATGTGTTACCGTAAGGGTAAGTACGTGTTCTTGGTCTTTAAAAGAATGAAATATTGGTTTTGTTCATTAATAACACATTTTTCTTCATACAAGAACACATGTTTGACCCAATAATAACACAACCCGAGAGTAAAAATTTGTTTTTACCTTTGCACGAGTTTAATACACATATTTGCCCCTACAATAACACATATTTACCCCAAAATCTTATACTTGGGGATCAAATAGACCCATAATTTTTTTCTTAACACATTAAAATCATTTCTCTTTAATATTGAGATCAAATAAGTTATCATCTTAATAAAATCACACTCTTTTAATAAGAATAAAGTTGTCGAAGATTAAAGACTTATTTGATTCACACATATAATTAGATTAGAGATTTATTTGACCATTTTTTTATTTTTATTTTTGCATTTGAACGATTATTTTTACGCAAATACGTATTATTTGTTTTACAGTAACACATATTTATCATTAAAGTAACACATGTTTAACCTAATAGTAACACCGAAAGCGAAAATTGTATTTTTGTCATTGCGCGAGTTTTTAGCCAAACACGACCTAACCCGACCCAACCCACCCAAGATCCGCGAATTTCATTAAATGGATTATTTCACGGTACAATATTGCATATAAGAATTTGTCTATATAAGCAGTGGAGTACAATTACTTAATTGATTAATTATTTGATATTAGAATATAAATAGTGAGTATATAAATTGGTGGATGAGATTATGATATTTGTTACTATGGTATACTTTGGTCTTTGCTTTTGACCAGTTTGAAATGATTGATTGTGTCCAGAGACAACTTTTCTGGGAGAGAGGATGATTATTGAGTTGGAACATTTATATACTATTATATCTCGTTTGTTTTGTAGTATTTGATTTGAATTGATATGAAATCACATGATATATTTAAATGGATTTGAAAGGATATAAATACCACTTAAAATGTGAAATGAGACCGCGTGCCTTCAATTTGTAACGGGCAAAAAGGAAATTAAATCAATAATAATAAACAATTAAAATTGAGGAATACTTTTTCATATCTCATGTTGTCAATAATAACAAATGGGCTTTTAGTGAATCAAATTCCGTCCCTCCAAAATTTTCTATTTTGGAATAGTGATTTTATGCATTTGGTTATATATGAAATTATGCATTTATGATTTATATATATATGTTTTATTATACTCCTTCCATCCACTAAATTTATGTTTACTTGCCTTATTTGGACGTCCAATAAACTATGCTCATTCTATTTAAGGAAATAATATACTTGATTTATACCCTTTTTTAATCACATAGTTATAACAAATGTCACTCAATTATTCTTACAACTAAAAATTCAATTAACACAAATTAAAAAAATTAATCTAACCCAGCCCAAATTAAAGACCGTAACCTTACTTAAATAAACTAACCCACCCAATCAACCTATCCATCGATTAAACCTAACCCTCATTCTCTCATTCTTGTAGGCCTCATTTCCTAGCCCCTCTCTCTCTCTCCTAACCCTCATTCTCTCATTCTTGTAGGCCTCATTTCCTAGCCCCCTCTCTCTCTCTCTCTCTCTCTCTCGAAGTTCTTGAATGTTCTTTGTCTCCTACCTTTGAAATCCTAGCCGGCACCTCTCACGAGTTGCCTCCCACAAAGTCGCCTTAGACCTCTTCTTCGATATGTTTATCGACTTCGATTCTCCGATTATAAGGTCTAATTTATCAGAATCTCCGATTATTTTGTGTGGTTTCTTTGGATCGCCACCATCGCCTCATGCACTCACTCGCCGACACCCTCTCTCTCATTCAACCAGAACGATGCCCTTATCTCCGATTCACCCACCATCGGCAACCCTTAGTCGGTTTCACCCACCTACGAAACTCCCTCTCCGATTCACCCACCATCGAAACCCCCTCTCTCGATTCACCCACCATCGGCAACCCTCAATCGATTTCACCCACCTACGAAACTCCTCTCCGATTCACCCACCATCGAAACCCCCTCTCTCGATTCACCCACCATCAAAATCCTCGTGTCAGATTCACCCATCGATACACCCCTCAAGTGGTGCCTAAGTCGGTGATGTGTGGCGTGGGGTGGCCGATACCCGTGTAGGTGATGATTACTTGTGGATTTGGGGTGACTTTTATTGAGCCATGGTGCTCAAAGGCGTCGGTATGCGGTTGAAAGATACACAATGTGGGTTCCAGGTTAAATTGCTCTTGAAATAAGTTATCTCTGATAACTCTTCTAATTCATGCTCAAGTTGGTAGAAACTTAGGTGGAAAAGTTAAATTTTTAATCCCACCGCTTTGGTCAAATCAGCCATTAAGGCCGAAAATATTTTGAACACTATATGTTTTTATTTCCTCCATTTTGAAATTGGAGGGAATAGTTTAATTTTAATTCACTTTTTGTTGCCTTAATTAGTGAAGGGTGAGGGTACCGAAAATACTCTCACATCTCTCCTACTTTTTCAATATTTTCAGTTATTTTATTCCCTCTCCTTAAAATCTATGCCTAGCCCAATGGGCATAGATTTAATGGATAGATGGAATATATTATATGTTATTATTGATAAAATATTATTTCAAATAATATATATTTTGTTGTCCTGCTTAAAAAAATCTTATTTTTCGTTAAAAGTATCGACTAAATATATATATATATATATATATATATTTAATTACTTAATTAGTGAAATTAATTACACATTTATAATTAATGAAATGAGTTATACATCTCTACAAAATAAAATATACACCTTTAATTTTTATTTAGAATGAAGTTGTTACAAATTAGGTTATATAATTAATAATCAACATGTTTTAGAAATATATTTGTCACATCCCGATTTTTTGAAGAGTTTTAAAAAAGAGATTTAAAATAACAATTATTCAAAAGTCTTTATTTTTCATAAAAAGACAAGAACGTTTAAAGATATGTTTAGTAGTAGCAATTAATTTTGTAAAAACTTGCATGGAAGTAATTAGTAAAAACACTAATAATTTCACGAATGAAACATGAGATGTGACTTTTTTTTTTAAAATAAATACTTAAAATTCTAAAATTCTTAGTTTGAACTTTTAATAAAAAAGAATTAAATTCTCAAACATGAAATATTTCTTGAATGCTTGTGACACATCCACCGACCCTCCACCGCACTCCTTATTAATCTGAAAAAAATGTTAATGAGATTGGGTGAGCAAAACCACTAGCTCAGTGAGGTCCCTTTGTCACGATTAAATATCACACGTAAATAAAATAATCAACTCATAACATTCATACTCAATACTTGTTCCTTGACTAAACCAAGGATGCGTTGGCTATACCAACGATGCACGGTTTCCCGCAAATAAACATGCGTTAACGAATGACTAGAAAAGCCATAACATGCGTTAACGAAAATCGTAACGCATACAATGCGACAAGCAACAATTAAATTCACATGAACATTAAAGGTGACAAAGTAAATACATAAGTAAGAAACCTCACCTGATTATTCTTAATAAATATTTTAGAGCTTGACCTCATTGAAATACTTTAGAGGAAAAACTTGAATTTACGGTGAATGAAGAAAATTATTATTTTTGGGTGTGTTTTCTTAATGCACAACCGTGTATTTAAAATAAATGCAAAGGTGAGAGAGATTTTTGTTGAGATAAAAGAGGAATTTGGATCTACAAAATCTCACACGTAAAAGATAAGATTTTTAATTTAAAAATTCAAATTTTTAAAAAGAAAAAGAAGAGAAGAACCGGTACCTTTAAAAAAAAATAAGAGAGATTTTTTTGTTGAGAAAATCTTTGACGTGCTATGTACACAATAAATAAATAAATATATATTTTAAAATTTTAAATTAACTAAGTTGAGAATTTTAGGGTGTTACAATATTTAAAATGAAATATACATCACATACACAATATATAAAAGGGTCCATAACTACTTTTTTTTTTTTTTTGATCGGGCAAAGGGTGACTCGAAACCATGACCTTTAGATCATAGGTAGTGGAGCTCTAACCACTTGAGCTATATCACTTCATCGAGTCCATAATTACTAGTACAATTTTGAGCCACTGTTGTATGATGAGTTATTCGCCCCGAGGCCCAACTCCACTGGCTGGCCCAATCCTACCAGACCGAGATCGAAGGGGGCCCAGCCCCTTCGAGACCAGCCCGCCGGGCACGGCGAGCATGGATAGCCGGGCGGGCCGGGCTGTGATACCGAGATACTCACTACTCATTGGTCAATATATTTCATGCATTGAGTGCATTTTTAATTAATTATGTGCTACTTGTCATATTTAAATTATTTTATCTTGCATTATTTTATTATGCTTTTAAATACTGAATTAATTATATATGTCTTTATATGTTTAGTGGTGAGAAAATTTATTTATAAGTGATTGAGTTTTCATGGTGTTTGAGTAGTGATACAAATTATATAATTATTAGTGGTATTAATTAAATTAATTATAATACCATTTTGTATTATTAATATATATATATATACATAATATATGTACGGTAATTAGTGTATATATATATATATATATATATATAAGTATATAGTTAATAGTTAATAATAATATTTAGTCATATTTAGTAGTAATAAATAAAAAAAAATTAGAAACGTACCTGGGAAGCTAGTATAATTAAGGCGGTGGCTTTATCTGAATAACAAGGATAAACCATCAAGTTTTTCCCCAAACCCAGTAAACCACCGAGAAGAAGGAAATAGAAATAGGAAAAGAAGAAATAAAGAAAGAAAGAAAGAAAGAGGGAGAGAGGCGATCGCGTCGTGCGAGATTTCAAGCGTTTTGGTAAGTTTTCGACTTCCGTCAATTGATAAATTTTATACCGTTTTGAAGCTCGTGAAGAGTAGAACAAAACTCTATCCTCAAATTATTAATAATTGTTCTTATTTGATAGTGAAAGCAATAACAAGGGTTTAAGAGTTTGATTTATCAACGTTTTTGCGGATTTGAGGTAAGTAGAAATTCATTTGCACCTACAATACATGAATATAATATATTGTGAAATATTTATGCTTAATTGGTGATATGTGAATATTGTGTTAATTGTGATATTTGATTGATATTCAATTATCATTATGAAAGGAGTCTGTGAGCTCCATATCGAAGTGGAATGAACTCGTGAGTTCGGTGAGTATTGTGAATTGAACTGTGAGTTCGGTGATTGTTGTGAATTGAACCTGTGAGTTCGAGAGATTATCGTGAAAGGAATTTGTGAATTCCATGATATTGCAAGTGAAAAGGGTGTTTTGAGCATGTGGTTTTCTTGTGTGTATATGCTACATTGCATCATGCATATCATGCATTAACATGAAAATATTTTATCAAATGGTGTGTTTGACCACATTATGCACCGAGGACGGCGGGCGACCTAGGAGTTAAGGCGACCGAGCGAGATCCTGGCGTATGCTACCTAGCGTAGGCCACCGTCTCATATGCTATGGTGTGTGCATATTTTTCGTAGGGGACTTCGAACGGACGGGGAGTCGGAGTTTGGTGATGGACCTCGCTAGGCCGTTAGAGGGTGGGATCCTCAACGGTATGGAGTCGGCGTGGAGGGATAACTTCTTGGTGGTCATGAGGCGCGATGGGGGGACCCTTGGTGGCCACAAGAGGATGGGCCTCACGTCGAGGTCATACATATAGTGGCCACTTAAATATAAATGAATTGAGCTTAATGCTCGTGTGCCGGTGCATAGTAGTGAGTCGGGGCCACTAACGAGTGTTTCATAAACAAATTGATGATTTTAAAGAGAGTGCATTGTGCATTGGGAGGTTTTCGAACTAAACACCGCATCATGCATAATTCTGCTTGAGATTAATATCTCACCCAGGTTTATGCATTGTAGGTAATCGATGATTGCGGTGAAATTTACCGAACAAGTCGTGGCACTCTTGCGGGGTTTTGAGTAGTCAGTGTACATAGATGACGACACTGTTGGGCGGGACCGTGACTTATTTTTGCTTCTCGCTATTGTATTTTATGTCTGTTTTGGCTATGTATAGTATAAACAAGCATGTCTTGGTGTGTTTTGTGGATTGGGGTTTGTTAAGAACTGGTATGTATGTGAACAAGTTATGTTTCGAGTACGTGATAATGTTATGTCGTTTGGAAAAAAAAAAATTATAGCAGGTTTTCTTGGTTGTTTTATGTTTAAGTTCATATTATGTCTAGTTGTGAAAAAGTGGTCGTGTCGAGTGGCTTGTTTTATGTTTAAGTTCATATTATGTCTAGTTGTAAAAAAGTGGTCGTGTCGAGTGGTATCGAGCACGGTTTGCCTCCTGTAGATTGTCTATGTACACACGTTCGTAATTTGGAGAGCCCGGCTATTCCAAAGTAAGTGTTTATGTAAATTTTGTTTGTGCTATTTCTCATCATGAACTATATTGGCCATGTGGTGTAGGACTGGTTGTGTGAGTGAATAGATATGGCGCGTAATGAGGGTGAGAGTAGTGGTAGGGAAAGAACTCCCGAGCCGACAAAGACCGATTGTTGGTGTTGATCGAGATAATGTTATAGCTCGTTTGGCGAGATTTGGTTGAGCGTCGGGCCCAACAAATCCAACAACTCATCCAACAAAGGGATACGAGATAGGCACATGAAGAAGTGCATCGACCACACCCAGCGAACACCGTAGACTTGGTTTGTGAGCGGTTTCAAAACTAAATCCTCCTATCTTTGAGGATGCTACCGATCCATTAGGCTGCAGAGGATTGGTTGAGAACCTTGGATAATATGTTTCAATATAGTAGAATCCCCGAGGTGGAAAAGGTTACGTGCGCATCCTTCATCATGCTACGTGGCGGTGTCGGACATTGGTGGGACAACTTTGTGAAAAGTATTGAAGACATTCTTGCTATGACACAGGGAAGTTTAAAGAAATTTTCGGGAACAAGTATTTCACATTTGTCGAATAATGAAAATGAATGAATTTATAATCTTTAGACGAGTGGTACCATGGCTATTACAGGACTATCTTCGCAAATTTGAACAGCTTATCCGAGTTTTGCGGAACATATGGTGAGTACCGAAATATTGAAAGTGGAGAGGTTTTTAGAGGGTTTGAGACTGGCTGTATAGGGATGTGAGCATGGCGGGCATTCGGGAGTGAACTATGCACAAGTTGCGAGAGAGAGCCCAAATTGCCGAACAAGGCCTGAGATGAGAATAAGGCAAGCACAAGAGGCTCGGCAGCAGTTTCAACAAAGACAAGTACCGTCGTGGAGCGGAGATATTAAGAAAAGACCATTGTCATTCCAAAGACCAAGACCTAATTTCCGGTTTCGACAAGGACAAAGACCCGAACAAGAAGGTTTTGGAAAAGCGTTTAAAGACGGATCGAGGCTGCAGTACCACCACCACATCCCGTTTGTTTGAATTGTGGTAAACCGTGCGGTGGAGCCTGTTTTCTTCCCCCTATAGTATATTTTTCATGTGGACAAAAAGGACATATGGCTACTAGTCCAACTAGTGGTAAGCAAAGGGAGCAAGGAAGAGTTCCGGCCCGTGTTTACCACGACCAAGGAAGATGCGTAAGATAACCCGGTGGTTACCGGTAAACTTTCTATTTTTGGTATTTCAACTTTTGTGTTATTTGATTACGGAGCTACACATTCATTTGTATCCACCGAGTATGTGAGAATTTGGGTAAACCACCTAACCTAACAAAGCCAAATTTGATGTGATGATCCCTTCTCGTGATTCAAACAAACCAATCGGATGTTACGAGAATGTGTTATACCCATAAAAGGTAGAGAATTGTGTGTGAATTTGATTATATTGGATATGAGCGACTACGATGTGATTTTCGGTATGGATTGGTTATCGAAATATGGTGCTACAATTGATTCCCGAGAAAAAGGGTATTATGTTTCACCAAGAGGAGAAGAACATTTTGTTGTTACACCGATTAAGCCATCCAATAATCGAGTATTTGGATGTCTAATCGGCTGTTTGGTAGCTTAGATTAATGTATGTTGAATGCTTTGATGATTGGCAATTAATATGTGTGTATTGATGAACAATGATGAGGAATATAAATGCGAGAAAGGAATAAATGCAAAGAGATTTCTTTGGGAGGGTGAGTCCCTGGGCTTAAGGTTGGATGTTTTTTCCCATCCTTGTTATTATGCCTTGTAGATCTTATTTATACATGCCGATTGGCCATTTTCAAATCCCGTGGAATCGGGTGCATTTAAAGTAATGGTACAAAATTAAATGCGCCTATCAAGGTACCGCACGGAGGATCGGACTTCTAACCTCTCGGGGCCTTCCACGTGGATTAAGCTGCAGGATCTCTCTGGCGGCGAGATCTTTCCCTTTTTGGACATGACATCTTATGATCGCGATGCCCTCGGATTCTTTTCTTCTTTGGGGAGATCTTGTCCCTGGTTGATCGCTTCTCGGTCTTCGCGGAATTCCTCGTGGGGTGGCTCTCCTCGCATGGTACGAGGCAAGCTTTTAGTTTTGGTAATATGCTCGCGAGCCCGGACACTTGCTTGCGTCATTGTGCGAGCATCATCCCTCGACTTATTTCCATGTCACAACAATTGCCCCCGACTTGTTCTGGCCGTGGTCGGGCTGGAGCGAGGTGCGACTTGATGCGAGCTAGCTCTTCTCGGGCGCTCTGTGACGTCCCTTCAACGCCCACGATGACGTCGTGTGGCAGCTTTTACGGTAACCGATGCGCCCTTTCACCTTAAAGGGGCGAGTGGGCGCTATTTCCTAGGCGCGTGGGCCGCCGCATTAATGGCGCGGGAGGTCCACGCGCGCGTTGCCCGAGGCGGGAGATAGCATTGGGGGTCCCAATTTTGGAAAAATTCCCCTTGGGCCCCGTTTTCTTACTTTGGAAAATTGCTAAGAGGCCCCTCCCCATATCTATAAATAGGGGAGTTTCAGCCATTGCCACTTTACGCTCTTTGAGAATTTGTGCGGCGATCTTCAAAAATTTCCAAAACGTCCTGATTCGACGAGAGTTCCTTTGCTTTGGATTTCCGTTGGTCTCGTCGGCATTCCTAGGTAAACCCCTGGTGTTCTCTTTTTCTCCTTTCTTTTCTTGGGTTTGAGATGGAGAGAGGGGTGGTAGCGGTAGGGTAGCTCTGGTGGCCCTCGGCCCCGACGATCGATGGGAGCACAGTCGAGGCGGACACTGGAGGGCCTGGATGTGGTGTTTGGGCGGCCGGTTGCCCCATTTCCGTTACATTTGGGCCGCCTCGAGGCGGAGATGCGCGAGATCTCGCGGGAGCCCCCGAGTTCGCGGCTTGGGTGACCTTGGGGTTGACTTGAGTCTCCCGAGAGAGTTACATTGGCGGCGGCGGCCCTCGGCGACGAGGAAGTAACCGACTCCGATCTCGGTCCCGATTCCCCGCCGAATCGAACTCTTCGGACCGGGATGAGGTGGAGGGAGCCCTCGATGAGGCCGCTCGTGCCTGGAGGAGGAGGCCGCCGAGGAGAAGAGGCGAGCGTGAGCGGGCCAGCTCCGCATATACGAGGAGTGGGTGCATTTCATGGACCGGTTGGCGGAGTCGGTGCCCAACTTTGACTTCGCCACCTCTTTTGCCACTGCCCATATGAGAGGGTGAAACGAGATGATAATATGATCCGCGAGCAGAACCCTCTCATTAGCCATGCGACTCGACGCTGGGAGAGCTCGGTGACCTCTGCCGAGCTGCACCGCTTCCGCGAGCAATGGGAGATTCCCCCTCGGTGCACCTTCACCGCCCGAGGTTGTACGAGCGACCCGATCAGCCTCCTCCCGGGATGATTGCCGTGTACTTGCGATGATAGAGGAGGCTGGAGTCCGATTCCCGTTCCCGCCGTGCCTCTCCTACTACTTCACGGCACGGGAGGTGGCTCCCATCCAGTGCACCCCAACGGGTGGAGACGCTTGATGGCCTGCTGGTGCTCTTCGGCGAGCACCGTCTTTTCGGATGCCGAGCTCCAAGGAGCTCTTATACGTGTACAACCTTGTGGACAGGAAAGACGGGCTGTACCTAAAGCCGAAGCAAGGGCCCATCATCGCAGTGTCCCGAACAAGGTCTATGAATGGACGCACCGCTTTCGCAGGTAGCGGGGCTTAGAAGGTGATTGGGCCTGCTCGTGGGACTACCCTCGCTTGTCCCACCGAGTTTGATCGGAAACGAGCGAGTAAGACTTCCCTCTCTTCCGATGTCGAAGGCTACCGATCTAATTTCTTTCGTCTTTGCGAGGACTCGAGACCGCCGCCCGGGAACTGAATTGGGACTTTGAGTTGTGCTTAAAGCGGATCAAGGAGCTCCCGAGAACGAAAGGCACCGGGCGATTTTGACCATTGAGCATTTGAAGCGAGCTCGCTGGTCGATCGCCCCGCGAGGTAGACCTTGAACCCGGTAAGTATTTGCTCGCATTTATTTACTTTTGTTTCTTTGTTCGCTATCAATCGATCAATTAACTGCTTTCTCGCAGTTCCTGTGATTCCCGTTTTCCGCACTTGCCCCAGAGATAATGGGCAAACCGAAGGCTGTCAGCGGGTTGGGGAAGAGCGCGCGGGCGCGAGGAAGAAACGCGGCCCCCAGTGGCCAAACTTCACGCCCCGGCTGGACGCGGGGCCCCCAGAGCCATCGCGGGCGAAGGTTGCACCGCGGCGTTGCCCGGCCTACTTCCTGTGGGTCTTCTCGTGCCCCGGGTCGTCCCCGGAGAGGGAGGGTCGGACCCGCCCGCGGGAGGAAGATGATGAAGTGAGGGAGGTCCCCCGTAGAGGCTCGCAAGAAGTCGCGGCACGACGTCGCCCCGAGAGCGGGGACCTCCGCGGGTGCGGTGCCCGCCGCAAAGGATCCCTCCGATCCCACTTTCTGGGTCGCGATCCGGCCATGGAGAGCCGGTAAGATACGCTTCTCGCAGCCTCATAGTTCTCGCTTCTTATTTTCTTTTTCTCGAACTTCCGCTCTTCGTGCAAAGCTTCGCCGACGGTACCGAGGCCCCCATGATCCACAATTTTCTCGCCTCTCGGCGCTCTGCCACCGGGCTCCCGCGCACATTGGCTCGGCAATGCGGAACCTCGCCGCGAGCCGGACGGACGAGCCGGAGGCCGCGGTCAATTTCAACCGCGAGAGCACGCTCATGGTGAGCCATATCCTGACCTCCCAAGCTCGATCGCGTCGCGGCCGGGCACTCCGGTCCCGGGATGAGGAGGTGAAGCGGTCCATCCGCCACCGGGAGGAGAGGGAAGCTATGGGGCCGGGTGGATAGCGGTGTTGGAGGGGCAAGTCGAAAGCCGACATTGCTCGGGATGAAGCTCGTAAATCTCCGCCTTGCCCAAACCGTGCATGAGAATGCGCTCGCGCCAGGCGAGAAGGCGGGGGCCGCTGAATCCTCTGGCACGCCGCTGGCCGGGCCCGCGCCAATCAAGCCGAGTAGCTCGCTCGCCAAGAAGGAGGCCGAGGAGGCGATCGCCCAGCCGAGGCAGACGCGAGGAGGCGAGGCCGAGTCGGCGGAGATCGAGCTCCAAGAGTACCGCACCGACCCCATCAAGGATGCGGATGTCATGGGTGACGTCGCCTACTTCCTTGCCTACGCCGACGCCATCCGCGACACGAAGAGGGCGAAGATGGATTCCGCCCCCTGGAGAGGTCGCTCAAGGCCTATGTCCTCGACCCGTGCATGCCGTCCCGGACACTCTGGACTTCCCTTTCAAGGACACGCGACCGTCTATAGGGTGGACCTCTCTTGGTTCTCCTATCAAGACACGCTTTATGATCCTCCCGCGGACGAAGACGAGGCGGGGCGAGGTGAGCGGCGGGCGCGGAGACGGTGGCGGAGGCGGCGGCGGCGAGGACCCGGCGGTTGGAGTGACGGGCTGGAGTTCGGCGGAGAGCGAGGTGGCGGAGCCTGAGCAGAGTTGATCTATACTTTAAACTCTCGTTCCGTACTTTGAACTCTCGTTCCTCGCCGCGGCCTTGATCTTTCTGTTTAATAGATACCTTGGATTCCAAGAGATATTTTGAACTCCCCATTTGCCCGTTGTAATTCTTCTTTTACTTTGGGTTTAGGGTTTAGAACTTTTGTACTTCGCCGTTGGTCGCCCTCTTAAATATGAATGAAAAGTTCTTTTTATCCATTTGCTTGCGCCTTTAAATTCAACTTTTTATTTCGCAACTTTAAATTCTCGTGTAGTGACGAACGGTTCTCGTGACCTGCGAAGTGATCATTCAAAACGTTAAACAATGTAACATGTTTATATATCTAGGAATGTACAAGAAAAATGCTCACGGAGGTTGCGCTCACGAGTCTTTGGTGCTCGTTGGGAATTTCGACCATGAGTCTTTCGTGCTCGCCGGGAGTCTTCGTGCTCGCGGGCGAGGCCATTCTTCTCACGCGAGGCTTTTAGGTGTCAAACGGGACGGTATCGTTGACCATAAGGCTTTACTTATGGGACATCGTCGCACGGCCGTAAGACGCGTGGCGTGGGCTTAGGCCGCATCGTGAGACTTTCGTGCTCGCAGCGAGGCCATTCTTCTCGTGCGAGTCTTTATGCTACCGTGGGTGTAACCCCTATGTAGACTTTTATGCTCACCGGGGCAAAGGCCGCGATCGAGACTTTTGTTACTCGTGAGGGCTTAGGCTCGGCCACGAGACTTTTGGTGCTCGCGGTGAGGCCATTCTTCTCACGCGAGTCGTTGTGCTCTTGTGGGTATAACCTGTGTAGACTTTTATGCTCCTGCGGGCTTGAGCCTCGTCGGGAGGCTTTTTTATGCTCGCGTGGGTCTCGGCCGCACGACGAGGCTTGTGGTGCTCGGCGAGGGTGTGAGTCATCGTGAGTCTTAAAGCTTTTCAGGCTCGTTTATTTTTAAAAGCGAGCGATTTCGCGGGAAATGGTAATTTTATTAAATTCCAAAACCACCGATACAATCTATTACATGCGAAGAGGTTTAGATATGGCTTACAAATGGCCTGTGTCACCGGTAGTATTTCTTGAGGTAAGCTGGCGTTCGGGGTATTGGTCCGAGTGCCATCGGGGTGCTCTAGCTCGTATGCCCCGCCGGGTAGCCACTCGGATATCCCGAATGGGCCCTCCCGATTCGGACCAAATACCCGGTGCTCGGGCCATGAAACCTCTTAAGAACCAAATCACCTTTTGAAAATCGTCGAACCTTGACTTTAGTATTGTAGTACCTCTCCGAACTTCGCTTGTAGGCGGCGTTTACGTGAATAGATGCTAGACGACGTTCTTCTAATGTGTCAAGGTCAAGTCTTCTCGCGGTCTCGTTCTCTTCATTGAGAGTTTAAGAGGTTCGATAGGTGGGTATTGAGACCTCGGATGGGATGACCGCCTCATGCCGTAGGTGACAAAGCAAAGGTGTCTCTCACGTGGAGTTTCTCGTTGTTGTCCTGTAAGCACGAGAGAACCTCGGGGAGTTCCCGGGTCCACTTCCCTTCTTGTCTTCAAGCTTGGCCTTCAAGGTGTGCTTGAGGATTTTGTTGACCGCTTCGACCTGGCCGTTGGTCCGGGGTGATAAGGTGTTGCGAACAACCTCTTTATTTTTCAATGCTCGCAGACTTGCAATTTCGAGGCCGTCGAATCAGCTGTTTCCCATTGTCGATACGATTGCACTGTGGAAGCCCGAATCTGCATATGATATTCTTCCGGATGAATCGATGATGGCCGCTTGGTCGATCTTATTGAGGGCTCCGCTTCCGCCCACTTGGTGAAATAGTCGACGGCAACCACAAAGAAATCTGCACCCGCCCGGGCCGTTGTGAGAGGACCAATCAAGTCGATCCCCACTGTGCGAATGGCCACGGGCTGAAGATGGATTTGAGATTTTATGGCGAGAGCTTGATGTTTGGTGCCATGACTTGGCATTGGTGACACTTTACGGCGTAGGCGATCGCGTCTTTCCTTAAAGTGGGCCGAAGTATACTTGCCGCATCGTCTTGTAGACCGAGATTGGCCGCCGGCGTGGTTTCCGCACACGCCGTTGTGGATCTCCGCGAGCACGATGTGACCCTCCTCGGGAGTGATGCATTTCAAGAGGGGTAGGGTGAAGCTTCGCTTGTATAGCTGACCGTCGAGGATCAAGAATCTCGCGGCTCGGAGCCGAATGCGGCGAGCTTTGATTCTATCTTCTCGCAGCTCCCAGTCGAGATACTTGAAGATGGGAGTCATCCAGCTTTCTCTGCTCGGTGGCTGTGGCCACTAGATTCTCGGTGATTAAGGGGCGGGTGAGCTTCGTTAGGACGATATTGGACATGTCCGCGGCGCCTTCCGACGTTGCGAGCTTAGATAGGGCGTCCGCTTGCGAGTTGTGCTCGTGGGGGATTTGTTCGATGAACACTTGGTGAAGTTGTTCGCAGAGGGCGATGACAAGCTCGTGGTACTTCATCATTTGTTCACCCTTGGCTTCGTATTCACCCTTCATTTGATTTACGACCGGGAGAGAATCCATGAATATATGGAGGTGTCGGACTCCTATAGCCTTTGCAAGTTCGAGGCCGCAGACCAAGGCTTCGTACTCGGCTTCGTTGTTCGTTCGGGAAATCGAACCTTGTTGCATTTGTAAAACACTGGCCCTCCGGTCCGATGAGGACCACCCCGCTCCGGCGCACATTGGCGTGGATGACCCATCGACGTAGAGTCTCCATGGGGGATCTTGAGCTTCGTAGGGTTGGTTGGGAAGGTAAGCTCCGCCACGAAGTTTGCAGCGCTTGTCTTTGATTGCGGTGCGCGGAGCGTACGAGATGCTATATTGGCGAGTTCTAGGGCCCACTTTAGGAGTCGCCCACTAGTGTGCAGTCGGTGGAGTACTGCCGAAGTGGCATGGTCGTGAGTACTTGAATCTGGGTGGTCGAAGAAATACGCTCGAAGTTTTCTTGCGGCCATGACCAGCGCGTAAGCGAGCTTCTCGAGTGGTGAATATCTCGAGCTCGGCGTCATGTAGCACTTGGCTAATGTAGTAGATGGGGAGATGTTGCTATCCCTCTGCTCGCACGAGGACAGCGTTTATCGCTGTTTCGCAGGCTGCGAGGTATAAAAGGAGAGTTTCCACAGGATTGGCTTGGCGAGGATCTCGAGGATTACTTAAATAATCTTTGAGTTCCTTGAACGCGAGCTGGCTTTCTTTGTTCAGAGAATTTACGCTATTTGATTGCTGCGAAGAAGGGCTTACTCTTGTCGCCCAATCGCGAGATGAAACGACTAAGGGCCGCGAGACACCGGTCAATCTCTGGACTCGCTTTACCGATTTCGGTTCCTCCATGTCTAGGATAGCTTTGATTTGAGCCGGGTTGGCCTCTATGCCCTCTGGCCGACAATGTGGCCAAAGAATTTTCTCGATCACACCCCAAAGCCGCACTTCTTTGGGTTGAGCTTCATGTTGTATTTCTCAAGGATAGAAAAGGTTTCCTTGAGGTCTCTTAGATGATCTTCCTTTCTCATGCTTTTGACAACTATGTCGTCAATGTATACTTCCATAGTTTTCCCAATCTGGTCGGCGAACATGGTGTTCACTAACCTTTGATACATTGCACCGGCATTTTGAGGCCGAAAGGCATCCTCGTTCAAGAATAAATGTTCTTCTCCGTGAGGAAAGAAGTGTGCTTGATGTCTTCCACCGCCATGGGGATTTGGTGGTATCCCGCGAACGCGTCCATGAACGATATCATCTCGTGCCCCATGGTGTTGTCGGCGAGGTGGTCAATGTGCGGCATTGGGAAGTGATCTTTCGGGCGAGGCTGCGTTGAGGTCGGTAAAGTCGATACATAGCCTCCATGCGTTGTTCGCCTTTTTGACGAGAACCGCATTGGCGACCTATTGGGGCTCGTCCTCGGCGAGCTCGATCAGTTTGTTGTCCAGGAGTTTCTTGACCTCCTCGGCGAGAGCAACGTATTTTCCACGCCAAACTTCCTCCTTTCGCAAGACTGGTCGTCGCGACGGACCGATCTTGAGATGGTGGCAAGTGTGTTTTGGAGTCGATCCCGACCATGTCTTGATGCGACCATGCGAACACACTCACATTCTCTTGGAGAAACTTGATTAGGTCATCCCTTATACCGGCGGGGACTTTCGCCCCTATGGTGACCTCGAGCTCGGGCGAGATGGGTCAACAGGGACATGCTCTAGCTCTTCAATCGGAGCGATCCGCTTAAGGCCTTGGGGATCGCGGGTATTGCCCCTTGGATCCAGGTCTATGGTCGCGGGTTCGAAACCAAGTCTTGGTTCCAAATCCTCACGTGCACAAGCGGGATGCCCCGAGGAGGAGCCGGCGAGCATGCACAGGCTGCGCACCGCGCCCATGTTGTCTCCGTTAAAGTATTACATTGCGAGATCAAATAAATGTGCGGAAAGAAAGTCAAGACCAGAGTAGTTCAAACACTTCATTGCCATTTTTGATTGCCCTTTACGGTGTCAATTTCCGCCTCGGGGTGGGGAATTTGATACAATAAAAGTAGGAGGAGGCAATCGCCTCGAATGTTTCAAGAAAAGATCGACCGAAAAAGTCATTATAGATGTTTGGCTGGTCGACGATTACAAATTCTAAGGGCCTAGTGATACTAATTTTCTTGTTCCTAAGTCCGCGAGCTCCACTGACATGCCTTGATTCTTCCATAGGGGATCACCGCCGTGTCCCCGAAACCCTTCAACCGCAGATCGTATGGCTTGATGAACTTGGTCGGATTGCCCATTTGATCCAGGGTGACTTGAAGATTATGTTGCGAGAGCAGCCGTTGTCAATCGGGATCCTTTCCACTGTCATCCCAAATTTTGGTCGAGATGACCAAGGCCTCGTTCTTTGGGAAAAAGAGGCCCTCACGATCAACGTTGGAGAAGGCCGATTGTGGCGGATTTTGAAAACGTTGGCTCGAGGGAGGTGCGGCAGCGTGGATGTTGTCGATGGCGCGGAGTTCGGCTTTCCGCTTCTGTTTGACATGGCGAGGACGGGAGTCGATTCGCCCGAGCTACACCCTCTGGCTGGATCATTTGGACCCGTCCCCACAGTTCGGCGGGGAACGTCATCGGCCCGATGTATCCCGCGTCTACCTCGCGGCGACCACACGGGCATTGCCCGCACGCCTTCTTCTCTGTTCTGCGAGGAGGTCCGCGCTCTTCCCCGTCATGCCTCGGGCGTGGGGCCGGCTTCTTAACATACTCGCCCAACCTACCTTCCTCGTATAGCCTCCACACTGTCGAAGAAGATCCCTGCATTCACTTGTATTGGGCCGGGGCCATCGTGAAAGGTGCGAGAATTTGCTTGAGGCCTTCCTCGCGGCATTGTTCTTGAGGGGCTTAGGCGGGGTGAATACCCCCTCTCCCTTCATCGCATTGAACACATAGGCGGTGAGCACATCGGTTTGTCCACGACCTCCACCCTCGAAACTCTTGAAAGTCCCTTGGACTTTGGCTTGATCTCGCCTCTTTGCGTGATGGGATCTCTTCACGTGTGGAGGCTGCGTCATTTGCCTCGGCGGCGGGTGTCTTGACTTCGCCTAGGCATTGGGAAAGGAGCTTTTGCACAGTAATCAGTCGCCCGCTCGCCTTTGGTCGGTGTAGGAAGACGGATCTTGCTTGGTCATGTGACGGAACATGTGCGAGTCCGCCCTGAGTTCGCTCATCGCCGCATGAAGGCTGCGGCTCGTCGCTAACGGGCTCACCCGTGAGGAGCACCTCTTCCACGGCTGTCAAGGTATTCCTCGTCGGACTCCTTCTCCGCCCTGTCTCGATGCCCATGAGCCTCTGCCGGCTGCCGGGCGAGCAATTTTGGAGGCGAAATAGGAGATAAATTGTTCGTCGAGGCTGGAGAAATCGCCGATCGTGTGAGCGGGGATAGAGGTGTACTATTTATGGGCTAGCTCGCCCAACGTCAACGAAACAAGCGATACTTTGTGGCATCCGATGCCCCCTCCCGATCATGTAAGTGATGTACTTACCGAGATGGACCTGCAGGTCCGTCTTCCCCTCATACTGAGGCGGTTTGCGGAGGTAGGATCTTGGTCTGGACCTCCGCTATCTCAATGGCCATAGAGAGGGGCTGGTTAACGGCGATCCTCTTGGGGATGCCCTCGCGGGCGTCCACGCGGCCTTCTATGAGGTCCGGCTTCGGCCGGAGGGCGACTATGGCCGGGTCCGGCCGGGAGAGGACTCGATGAGCCATGTTGGGTTCGATGCGGTCGTGGCGGGATCCTTGACCTTGCCACCACTGCGCTCTGGGCTGCTTGTGGGCTGCGGTGGACGGCCTCCCTCGGAGGAGACACTGGGGGCCGCTCGTCGAAATTGAGCCTTCGGGCTTGGGAGCCCGAGCGATGAAACACTGACCGTTCGGTGGCGTATCCCCGATCGGTCCTGGCTCTCGGCCTCTTGGTCACAAGCCTTCCTCTTCCCCTTACGAGGCCTTGACGGGCCTTCTACGGGAATGGCAATGGAGTCGTGCCTAAGACTCAAGTTCACGGGCCGGGCTTGGAGGCTGCTGGATGGCTCTGCTCACCGCTCCGAGTCCGGTACTCCCGGAGGGGGAGAGGGACTTGGTCATCGATGTTGCGGATTGGGCTCATTACGCCCTGCTGCTCTTCACCATCGGGGCTCACGTGCACTGCTTATGGCGCGGCCTGTAAGCCATGGAGTTTGTTTGAAGCAAAAGAAATATAAGTTGGGAGTGGCTTTTCTTGTCCAGCGTTTCCCACAGACGGCGTCGGTGTTGTTACACCGATTAAGCCACCCAATAATTGAGTATTTGGATGTCTAATCGGCCTGTTTGGTAGCTTAGATTAATGTATGTTGAATGCTTTGATGATTGGCAATTAATATGTGTGTATTGATGAACAATGATGAGGAATATAAATGCGAAAGCAATAAATGCAAAAGGGATTTCTTTGGGAGGGTGAGTCCCGGGCTTAAGGTTGGATGTTTTTCCCATCCTTGTTATTATACCTTGTAGATCTTATTTATACATTCCGATTGACCATTTTCAAATCCCATGGAATCGGGTGCATTTAAAGTAATGGTACAAAATTAAATGTGTCTATCAAGGTACCGCACGGAGGATCGAGACTTCTAACCCTCTCGGGGCCTTCCACGTGGATTAAGCTGGGGATCTCTCACTGGCGGCAAGATCTTTCCCTTTTTGGTCATGACATCTTCGACCGCGGTCTGCCCTCGGATTCTTTTCTTCTTTGGGGAGATCTTGTCCTGGCTGGTCGCTTCTCGGTCTTCGCGGAATTCCTCGTGGGGTGGCTCTCCTCGCATGGTACAGGCGAGCGGCTTTTAGTTACGGTAATATGCTCGGCCGAGCCGGACACTTGCTTGCGTCATTGTGCGAGCATCATCCCTCGACTTATTTCCATGTCACAACAATTTTCCTCCATCGCTCGTGTTCATCATTTTATATTAGTTGTCGATAAAATCGGTAACAACACCTTTTTCCTTTGTCGGAATAAAGAAAAGCTTTAGACTCTCGATGATATCAGCGGTCGAGCACAAAGATTATTGAAAAGTGGTTGTGAGGGTTATTTAGTCGATGTAATGAGTATTGAAGGGCAACCAAGTTCAACTATTAGTGAGGTACCGGTGGTACGAGAATATCTGGAATCAAGCTTTCCGGATGATCTTCCGGGATTACCACCGGATCGTGAAATAGAATTTGTGATTGAACTACAACCTGGAGTCTCTCCTATATCTAAATCACCATATAGAATGGCGCCAGCTGAATTGAAAGAGTTGAAAGTACAATTGCAAGATCTACTTGAAAAGGGTTTCATTCGTCCTAGTTTTTCACCACAGGGAGCGCCGGTTGTGTTAGTTCGAAAGAAAGATGGTACACCGAGAATGTGTATTGACTAGAACCGAACAAAATCACGATCAAGAATAAATATCCCTTACCTCGCATTGATGATTTGTTTGACCAACTTCAAGGTGCATCTATCTTTTCAAGATTGACGATATCGAGGGTATCATCGATTGAAAATAAAAGAGGAAGACATTCCTAAAAGCGCATTTAGTATGAGATATGGGCGCTACGAAGTTCTTAGTAATGCCATTCGGTGACAAATGCTCCAGCTAGCGTTTATGGACTTGATGAATCGGGTATTTAAAGATTTTACGGACAGATTTATTATTGTATTCATCGATGATATTTTGATTTACTCCAAGACTAAAGAAGATCATATAGTGCATTTGAGGAAAGTGTTAGGCGTTTTGAAAGAAAAACAATTTATATGCAAAATTCAAGAAATGTTAATTACGGTTAGATCAAGTTGTTTTCTTGGGACATGTGATATCGAGGCAGGAATTTCGGTTGACCTAAGTTGAAGCAATTAATAGCTGGCCACAACCTACAAATCCATCGAGAGGTGCGCAATTTTCTTGGTTTAGCGGGGTATTATCGCAGATTTGTTGAAGGATTTTCCAAAATTGCTTCTCCAATGACACAATTGACGAGAAAGAACACGAATTATAATTAGACAGATGCGTGTGAGCGAAGTTTTCAAGAACTAAAGAAGCGTGACATCGGCTCCAATTTTGGCGATTCCAATGGGCTGGAGGTTTTAAAGTTTACGGTGATGCTTCAAAGAATGGTCTCGGTTGTGTCTTGATGCGAGAATGGTAATGTGATTGCATATGCATCTCGACAATTGAAAGATTATAAAAAGAACTACCCTACACACGATTTAGAGCTTGTAGCGGTGGTGTTTGCACTTAAAATTTGGAGACATTACCTATACGGGAGCATTGCGAGATTTACACTAACCATAAGAGTTTGAAATACTTCTTCACTCAAAAGAATTGAACATGAGACAACGGAGATGGTTAGAACTTGTGAAAGACTATGATTGTGTCATCAACTATCATCCTGGTAAAGCTAATGTGGTGGTAGATGCATTGAGTCAAAAATCGGTGGAAAAGATAGCGGCTTTGACTTCGATTCGAAACACGAACTTCTTGACCTACAAAAGATGAACATAGAATTTGTTGAACGTGGGCCGTGATGACAAAGCTTGCGGCGCTAACACTTAAACCCACTTTGATTGTGAGAATTCATCAAGGGCGACAAAGCGATGAATATTTTGTCAAGGTAAAGAAAGACCTCACTTGAGCGAAACATATGACTTTCGGTTATCGGAAAATGGTGTACTCCGATACGAAACCGGCTGTATGTACCTAATATTGACAAGACTTCGTGAGGATGTGATGAAAGAAGCACATTCGACACCTTATTCAAGACATCCAGGCTACAAAAATGTATAGAGATTTGAAATTGCATTCTTGGTGGCCGAGGCATGAAGAAGGATATCGCTCAATACGTAGGACAATGTTTGACTGTCGACAAATCAAAGCAGAACATCGAGAGGCCCAAGGGAACTTTGCAACCGTTGTTTATTCCGAATGGAAATGGGAGAATATCACAATGGATTTTGTTACTGAGATTTACGAAGACGATTAAAAGTTTTGATGCAATCAGGTTATTGTGGATCGATTAACAAAATTAGCTCATTTTCTACCGATTTGCACCACATATTCTATGGACCGTTACGCTCGAGATATATATACGAGGAGATTGTCGGACTTCATGAGGTAACACTCACTATTGTTTGAGACGAGAGATTCCAGATTTTTGTCTAATTTTTGGAAGAGCCTACAGTAAAGCTTTAGGGACTCAATTATCTTTCAAGATCGCGTATCATCCACGCAGACAGATGGACAATCGTAACGAGCGATACAAATTACGGAAGATATGCTTAGAGCTTGTGTGTTAGATTTTCAAGGTCGGTGGAGTAAATTTTTGCCTTTGATAGAGTTCTCTTATAATAATAGCTATCGAGTCTACTATCGAATGGCTCCATATGAAGCACTTTATGGTAGAAAATGTCGATCTCCAGTATATTGGGATGAAGTCGGAGAAAGAAAGATTTTGGGTCCAGATATGATTCGAGAAATGAGTGAAGCAATGGAGCAGATTCGAGAAAGAATGAAGAGCGCCCAAAGCGAGACAGAAGAGTTATGCGAGACAAAGAAGAAGAAAGTTAGAATTGAAGTAGGTGACCAAGTATTTGAATGTTTCTCCAATGAAGGGAAAAATGCGATTTGGGAAGAAAGGGAAGCTTAGTCCGAGATACGTGGGTCCGTTTTCTATCACGAAAGAATTGGTGAGGTCGCTTATAAACTCTACTTGCTGCGTCGATGTCTCGAGATACATAATGTGTTTCATGTGTCTGCATTGAGAAAATATATTGCAAATCCATCACATGTTTTACAAAGTAAACCCATGAGTTGAAAGCAGATTTGAGCTATGAAGAAGTACCGGTGGAAATTTTACTACGAGAAGTAAAGCATTTCGAAACAAAGAGATTTCATTAGTTAAATTGTTATGGAGAAATCGATCGATAGAAGAAGCCACCGGGAAAGAGAAGACGAGATGAAATCTAAATACCTTAACTCTTCAGTAAGTGAAATTTCGGGGACGAAATTTTTATAAGGAGAGGGGAGGATGTGATACCGAGACACTCACTACTCATTGGTCAATATATTTCATGCATTGAGTGCATTTTTAATTAATTGTGTGCTACTTGTGATATTTAAATTATTTTATCTTGCATTATTTTATTATGCTTTTAAATACCGAATTAATTATATATGCCTTTATATGTTTAGTGGTGAGAAAATTTATTTATAAGTGATTGAGTTTTTCATGGTGTTTGAGTAGTAATACAAATTATATAATTATTAGTGGTATTAATTAAATTAATTATAATACCATTTGTATTATTAATATATATATACATAATATATGTACGGTGATTAGTATATATATATATATATATATATATGTATATATATATAAAAGTATATAGTTAATAGTTAATAATAATATTTAGTCATATTTAGTAGTAATAAATAAAAAAAAAAAAGAAAAGAATTAGAAACTTACAGGTTTTTCTACTATCGGGCGGGTGTTCGCCTGCTGACGTCGAGACCAATTAAAAATAAACACATCATCTAGTTTTGTTATATGCAATTTATCTTTGCAATGAAATAAAATAATTATTTTTATAAAACAAAAATAAAATTACCTGAAATATCCTTATAGTATATATTTATTTTACATACAGCTTTTATAAATTTAAAATGATTAATTAAAAATCTCTTTATTATTTTTTAGAACATTCTCGATTATTAATTATAAACAAATAATTATGGTGAATTCCGTTTTTTCTCCAACAAAAAAATATTATTTTCTTATTTTTTTCTTCTTCTTTCTTCCTCAACCCAAACGAAGAACCCTAGAAAAAACATCTTCTTCACGAACAAATATCAAGAAGAACCACGCTTAGTTTGAAGATAAAAATCAATTCCCACTTTTTTGTTAAGATGAAAAAACTCCGGCAAAAATTCAAATCTCCACTCCCGAATACAAGATAGAAAAACTCTTTCATTTTTATTCTCATCAAGTCTGCGCAATTCTGATTTAAATCTGTTCAAAATCCTTCCTAAACACCCACGATTTTGTCAACCTTTTTATTCCATATATTAAATTGCAGTTCCTTTATTCACGGTTTCTCACGATAATTATATTCTCTCTCCCTTTTACGCAACTCACCGTCAGAAACTCAAACCCACATATAGCCCTCCCTCCATTACAATGATCGCAATACCTTCACAGTTTTAAAAGTGTTTAATATAAAAATAATATATAATAAGAATATACATCTAATTTTACCATTAATTTTTTTTTGTTATTTTAAATTAAAAGGATAATTTCGTCGTTTTATATTTTTAATTTATTTTATTAATAGAAGCGATCTGATGCGATTGCATATAACACGGTGCAAACGCATTAATGCAAAGTGCAATTAATTAAAATAAATTTCATATGTTGGATCAACGATCCAACGATGTCTAATATAGTTCGACATCGGGCGGGCGAAGCCTTCCTGACGGTAGAAAAGTCCAACTTACTTGGGAAGCTAGTATAATTAAGGCGGTGGCTTTATCTGAATAACAAGGATAAACCATCAAGTTTTTCCCCAATCCCAGTAAACCACCGAGAAGAAGGAAATAGAAATAGGAAAAGAAGAAATAAAGAAAGAAAGAAAGAAGGAAGGAGAGAGGGAGAGAGGCGATCGCGTCGTGCGAGATTTCGAAGCGTTTTGGTAAGTTTTCGACTTCCGTCAATTGATAAATTTTATACCCTTTTGAAGCTCGTGAAGAGTAGAACAAAACCCTATCCTCAAATTATTAATAATTGTTCTTATTTGATAGTGAAAGCAATAACAAGGGTTTAAGGGTTTGATTTATCAACGTTTTTGCGGATTTTAGGTAAGTAGAAATTTATTTGCACCTACAATGCATAAATATAATATATTGTGAAATATTTATGCTTAATTGGTGATATGTGAATATTGTGTTAATTGTGATATTTGATTGATATTCAATTATCATTATGAAAAGAAGTCTCTGTGAGCTCCATATACGAAGTGGAATGAACTGTGAGTTCGGTGAGTATTGTAAATTGAACCTCGTAAGTTCGGTGATTGTTGTGAATTGAACTCGTGAGTTCGCAGATTATCGTGAAATGAATTTGTGAATTCCATGATATTGCAAGTGAAAAGGGTGTTTTGAGCATGTGGTTTTTCTTGTGTGTATATGCTACATTGCATCATGCATATCATGCATTAATATGAAAATGTTTTATCAAATGGTGTGTTTGTCCACATTATGCACCGAGGACGGCAGGGCGACCTAGGAGTTAAGGCGATCAGCAGATTCCCGCGTATGCTACCTAGCGTACGCCACCGTCTCATATGCTATGGTGTGTGCATATTTTTCGGAGGGGACTTACGAACGGACAGGGGTCGAGGTTTGGTGATGGACCTCGCTAGGCCGTTAGAGGGTGGGATCCTCAACGGTATGGGTCGGCGTGGAGGGATAACTTCTTGGTGGTCATGAGGGCGCGATGGGGGACCCTTGGTGGCCACAAGAGGATGGGCCTCACGTCGAGGTCATACATACGGTGGCCACTTAAATATAAATGAATTGAGCTTAATGCTCGTGTCTTGCCGGTACATAGTAGTGAGTCGGGGCCCTAACGAGTGTTTCATAAATAAATTGATGATTTTAAAGAGAGTGCATTGTGCATTGGGAGGTTTTCGAACTAAACACCGCATCATGCATAATTTCGCTTATTGAGATTAATATCTCACCCCGGTTTATGCATTGTAGGTAATCCCGATGATTGCGATGAAATTTCTTAGGACAAGCCGTGGCACTCTTGCGAGGGTTTTGAGTAGTTTGTGTACATAGATGACGCACTGTTGGGCGGGGCCGTGGCTTATTTTGCTTCTCGCTATTGTATTTTATGTCTGTTTTGGCTATGTACAGTATAAACAAGCATGTCTTGGTGTGAACAAGTTATGTTTCGAGTACGTGATAATGTTAGGTCGTTTGGAAAAAAAAATTATAGCGAGTTTTCTTGGTTGTTTTATGTTTAAGTTCATATTATGTCTAGTTGTGAAAAAGTGGTCGTGTCACGGGCCCTTCAAGCTGGCCCGACGAGGGATCTGTCGCCCGGCCGCGGCGAGCAAGGCCATCCAGGCCGAACTCATATGAGTCCGTAGAGGACCCGAGGTTCGCCACGAGATGGCGAGCTCGGCAAGACCGTCGGCGACCGAGCCTCGGTAGATCGATAGCTTCCAAGCGAAGTCTCTCCCAATAGAGATAAGACTAGTGTAACGATTAATTAGGGATGTCAATCTTACCTAGTATAGCAAAAATCCTCTGTTGTTAGAAGATCACCGCCACGGAAAGGTGGCAGACTTGAGAGGCGGCTCCTTGTCCCAAGTACAAGTGGTTACTCCCTCATTAAATGAGAATCCTAGCATTAAATGCGGATCCCCCTTTTAGTGGGATCCTAGGCAACACCCATCTTGTATAAATAAGACCTACAAGACACAATAAATGAGTTACAAATCCCACACTTAAGACCGAGACTAAACCCCTCAACAATTCTCTTGTTATTTACAAGCTTTCAATATTTATTTACGTATTTATTGCTTATCATCACCATTGATTGTTCTTGAGAATTTATCACCATAAATTCCCCAATCAATATTGTTATTAACCGATTCCTAGCCACATTTACATTAAATACTCACATTTATTTCGGTTGACAACAAACCCCTCATTATTATTAAATACAATTTTTTTTTTTTGGTAATTGTTAGTAGTTACAATTTTTAAAAATTGAAAGGTCAATAATACCCCTCATCATTTCCCTAAATGAGCTAGCAGCCACTTTTTCTTGTCTATATTCTCAAATTTTTTTTTTTTTACTTTTTTATTTATAATTTTCTTTATATTTTTCACTACCAATTCAAGATTTATAGGTGTAATTGTGGGATTCAAAATTAAGAATTTTTTTTTTTAAAAAACACCATTCTTTGTTGATCAATTTAAAATTATATATCTATAAAAAAATTACATCATTTTGTCAAAATAAAATTCATGTTCTTCTTGCTCCGTCTTCTTCTACCGCTTCCAAATATTGTACATGTGCAATTACACTGAACACATGCAAATACACTACACATGTGCAAACAAAAAATTGTGAGCAGTCCAGTCCACCCCTTCGCAGTTTCTTTTGAGCAAGAATTGTCCAAACTGTATACAAAATAAATCAATTTTATCATCATTTTTGCATAAAAAGATCATTTATCTAATTCTAGATTAAAAAAAAATAGCTCCACGCTGACAAATGCAAATCTGACTCTAGATAAAAAAACAATATAGATAGAAGAAATTCCCCACCCTGGTCAACATCAAACTCCTCATCTTCTTCAAATAGATCCATCTTTACTTCCTCAGTGCAGACTTTGGTTATTCAGTCGCCATTGCAATCTACAAACATAAAAATATCAAATATATTTCACTAAATCTGCCAAAATCTTGCAGAAACCCTAAATTCCCAATTCGACACTCCGACGACGAGAAATGAAAAGGGCTGTCGATGATATCACAGATAAATTAGACGGCGTTAAGAAGCCTGTGTTTCTCACGAAAGAGGAGGGTCAGAAGCTCGCCCTCCAGCACCGTGCAGAAGAAGTGGCGCAGCAGAGACGCCGTACCGAGCTTATTTTCCAATCTAACAACCACGATTCCAAACAACCCTTCACCACCGTTGACAGAGACCGGGACCGGGATCGTGACTGCGACTGAGATCGCGACCGCGATGGCGATGGCGAACGTCGGAGGGAGCGCGAACGGGAGCGGGAGATGAACATCGATCTGAGGTTAACGCCCACAAATTAAATCAATGAAGAAAAATTAGGGTTTTAGATTAAAATTCAATTAGTCAATAGCTATAACCGACCCAATGGTTATGGGTTCGAGTCACCTTGCTTCATAAAAAAATTCAATGAGTCACTCTCTGAGTTTCGGATCTAGAACTTCTGTGGTGGTGCGGTGGTGGTCGTGTTGACGGCGTGTGGTGGTTATCGCGTTGGCGGTGGTTGTCGGTGGTGGTGGTCGCGTTGGTGGGTCGTCGGTAAAGAAAGTGCAGATTTATTGTGTATTAGAATTTTGAAATTAGAGAGAGAGATGATTTTGAGATGAATGTGCTAAATGAGGGAGAAAGGGTAACGAAGGCATTTTATATGTGCTGATTGTACCTATTAGAATTAGGATTTTTATCGGTGCTCATAAAAGATATGTTAATTATTAATTCGGGCGCGAAAGATAAAATTTATCAATTCGGGACTTGAAAGATGTTTATATTAAGAGATTTTATTAATTCGGGACACGAAAGATAAGACAATTATCAATTCGGGACCTTAATTTGTGTCTTGGATTGATAAAATCTCTTAATATAAACATGTTTGTGTCCCCAATTAATAAATTTTATCTTTCAGTTCCCAAATTGATAATCAATATATCTTTCGTGACTTGAACCGATAAAAGTTCTCAATTACCTTTTTGGGGTTGTATCTAATAGCTATTTCTCTAGGAATATTGTATGTATTAGTGATAATTCCTATTTAAAAACACTAAGTTATATTTGAATTGAATTAATTAAATTAAACTAAATTAATATTTGAAGTATTTAATTAATGGCAAAGTCTAATGAGTTACATATACACGGCAAGCTTACACTCTAGGTCAAATACTTGATACTTTTGATTAAATAATTGATATTTTAAATATTTGATACTCTCAATTAAATACTTGATACTCTCAATTAAATACTTGATACTTTGTATTTTATATTAAATATGAATATTTTGAATAGTAAAAATATTAATTTATTGTTGATACTTTTGAAAAATAACATGATATCACCGATGATAATTCTTGATACTCTGATGAGTTTCTTAATACTTACGATCAAATATTTGATACTTTAAAATTTTAAAAATAATAATACGATAATCTTACCGTATATACGAAACAATGAACCGACTCAAAATTAATATTTTTTTAACTCGCGTAATACGCGGGGTTTTGCTCTAATATGTTCATAATACCATAATTTGAAGAAGAGTTAGGGTGTCTCAATTAATCAATTAATTTAGTGTTGTGCTTTAATTTTAAAAATTATGAGACAAAAGAAACTAGTTGATGGTGATGGCGGAGAGAAATGATTGTAGGAGAGAAAAATATTAATTAAAATGGATAACAATTATCTTATTTAGAAAAAAATAGTGTCACGCATCATATTTTATTCTTATTACTCGTCATAATTATCTTATACTTATTCACGTTTTTTCATTGAAAAATGCTGGACAAAGGACTCTAGCCCAAGCCGGGTTGGATAATTCCCACAGTCATGTGAATAATTTTTAACTAAGTGTACATGTCTGTTAGAGTTTTTGAGGTTCAATAAATAAATTGAAAGGAAAAGAAAGTAAATAGAAAAAAATTGACCAAAACATAAATATTAAGGAAAAGCTAGCAACGCAAAGAAAGGGAAATAAAAATGTGAAGAATTAAACACATACTATTCAAAACGGATTCTACCGATAAAAAAAAAAAAAAAAAAAAATTCAAAACAGATTCCGTATTACACTTTGTGATCATTTCGTGCATTAGATGAAATACCAAAATTAAATAGATTGAACTAAAATGCATACAACCTTTGTGAGATATCAACGCCCAAAATGGTTTGATTGAAATATTGAAGGGTTGATGGATTCGTGTTTTCGAAAGTTTTTCTCTTGCATGATTGTCACTCACAAACATCCTCGATTTACAATCCGCCTCGACTAAGAGACCTCTGCATCGATGGGGGTTTGTATCTATGATTATTTCCTCCTTATAAAAAAATATCAACAACCAACCACTAAGTTGGCGACCACTTATTGTAAATTTATTACATCTAATTTAATACTCCAATCCTTATTTTTTTTTTTATTGTTTAAGCTAAAATGACATAAGTTTTAATGAGAAAATTATTTATTAGTATTAAAAGGTGTGAAATTGAAGGTAAATTAGTCATTTCTAATTTATTGGATGAAGATTAGTTTAGTTTGGAAGGGTAGTGTGGGGAGTGACATATGTTGTAAATTAAAGATTTTTATAAGGCTCGTTTGGATGGAGTCATTTGAAATCCATGGATTTGAGGATATTACACTATACATTTACAAATCAAAGGGAGAAAAACTAAATGAATGGATTTGGTTCACACAAATATTACTTATAAGTGGGAGGATTTCAAATACCCAACAAAACCTAGTCATTTGAAATCCTCCCACTTTTCCCACTTGTGCTTAATATTTGAGTGAATCAAATCCATTCATTTAGCTTTTCTCCATTTTAGTTTGTGTGAATGCATGCTATATCATTCTCAAATCCCTTGATTTCAAATCTACTCCATCCAAATGGAGCCTAAGTGTTTAGTTTGAGAGGGTAAAATTGTTTTTGTTATTTTGAGTACGAAAAAAAAACAAAAAAATATTTATTTTGAAATTTTGAAGAATATAAATTGAGACTGGGAGTATAGAAGATCCACGAGTTTAATTATCAAATCCAATTATACTAATTCTACCTCAAAAAATATGAGTCTATTGTACAACAAGACCAGATGTATTGTCAATTCAAGTGAACAATTGAAAAGTGTCAATTGTTTTCATTAAAACGTGCAGTTTTTTTACTAAAAATTGTTTTTTTGCATATTTTTTTATTCAAACGTTTCAAAATAACTTCAACAACCAAAAATAGGAAATCCACGCTAAATCCCACCCACACATTATTCACAATTTTACATAAAATATCATTATTTTTGGACCCACATATAAACACAATCCAACTTATTTTTACTTTATACATAAAAATTTACAAAAATACTCATTACTTTACTTTTTTATTTTGTGTGTCCACCAAATAATACAAGTTAATCCCGTACTTAGTACTCCCTTCGTCTGCTTTTTTTATTGCCCAAGCCAAAATTGCAATTAATAAGAAAATTATTTATTGATATCAAAAGGTGTAAAATTGAAGATAAATAAGTTATTTCAACTCAATTGGAGGGAATTGCTTTAGTTTAAGAGGGTATAGTGTGTAATTAAGTAACATGAGGTGTAAATAAGAGATATTTGGAAGAGTTTGATTTGAGAAAGTAGAGTTACTTCTTTGTCATTTTGGATATGTAAAAATAAAAATAAGATACTCTTTCCGTCCCGCAATTAACTTCACACTTTATTTTCTTTTTTAAACAAAAAAAAATCACACTTTTCTTTTCGGACATCCCACAATTAACTTCACACCCCTAAAATGGAATACCCTCCATAAACTACACCCTCACAATATCATTTAAATTTAAAAAATGACATTTTTACTTTATTCTACTTTTATTCTATTTCCTACATTTTATCTTATACAATCACCCAAAATACTTTTACACTTTATTCTCTCTCATATACTAGTTTAAGTTTTTTTAATAAACGTGTCTTTTCACCCGTGAAGATAACTCCGCGATAGAGGGAGTATTAAATTTTGGATTTTGAGCAAGGGAGTATAAATTTCACTTGACAATGTTAAATATAAGTAGAGTTTTTAGGCCCGGGTTATTTCCACACACCAAAGTTCGAGTACACACACCTAGAAAAAATACTAATCAAACCACAAGAAAAAGACTAACCTACCCTTAATATTAAATATGGTACTATGTTCGGATTTTTTTCGCACAATGGTGTGTGTACTTGTGAAAAAGAACATATGCGGATACCCTGCAATGCGGAAAAAAAAGCCGCACAATTGCACTTTGTTCGAAAAAATTCGCACAAAAGTGTGTGTACTTAGAAATATCGTGTGCGATTATATCTTCCGCACTTTGAATGAATGTGCGAAACAAAAATTCGAACAACACATACAGGATCGTGGTTAGTGAGAGGGGCAGTTATGAGATTTCGGGTGTGTGTACTTATAAAAAAATGTGTCAACTTGGATAAGTGTGTGTACTCTGAACTTTGGTGTGTGGAAATAACCTGGGTCTTTTTTATGGTAGTGGGCCTTTTAGATGAAAGCCCAATGCTAATTTTGCCTAATATTATTACAGGAAAGAAGTAGGTGAGAGGGCCCAATGCTGCTATATAACTTGCCTCACCAACCCCCTCTGTAAATTTTACTTCAATTTCTCTACTTCAACTGCAGGCGGGCTCTCCCAACAACCGTAATCAAGGTTCCATTCTTCCCTCGGATATTCTGATTTTTGCTTCTCTTTGATTTTTTATGTGTAAGCATATGCTCGTGATGGTGCTTTGTAGGAATGCATTTCGATTTTCTTTTGTTTTCGTCATTTTGAACGAGTTGGTGACTTTCTAGATTCGCTTTGTCGCGTAAATTGATCGATTTTTATGTGTAAATGATCCAGGAATTTATTTTGATGATCTCCGTTTGATGTGTTTGTACATGCACTTCTCTGATGATTTTGTGTTGAATTCATCAATTTTGTTGTGTTCTGCGTTTTCCCTCTCCTCTTTGGATCTGAATTTCTGCTTGTTTTTGTTGTTTTCAGAATCGTTTGATTTGTAAAGGTGTATCTGTTTAGTGGTAATCTGCAAAGGAAGGAAAGATGGCGACGATGACGCAGCTTCGATACTCTCCTCTTGCTGGTAACTATGGCCGCACCGCCTGTGCTCGTGAGATTTCCAATTTTGCCCCAATATTTGCCGATAATTCTTTTCAGAAGACCGTTTCGTTTCCTTTATTAAGATGCAGCAGAAATATAACCAAATTTCACCTACCCTGTGCCGGTGGTGGCGGAGATATTGGTGTTGGAGGAGGAAATGGTGGAGGAGATGGTGGTAATGGAGGGTGGAGTAGTGGCGGAGGTTCTGATGAATCCAAGTCCTCATGGGATGGATTTGGACCGATTGGCGCTTTTGTTAACGGATGGAGATCGAGGGTTGCTGCTGATCCACAGTTTGGTTTCAAAGTTCTCATGGAAGAGTTGGTGGGTGTTAGTTCTTGTGTTCTTGGAGACATGGCTTCACGCCCAAATTTCGGCCTCAATGAGCTCGACTTCGTATTTTCAACTCTTGTAGTTGGTTCAATTATGAATTTTATACTTATGTATCTCTTAGCCCCAACCATGTCATCATCAACCCAAGTTCTGCCTTCCATTTTTGCCAGTTCTCCTACAAGCCATATGTTTGAACCCGGCTCTTACACTTTGTTGAATAGGTTAGGTACATTTGTTTACAAAGGAACTTTATTTGCAGCCGTTGGATTTGCAGCTGGGCTTTTCGGAACTGCTCTTTCCAACGGTTTGATTAGCATGAGGAAAAAGATGGACCCCAATTTTGAGACACCAAACAAACCTCCACCACCAGTTTTGAATGCTACCACCTGGGCAATTCACATGGGCTTGAGCAGTAATTTTAGGTACCAAACGTTGAACGGGTTAGAGTTTGTGTTAGACAAGGCATTTCCTCCGGTTCTCTTCAAGAGCTCTGTGGTGGTTTTGAGATGCTTGAACAATATTCTTGGAGGTGTGTCATTTGTGGTGTTGGCTAGGTTAACGGGGTCACAGAGTGTTGATGGAGGGAAAGCGAATAGCATCGAGGTGGGATCTAGTGACGAGAGGGAGAAGCTCGTGAGTGAGGCTGATGACTTGCTAGCTAGAGAGTCTGTATCCAAATGAGCCACTTGTTCGAATTGTGTTCAATTTGAGTTTCTTCTCACATCTTATGATTGACCAGTGGTTGGAATGCCTTTGTTTCATTACTCATAATTATCCAGTATTGGTGCTTCAAGCTTGCTGCTTAGAGTTCTTGGTTGATCAAAATGAGTACAATTTTCGTTCGCCTCATATTGTACTCTCGTGTGCTTTAGGCCATAAATAGTACGAAACAAAGTTATGTTGCTAGTAATTTCGATAGTTAATACTTTTCTCTCACTCACACTCTGTTTTGTGACGACTTTTAACATGCCCTGTTACATTGCTAACATGCTCTGTTACATTACTAACATGAGATCAGATCAGGTTGAGTTCTTGGTTTGGATGGTCTACACCACTTGATGCAGGTTGGGTTTGTTGAGGTAGCTAAATGGGTCCGAATCCCCTCTTGTATAGGACGATCCTGTGTAGAGAGTGACCTTTGATCACACACGAGGGTGTGTGCGTGCGCTCGCATGTGTGATCCAAGAGTCATTCTCCTGATCTTCCGGGATCCTCTTTCGTAGCTCAACCATAACCTTTTCATACGTAGGCAAAGTTTTATGTGTTTCGTATACACCATAAGCTTATGGTGTTTCACCGATATTTTTGGTCAAATATTTGATGTTCTTGGTTAAATATTTGTTACTTTAAATGTTATTTTTAATTTCATTAAATTTTTTATACTCTTGATCAAATATGATATCATTGACCCTAATTTTTTATACTCATGATGAGATTCTTAATATTCTTGATCAAATATTTGATATTTTAATTTTTTCAAAAATGGTAATGCTCTAAGTTTCTTGTGTATACGAAACATAAGAGACTTACTCTCGTACTTAAAAAAATTGTTAGAAAGAGGGAAAAATAGAAGCCAAGACGTGTTTTTGTAATGTCCCACAATTTAGAATGCAGCCCTCGTGGCTTAAATACTCTAAACTCATGTTGTCACTTAGTAATTGAAAAGCGAGCTTAAAAATTTCTTTTAAAATAATAAAGACAACATAATTGTAAGAGTTTGACAATGGAAGACTTGAAATATTTTCAAACATAATACTAGAGTTGCATTTATAATAATATTCGAAAGAGAAATAGTTGCTTACAAAGTAAAACATCGAGTGATCCATAAAGGGTGTTCACTCGGCATAAGAATTTAAAAATGTAATTCTAAGCGATTACATTTTATTATATAATATAAATATATTAGCATCATATTTAGGAAAACTCCGCATGCCTCCGGCCCCTCTTGAGCATAACCTAAAAATATTGAGTTTGAGGTTTGAGATAAAAATCTCAGTGGATAACTTGTATGTTATACAGATTGGTAGTACGTCGAAAAATAGATATTTTCCCTTACACATGATTAAATCTTGTACTTGTCATTTATTTAATTTAAGGTTCGATCTTGTATACATATTAAATTCTCGCTCGTTGAACTCACATCGACTTACACTTGGGGTACGCTCACCGAATGCGGTCTTACTTTCCATATATGAGATTAATAGAACTCAAATCATACGTACATTTGGGGTACGCTCACCGAATGCGATCTTGCTTTCTTTAAACATAATTAATAATTAACTAAGTCGTTAAAACTTTTAAGGTGTTTAATTACTTTGCTTCGAGAATACACCAACATCCATATAACATTATCGACTAATACGAGATAGTGTCACCCATCTTTTAACTTTATATATAAGTTAGAACTGTAATGAAGAATTCGAAATTAGGAATGGACGTGGACGTTCGAGCCTACGACTTAAGCCGCACTTTACCTAGCACGAAGTTTTCTCAAAAACTTAGTGATCATTCATTCATATAATTATTAAGAAACTTTGCAAGACCGTTATTTCGTTGCATTAACTCAATTAGGAATTTTGAGTTTTGGTTCGTTTTCATGTTTGAAATACTTTTATAAATATTTCTTATAAATTTTTAAATTCTTTTAAACATGTTACAATATTGAATAGTTATTTGAAATGCTATAAAATCCCTCATGAGTTTAACGAGATCGTTAGACCTTACTTTTAATCTTTCGAAAATAGTCCAATAAGTTTAGAAAAATTAAATAAAATACTTATACTATTACGTAATTTATATAATTGGTACAAATGACATTTCATCATATAAATAACAAGTGCATATGCCCATTTTGAATAAAACACATACCAAAACAATTAATTTGCTAAAAGATGAAATAAACGAGTTCTCAACTTTATAAAAATTAATTTAAATACTTAGACTTTGAATTAAATCATCAAAATTTGCATCTAATCATATAATAACGCATACAACTCATAAGTATATTAATTTTGATCAAAACAAATAATTATAAATGTTGTTTCTCAAAGTATATCAATAATAGTGCTACTTCTCAAAAATTCCAAATAAAATATTTATACATATCCATAAATTCTCAATTTTAACAATATGATACTTTAATATGTATTGTTGTAACACGAATATTTCATAAAAATACTCCATCTCGGAAGACAAGCTAATGCCTTATAGGGGTATTCCGACCTAGGCATAAAGACAAGCACACTAAGTTGTTCTCCAAGCTAGGTTGCACTCCGTGCCTAACTCTTTAAGCTAGGCAACTCGGCAAGCCTGGCTCGGCGGCTAGCGGCTCGGCAAGCTAGGTAGCTCGGCGATTAGGCGGCTCGGCAAGCTCGGCGGCTAGGCGGCACATCAAACAACAAAGTATTGACACCTTTGTGAGACAAGACAAGACCATTTAATGTAAAGTAGATCTTGTCGGTATTTTTATATCAACGGTTGTGAATAAATCCTAAAATAAAGGATTTATATTTATTATTAGCTTTTTAGCTTTTATTCTTGGGAGCTCTATAAATAGAGCCCCAACCCACTGTTAAATAGAGAGATTATATTCATCTTCTCCAACACACATATAATACAACACCCAAGGCTAGAGGTTCCCATGGGACACCCAAAACTATCTTCAAGGAAGAAGCTCCCATTCTTGTGTTCTTCATTTATTACTTGTTTTATCCATTAATCTAGCCACATTCCACTACAAATATCTTAGATTTAGAACGGATAACAACAACTGGCGCTAGAAGGAGGGTGGCTACGTATATCATCCCTAAAATCACTCAAAAACTTGAAGAACACTCACTATTCTTCAAAGAAATATTTTCACCCTGTTCTTGAAGAAAACATTTTTCTATTCAACAAATTCTCACGAGAAATTTCATTTTTATTTCTGCAAATTTATCCATTCACACTCAACAATGCTTCTGCTAATTACCGTCTTTCTAGAAATATTTTACGTTCTATATTTCTACAGAGTAAACCCAATTTCAGGTTCTGTAAAAATTTTACAGATTCATTTCTACAAAACTATCCAAAAACAACACATTCTGAACAAATTTTTGGCATATTATTACTACAAGAAATCGTTCTGCAAATTTGTGCAATATTGTCTCTGCAAAGGATCCAAAGCAAGCTTAAACAACCTTCTACTAAATCCTATTTTTTCTCAAACCTTCGAGGTGCCAACAATGGCAAAACACGCCAGAAAATTTCAGAAAAAATCCGTACAATCAAAAGCCAAAATCTCCCAGGCATCTATCGTACAAAGATCTGCGTTCAAAGATCTACTGCACAAATAATTTTTCAGATTCTTCTTCTTAGATCTGTAAAAATTGGCGTTCGTGACAAGCTTGAAGTTTTCTTGACTCTTCTGGCTATGACCTCCGCTCTCCTATGGAGTCCGCGCACACTCTCTTTCCGGCGCCACCCCTGATGAAATTGGAAAGCAGGTCGAAATCGGATAAGTTGGGTAATTTTGGCATTTTTCACAATACGCGAGTTTATTAAAGAGACGACCGCAACGATTCTAGCTCGGCATTTGGAGTTCGGCTAGGCGGCTTCTGCTCGGCGAATTCCAAACTCCAGCTTGGCATTTGGATTTCTGCTGGGCAATTTCTACTCGGCAAATTCTGAATCCCAGCGTGGCATTTAGAATTCTGCTCGGCAGTTTTTGCTCGGTGAATCCTAAATTCAAGCTCGGCACTTTAAAGTTCGTCTCGACAATCTCTACTTGGACTAAGTGAGAGCCTCTGCTCGGCATTTTTGCTTCAGTTCAGCGTTTTGAAATTCAACTCGGTAATTAGAAAATCTGCTCGGTGGCTCCGGCTCGACAATCCTGAATTCGTGGTCAGCATTCTGGAGTTCAAATCCCAGCGGCAATTTTGAATTTCGCTCGACAATTTTCATCTCGACGATTTTTGCTCGGCAATTGAGAATTCTTTCTCGGCATTTTTCACGATCGGCATTTTTTGAGGTTTGGGCAATAACTGATAGGCTTTGCTCGGCGGAATGGAGCCTTTGCTCGGCGGACTCTGCTCGGCGGGTTGAGAGACGGCACAACATCGCCGCTGCCGAAATCTTTGACCACGATCGAGACGAGCTCCACGACCCGTGACCTCCAGCGCGGCTCTTTCTCTCCCTCGCGGAAACCGTCGTTGCCCCTCTTAGACAATTTCCGTTGCCAGCGCCACCCTTGCCGCTCTCATTCTCCGGATCCGTGCCACAACTGACGCGGCAATTGCCGCGAACCAGCATGCGGCTGCTGCCGCCCTCTGCTGCTAATCTCCCCAGCCTGCCGCACCGCACTCCCTCTCTCTCCGCCACGCGAGTTCTGTCGCCGTCGTGCGAACCACCGCGTTTAGTGCTCCGGTGCGCAAAACGTGGCACCGCCGTTGACGTGAGATAAAGAAGTAGTCGCAACAATTTTTTCTTGGGGAGAAACACAGCCGCGCCAATTTTGTGTGTGTTTTTTTTTTTGAAAGGGTTCTGTGACTTCTGTCGCCCTAATTTGTGAGAAAGAGAAAGCCTAGCTGCTGGACTTAACTTTTATAAAGGGAAAAGGTCTGAAATTGGACGCGACTATTATTCGGAGTGCAAATTGGGCTCGAACTATTTTTTTGTACAAATAAAGTTCTCCAACTTTTTAAAATCAAACAAACATGCACTCAAACTCATAAAAGTAGGCTCTTGAGACCATTCCGTCAAACACATGGAAATGACGTTAATATATATGTTTCTCGTATCCTAATTCCTTCTTCGAGAGAATAGAAGCGCGCAAACTGGTAAATCTTCTCAAATTAAAGTTTAGAAATTTTATTTTTCAAATCCTACGAAATTTAGAATGGTGATTCTTAAAAGTTTTTCATTGTGTGGTGATCATATTTTTCAAAGCTTCACATAAAGTTAATAATTTTGGCTCAATATTTATATATTTGGGTGGTATATATGAATGCCAATTGTTAGTGTTTTTAAATGTAGATGATGTGTTCGATGAAATGCACAAGTGATAAAGTTTTTATATTGCAGCTTTTATAATATGATTTTCTGTGATGATATTGATTTTTTTTTTTATTTAAGTTTTGTGTGTTTGGAATTTAATTTGTTTAATGTAGATAAGGTGTTTGATGAAATGTTTGCACTTAAGTTTGGACCCTTTTAATAAATGGAAAGTAGAGGCTGCAAAATGATAAAAAAATATCTTTCTTTGCACTTTGTTTGTTTTCTTGTGATGGTGTTGTGATGACTCAAATGTGTTCGCCATTTTCAAAGCAAAAGAATAGAGAGATGATTGCATCTCTAAGCGCTTGGAGAGGACGGCTCACCGAGGATGACTTGCTTAATCTGTTTGGGGCTTGATTAATACTCTTAACTAATTGCTACAACATTTTGTTTCGTTTTATATTTGAAGATTTAGATTACATATTTTTAGGACTAACATAAAATGATTAGATTTAGGCTATAGCATGATCTTGCAGATTGGTTTCTCAAGTTTTTCTCAGTACACATATATACAAAAGAGAAGCAAATTACTTTCTCTGTCTCTACATAGTTCTTTTGGTCACATTAATAAAGACTAGTGATGTTGATGAATATTCCTTCTCAATTGCTTCGTATATCTCATTTTTCTACTCATTTTACAAGTCCCTTGATTATTGATATATAATGTATGATGAGATTCTCATTATTGCTACTTGTCGCAAATTAGAAAACATATATTTTTTCTCTTAAAAGCAATCGATATTCTTAAAAAAACATGTATAACACGACATATGATACATCTCAGTTTTCACGATATTTTTAACAATTACAATATCATAAAAATCTATAAAAATAGAGATATAAGAATTCTCATATTATTATGTTTTATTCTCTCCCACAAGTCCTATATACATATTTAAACAAAGTATTTCATACACTATTTTTCTAATTTTCAATCCATTAATATTATCTCACACATAATTACATAACAATCATATACTGTCAAAAGTATTGGCTCCACCATATATAATTAAATAACCATATCCAGTCAAAATATTGGCTCCATCACAAATAATTACATAATTCTTATAAGTGTCATAGCAAAAGAAATAAATTTGGAGCTCAAATATTTCAAGTCAAAATAACGAAAACATCACTTTGCACCACTTCTATGATTTTGCTCGATGGTTCACTTTGTTAATCATTTGCATCCTCTTCTCTTGGAGTTGTCTAATTGTCAAACATGGTTGACCATGCCACCGCAAGCCTGGTGCTTTAAATGGCAATTCAATAGGATTCATAATTTGACACTCATCATGAATTACTCCAATCCTCCTTGATCCACTTTGCTACTAGGTATTTTTGCATCTCTTTTCGATTGTCTAAGTTCTCTTTCATTTGGAATTGAAAATCAACATTTCGGGATCTGTGTTTGTATTCTTGGGATCATGTGACATTAAATTGGGAGGACACACAATCCTTTCGAGAAATCACCAGTGCAAATATAATTATATTAAACTTAAGTAATATAATCAAATAAATTATTTAAATATAATAAATGTGTTGAATACTTACATTTTGTATCACACTACCCGTATTTTCATCAACGCATATTCCATAACCCACTTGTCTTCTCCTATTCTCGTGAATTAGTGAGATAAATATACATAAAATTGTTATCCACTATCTTAATGAACAAAATATTAAATATAATGAATAAGTGAGGATGTGAATAGGACACACGAGAAGATTTAACATATTTTGCTTTAGATGTCGAAGAAGATCCAATTTGTGTGATTGCATGAGATGGTTTAACAGAGTTTGCCTTGAAAAATAATGTAAATAAATGTAAAATGCAATACAACTAAATTTATAATTTCAAGTTTAATACAAACTCAATTTATGAGAGTACCCGAGATTCTCAAGAAGTTCCAATTTCTTTGTTTGTAGGTCTATCTTCGTGCTTTCTTGAATTCCACTTTTTTATTCACACATGCCTTGAAGTAATATATTTAAAAATTATAAAACGACAACATGTAATAAATATAAGAAGAATAAAATATATAATTACAATTTATATATATCAAACCTTAAAATTACCATTGGTTTGGGCAATGTACATGAAGCTTGATTGTGTCCTTCACCTCGACAAATTGAACATGTTATGATAGTGCCTCTCCTAGACAACTTTCCTCTTCCTTGTCCTTTTGACTTTCGTTTTACTTCTAATTCTTTTTTTACGGGTCTTCCAGGCATCTTTGTGATAGGTGGAGGATCAATGGGCTCATATGATCACATTGCATAAACTTCTTTCCAGCCAAAGGCTCCATTGCAAATTGATATGTAGCAATATATGCATTTTTGTGATACCAATTACGATCCGAGAAACTGGATCAATTTTTGCATGTTCTAACGCCTTAATTGCATGTGAACAAGGGATTCCAGTGGTTTCTCATACTCGCATGTACATGTTTTTATACCAATGTCCACCGTGTGAGTATCATCTCCATCACTAATCTCATAACCTTGAGCCCCATTAAAAAGCACAATTGATCCAAATGCATCCTTTTTGGCTTCTTGGAAAACATTCATACATGCAGACTCCAATTAGATTTCCATTTATCAACCAATACTTTTCTTGTTGCAAGTCTACTCATTGCATCTTTTCTTATTTCTTCTAAAGCATCTTTGATTATTGGTTTATGCCTTGCTTTGCCAATATGGTTGAATTGAAGCTTTCACAAAAATTGTTATCCACCGTGTTTGACTTACATCTCGCTACTAATAAAAAGCTCTACTCCATGCTTGTGGTGGATATTTCATCAAATCTTCAAATTTTTGAGATACCTCGCCTAATAGTCTAAGATTATCACAAAACTCTTCTTTATATGTGCTCCAAGCACATATCCAAAACCTCTTCTTTAGCTCATCACTATGCCATTTCTTTGATCAATTAGCTTCAACGTGTCTTGCACACCACCTATGTTCAGCATTAGGCAAGACCTCTTTAATCGCTTCTATAAGTCCCTATAATAAAAAAATTATACAATATCTAGTTGACCATCTCGATCATTTGCTATATGAAAAAACTCGCATATAATTTTTTTTTTTTTTTAAAAATCATTTCATATGAATTTTTGCATGTACCTTTGCATATCGGAAATGAATGTCAAGCTGTGTCCACTCTCCAAGTGAAGTTCCTTTATGAGCCATTGTAAAACCATTTCCAATTCACTTTATTCTCTCTCACCTACTACCGCTCAAGCAATTGGATATATTTGATCATTTGCATCCTTTCCCACGACCACAAGAACTCGACCTTTGACAATGCCTTTGAGAAAAGAACCATCTAGGCCTATTAATGGTCTACAACCTCGCTTTCCACCCTTTCATAAGGGCATCGAAACAAATGAACATTCTTTTAAATATTCTTTTTGTTGTCTAAGACCCTCCTTACACAAATCAATTTCAAAGAACATTGCATGGATTGGTTCGTTTGATACATTTGCAACATACGCTTCCAAGTAACCGAACTCGGATACATAACTTCCATCCAGCTCATTCATTATCAATTTTTAGCTCTCTTACACTTAGCATAAGAGACATTCAATTTCATTCCCACTTCAGACTTCTAGCACTAAATCTTTCACTTTAATGGAAGGATTTTTATTTAACCTCTCTTTGAACTCTTTTGCAAGGAATTTGGAAGTAGCCAATGAGTTTTCAAAAACTCTGTAACAATTATGATCGGGGACTAACTTCTTAACAATCAATCCTCCATTTCTTCCTTCTTTTGAAATAAATAACTCAAATGGGCAGCCCTCCCATTTACATTTAGCTCTAAGTCTGCTGGGCTCATTGGGTTTAATTCTCAAGTCGTACCCTTTCACTATGCTATATTTGGAAATAGCCTCTCTAGCCTCATTTGCATTCATAAAAGTCATTCCTATCATGAAGTGTGGTTGAGGATCATCAATATTATGCCTCAATGTTTCAAACTCGTAGTCATTATCCTCATAAAAGTCATCAAGATCATCCTCAAAAATGTCCTCTTCATCATCCTCAAAAATGACCTCTTCATCATTCAATTCTTCATTTATAGTATCATCCATATTCTCAATGCTAGCAAGTTGCAGCCCATTTCGGTCGAGGAACTCATCTCCTTCAATTATATCAATATTTACAATCTCATTGTCAATTAGATCATTTTTCATTTCGGGGACATTTCTATCACTCCCATCAAGTTGGATTAAATGTTGATCACTCAAATGGTCTATAAACAACTCTTTAACCCAACCCGAGAACTCGGAATTAGATGATTTACTCTCCCACCTCTCCACCGACACCATGTTTCTTCGATTGAATAAAACTTGATTCATTAATATCTGCAAGTTCATTTATGTGTGAATGAGGGAGATCCATTTGATCACTTGCATATATATGCAAGCTGGCTTGAGGTTGACTTCATAATAAACTGTCAATATTCTAATGCTCTCATCATCCTCAATTAAGCACAAACCATAATCTAAGGGTGCCCCGATTTCAACACATATATCTTTGTTACATCGGAACAACCAAGTTCGATTTTATACTTCTTCACTAAATGTGGGTATGATAAGCAATCCACATCAAAATTCTCCACTATCTCATTTTTTCCACCAACATAAGATAAGTTTGGTTCAAAATCCACCTACCCATGTAATGAATCACCAAATCACACCTCTTCTCCATGTTTGTATCACATTAAAAATATCAACAAAAATCAATTTCAACACATCAACACACAAAACTTAAATAAAAATCAATATCATCACAAAAATCATATTATAAAGCTGCGCAATATATAAACTTTCTCATTTGTGCATTTCATCAAACACATTATCTACATTCAAAAATACTAACGATTGGCATTCATATCACCCAAATATATAAAAACAGAGCCAAAAATTACTAACCTTATGTGAAGCTTTGAAAGATATGATCGGACAACTTTGGAAAAACTTTTAATAATCACCGTACATAATTTCGTAGGATTGAAATGATTAAAATTCCCGATCATTAATTTGAGAAGTTTTAGGCGCTATAATGCTCTACCATTACGGCGCTTCTTTTCTCCTTTGAAGAAGAAACTGATTCAAGAGGTAGTATATTAAACGCCGTTTCCATGTGTTTGACGGAATGGTCTCAAGCGCCTCCTTTTATGAGTTTGAGTGCATGTTTGTTTGATTTTAAAAAGTTGGAGGGCTTATTTGTACCAAAAATAGTTCGAGTCCAATTTGTACCCGAGATAATAATTCAAGGTCCAATTCGTACCTTTTTCCTTTTCTAAAAGTTGCTGGTCCTCTTTACTTAAAACTATTGGGCCATTTTCTCAACTAGATTTTTGCCGGTGCTATGCACAGGCCTATTGTGCTTTTTTTTTTTTTTCCAAACCTTTTGTTAAAATTTTAATGTTGCCTTATAAAATAAATCTATAAATGTATGTTAAATTTAAATGAAAAAATATTTAAAATAATTTGCTATATAATTCTATTGTGTAAAAATGATTGTGATCAAGATTTTAGACATATTTTTTTGTATGTTTAAAATTTCTTTAAAACGCTTTTTTTTATTTCAGCTTTAAAGTATTAATTCCAACTCTTATAAAGTTACCATTACTCAATCTTCCACCTGTTCACTGTTTTTTTTCTGTTAAAAATACAAAATATTAATTATAAATAAATTTAATTATTTTTGGCTTGGATACCAAATTAAAAACAAAAAAGAGGTAAAATTGATTTTAGGTATAAAATCATTTCCTCAAAATTCTCTCTTGATATGAATTTTAGTACTGTGCTTTATAGTTAACACGTGCAAGATCAATTGATGTGTCCAATTTATTTTATAGGAGGTCCACATGAAAATAAATTATGAGATGGCAAATGACAACTTTTAAAGTGTGCTTCATTTTATATAAATGATGAGAAATAAAAGAGTAAATAGTGAAGTAGGTAAGGTAGGGTTAATTGTTCATATTTTTTTATTTTACAGTAAAATGAGGTGGTTTTACTATAAATAGTTATGGTGGTGTTGTAGAAGCATAGCATCAGAGACTTTGCTTCTGACACACCACATTAAAGGCTGCTTAATTTCTCCTAATAACTCTTATTTTCCTTCTTTTATATCCAAATTTCAAGATTATAACTGAAATCAAGACCATCGACCAGCATAAACATAATAACAATGACTCAAAAACCAGCATAAACATAATAACAATGACTCAAAAATCACACTTAGAGACAAAAATAAGAAACTAAACTAATCACCTCTATATATTAGCAGTCCACATTCATTCACAGTTAAATTCATATCACCTCTATATATTAGTAGTTGAAGTACCGAGGATCAGGCTTCACAATCAACTATGAATAGTCAGATCTAACATTATGATTTGCTTCATGCAATTGGTGCAGGTATTGTTCTTCAGAAGAAAATCATGTAGATTTTCTATTTATTGCAGAGATGAGAGTCATTTGTCCATATTTGCTAGAAAGGCTATCTTTAGGACAACTTAAAGAAATCAAATTGCTCCAATTTCCAATCAATCCCCAATAGCTGCACTCGTAAACTCACGTTCGCTATTCGCATCTGTTTCTTTTTCCTTCTCTCTAACTTTCTGTTTACTTTGAGGGTTATCTAGGATAACCGGGATAAAAATCATTTTGTGCTTAAAATGATTTCTTATCCCGGTTATCCATGGATAACCCTCAAAGTAAACGGGCCGTGTCTTTATACCTTTTAAGAATCTTCCTCTCAAAGCAACCCCGCATCTCTCTACTTCATTTTCTAAATCTTTCATTTGCTTCTCAGAAGATTCAAAGCATGTCTCATGGTTTTTTCGATTTGTGTTAGTCTTTCCTTATCCACACCAGAAGTCAGCTTTTCTCATTTTGTGCAGAATTTGCATGTGTTCTAATACCGCTTGTTGTGAAATAGATTATGGGCTTCTGCCCAACCGAGAGTTGCCCAGCCCAAGGGCAGACCCTTTCCCTTTACAAAGCGGGTCGTAGTCTCCGGGAGGTATCCGGCCGCCAAGCCGCGAGCAGAAAGGGCCATGACCGAGCAGGCTGTTCGAGAAGCTGTATGAAGACGCCCGCCGCATGCAAGTAGGACCGACCATAGGAGCTTGGATCCGGCCACAACCATCCGAAGGACGCGACCGAGCCGAGAACGAGGGCCGCACGCCTCGGCTGTCAGAGAATCGCCCCCAACAGAGTAAATCTCCCAATGCGGTGATCGCATTAAATGCGAACATTCCTCAATAGTAATAGCGTATCTTCGGTTGTCGATAGTTAACCGGCAGCCAATATCGCGTCACGGCCGGAATGGGCCGCCGCTATCTTTGTACATGGCCGTACATCCGACATTAATTAAGGATCCATGCATTTAATGCAAGGCCCTTAATTTCGTGGATACTAGGGCAACATTTGAGGCCTATAAATACCGCCTTAAAGGCACAATAAAAGGATTTTACACAATCCACACTTTGCACAGGCCTAAACCACCCAAAGAATCGCCGTCTTCTTTATTGCTTTCTCTGCATATGCATTTACCGATCCAATCATTCGTAGTAATGGCATTCTTCCCATCATAAATAACGATCAAGATTCGTGCGATTTAATCATTGTTGGTGGTAACCTCGTTAGCCACATCATCTCATCAATAATTACCGGTTACAACACCGCGCTAGAGGAAGGGGGCCCTAACCTCCGCAACTTAGAAAAAATCACGACGGAATCATGACGAACTCACCATTCACCATCGGGGGAGGGAGCCCATGCCGGGACCGATCCTCACGACGGCACGCATATTCCCGACCCTACGCTACGGTTCAGGAGACGCGACGCCGGCTAGGGCGAGGCTTCATCGCCCCATCCCCCTTCGGGAGTATCAAACTCCGAGAGATACGGACCGCGATAAAGCGGCTCCCAGGCCCGGGCAAAGAACTCGAGGTGGCGAATGCCGGACCCCGGTTGGCCCGCAGGAAGGCGAAGAAAGGGAAGAGAAAGACGGTGGAGCGGGCCGCGAGTCGGTCCCCTGTGGGTCCAGATCCGTTTTCGAATGACTTGGTTCTTCCCGCCAACTTGATTTTGAATCGATTCTCGAGTCGGTGACCAAGGCGCCCACCAAGGCGCAGATGAGCGGCGCGCTCCAGCCTCCTGCGCCGATCCTCGCCAGAGAGGAGGGCATCGGTTATGGACCGATCGGGTCCAGCCCGGTTTCGGTACATGACCGACTTGGGCCGCATCCGCTCACGCGCACCGAGCCGACTAAGGATCCGCGGGATTCCCTACTCGCCGCCATGCGTAAAAGATTGACGAGATGGCCGAAAAGATCGGCTCTGGGGATAGCTCTTCGAAAAGTCCCGAGCGAATGAGCCACCACTGTCGGAGATCGAAGAGGCTCCAGCCAACCCAAGATTCTTCCCCGCAAACCCTCGTATACGAGGGAAAGACAGATCCAGAGACCCATCTCGAGCAAATATAAGATCTACATGGTGGGCCGAGGAGCCTCGGGACGCCACCGAGATGCAGCGTTTCACGACCACAGGCGAGCCGGCCCATAAGTGGTACGTGTCGCTCCCCGCTCGCTCGATCCATAGCTTCGACGAGCTCGGCGAAAAGTTTATTTCCTACTTCGCCTCTAAAATCCCACGAGCTGAAAACCGACAGAGGTTGATGGGGATCCGCCAAGGCCGAACGGAGTCGGATGAAGCGTACCTCGATAGGCCGGATGAGATATTACTCACCGGGAACCGGTGGGCGACGAGCCACACCTCCACGCGGCCATAAAGCGGACTTCGCCGGACTCTCACATGTTCGGCACATGACCAAGAAGTACACGACCACTTATGCCGAGTTCCGACAACGAGCGGGTGATCTCATAACCCGCCGTAAGATAATTTCCCAGCGTCTGGGTGAAGTGGAGGCGGAAGGAGCAGCCGGCGAGGCGGAAGCATCCCCGCCAAGAAGGGACCGAGCGGCCAAAAGAGGGGCGGGAACAAGCGGGACTTCGGAACCTTCGTAAGGTTCGACGAAACTCCCTTAAAATCGGAGGTGTTCCCGATCGTAAATGTGCTCGGCCAATCACTCCGCTCGAGTTTTTCACTCCATCCAAAGACTCGGGCTTATTGCATAAGCCCAAGCCGATCAAGCCGACCTCTAAGCCGATTTCGTGCAAGTTCTGCGTGCATATCACGAGTCTCCCGGTCACAACACCGGTCCAAATGTCGTGACCTTCTCCGCCAGCTATGGAAATCAGACGAGGAAAGGAAGCTCGACGCTTTCGTTAGGAAGCCCCCGCCAGATGATACCGAGGAGCGGCCTCCCCGCCGCCAGAGCAAACTCCCGGCCAGGGGTAGCGGCAGCTGAGCGACCCGCAGAGGAGTCCGGCGACGAAGAGCTCCCGCACGCTCATGCGGGGCCGGATCAAGATGCTCCAAAGAGGACGGGAGCCTCGGCGGATCGGTGGAGGTTTTCAGCCAATCGAACCTAAGAGAAAGGCCGAAATCGGGGCCATTGACAACATCGCCTAGTCGGCTTCCCTCCGAACCGCCATCCTCAAGTCCACCGTGCTTAGTTTCTCCAACGCCGACAGGAAGGCATTCTTTGCCCAAAGAACGATGCACTCGTGATCTCCTCCACCATCCTTGGGATGACTGTCGATAGAATTTTGGTCGACAATGGGAGTTTCTGCAACTGATCTTCAAGTCGGCGCTGACCAAATGGGAAATCGACGAAGTATATCAACCCTATGATTTGAAAATGCGCGATTCGGAGACATGGTCGTAAACGCTACGGGAAGATCAAGTCGGTGGAGCTTATTGACCACAAGGATGAGAAGGTTAGGATTACTAGACCGGTAGACTTTGTAATCGTCGACCAGCCGAACATGTATAACGGCTTCTTTGGTCGACCTGTTCTTTGAAACTTTTGAGGCGGTCGCCTCTTCTTTCTTTATTGTATCAAATTCCCCACTTCCGAGGGAAGCGTAAGGATCGTAAAGGCGACCGTAAAATGGCAAGAAAGTGTTTGAACTACCCTAGTCCAAATTTATTTTCGCTCTTTTAGATTCAAATTGTAACACCATTCACAAGGCAAGTTCCTCCGAAACCGTCCAAGGCCCAAGATAGATGGAAGTCGACTCAAGTCGACGACCGGGACTTGGAGCCCCGCCCGGGTTTCGAGCCGCAATGGCTAGACCTTGACCCAAGGGGCAACCCCAAGGACCCCGAGGGGCAGAGGCTCAAAAGAACCGCGCCGGTCGAGGAACTCGAATACATCCAGGTCGACTTAAGCCGACCAGAGTTGGAAGTCTCTATTGGCTCGAAAGTCCCTTCAGAAATGCGGGAAGAAATAATTAGCTTTTGAGGGAAAGCGTGGATGTTTTCGCTTGGTCCCATCAGGACATGGTCGGTATCGACCCCAAGCATGCCTCGCCATCACCCGAAAATCGACCCTAAGAAAAACCAGCCTCGCGAAGAGGAGAAAATTCGGGCCAGAAATACGCCGCTGGCGTAAGAGGTCAAGAAGCCGCCGACAATAAGCCGATAGAGCAGCCGAGGACGAACCTCGGTGGGTGGCCAACGCCGTGTTGGTGAAAAAGTCAAATGGTTCCGGAGGTTGTGCATCGACTTCACGGACCTCAACGCAGCGTGCCCAAAAGACCACTTCCCAATGCCACATATCGACCACCGTCGACAAGATCGAGGGCACGAAATGATGTCGTTCATGGACGCTTTTGCGGTACCATCAAATACCGATGGCGGTGGAAGATATCAAGCACACCTCTTTTCTTACAAAGAAGAATGTCTACTCATGGTTGAGGATGCCTTTCGGCCACGAAAACGCAGGGCAACCTACCAAAGATCAAGTCAACAAGATGTTTGCCGAGCAGATCGGCAAAACAATGGAAGTCTACATTGACGACATAGTGGTGAAAAGCCTAAAGAAGGAGGACCACCTGCGGGATCTCAACGAGGCGTTCTCAATCTTGAGGGAATATAACATGAAGCTAAACCCGAAGAAGTGCGGCTTCGGGGTCCTGTCAGAAAGTTCCTCGGCCACATAGTGAGTCGAGGGGAATAGAGGCGAACCCCGCGCAGATAAGGGCCATTTTAGACATGGGCGAGCCCAAGAGCGTGAAGCAGTACAGCGGCCGACGGATGTCCGGCGGCCCTCACCGTATTCATACCCCGCCTCGGAGACAAGAGTAAGCCTTTCTTCTCTACCATAAAAAAGTGGGAAGTTCTCTCCTGGGAAAGGAGAGCAAGGAGGCCTTTCGTAAGATCAAGGACCTGCGGCTAGCCCCCAAATTCTTTCCAAACCAATTCCGCGAAAAGCTTTTCTATATCTAGCAGCCTCGGACTCGGCTCTCGCCGCCGTCCTAGTCCGGCCGAGGGGCGAAAGATCTCCCGATTTATTTCACCTGTGCCAGTCTTGCACGACGCCGAGCTCGAATATACTCCTCGGAAAAGCTAGCGTATGCGTTAGTAATGAGCGTGAGAAAGTTGAGGGCTTACTTTTTTGACCATCAAGTCGAGGTCCTCACAACCCTCCCGCTCGAGACAAGTGCTACATCGGCCGGACACAAACGGTCGGCTCCTAAAATGGTCGTTGGAGATAGCCCAAGACGGGATAATTTACTCCCCTCGAACAAAGCAATCAAGGGCAGGCCCTGGCAGATTTCTTGGTCGAGCCGACTTTCTCCCCGATCTGTCCAAAGTAAACTTCCCTCCTTGGAGATTATACGTCGACGGATCATCCACGTCTTCCCGCCGGGGCCGGATTGTATTGATTGGCCCCGAGGGCCAATGCTTCACAAACGCGTCCGATTCGAATTCCGGCCACAAACAACGAGGCCGAATACGAGGCCCCGGGCAGGGTCTTGAGCTCGCCGAAGCCGTGGGAGCCCGCCGACCGCATATTTTCATGGATTCGCCGCTCGTAGTGAACCCAGTTAAAGGGGAATTCGAGGCGAGGGAGAGCAGATGGCGAAATATCTAGAGATAGTGGCAGCCATGTGTGGGAGATTCCAACAAGTGCTCATCGAGCAAATTCCGAGAGAGCGAGAATTCCCAAGCCGATGCATTGTCCAAATTGGCAACCTCCGAGGGGGCGGCCGACATGTCCAATATTGTTCTAACAAGGCAGCCCCATTCGGCGATTCATAGTCGGCCGATCAACATGGTTGAGGAAGAGGAAGAAAACTGGATGACCCCAATCATGGCCTACCTCAAGAATGGGACTTTGCCGGAGGACAGAGTTCTAGCCAAACCTCGAGCTCGGAGCGGCGAGGTATACCCTAATTGACAACGTACTCTATAAACGAAGTTTCTTCCTCCGTTACTTAAATGCATCACGCCCGAGCAAGGGCAAGTAGTCTTGGCGGACATTCACGAAGGAGTCTGCGGGAACCACGCCGGGGACAAGCGCTCGCCCACAAAGCGATGAGGCAAGGCTACTCGGCTCACCTCGGGAGGGATGCAATCGCATACGCTAAGGCGTGCCACAAGTGCCAACCGATGGCACCGAGCATCTGGTCGGCCCCGAACAACCGAAATCCATCTACAGTCCTTGGCCATTTGCTCGGTGGGGCATCGACCTAATAGGTCCCCTCCCGACCGCCCCGGAGGTTGCAAGTACGCCGTTGTCGCCGTCGATTACTTCACGAAATGGGCGTAAGCCGAACCCCGAATAAGATCGGCCAGCGGCAGATCATAAAGTTTATATGGAAAAACATTATTTGTCGTTTCGGCCTCCCCACGCCATCGCTTGACAATGGGAAGCTTGATTCGGCGGCTTAGAAATCTCGGAGTTTTGTGAAAGGTGGAAGATTAAAAGATTGTTTTCCACCCCATATCACCCGCAGATCCAATGGCCGAGGTGGAGGCGGTTAACAAGATTTTGAAACACATCTTGAAGACCAAATTGGAGGATAAAAAGGGTAACTGGGCAAGCCGCCTACCCGACGTCCTATGGGCATACGTAACTACCACGAGAAACTCCACGGGAGAGACCCCATTCGCCCTAGCTTTCGGCACCGAGGCGGTCATACCATCGGAGGTCGCCATCCCTACATTAAGAACCTCTACTCCGATCTCCGACAAGAATGACGAGGCCCGAAGAATGGACCTTGACATGCTCGAAGAGCGAAGACTTCATTTCAATGCATAGGAATGCGGCATACAAGCGGCGCTCGAAAAATACTACAACTCCAAGGTTAGGGTCCGTCGATTCCTGTGTCGGCGAATGGTCCTCAAGAAGGTCCTCGGCCCCGGCCAAGGAGTCTTCGGCCCCAACCGGGAAGGCCCATTCGGAATATCTAAGTGGTTATCGGGCGGAGCCTACGAGTTAGAGCATCCGGACGGCACACCGACCAATACCCGTGGAACGCATGCCACCTCGTAAAATACCACCGGTAGGTGGTCGGGTAGGTCGGTAGGAAAGTCTTGTACCTCTCAAATGTAATAGTTGTAGAATTGGTGAATAAATTCAGTTTTATCATCTCAAATCTTTTAAAATTACAAGTCTTTCGACCCACCCGACCACGCTCGCGAGTGGACATCGACTCCACAAGCCTTGTGAACGAGCAAGAACCTATCACAAGCGGGGCACACCACCCCCAAATCCTCGCCACGAGCTCGCTACGGCCGAGGTCAACGGCAACATTGCCTTCGAGGTATCCCGATTCCTATGAGTTTCGGGCGTTCGAGCCACGACACGTGACCGGCTCACGTAGGGCAAGACCCGCATGCGTGCAAAGTCACGATAGGGCAAATGAGCTCGAGCGGCATCTAATCCCTCAAAGAGCACAACTCGTGTCGTAGAAACCGACCGACCACCACGGTAGAGCGGGCACGGAACTCAAACACCTGCCGAGCAGTTCCACTGATCAAAGCCGAGCCTCGCCTTAGAGGCCGAACAGGTTCTGGCTGATCGGAGGAATTTTTTCCGAAAATTTTTCTAGCGTTAAAGCCGAGCCTCGCCTTGGGGGCCGGGCAGAACCACCTTATTTTATTCCATATTCGATATGTTTTCCTGAGTACCTAATTAACAGCAAAGACAATGTTATGATCAAAGGTTGGCCAGGAGTCGACCATACATCCCAGATTATCGAAGTACGAAACGATAAATGAAGGCAACAATTGAAGAGATGCAAATTTCATTAATTACAAGGGGCGGCCATCGGCCGAATACAAAAGTCCTAAACCCTAAACCCTAAACCAAAAGAGAAACAAGAATTACAACCGCAGCGGGAGAGTTCAAGATATCCCTTGGAATTCAAAGTATCTATTAAAGAGAAAGATCACCACATGGAGAGTCCAAGATATCCCTTGGAATTCAAAGTATCTATTAAAAAGGGAGATTGTCGGCGGCAACGGGAACGGAGTTTAAAGTATTCCTTGCTCCCCTCCAGCAGCCCCATCTCCGGGGCCAGTCCCCACACCGGTTCCCCCGCCAACTAGCTCGCCCGCCGAAGGCGCGTCTCCCCAGAAGCTTCCCCCATGCCTTCACCTGGTCTCCCGCAGATCCTCGGGAGATGCCTCGCCGGGAGGAGCAGCCGGTCTGGCGAGGATACCAGAGAGATCAACACCCAACTCCACCAGGTCTTTAATCCGAACATGAAAATCGGGGTGAAGAGGGTGCCGCTCGGCATAAGTCCTAAACGACTCTCGAGGTGGGCGGACGGCACATTTTCCCTCCGACTCGTGCGGATGGCCTCGCGAATGCCATGTAATAGGCAAACTCCGATACCGCAGCCGACATCCTCATAGGGATTGAACTCAAGCTCTCCCCGCTCCGCCTCGGCGATCCCTTCCTCCCAGAGCGGCTATGCGGCGCCGGGCTTCCACCAGTCCGGACAGTCTCCTCGGAGGCCCGAAGCTAGCTCTCAAGGCTGGTAATTCGATCGTCGGCCGGCGAGCCTGGTCCCGAGCCTCCTCGGCAAAGGATCGCACGTCCGTGAGGCTGGCCTTCAACCTCTCCGGCTCCCGAGCGGCCACCTCCTGCGCCTCGGTCCTCCCCTGTTCAAGCCCTCGAGCAGGCAGCGGCCAGCAGCCGGCCTCCCTGGCCCGGCCGGCCTCGGCCTCCTGTTCCCGGAGGGCCCCTCCAGCTCCACCACCCGAGCGGCCGGGGACTCCATCTCCCCAACCGCCTTTCCAGCCTCTGCTCGGTGGAGGGACCCGACAGCCGGGCCTCGGCCTCTTCCGGGGCCTTCCCCGGCCGTCTCCGCACGGGCCCGGCCGGCAGCAGCCTGGCGGACCTCCTCATCTCGCTCCAGCCGGCCCTCTCGGCCATGACCGGGGCTCAGGCCGCCAAGCGTCGGACGGCCACTACGCTGCTCGCCGGGAAGGTGGCCACGGCCTCCAAATCCTGGTTCCAGGCCGCGGGAATATCTTTGATAGCCACTGAGGTGGGCCGGGAGAGCGAATACATCCCGGCCGTCCGCGAGGATAGGAAATTCAGCAGAATGTCCGGCTGGAAGACGTCCTCGGTAAACATCCCGAAACCAGAGATTCGAGTCGGCAATAGGATCAAGGAAAAGAAAGGGTCAAGGAATACTTACTCCTCGGCGACGTTGGTCGCGGCCCATCCAGTCCCTGGTCGGAGCCGTCCCTCTCGGAGTCGGGCGGGGAAGGCCTTCGGCGGGAACGGGACAGCGAGGCAACCGGCTCGAATCCCCCTCGGGCGGGGCGATGATGTCCCCTCCCCGGCGAGAAACAACCCTCCGCGGCCGCTTCAATGGGGGCTCGGGCCCGCCTCCTCGGAGAGCTCCACCGGCCGGCCCGGTGTAGACCCAGCTGCAGTGCCGGAGATCCCGGCTCCCGCCCTTTCGAGGCCGGGGTTAGCGTGCCTTCCCCGCTCAAGGCGGTCGGAAGCTCGGGCGCGGCGAGGGGACACCGCTGGTCACGGGGTGGCTGACTCCCGAAGGTGGCGGGGTAGCCGCAACGGTAGTGGGGGCCCGGCTCCCGGATGACCACCCCTCCCGGTAGGGCGTGTCGCCGCTTTCTTCGCCTTCCCGCGGCTCTTCCCCCTAGGAGCGCCAAAGACACTGCATCCGATCCATCGGCTCGGCGGGCGGGAGGAGTATATGGGAAAGTCGGGCTCTGCAGAAAAGAGAATCGTGAGCCGAGAGAACCTAAGGAAAGAACGAACAAATAGAGCAATACCTCGTCGGCCGAGATGCCGCGGAAAGGCTGAACAGTCGGGCACGGCGGCGGGCCCCGGACTTGCCGAGGGCGGCACGGTGACGCTCGGAAGGCTGGGACCAGCCGAAGCTTCTCCAGACCACACCGAAGTCAAAGTTCAGCTCTCCTCCTTTGGGAACTGGTAATCTGCAAAACAGGGGAAAGAAATTAGATCGGTCCTTCTCGGCTCATAAAGCATGGGGCAAGCTCACCTTTCTTCTTCTCTCGAAAGGAGGTGGGGACCGGGACTTCACGGGGAGGAACCAATCGCAGACCTCCACGCCCCGAAACCCGAGAACCATTTCGTCTTCCGGTCCTTCGACGGAGGTGATCCCCTCAATCACGACCTTCTTCCCGCTCTTGATATAGTAGAGCCCTCGGTTGGCCGCCCCGGGGTTTTGTTGAGGCTCACCGGGTGGGTGATCTCCCGGGGTGGGGTGCCTGTAAAGTCTCGTACACCCCGTGTGGGTCATCGAGCACGAGAACACGGAGCCACCCGCTCGGATGGATCGAAGGGGGCCACCTCCCGAGAAGTTGAGCAGGTGAGACACGTTGATGGGAAGGGGAAGCGGAGCCGGCGTTCATGATTTCCACGTTGATGGCCACCATTCCCTCGGGAGGCTGGTCGGCCCTCTCGGTGGGATCGGGAGCATAGAGGTGCACATCAAGCGGGATCCGCCGGTTCACCCTCGGCTATCCAGATCGGCACAGGAGATGGAGCTCATCCACTCCTCGGAGCTCACGGCCCAGGCGAAGGCAGGCAACCCGAATCAACCTCCTCGGCCGGTCGGAGGGATTGTAAGGATAGGCTGCGCAGTAGGCCCTGAAATCGAACTCAATCTGGGGCCGGCCAACCGATCCATAAACTCGGCCACGGCTCGAACCCGGCCTCAACCTCGCGGTTCCTCTCCTCGACCGCAGACGTCGGGCCATCTCCTCATTCGTCTCCTCCCTCCGTGCCCTATCCCCTTCGGCCAAAAGGACCCTCTCCTCCTCACCTCCGTCTCCGGACCTCTCCCCTCCGTCTCCCCGACCTGCCTCCTCCGTCTCCCGGCCTCTCCTCTACACGCTCGAGTCCCATCTCGACCACCGGAGTCGACAAGCCTTCAAAGGCCGAATTTCCCGTCCTTCGCGGGAAACGACCCCGGCAGAGGCCGCCACCGACACCTCTCCAGCCTCCGCCTCGCCAACCTCGGCGGAAGACTCGCCCAATCCATCATCGTCGGTAGGCCCGACGCGACGGGACGACTCACCCCGGCCAACCCGTCCGACGGTCCTACCCCCAACACCGCGTGACCTGAAGCACCACCGCGGACCTCACCATTTCAACGGAAACCAAGTAAATGCGAGAGAAAGAGAAGGGCACTTTCAATAGAAACTTACCAACAAGCCACGGATGAAGGAACGACCGCTAATCTCCAAGAATGATCTCGGCGAGAGAGGGAATGCGCGAAGACGATGGAACGATCTTTAACTCAAAGGTCGAAAAGTCCTCGAATAGGAAGCGGAACCGCTATTTATGAAAGGCGGGAGGGACTGTGTGAAATTTCATTTTCAAATTTAGGGGCCAAAAAGAAAATTTTCGGGCGGGTTATGACCGTTTGACGTAACCATGTCGGTGGCGCGTGCGGAGCAAGCGCCATCATAGCCTACACTCACGCGCGCATAGGCTACCTCCCGTAGACTCTTCACATTCTCGATAAGACCCATCGCTTCCCGAGTACGCTACCCTCACCGTCGAGTCCCGAGAAGCTCCAAGCTAGCCGTCACACGGCACCCTGCCCGGTTCGGCGTCCCAGTCGGTTGCTCGGAGTATCGCCTCGGCCCTGGACAAAACCAAAGGCCAAGGCAAGGGGCAATTGTTGTGAAATAGATTATGGGCTTCGGCCCACCGAGTTAGCCCGGCCAAGGGCAGCCCTTTCCCTTTACAGCGGGTCGAGTCTCTGGGAGGTATCCGCCGGTCAAGTCTTTGCCGAGCGCGAGCAAGCGCGGACCGAGCAGGCTGTTCGGAGAAGCTTGAGGTATGAAGACGCCCTGCCGCATGCAAGTAGGACCGACCATAGGAGCTTCGGATCCGGCCACAACCATCCGAAGGACGCGACCGAGCCGAGAACGAGGGCCGCACGCCTCGGCTGCCGTGAGAATCGCCCCAACAGAGTAAATCTCCCAACGGTGATCGCATTAAATGCGAACATTCCTCGAATAGTAATAGCGTATCTTCGGTTGTCGGATAGTTAACCGAGCAGCCAATATCGCGTACGGCCGGAATGGGTCGTCGCTATCTTTATACATGGCCGTACATCCGGCATTAATTAAGGATCCATGCATTTAATGCAAGGCCCTTAATTTCGTGGATACTAGGGCAACATTTGAGTCCTATAAATACGCCTTAAAGGCACAATAAAAGGATTTTACACAATCCACACTTTGCTCAGGCCTAAACCACCCAAAGAATCGCCGTCTTCTTTATTGCTTTCTCTGTATATGCATTTATTGATCCAATCATTCGTAGTAATGGCATTCTTCCCGTCATAAATAACGATCAGCATTAAATGCGATTTAATCATTGTTGGCTGGTAACCTCATTAGCCACATCATCTCATCAATAATTACCGGTTACAACACCAAGTAATAAGACAAAAATTAAAATCTCATCAATTATTGCATATAAACATAGTAAAGATTCAAACAACATTCATACACTTACCTAATAAACAAATGCTCAAGCTATGGTGTGCCCTTACATATCATGAATCCGATCTTTTTGTATCCTCTCATTGTCTTTGAGGGGTTTTTCTATCCTTGCCAAGGGCTTCCAATAGGTACCGGAATCAAGACCGATCGTGCGGTGGTGCGACGGTGGCGCTAATTTGATTTAAGGATTTTGACGCCACTTGTTTGCGGCGATGGATGCGATTTGGAACAAAAATGCTTTGAGGGATGTAGTAGCTTCAGTTTGAGGTTCCAATACGATATATGGCTTTGAGCTAAAGAGTGCAAATGTTTTCCTAAATTGTAGACAATACAACGGTTAATTCACCTTTACAACTCCTAACTCATATATGATATATTATTTTTAGAATCTTGCTTAAACACTATCATTGTTAGACAATATTCTTGGTGAACATCATTAGTAGAGACATGAAATTTATTGTTCTTGAAAATTGGAAACTCCTGTGGACTCCCGAGATCTTTTTATGCAAATTTTATGTGAAAATAGAGATAGTTATTCATAAAAGAGAATGGTAATAATGAGCTCTACATCAAAACTAAAAACCGAGATAGCAAGCTAAAAAGCGAGCAGTACCTCAAGGTTTTTATGCCTGATCTTTAGCCTCATTTTAGTACAAATCGAGTATTGTAGTATCCTCCCTACCACAACCACAAAAATTGTTACATCTGCCTCATCCCCCGGCCCGGTGTTCACTTGTTCTCTCATAGCAATCTTTGTAGATGCAAACTCATTGCCTGCAATCAAATTCATCGATGTCATGTCTTTGTTCCATGCATAAATACCTCCTATGATAAATTAAATTTCATAAAAGAATTATGCAAAGCTTAAGATCGACTAAACAACTCACATTACCTCATATCAATCTTGCAAAAATATAGTTGGAGATATTAGATGACAAGAAAAAGAGGAAATTATTACCCTTCCTGGGTGAATTAACGATAAACACCGATTTCAAATTCTAAATGCACTAAATCTGATTGAGGGAAATTGTACTGTAAAGTGGCGGTGACGGTATATTTTGGAAGCCTTATATCATCAAGCTCAAGTAGAGCAATACTTGCGGTGGTGTTAGATGTGTCATTCTCAAACCGAACGCACAACACCATTTGCATATCCACCACCCAATATGACAGAAAACCAAGATTTTTGGATAGAAGAACATTAAATCAAACCAAATTACACTCTCTTTTACGTAACACATGAATAACATTACACCAAAAGCTTCCATACAAACAAAAACACAATTCAACTAAATCAGTAATTTTTTGGCACATGATATTAATGACCGAGCGGGGCTCAAAATGTGAATACAACGAAGTTTTTATTGTGCACTTTGTGAAGAATCTTGTTGTGACTGTGATAAGTGGAATATTGTGTGTATTTTATGTGGTTAATTTAATTATTTTATTATCAATTGAGTGCCACAATTTTATTATGTCCACTTATTATTTCTTTTTTGTCTTTTCTTTGTGATATTTTATTTTTTTATTAAATGCAGGTAATTAGGCAATTTTGGGAGCCGAGAGAGGAATCGAGAAGTAGAGAATCGGAACCCGCGCGTTCGTAAGGGAAATGGAGTGATTGTAGAGGAAATTTATTATTTCCTTAATGCAAAAGTTAACATTGGGAAAGGGGACGAACACGGACGTGGAAAAAGAGAGAAGGAAAAAAGAAAAGAAAGAATAGGCGTAAAGGATATGCAGGAGTTTTGAGGAGAATTCGGGAAGGAGAACCGAGAGTTTTGTATTTTTGTGAAGACAAGTTGTAAGGATTTTAATATTTTATTATTTTTGGTGTTTGTTTAATCATGTTTAGTAGCTAAGTTTTTATTTTCTAGTCCGAGGATGCGGAACTTTGAACGGTTTGATTTTCTTGCGAATTAGTATGAACGCTTTCTATTTCAATTCTTGTCTCGATTTTATTATTATTTGATCTTATGCGTTGCATGTTTTAAATGATGGATTAATTAGGATTGATCACCCTAATTTGTTTGTTATTAATCTCTAGCTAATTCACATATTATAATTCGTAATTGTACAATTTTGTGATATGGTAGCAACTAGGGCGGATCACTCTAGGGAATAATAATATTTAAGTTATATGATTCGAACGTTTCGCTTTTATAGCTTAATTTTTCCTATCGTTTTAGGGCGAAAGCATTCTAGGAATTAAATCTCAAATACATGTTTTAGGATTGTTCTGGGGTAGATTAATCAGGGGTCGTACTTTACGATTAATTATACTTAAAAACGATTCGAACTAGTTTGGTCATACTACTAGTTTAGGGAAAAGATTCGAGTAAGAATTTGAATAGTCGTGGCTATTAATTTGAGTTAGGAAAATCGTTCAAAGGAAAGCTATCCGAGGGCTAGATTGTCTCACATATTGTCTACTCAAACCATTGTGATTCGTTATTATTTAGTTTGTTGCATTTTAATTTTAGTGAATATTATAGTCGAGAACCAATCCCCCATTTTTAGTGCTTAATTCACACGAATTATTTTAATTAAATTACTCTGTTCCTCATGGGATCGACCCCTTACTTGCCCTACTACATTAGTAGGTTGGTTTGAGATTTTATATATTTTTGGGTGTCGCGACAACACACCAAATTTTGGCGCCGTTGCCGGGACTTGTTAATTTAATTGAATATTTTTCGTGTCTTTAATTTGTGTTGAAAAATTCTGGAAAAAGTTTTAAAAAAATTTTCTCAAAATCTCATTTTGTGTGTTGTTTGCGATTCTTCCCTAAGGTTAACACCGACCCCATTAGTGTCTTGTTTTGTTTCAAAAATTTGTGAAAAATTCTCGCATTTCATAAATTCTATTCTGCTGCGTTACGTAACTTTATTTTCTCATTGTCGCTTTCTAACACTAACCCCTCGGTGTTTATTAAGAATTTTATTGCAGTGAATGATCACTCATTCGGATCGAAGTGCATCACTCGAGTTTGATCCAGAGGTAGAAAGAAGAGCCAGGCGGCTTAGGAGAGAGACTCGTTTGTGGAGATGAATTGATTTTGCATCAATAGGAGACACAAACATGGACGAAGGGAGTGATACTAGTGAAGAAGTAGAGTCTCGCATTTACGTTCTCAAACATGGCTGCAGGGAATAAAGAGAGGATGATGAACGAGTTGGCAAATCCAGCCACAAACCATCAACCTCTTTGCATTACTATTCCTGCTCTTGCTGCTAATGTTAATTTTGAACTTAAATCAAGTTAATTCACTTATTACCTTCTTTTCATGGTCTTGCGGTGAAAACCCACATGCTTTTCAAAGAGTTCCACGTTGTATGCTCAAGCATGAAGCCAACAGAGTTTTAACGGAGCATGTCAAGCCGAGTGCATTCCCATTTGCACTAAAAAGCACCACAAGAGGCTGGTTATATTTCTTGCCTCCAAGATCGGTTACCTCATGGAATGAGATGGAGAGGTTATTCCTCCAACATTATTTTCCAACCACCCGAGTGGTAGTCTTGAGGAAAGAAATTTCAAGTGCTAGACAGGGGCCGGGGAGACAGTATGAGTATTGGGAACGTTTCAAACATCTCATAGCTTCGTGCCCACAACATCAAATTAGTGATCAATTGCTCATCTAATATTTCTATGAAGGTCTCACTCTCACCGATAGAAACATGCTCGATGCGGCCAGTGGAGGAGCTTTGAAGCGTAAAACACCAACAGCTTGCACGAGAATTGATTTCTAGCATGGTAGCAAATACCCAAGCTTGATTTGGAGTACGTGATGCCATGAGCAAACCTATGGAGCAACCTAAAAATGAAGCTTTAGAAAGGATTGCAAGCATGATGGAAATGATGATGAAGACCAAAACTCCGTAAGTCCGTCCATGCAAAGTTTGTCATACTACAGAGCATTCTACCAAGATTGTCGAGTCCTAATGGATAGGTTAGAGCAAGCTAATGCAGTTGGTTATGGAAATTTTCAAGGTCAAAGGTATGATCCATATTCCAACACCTACAATCCTGGGTGGAGAGATCATCCCAACCTTCGTTATGGGAACCAACAAAATAATCAACCAGAGACAATTACAGACCTCCATATCAAGATCGATAATTTCAATTATTCAAAGGGAATGATAGAGGTGCCGAGAGCTCTGGGCAACACATGGGTGAGAAGGATTCAAGACCTTCCTTGGAGGATATGATGAAGGCGTTGACATCCAACACCATGAAGTTTCAAAGCAAGACACTCAAGTGGTGATAAAATCTCTAGAGGCTGGTCAACGAACTTTAGAATCTGGGCAACGAACATTAGAGTGCAGTCAAAGGAATTTGGAAGTCCAAATGAGCCAAATAGCCACTGTCGACCAACTACAAGCACAAAATAGTGGTGTCATTGGTCAGGAGAGTTGAGATGATTAATACCTTGAGTAAGCTTTCTAGAACAAAATCTAGAAAGGGGGTTTGAATAGATTTTGTAGATTTTTCAAATCTTTCAAAACTAATTCAAAGAATCGATTAAGCTACGGATTAAGATTAACTTCTCAACTTCTTATAAGATCAAAAGCAAGGTTGAAATCTGATTTTAGTTATGATTAAAATTAACTCTTGATAAAACCCGGTTGTAAAATAGGATGAAAAATTAAAGAAAGCAGAAATAACACTGTGATTTATAGTGGTTCGGATTTTAAAATCTTACATCCACTCTCCTCCTTCAATTTGAAGAAGGGACTCTACTTATCGCTTACTTTCTCACTTTCACTTACAACTTACAACCGGTACAATTCTTCGAATCTTCAATCTCCTAGACTCTCCTTCTAGAAATCTAGCTATTACGATGTATATTGGATTTTGAAGATTACTGGAAAAGTGTTCTAAAACACTTAGAACTCTTTGAAACTCTCAGAAACTCTTGTGAAAAGATTGTGAAATCGAGTAGTGAATTGTGTAAATCTAATATGCATAAGTGATCTCTATATTTTTAAAAATGAAAAATCTAGACCTATATATAAGTCTGAAAAGTCGGTTAGTTTGTTAGTTAGTTCTAACAAACTTGAAACCGCTTAACAAACTTAATCTTGAAAACCGCTTAAAACCTCGGTGATCCTTCCTACTCGTGACTTGGTGAAGATTAGCCTTTCTTATTCTACTCACCTTTATCTTGACCTCGTCTGAGCTCTTCATATTTGTCTCCTGAGATGACTAGACTTGAGCTTGTCTCGGATGACTTGTCATTCCTCGTCTTGGTGACTTGAATTAATCCGACCTAGTCGATCGACTTCGTACTAGAACTTAGTCTTGATTCTACATCATAGTCTCGCTCATACAGGCAGTCTTTTAACTCATCAAAACAATCTTGGTCTAACAATTTCCCTTTTTGATGAAGTTAGAAACTCTACAAAGAGACACACTCACAGTGAAGTTAGTTTAGAGTTTATCAAGATCAATAGATAGGTATCAAAACACATTTTTCACATTACAACGGATTTGTTCACATAAAAACTTTAGATCTTTTAGACTCCCAAAAAAAAACTTAGAAAACCAAATGAGTCTTCAAGACTTAGTTAAAATTTGAAAATATTTTTAAGTCGAGAGATAAAATTCTCGAGATGACTTATTCTTAAGAAAATTTTAAGTCTTTCTTAAAATGCGAAAATAAAACTTTAAGAAATTAATACACATAAAATGAATCAAACAAAGTATATTCACATTGGATTTACAAAGATTACAGGATGAGAAGATAATAGAAAAGTAGAAATAAGGAAAAGAAAATCCCTGTTTCTATTAGTCTTCCCACCGGTCTTCATACGGAATCATCACCCAATTGAATACCCGACTCCTAAGTGCTTTATATCCTCCTCTTGGTGAGTCGATTCAGCCTCTGCCTTCTTCAAAATACCCTTTACCCGATCCTAGGTCCCGTGGATCCATCGATTTCTGGCAGGATGGCATACTCAAAAGCCGGAGAGATCGGAGTTGGACGTTGAACTCTACATCGGCTTCTTCTAGCAGACGATGATAGAACTCAGCATCAACCTTCTCCATCCACTCATGCCAAGCTAAGTGGATCTTGCTGAGAAGCTCAGGGCCCTTGAGAATATACGAAGTATATCCACATACCCTCAGATTTTTGTCTTTGTACTCAGCCGCATATTTCCGCAAGCCGACTTAGGAGAAAGCGAGATGTATTGTGGAATGGCACTGAACTTCCCACGCCTTGATCTTTGATTAACCATTTTAAACTCGGCCCAGTGCTCCGAGGAAGACGTTGGAGTCTTTCTTCTTCCTCTCTCGCTTCTTCTTTTCTTTCTTGCCAAAATATTCCATCTCTCTCTTAATCCTTTTGATACATTCTTGAGAGATTGGAATAATCGCTTCCCTCTTTCCCTTTCCTTTAGCGTGACCACTGGTAATAAGTTCGGGTGATACGGGCTCAGCTGCTACTTCTTTTCCCTTCCCTTGGCTCCTTCCATTCGGATCCTTTAAACTGGCCAAGAGCTTCTCTGACCTTTCCTCCACTTCTTTCCTCCTCTTCTCCTCATCCTCTTTCAACGCTTCCTCCATTGACTCACCCTCGGTGGAGAGCAACCGACTCATCGATTTGATCCGAGCTTCCTCCTAGCTGCCTCCCGGATCACCATGTTTGCCTTCATGCCCACTTCTTTTCTGGTCTCCTAAACTGACCTGTGAGGGCTAGTCTCTTCTTTCTTGACTTTTTCCCCCTTTTTAACTTGTGACCTAAGTCGAAAGTTTTGCATCTAGAGTGTTGCATGACCACGAAGTCAGTGGTCTCTGACCAACTCATTCACCACTAGCTGATTGTATCCCATAACCTCCTCCTTCAACGTCCTCATTTCGCTCCTCCATTGATTTCACTTTACGGCCAGCCGAGTTAGTGACATTTATGATTTTATGGATTAATGTTACACTCACTTCCTTCATGCTTGGCTAGCATAGATGTCGATTCGACTTTGACCATCCTCCTTGTCTTTCTTTCCATTTCCTTCGCCGGAATGTAGCATTGACTTTCTTTTCGACAAGGGACATATAGATAGAGAAGGCAAAGTGGTTGGGCTTAGGGTCGGTGTCTTCATCCTCGGTTGAGGAGTCGGGACGAGGGAGATTATTTGTTCTCAGTGAAGAAGATGGGGAGAGGAATAGATTGTGTTTGAATAGTTGGAAGAGAGGAGTAAGATATTATCGGGATTGGAGAGGTTTTGGTGTAGGGAGAGGTACTTGTTCGGATGAAGGTGGGGTGGGATTTCAGGTGGTGGTGATGATGGTAGAGGTGGGATATCGGTTTAATTTGTTGGGATTTGGATTGTAGGGATTTGGACTGTAGGCATTGGAGAGGCTCAGGATACCGGCCTGGGATACCCCTTCATCGCCTATTTGGACCGGTGGGAGATCGTGAGGCAAGCTCGTAAATGCCACCGAGGCATTTCTTCATTAAGGAATGGAAGATAAGGAAGGAGATGTGGAAAGACTTGTACTCGCCTGGGGAATTGGGAAAGAAATGCTTCATCGGTTGGGGAGAGAGGAACCTCCGGTCACCAACCTCGCTGCTTGCTCAAGGACCGGAACCTCCTGCAGTAGCGAGGTTGATGGATCTATACGTGGTTCGGAGCTACCGAGACTTGGTGAATCCTTGAGCTACGAGGCTGCTCGTCTTGGCCTCCTCACCAAGGGAATTTCTTCCTCTCTTCCTCTTCATCTCGAGGCAACCTTGGCAGGAGCAAGCGAGATGAGCTTTCCCCTTCTTCCTTTCCCAGGGCTTTCACCCAGGCCTCCCTCTTCCTCCTCTCGAAACATCCTCGGGACCACAGCCTGTTTGGCGAGGTTGGACTTGAGGTGCGACCTCAGGCCGCCGCTTCATGTCCTCTCTGTTTGACCTCCAGCGGGGCCACCTCAACTTGTTGGTGCTGGACCACCCAGCTCTGCAGCCGCTGCCAAATTCTCCGAGCTCTGGCCATCGGACTCATCATCCGAGTCCTGGAACACCTCGATCTGTCATCCTTTGTGAGGATGCCGCTTTTGAATACTTTTTAGTGCCTATTCTCGTCGACCTCCTATTCACCCTTCAATTAAAACGGTGATTTTATTGAAGAGACTGATTGTAGAAGTAAGGAACCCAGCCCTCGCATTTGACTTAAAGGGTGTCGCTTCTTCTCCTCCCCGAGCTTGAACAACGGCTTAACTCCACCCAATTCACTTCACACCATCCAAGATGGCTCGCATTACGCATAACTGGGTTTGGTTAACCCATCATGTGAGCTTTGCTCACCCAAGATCGCTAATGCACTCTGACCTATATTTTCTTCTCAGCAGTTCTTCTTCAGGTCTCTGCGAGTTCCCTGTAACTAACCTCGCCATCATATCGAAGGATTCTTCCCAACTATCCTCCTTATACGTCGATGGATTTACTCCCTCCATTGGCGTGTCGAATATCCCTAGCAATGTTTTTGCACGGAATAACTCGATATTGTCCCATCCACGGATGTATCAAACCCATCCCGCGGTATCCTCCATTCTGGCAAAAACTACTGCACCTAACAAATCCATGCATTACATCTGGAGACTTCATTGAAAGGAAACCTCCGAGTTGTGAGGCTTCAAGAAGGCGAAGAATCTCTGCAGTCTGATCATTGGTGGTTTCAAAATCAACATACATTTCCGCTTTCAAGCGGTTTTTGAAATATTCCTCATTCATTTTGGGCGAGAAATATTTGTGGAAATGTATGTGGGTTTATAAGTTTTGGTAGTTTTTGAAGAAGATGCCATTGGAAATTTTGTAAATTTGTAAAGGGTTTGATAAAATATGTAGGTTTTCTGAGTAAGGAAAGAAAAAGTTTTAGGGAAGAAGAAGATGTATTTATAGGGGGAAGATTGGAAAGAGAAACCGCCATTTTGAAAATATGAATTAATCTCAAGCCATTTATTCAAAAAGGTTTTCTTGAGTTTTAATCAACGGTTAAAAACTAAGATAAGCGATTAGGATTCAGCGCGTGAATTGTAATCGCCTTCGCTTGAATGCGTAAATAGTTACTTTATAGTGATTTGACCGATATAGGTTACTTTACTCGAGAAGTAAAGTATACGGCGTCGACCATGTGCTAACTTACTTCGCGAAGGTTTACTAAATACATGGGTTTGAAAAGCGGTCGGCTTAAAGCAGATAAGTTTTAGAAAGTCATCGATAGAGTAACACATGCGATCCTGAAAACCAACAATTTAAATGTAACTTTTTTAGCATTTTTCAAATCAAGTTTAAACAAAACATATTCGAAATACTTTTCTAAAACATATTTTTGAGAAACAAAAATAGACTCGGGTTTAAGAATGAAGAAATTTGAATAAAGGAATGAAACAGTGTTATCCGAGACTGTTCTGCCAAAGACATAAACTTACAAGAAACCATCGAAGCTTAAGGTAAATCGATAGAATGTTAATAGTCATACATTTCTACGAGGTCGGTAGACTATTATGTCCTATGCGATTTACTAAATGTCGAACAAGTAATTATCAATTGAGATAAGGTCAATATGACTAATCCTTGATTCTTGATTCCTAAAAGGAGATCAATGATATCAAACTACCCGACGTTGCCCTTTGACACATATCTACCCGATAATTCTTTCTAGACATTAATATAAAAGAAAAGAAGTAAGGAACCAAATGCACATAATTGAAATCAGCTAAAGATGCATCAAGTAATCCTAATTCTAAACACATTTCTTTGAACCTAGTCTCGGCTAATGGTTTTGTAAGAATGTCGACTCTTTGTGATTCAAAGTGGCAATTTTCTCAATCCTAATGTCATTCTTTTCAACATGATCTCTAATGAAATGATGCCTAATATCTATATGCTTGCATCTAGAATGTAAAAGCGAGGATTGTAAGTCATTGCTATTGCACTATTACTATCACGATGAAATAGGAGCAGTTTGATGTTTGAATATTATAGTCTCTAATTTGTTGACTAATCCGAGAGAGTTGGGAGCAACAACTTCCGGTGCCCATGTACTCGGTTGTGGAGGTGGCAACAGATGTCTCATTTCTTAGATAACCAAGAAATTAATTTGTTGCCTAAAAATTGACAAGTTCTAAGTGGATTTCCTATCAATCTTACATCCTCCAAAGTCTAAATACAGAATATCTCGTTAGCTCAAAGTTGTCATCAGTGGGTACCATAACCCTACTTGCAAGGTTCCTTTGAGATATCTAAGAATTTTCTTAGCAGTCTCCAAGGATGAGTTTTCTTGGGATTAGGTGGAATCTTGCACATACCCCAACCGCTAAAGGCTATATCGGCCTACTTGCGGTGAGATAAAGAAGAGATCAATCAGTCCACGATACTCGTTGCATCGGTGGGTATCCCCTGCCATCGAATCCATTGAGAAGTTAGTTGCCATAGGTATTTTGACTTCTCTGCTAGTAGTCATTCCAAATTTCTCAATCGGATCCTTAGCATACTTAGACTGATGTATAAATATACCCTTACTCATCCGTTTAATTTGTAAGCCTAGAAAATATGTCAATTCTCCCATCATTGACATTTCAAACACCATTCTTCATGAGAATGCTAAACTCTTCACATAATTTGATTAGGTGAACCAAAAATTATGTCATCTACATAAACTTGAACTAGTAAGATGTTGCCATCTACTTCCTTTCTAAACAAAGTTCTATCAATCTTACCTTTGGAAAAACCATTTGATGTCAAGAAATCGATAGAGTATCATACCAAGCTCGGGAGCTTGTTTTAGTCCATATAGAGCTTTGTTGAGTTTATAGACCTTATTATTGATCTTAAACCCAGATTGCTCTACATAGACCTCTTGAAGTAACACACCATTAAGAAAAGGACTTAACATCCATTTGAAAAACTTTGAAAAGACTTATATGCGGCAAATGCCAAGAACAATCTTATTGCCTCTAATCGCAACTGGAGCATAGGTTTCATCATAGTCTATTCCCTCGGGAATGAATAACCTTGTGCAACCAGTCTTGCCTTATTTCGAACAATAATATTGTTCTCATCTGCTTTTATTTTTAAACACCCATTTTGGTGCCTATAATCTTTACGTGTAAAGGTCTTTCCACTAGATCCCATGCATGTTGTCTTTCAAGCGATGCGAGTTCTTCTGCATGTTGTTATCGATTTGGGCCGATAATGCTTCTTCAATAGACTTGCAGTTCAAGAAGCGATACATAACAAATCGAAAAGACTTTCGTGAGTCTAACATCATTAGTATGCCGCACACTACTAGATGGGTCTCCTATAATCGATCGGATGGATGATAGCTTCTCATCCTTTTGCCTATGAGGAGAAGTATCCTCATCTTGAGTCTCGGGCAACTCATCCGACTCAACCTCGGTGACATTCTCTTCATCGGTGACTCAGGTCTTTGATCGGTGATGTCAAAGGTGTCTGATGCGAAGGAGTCGATCGAATGGGTTGTCTTCGATTATCGGATGGGGATTCTTCTTCATCGATTCCAGTCAAGAGTAGGTAGATAAATAGTTCTATGTTTAGTCTTGGATAATTCAATTTTATCTAGATTTTCAGAAATTTGATTCACTTTATCGAGAAGGAATACAACTCATCAAAAACAACATGAGGAGTTTCCTCCACACAAAGGGTTGTCTTGTTAAAACTCTAAATGCCTTTGAAGTATTAGAATATCCCCGAGAATATTCCATCATTTTGCTTTAGCATCAAAAGTTCTTAACTTAGATTTCCCATTGTTATGAATGAAACACTTACAACCAAAAGCTTTGAAGTATGAGATCCTTGGAATCTTACCCTTCCAAATCTCATAAGAGTCTTACCCTTATCTTTGACAACTAAGCATGCATCTGTTACAGGTATAGCAGAGTGTTGATAACTTGAGGAACCTATGAGGAGGTATTATACTCGACAACATGCTCCTGGGCCTTCTTTCAAAGTTCTATTCCTTCTTTCAACCACTCCATTTTGTTGAGGAGTTCTTGCTGAAGATGTCTCATGTATAATTCCAAACTCATTGAAGAAGTTAGATAAACAAAATTCAAAAATTACTCGCATATCACTTCGATTTTAATAATATTAACTCCACTTCTCATTACGAATTTGTGAGCGGATCGGAATCTTGTTCTGATCTCATTTTCTTGAAAAGAAATATAACCCAAGTGTATCTAGAGAAGTCATCTACTACAACAAGAGTATATTTCCTTCCACCGGAAGGTGAGAGGTAATGTAGTCCAAACAAATCCGGATGAAGGAGTTTGCAACACTCTTTCGGATGAGGAGGGAGTTAATACTCTTAAATGAGTGTCTAGGCATTTACCTTTTTGACAAGCATCACATTTAAGATCAGTTGATAAAAGTTTTCAGGTAATCCCTTAACAAGGTTCTTCTTGCTTGACTTACTAAGGGTCTTGAAATTCAGATGACTAAGCCTTTTATGCCATAGCCACCATTTTCTCCACCTCTAGCCATCAGACAAGTATCTTGAGAACAACTATTAAAGTTGGCCACATAGACATTACCACTGTCTCTAAGCCGCTTAATAGTACCTTATCGAGGAATTATCCAAAATATCACATTTATCCCTTGAAAATTTTACAAGAAAACCTTTATCACAAAGGTAGAAACAGATAACAAATTATGTTTCAAACCTTCAACAAAATATACCTCAGATACCCGAATATCCTTGATAATCAAAGTACCTATACCTTTAAGTCCACCACAATTATTATCACCAAATACAACTCTTGGACCATCAATACTTTGAAAATTTGATAATAGCTTCTTGTTATGGGTCATATGTTGTGAATACCAATCGCCAATGTACCATATTGAAGCTAAAATCTCTTCCTTAAGTGATGATCCTGTGAATCAGAAAAAAGCAGTTAGTTTTGAGGAGTACCCTAGTGATCTTGGGTCCTTTTGGGTCAAGAATCACTTTAGGAATCCAAACAAACATCTCATCTACACACAACAAGTCGACTGGATTTTCTACCAAATGCCTACAATAATATCATTTTTAAATGACAACTTGTTGTATTCAGATTGAGTAATTATCCTAAACTTAGGAAATGTAGGATAGCATTTGCTCCTTCCATCAAAAGAATTATAATAAGAAAATCTTCTTATTTTGGTTCTTGGATTCCTTCTAGTACGATAGGAATTCTTCGAGTTGAATTCTTGGTTTGTTTCGAAGTTGTAGTCATATCTCGACTAGTTGGTTTCCATGGACCAATTTTAATATCCTTTGATTGAACGGATGCTTTCACAAATTTCCTAGGTTTTTGAACATCTCGATTTATTGTTCCTATCATAACCAAGTCTGTCTTATCATGAGATTTACGGGAAGTATTAAAAATATGATCTATTACGATTGTGAATTATTAAGGTGACTAATTTTGAAGACAAGCTTCTCATTGTCTTTCTTAATTAATTCATTTTCAAAGATTTACTTCAAATTTATCTTTTAAAGTTTTGATTCATTTTCTAACCTTTCGGGTAAGCCCGTGGTTGATGTCTTGGCTTGATCAGTAAACATTCCCCCTTGAATGTTTCGCTCTCGAGCCATTAATCACTGCTTGCCTTTATTTAGAAATTTGAATCGATCCTTTAAAAATAAATTCTCTCGTCTCACTGTTTATAAGCAGCTAAAGATGTCTTTAAATCTCTCAAATAATTCATGTATAACATTTTGGTCATGATCGGATGCAGGTGACAAGAATCATTATCCGAAGATGAATAGTAGATTACCTCATTAGCCATGAGACCAGATCTCATCATCCGATCCAAAATCGTGATGAGGATGATGAAGATGATGATGATTTCTTTGGCTCTTTTTCTTGACCCAACAAAGCTCTTTGATCTGCCAAATCTCATCTCTTTTCTTCCTCTTCTCTTCCCTTTCTTTAGGAGTCAGTTGAGGACACCATACCAAATGTCTGGCTTGTTGCAAGTATAGCAAATGTCACTCCTACTCGATCTGGGACTGGAAGTATTTCTTCCTAAGTGATCTGTATCTTCTTGTCGGCTCTTGTTTTTGTCATCATGAAGATTTGTCTTCCTTCCTATCTCGATCACGGATCTTTGTCTATCTCTACCGCAAATCTCAATTTATTTCTCTTATACTTCATTCTCAATTTATCATACCTTTTTGTAAGTAAAGCCATCTGCTCTTTCAAGGATAGATCAGCTCCCACGGCCTTTGTTGACACCTTGTCTTCTTTCTTGACAAAGGCAACGATTTGGATGAAGTGCTTGACGATCTCATCTTCCTCATCTTCTATCTGGATGTCATATTCTAAAGCTTTAAGATGAGAAAATAAAGTATGGTGAGTAATAGAGGATAAATCTTGAAAGTTGCTTTAAGGATATTGGATTTTTCTCTCCATCTCTTGGTTAATGATCTCGAGAATCTTGTTGTTAATCTCCTTTTCGAATAATTCTTTCCAAGGTCACCATGCACTTTGTTTAGAATATTGGTCAACCTCATATCAAAGTGGTCTACAGACTCATTTTCTTTCATCTTGAATGTTTTGAATGTATGCAATACTAAGCAGTAGCTTGTTCTCCTTCACTTGGTCGAGATCCTTCACAAACATTAGCTAAGGTTTGCCACATTTCTTTCGCCGTATTTTACATCTCTTAACCTTCTATCCGGTCTTTACTCGTAGTCTCTATGATTTCTTGTTCTAGCTACTTGGTCAAGATTGTGGACCTTCCTTTCATCATTAGTCAATTGTAACTCTTCTTCTCTGCCTAGTTCTTGATTGAGTGCCTTCTGCTCAGATCTTTGGTGCCTCCATGGAAAAACTTTATAGGACCTTCCTCAAGAACCTCTTCCATTCTATCATGAATGGCTTTTAGATGATTTTCCATCCTAAATTTCCAATAATCATACTCTTGATTGAAAATTCAGGGCGATTCTGGTCTTATTACTTTTACTGAAGACATGATGAAACAAAGACAAAATACTCCACAAAATCTTATTAGTAGCACTGTTAGAAATGAAAAGAAAATGAAGAAAATCAAGATTATTTCGAATCTTGTTCAAGACCTAAAATCAATATCGGAACGACTTAACAACGCTCCGATACCACTTATTGGTCCAGGAAGTTGAGATGATTAATACCTTGAGTAAGCTTTCTAGAACAAAATCTAGAAAGGGGGTTTGAATAGATTTTGTAGATTTTTCAAATCTTTCAAAACTAATTCAAAGAATCGATTAAGCACAAAGTTAAGATTAACTTCTCAACTTCTTATAAGATCAAAAGCAAGGTTGAAATGATTTTAGTTATGATTAAAAATTAACTCTTGATAAAACCCGGTTGTAAAATAGGACAGAAAATTAAAAGAAAGCAAGAAATAACACTGTGGATTTATAGTGGTTCGGATTTTAAAATCCTACATCCACTCTCCTCCTTCAATTTGAAGAAGGACTCTACTTATCGCTTACTTTCTCACTTTCAGCTTACAACTTACAACCGTACAATTCTTGAATCTTCAATCTCCTAGACTCTCCTTCTAGAAATCTAGCTATTACAGTGTATATTGGATTTTGAAGATTCTTGGAAAAGTGTTCTAAAACACTTAGAACTCTTTGAAACTCTCCAGAAACTCTGTGAAAAGATTGTGAAATACGAAAGTAGTGAATTGTGTAAATCTAATATGCATAAGTGATCTCTATATTTTTAAAAATGAAAAATCTGAACCTATATATAAGTACGAAAAGTCAGTTAGTTTGTTAGTTAGTTCTAACAAACTTGAAACGCTAACAAACTTAATCTTGAAAATCGCTAAAACCTCTGGATCCTTCCTACTCGTGCTGCGGTGACTTGGTGAAGATTAGCCTTTCTTATTCTACTCACCTTATCTTGACCTCGTCCGTCGAGCTCTTCATATTTGTCTCCTCCCAGATGACTAGACTTGAGCTTGTCTCACGGATGACTTGTCGTTCCTCGTCTTCGGTGACTTGAATTAATCGACCTGAGTCGTCCGATCACCGTACTAGAACTTAGTCTTCGTTCTACATCATACCGCTCATCTGGAGCAGTCTTTTAACTCATCAAAACAATCTTGGTCTAACACAAAGCAACCTTCTCAACCCGAAACTAATCCTAGGAATATTTTTGCCATCACCTTGCGGAGTGGTAAGTAATTGGAGGAAATTTCGCCACCCACACGTCAAGAAAAAGGTGAGGATCAGAATAGAGAGGATGAGGGGGAGCAAGATATGGTGCAGAGTGAAAAAGTGGAGAAAGAGGAAGTTGTCCCAAGAAATCTGGATGCGAGAATGTACTAACACCGACCCCTTCAAAGGTGTCGATACTGCAACAGGAAAAAGAGGTAAATTCTCGTAGTTCAATTCCCATTATTACCAATGAATTACCCTTTCCTTCCAGGTTAAAAGCACGAAAAACAATGTCAAAGACCAACAGTTGTTTGATGTGTTCCGTAAGGTTGAAATTAACATACCTTTGATGGACGCGATTAAGCAAATTCCGAGATACGCTAAGTTCTGAAGGATTTATGTACCAACAAGCGTAAATTGACTGGTGATGAGAAGATTTTTATGGGAGAGACTATCTCGGCGGTATTCCGCAAGAAATTACCCCCAAAACGAGAATGACCCAAGAATGTTCGTGATTCTTTGCATAATAGGGAACCATAAGATCGAGCAAGTTATGCTTGATCTTGGGCCGCTTATTAATGTCATGCCTTTGGCGATGTATGAGCTTGATTGGGTATTGGGCTATTGAAGAAAATTGGAGTGGTAATTCAATTGGCTGATCGAAGTCTTGTCTACCCTACGGAGTAGTTGAGGACGTTCTCGTGGAGGTAAATCAATTGATGTTTCCTGCTGATTTCTATATATTAAATATGAATGGAAACCCGATGGATTCCACACCTATTTTGTAAGGAAGAACATTCTTGAATACTTCCCAAACAAAAATAGATGTTCGTAAGGGGACTCTCACAATGGAATTTGACGGCGATTATCCATTTTAATATATTTGATGCTATAAAATTTCCTAATGAGTCGACTCTGTTTTTTACGTAGTGTCATTGAGCCCATTGTACAGAAGTTTTCGAGCTTGATTGCAGGATTTGGTTAGCGAAAAAATCCATGCATAATCTGCAATGGGAGGATAAAGGAGCCAATGCCATTGAGGAACCGGAGCTTGAATTGAAGCCATCTCCTAAGCACTTGAAGTAGACATATGTGGGCAAAATTGGTTGAACTAAGCTTTCTATGTCGAGCCAACGACAATAAAAAAAAAAGGCGCTTGTTGAGAGGCAACCCAATATTTTATTTTAATATTGCTTATTTTAATTTTCTGTTGTTTTATTTTTATTTATGGGTTTAATTAGTTTTTCTTGCTAGTGTTCTTCTTGTTGTTCTCGTGTTCCCATTATGACTTTGGACCCATCTTATTCTTGCCGGCAACTCGGATCCACTACAATTAATTTATAGGAGGCACAAGGATATCTGATTGTAGAAATCTTATGGATGCTCCGGGAGCAAGAACAACCTCCCACCGATTAGCATCCGGTAACCCCGCTCCACCCTTTTATGTATTTTTCATGGTGCAAGTTGTTTTGATCGTACATTTGTGCTAGGGACTAGCACTGTTTAAGTGTGGGGGCTTTGATAGCTTTCATTGATATTTCTGTTTATTTTTGTATTTCCCGTGTCTAGTTGCTTTGTGTAGTGGTATTGTTGCTTTGTTTTGGCATGTTGGTGTATTTTTGTGGAGTTCAAGCATGATAGTTGAGCACTTAGCTTTTGATGTAGCCGCTGATTTTTTTCTCGTTAAATATGCCGAAACGTGAATTGCATGTCTTGATTGGTGATTGCACTTGAATTCATGTGTTAGTCATAGAATTGAGTCGATTGTTAGTTGCTTGGCTTTAACATTACAACTTGATAATTTGTTCTTGGTAGTTGTTTTGGTCTTTTGGAAAGTGAAGTTTGGGTTGGTGCCTAAAGTTGAAAATGCTGAATTTTGTGGTTGGAAGAAAAATAAATAAAAGGAGTTCTAGTTGAAGAATTGTGGAAAAAATAACGAGGGGCCGATACGGTGTCTCGCTCTTGGGGGCTCAAGTGTAAAAAAATGAAAAAAAAAGAACACGAAAAGAGCTAAAACCCGAGAGTATCAGGAGCCGCGAGCCCTCGTTCGAAAATCAAAAAAGAAAAAAATAAAATAAATGAGTTAAGCACCATTCGGATTTGTACTTTGAAGAAAGACTGAATCGAACTTATTTGAGAAGCAGTTGTTAGGGAGTTTTGGAGATGACTTGAGTAGCTAAGAGTAGATGAGACTCTGTGATTGATTGTGAGTATAAGTTGTAAATACTTTGATAGGCACGTGATACATGAGTTTGGCTCGGGAATTCAGTAGCTAGGGAAATAGAAGAGTATCTTAGTTGTCTTGCTTGAACCCGTGTGTGTAGTGTTTGCTTGAGGACAAGCAAAGGTCTAAGTGTGGGGGATTTGATAAGTGGAATATTGTGTGTATTTTATGTGGTTAATTTATTTATTTTATTATCAATTGAGTGCCACAATTTTATTATTTCCACTTATTATTTATTTTGTTTCCTTTTCTTTGTGATATTTTATTTCTTTATTAAATGCAGTAATTAGGCAATTTTGGGAGCCTAGAGAGGAACCGAGAAGTAGAGAATCGGAACCCGCGCTCAAAAGGGAAATGGAGTGATTGTAGAGGAAACTTATTATTTCCTTAATGCAAAAGTCAACCTTGGAAAAGGGGGACGAACACGGACGTGGAAAAAGGGAGAAGGAAAAAGAAAAGAAAGAATAGGCGAAAGGATATGCAGGAGTTTCGAGGAGAATTCTCGGGAAGGGAAACCGGAGAGTTTTGTATTTTTGTGAAGACAAGTTGTAAGGATTTTAATATTTTATTATTTTTTGTGTTTGTTTAATCATGTTTAGTAGCTAAGTTTTTATTTTCTAGTCCGAGGATGCGGAACTTTAAATGGTTTGATTTTCTTGCGAATTAGTATGAACGTTTCTATTTCAGTTCTTGTCTCGATTTTATTATTATTTGATCTTATGTGTTGCATGTTTTGAATGATGGATTAATTAGGATCGATCACCCCAATTTGTTTGTTATTCATCTCTAGCTAATTCACATATTATAATTCGTAATTGTACAATTTTGTGATATGGTAGCAACTAGGGCGGATCACTCTAGGGAATAATAATATTTAAGTTATATAATTCGAACGTTTCGTTTTCATAGCTTAATTTTTCCTATCGTTTTAGGGCGAAAGCATTCTAGGAATTAAATTCTAGATACATGTTTTAGGATTGTTCTTGGGGTAGATTAATCAGGGTCATACTTTCTGATTAATTAAACTTAAGAAACGATTCGAACTAGTTTGGTCGTACCACTGGTTTAGGAAAAAGATTCGAGTAAGAATTTGAATAGTCGTGGCTATTAATTTGAGTTAGGAAAACCGTTCAAAGGGAAGCTATCCGAGGGCTAGATTGTCTCACATATTGTCTACTCAAACCATTGTGATTCGTTATTATTTAGTTTGTTGCATTTTAATTTTAGTGAATATTATAGTCGAGAACCAATCCCCCATTTTTACCGCTTAATTCACACGAATTATTTCAATTAAATTACTCTGTTCCTCGTGGGATCAACCCCTTACTTGCCCTACTACATTAGTAGGTTGGTTTGAGATTTTATATATTTTTGTGTGCGTAAAGACACTGCATCGTGTTGATGTCTTTTTGGGTTTGCAACATCAACACGCATAGGTCTGCTAGAACAATAAGCATAATTCTTTTACGTCATGGCTCGAGCTCTCGCATTCTCATAACCTAGTATGATCCTGTCATTTTTACACCCAAAATACGGCCTAGATCAGAATATCTAAGATGCTTAGGGCCATATTTAGCTTCTAAACAATCAAATCAAGAATTTATTTAGTACACTTTAAGAGAGTGTCTACACAAACAACTTAACCCTTCACGGTATAAAATTGTTTCTACGCAATCTCATCATCACCAATATATGGAGTATTAATATTTGCAGCGGTTAGGATCCTCTATCCTATATACGATGAGTGTGGAACCCAAATGAAATACAAAAAGTGAAACAAAGAAATTGAAGCGGTGATACCATTAATTTTCAAGATGTACATAACAAATTCAGCACGTCTCCGTTAAAAGCCAAATTTATGAATCCGAACAAGCGTGGCAAAATAAATTATAAACTTGCACTCTCACTACCAAGAATTCTAAAATGAAAATTAGGCAAAAATATTACTCAATACAAATATGGTCTAGTTAATGAGAAAAAGGGTAATGTAATAGTGATGAAAAATAGGATTACTTCGACATAAGATGGCTAAAGAAGAGTATGAGAGAGTAAAGGTGAAAGCGTAGTTAGTAAAAGGACAAGAACCTTAGTGATGGATTTCCAGAGATACAACAATTCCTAAAAAATTTAGAGAACTACGAGCATGACATCTCGCATATTATGTTCAGAATTGAGATAAGCCGAGATGGGGCCACAAACCGAAAAGGGAAAAGGGAAAGAGGAAAAGAAATTTATCGGGCATATGAATCGAAGTCGAGAAGTAGAGGCTTTGGCCACGATTACCGTGAGGAAACACAGTTTATTCGGTTTCACTGGGTGGAAAGCAATACATTTGATCAAGAAATACATTGAAGAAGACTATTCGACATATGAAGGGTGAAGAATATGATCTCTTACCTGAAGATGAATGACATTATTCAGCAGGTAATAAACACCGATACAATTTTGAGAATCGAAAATCTTAAAAAACACCTGACAAATTTGAGAATCTAAAAATCTTAAAAGAAAATCTTATAAACTGATTAACAAATACATAATGAATAAAAATAAAAATATAATTTAAATCCAACCCACCAAAATTGCAAAACCTTGATTCGGTGGCGGTGTTACGCTTTATAATCTTTATGTCTTACCGAATCAATGGCATAGAGGCCGCATCTGGAAGGGCTCTGCCGCCACCCCACTTCCTCTTTCCCGTACCACCACCATCTGCCGCCATCTCCTTATCCTTCGCCGTAATATTTAATTATATCGTGATTTTTCTCCAATATCACAATAGTGAGAGTGAGGGTCGAATAGTGGATAGTGAAGACTAAAGAGTGATTTCCATAGATGAGTTCTTGTCGGGAAGATCAAAGGTTTTCTATAATAATTTATTACTTTTTTAAACCATAAAAATTTATTATTAAAAGCAGAAAACATGTAATTGTGTTATATTAAAATCAAATGACACATGTCAAAAGAATAGGGTGCCACTTGGCGTAAGTTGGAGAAGGTGATTCTCCTTTTATATATATAGATTTATTATTCTTTGGGTCACTTAAAGGTAATTAGGCCTTTTTCACCTTAAAATCATACAAAAGCTGCTGGTCTCCATTCTAAATTGATGGCCAGATTCAAGAGCTAATGGGCCGATTGATTGTGGGCCTAATTCATGAAAGCTGTTGGGGCAATTAATTTGTTGCCGTCGGGAATTAATTCCTAAAAATCTACGGACAAGTCCTTGTCCACCGCATCGGTATTCTCCACGACTACCTATTAAAATACGTTGCTACTTGCAAATTTCTCTACTTTTATAAAAATAGAGGCAAAGACATGTATTTTTGAGACTTCAAAATTTGTAAAACGTCGAAAAATTATTACGAAACCTTCAACGATTAAAAATTCTCTCCGAAAATTTTTCATATTTTAAAGGAAAAGAAAATTAAAACTCCAAACTTTTTAAAGAAAAATTTGGGCATGTACACACATTTTTGGATTTAAAAATCTTTAAAGTGTAGAATTTCTTAAATATCCCAGGAAAATTTTTTTATTTGAAGGGGAGAAAAATAAGACTCCAAACTTTTTAAAGAAATTTGGGGCATGTACGCACATTTTTGGATTTCAAAAATCTTCAAAATGTAGAATTTTTTTCAAAAACCTTTAACGGTCTCGAAAACACCCCGAAAAATTATTTATACTTAAGGGGAAGGAGAGTAGAACTCCGAGTTCAAACTTCAAAATTCGGAAAAATAAAAGTACAAATTTTTTCAAAAATAAGACTCGTGATGAAAGACGTAAAATCCTGAATCACCGAGCAAGCGGCCTAAGTGCCCTGCCATTTCGGCATCGCTTGTCCGTCTGCGTGGTGTCGACTATCTGCCTCTTCGGCATGATCTATTTCGCCTCCGTGGCATAGATCACCCGCCTCCATGGCGTTGTCTTATTCGCCTTCGTGGCATTGATCGTCCGCCTTTTCGGCGTTGACTCGCCCGCCTCCATGGCGTTGTCTTATCCACCTTCGTGGCGTTGATCGTCCGCCTTTCGGCGTTGACTCGTCCGCCTCCGTGGCGTTGACTATATGTCTCTTCGGCATTGATCTATTTCACCTCGTGGCATAGATCACCGCCTCCGTGGCGCTGTCTCGATCTGCTCGTGGCATTGATCGTCCGCCTATTTGGCATAGACATTCCGCTTTTAACGAGATTTACCCTTACGAGGACTCGCGGCGAGCTCGGGCCTCTCGCCCGAGCAGACGGACGCGCGTCCTAAATAAGACTCGCAATGAGTTTACACTCTCGTCGAGCACGGGTTACTTTCCCTACAAAATCCACGCGATGAGCTCTGTGCCATCCGAGGTCTCCTAGCTTCTAACCTAGTGAGCTCCTTGCGGGCCCGCTCGAGGCCGAATGGCCGAGGGCAGTCCTCTCTCACACTCGCGCGGACCACGACGTCCGTCGAGAAAGGGTTTCACCCACGAAAAAATCCTCGCAGAAGCCCAGTCTCCGGGCGAGTCCGCCCGATCCCCTGTCTTTGGGAGGCTCCTACTAAACTCCTCGTGACGTGTCCTGTTACCGTCCGAGGTCGCCCGACTTTCCTAGTCAATGTGACCCTCAAATTTCTCGCGACGAGCTCGGCCTCCGGCCGAGGTCTCCTAGCTTTTCTCGCTAGTGAGGTCCGCGAGCTCTTCGGAGTTAGGACAAAAGTCGTGTATGGTACGATCTCGGTGATTAGCCCATAGCGCGAGCACATAATCGACGCATCTTAATAAGTTGTCAAGTGCACCGGGTCTCCCGGCGAGCTAAGCTCACGGCGAGCACTCACTTCGAGCCATTCAAGCGGATGGATCGGTGGACTAGACTCCATTTGGCGAGCACCTTCATCAGCTCGCCCCGACCGAAATCGCAATGCGAGGACCGGTTTGGGCGACGAAGGGATCGGCGGGCTGTCAACCCGCCGAAATACGCTTAGGTGAGCTAAGCTCCTTGAGTAGATCTTTGGTCGTCTCGTGCCAAAACCGGTATGGGACGGCATGGGCCGAGCTCAACCTCTTAACTAAGTAAGGCCGAGGCTGACAAGCCAAACATTACGGTTTGAAAAGATCGCAAATTTTTTAAGCAAAAACTAAGTATTGAAAAATGAGAGACGAATATTACGAGAACATGAAAATCCCAAGTTTAACGAGCAGGGGCACCACCGTCATTTTCCCCGATGAGTTCTCCTCTACGAGATATGTTCACCTCTCGGGACGAGTCCACCTCTCCGGACGAGCTCACACCTTCGAGCGAGCTCACCTCTCCGAGCTCTCCTCGAACTTGTTCATCTCTTCGGACGAGCTCACTCCTTCGTGACGAGCTCACCTCTCCGACGAGCTCTCCTCGAACTTGTTCACCTCTCCGCATGAGTCCACCTCTCTGGGCGAGCTCACTCCTTCGAGGCAGGCTCACCTCTTGGCCGAGCTCTCCTCGGATTTGTTCACCTCTCCGGACGAGCTCACACCTTGAGACAAGCTCACCTCTCCGACGAGCTCTCTTCGACTTGTTCACCTCTCCGCACGAGCTCAATCCTTCGGACGAGCTCACCTCTCTAGCGAGCTCTCATCGACGAGCTCACTCTTTCTCGACATGTTCGCCTCTCGGACGAGTCCACCTCTCTGGACGAGCTCACTACTTTAGACGAGCTCACCTCTCCGGTGAGCTCTCCTCGAACTTGTCCACCTCTCCGGACGAGCTCACTCCTTTAGGCGAGCTCGGCTCTCCGGCGAGCTCTCCTCGAGACTTATTCACCTCTCCGGACGAGTCCAACTCTCCGGGACGAGCTCACTCCCTCGAGGCAGGCTCACCTCTCTAGCAAGCTCTCCTTAGACTTGTTCACCTCTCCGGACGAGCTCACACCTTCGATGAGCCCACCTCTCCGACGAGCTCTCCTCGAGACTTGTTCACCTCTCCGGATGAGTCCACCTCTCTCCGACGAGCTCACTCCTTCGACAAGCTCACCTCTCCAGCCGAGCTCATCGAGATGAGCTCACACTTCTAGATGAGCTCACTCTTTCCGACATGTTCACCTCTCCGGACGAGTCCACCTCTTCGGATGAGCTCACTCCTTCGCACGAGCTCACCTCTCCGACGAGCTCTCCTCGAGACTTGTTCACCTCTCCGGATGAGCCCACCTCTCCGGATGAGCTCACTCCTTCGTATGAGCTCACCACTCCAACAAGCTCTCTTCAGATTTGATCACCTCTCCGACGAGTCCACCTCTCCGGATGAGCTCACATCTTCAAACGAGCTCACCTCTCCGACGAGCTCTCCTCGGACTTGTTCACCTTTACGGACGAGCTCACCTCTCCGGACGAGCTCTCCTCAAACTTGTTCACCTCTCCGGATGAGCCCATCTTTTCGGACGAGCTCACCTCTCTCGATGAGCTCTTCTCGAGACTTGTTCACCTCTCCGGATGAGTCCACCTCTCCGAATGAGCTCACTCTTTCGGACGAGCTCACCTCTCCGACGAGCTCTCCTTTTCAGATATGTTCACCTCTCCGGATGAGCCCACCTCTCGGACGAGCTCACACCTTCGACGAGCTCACCTCTCTCGGCGAGCTCTCCTCGAGACTTGTTCACCTCTCCGGGCGAGTCCACCTCTCCGAACGAGCCCACCTCTCCGCACGAGCTCACACCTTCGCACGAGCACACCTCTCCGACGAGCTCTCCTTAGACTTGTTCACCTCTCCGGACGAGCTCACACCTTCGATGAGCTCACCTCTCCGATGAGCTCTCCTTAAACTTGTTCTCCTCTCCATACGAGTCCACCTTTCCGGACGAGTTCACTCTATCGGATGAGCTCACCTCTCCAGCCGAGCTCTCTTTATCGACTTATTCACCTCTCCGGATGAGCTCACTCCTTTAGACGAGCTCACCTCTCCGATGAGCTCTCCTCGGACTTGTTCACCTCTCCGAACGAGCTCACACGTTCGCACGAGCTCATCGCTCCAACTAGCTCTTCTTAGGTTTGATCACCTCTCCGGAGGAGCTCACACCTTCAGACAAGCTCACCTCACCGATGAGCTCTCCTCGGACTTGTTCACCTCTCCGGACGAGCTCACACCTTTAGATGAGCTCACCTCTCCGATGACCTCTCCTCGACTTATTCACCTCTCTGACGAGTACACCTCTCCGAACGAGCTCACTCTTTCGCACAAGCTCACCTCTCTCCGACGAGCTCTCCTCTTGACATGTTCACCTCTCCGGATGAGTCCGCCTCCGGACGAGCTCACTCCTTCAAATGAGTCCACCTCTCCGAACGAGCTCACCTCTCTAGCGAGCTCTCCTCGAGACTTGTTCATCTCTTCGGATGAGTTCACCTCTCCGAAAGAGCTCACTCTTTCTCGCACGAGCTCACCTCCCCAAACGAGCTCGCGTCTCTCCGCAGCTAGGCTGCTAGTTAGCTCGATTGCTAGGCAGCTCGGCAGCTCAGCCGCGGCTAAGGCGGCCAGCACAAAGCGGCAAGATCGGCAACTAGGCGGCTCGGATAGGTCTCTCGATAATAAACTAGTAAAGTATAAATCATATACTCCAACCTCAATGCAAGGCTATACATTCTTGGTGCTTTCAAAAATTGCTCTCCACACTACCACTCGACTCTAAAAACACTTGACAAATTGGGGGGCAATTATTGTAACACGAATATTTCATAAAATACTCCATCTCGGAAGACAAGCCAATGTCTTATAGGGGTATCCCGACCTTGGCATAAAGACAAGCATACTAAGCTATTCTCCAAGCTAGATTGCACTCCTTGCCTAACTCTTTAAGCTAGGTAGCTCGGCAGCTCGGCAAGCTAGGTAGCTCAAGCTCGGTAGCTCGGCAAGCTCGGTAGCTAGGCGGACATCAAATGACAAAGTACGACACCTTTAGAGACAAGACAAGACCATTTAATGTAAAGTGGATCTTGCCAGATTTTATATCAATAGCTTGTAAATAAATCCTAAAATAAAGGATTTATATTTATTATTGGCTTTTTAGCTTTTATTCTTGAGAGCTCTATAAATAGAGCCCCAACCCATTGTAAAAAGAGAGATCATTCATCTTCTCCAACACACATATAATACAACACCTAAGGCTAGGGGTCCCCATAGGACACCCAAAGTCATCTTCAAGGGAAGAACTCATGAGTCAAGGGAAGAACTCATGAGTTCTTCCCCCATTCTTGTGTTAATCTAGCCACATTCAACTATAAATCTTTTTTTATTTAGAACGGGTAACAACATGTATAGAGTAATATCATAACATGTATTATCGAATAATTCAACCGTAACATTATAACTTCATAATTTTTGAATAAACATGGAAGATCACATAATCTTTAAAATTATAGAAAAGGCATTTAGACAGATCCAAAATTTATGATATTAAATTATGTTACACATGACTAATCATAGAACAAATTTTATCAAGGGTCTTAAGACTAATTCTACGGATCATAACAGTTTTTTTCCATGAGAAGTCGATACACTTTACATGCAGATCGTCTTTCTGGGCAGGTTTCAATAAAAAATTCATAACTTTCATTGTAATTATCCAAAATTCACCAAATTTAAATATGTTATATTAGACTTATCATAGAGAAATTTTCATTAAGGTAACTGAGCCTAATTTGTTACCGATTAATACCAGTTTAGCAAGAGATGTCGATGAACCCCACTAATCCTCGCTCTGGACAGGTCTTAGAAAAAATTCATATCTCTATTTTGGCTAGGCCAAAATGTGCGAAATTTAAATATGTTGTACTAGACTTATCATAGAACATGCCTCTAAAATTTCATAATTTTTGCATTAGCCAAACGGTACCAATTTTGATTATAAATCACGGTTACATTTTTCGGCCGATTTGTATCACACCCATTTCAAAGATTTATTTCTCCTAGATGACAACTCCGATGATTCTAAAATTTTCCTACGTTATACTAGATTGTAAGAGGATCATTCATGATTTTCTTTCAAGATTTTTAGACGCTTGAAAATAAGGTAACTAAGCTCATCAAGTTCATGGTTCAAAACTGTCCAGTTTCAAGAAGTAATTTTTCATGATCTTCTACATTTTTTTCTTCTTAAATGGTAGGTCCTTTCAATACCAATTTTTGCACACATATAATATGTCAATACAATAATATCGACATATTTTTTGTTTGTAAAAAACATTCCTGGAAACAGAGGAAAGTAAGCATCAAAGTAGGGGTCCCAAAATTTGCAGTTTCTTTTCTCGCTACCATAGCATGTTAAATCAACACTTTTAACCTTCATGATTCGATCACAACTCTAAAATAAAACTATAAATATATAGTATACACATCAAATAACATATATTAGGCTGAAAATAATAGAAATTAATGAGTTAAAGCATTCGACGATCTTGACGTAAATTAATCGAACACAAGTTTTAGGCATAGTTAGTTTAGCAACCTTTGTAGTTTCCTTCTCTGTTTTCTTTTGATTCTTGAGACGAAATATGATTCTTGGAAGCTTGGGAGGTGCTCAAGTAGTGTTAGAAGCTAGCATCTTGAATGGTTTCATCAAAACAAAAATAAGATGTAGTTAGAAAGAGGGAGGAACCGTGAGATGAAAAAAGAGGGTGTTTCTTCTATTTTCTTTTTGATGAAAGAAGCTTATAACAAATCTTACCTTGATGTCTTTGGTGTAGGAAAGAAACTTCACTTGATGGAGGTTTAAGACTTAGTGAAAAGAAAATTAAAAAAAAAAAAAGAAGAAAGGATGCCGGAGGAGTTGCGAGCAACGTAAAGAAAGAAAAACAATGGGAGTTTTTTTTTTTTTTGAACTAAAGAAAAGAATGGGAGTTGATTTGATATAAAAGGGAAAGAAAAGAGACGTGGCTTCTCCCCTGCCCAAATATTTTTGCTTGACCACCAATTCTCCCAATTCCTTTCTCTTTTTTTTTTTCTTTTTTTTATTATTATTAATCAATGTTTATTTTAAGGTATTTGTTTTAATTATGTATAAATAAATAAAACCATTACACAATATCATTAAATCTTTAAACGAGTTGAATAATTATTTCTAGAGTACATTAATTCATCACATATTTATTTCATGAATTACTAAAATGTAAAAACAAGATAACTGCGAAGGTGTGTGTAAGTGTTTTTGCGAGAATGTTGTCTCGAATGTTGGCACAATCGAGAACAACACGATTTAAAAATAAATGAACGAAATACACAATGGAAGTCTTAAACACTTTGCAAGATGAATATCAAAATTTTCGTATAGACTATAAATAAGTCTATACTTGCCAAACGGCGTATTATTACTAATAATTGTTAAGTGATACAATCGGTGAAAATATAAGCTACACCGCGAATGGTGATTGGAGTGAATTGATACATGTTTTTAGGGCTATTTTAGTGCAAAAGTGAGCTAAAGTGTTAGTTTTGTGCCTAAATGTGAAAAGTATCACTATTTTGCCTAAAAGTATTATTTGTGAGGTTTTGATGTATTTAGCCCGCTTTTGCGAGGTAAATCGGGTGGAATTTTGCCAAACCGAGAGTACCGGGATTCTTAGAATGAAAAGGACGAACATACGGGCCGCAAACGGCTCGGGCAGGAGCCCTTCTACGATAAAAATTCCCCGAACTCGAGTTCGAGTCGAGGGTGCCGCACCTCGGCCGAGGTTCATCTTTGGAGGGAAATCATTTTAAAAAAGGGGCAAGCTCGACTCGAGGGGAGGAGCCCTCGAGTCGAGGGGAACGAAATGGCGTAAAGCTCGGACCTGAGGCTAGGCCTCGGCTCGAGGCGAAAGAATTTTAAAGAAAGCGTGTTAGCGACTTTGAGCCTCGACTCGGGGCCCTGAAGCTCGACTAGGAGTGCCCAACCGAAAATTCAGTTTTAAGCCATGGAAAGCCAAACAGAGGAAGAGTTGATTCTAGCGATTCAGAAAGCAGCTCTAGGAGTTCCTTTGAGCGAATTTTACATTTTGTAGCTTGAATTTACTTGTAATTGCACTAGATTGTTAGAATTTAGATAGATTCCACATTTAAATCATTAGATTAGTAGATTGGTGATTGTAATTGAAGTTTTGCAGCTGAGAATTGAGAAGAAGTGAAGTTGAATTGAAGCATTGTACAAGATTAATCATTCTTATTTTTGCCTATTGAAGCTTAATTGGTGATGTTCTTAACCTTTGATCTCTTTAATTCATTGCTTGTAGTGATTAGATTTTCAATTGCTTTCTTAGATTTTCTAGCCATGGTTTTTGCTTAGAGCACCATGGGCTAATAGCCTTCGTGCTTGGGATAATTGAAATTAGGATGAAGTGATTGCCCTCGTACTATGATTGTTGACAATTGTGATCAATTGAATTGATTGCTTCCTAATTGTGATTCTTAATTGTGCTTCATGAAAAATTGTCTCTTTTGATTAATGGTTGATCACCCTAGCAATAGGCGGCAGAGTTGAGCTAACGTGATTAGGTGTTAATCAGTTTCAATTTTATGATTGTATGAATTGGGGACTTCTACATTGAGAGACGGGAAGAACTAAGGATACTCACATTAGGCATTGTGATATTAATGGAGTGATTAATTTCATGATGGTTTTATGCTTTCTCATTTGATTGATTTGCATTTGGATCTACAATCATAGCTTGTTAATCATGAATTCCTTGATGGAGATTATCCCTTGCACCCTATTCCCTCATTAATTTTAGTCTATTTGATCTTGCATTCTAGGTGTTTGATAAATTGTTTGCATAATCTAGCCATTTAAATTCTTGCAATTTGTAGTGATTTAGTTCAAGAGCTTGTTGCAACTCTAGCCATTTAGAACTCTTATCCTTGAATTTCATTTGCATACTTTCTCCCTTAGGTTCGATATTTTGTTGATTGGTCTTAATAACTCTTACACTATACACTCCAATCAAATGGCGCCGTTGGGGAGTTAGTTTTTTGCGCAATAAGTGAGACTAGAGGATTGTTTGAAGTGGCTATTTGTTGTTTTTATTTTTGTTTTTGTTGATTTTATTGGTGAGAATTTGATTCTTGGATTTGTGGCATTGTAGGTGTATGCTAACAAGATCAAGTGGTGTTCCACCCTTGCCACTAAATCGGAGATTGAGGCTACATTGAGGAGAAATCGTGTGAGAAGAAGAAGGAAGCTATGGAAGGAGAAGAGCAAAGGCATGAGGAGAGATTAGTGGGTGATCCTCAAGAAGAGGAGGTACATGGACAAGGAGTAGGAGGAGGAGAAAATGGAGGTAATGGGAATCACTACCATGCTCAAGTTGGCCCCTTTCCTCAAGGGATGCCACCACAAAACTATCCCTACCAAAATCCCTACCCTTATCCACCTCAAGCTCATCAATATCCTTACTATCCACCTAAATCCTCAACAATTTCCACCATATTATCCCAATATGCCGTATAATCAAGAGCCACGTGCATGAGCCGCCACAACCACAACCACAACCACAACCACAACATGTAAACGAGCCACCACCTCATGGAAGGCCTTTGAGAGAGAGTTCTTTGAATCCACAACTTAGGGAGTATTATGATGGGATAGCAAGGCCGAGATAGATGCCAATAACTTCGAGATAAGTCCCGCTTTGGTGAGAATGCTTAGGGAGAAGCAATTTGAGGGTAGAGATGAAAATGAGTGTCCACATCAACATATGGCACAATTTCTTGAGATAGCCATACCTACAAAATACCATAGGGTGCCCAAGATGCCAAGAAGTTGAGGCTATTTGCCTTTACATTGAAAGGAAGAGCAAAGCATGGTTGAATTCATTACCGACACACGACATGGGAGGAGTTGTCAAAGAAATTCTTGATGAAATTTTACCCACCATCAAAGACCGTGCAAGCAAGGAGGCTATTTCCCATTTCCGACACAAAGAATGGGAGACTATACCGGAGGCATGGGAAGGTATGGCATGTTACTTATTAATTGCCCTCAACATGGTTTCCCGGAAGAGCAAACCATTATGTACTTTTGCAATGGGTTGTGGATGGGGATAGGTCATTTTTGAATACTTGTGCTAATGGATCGATTTGGTGTCAAAAACCGTGGGGCAAATGAATGAAATTATGGAGAACATAGCTCAAGACTCTTTCCAAGTGTCGGTTAATAGAGGAGCACATCATAGAGTGTCACAAGTTGATGAGCTAGAGAGTATGAAGAGTATGATGATGACTATGATGGACCGATTGGGAGCTCTTACGACTTCACAAAGCCAAGCAAGTGTTAGTTCATCTATTCCTCATGTTGATGTTGGGCCAAGTTCATTGCCGGTGGAAGAGGTGAGTTATATGGGTAGGCCTCCATTCCAAGGAGGCTATCAGGAAGGAAGCTATCAAGGGAACTATCAGGAGGAAGGCCTTATCAAATGCCTTACCAAAATAGGCCACAAGGAATTTATCAACCTCTCAACCACAAGCTCCATTCAATGGGAATACATGGAGGAGACATGAGAATTTTTCATATGCCAACTTAGAGCCGCCGTTCAATTTCCTCCCGGATTTGATCCGGGTGCAAAACTCCAAACAATGAAGGGAAGCGCAACTACGGAGGAGATCTTGGGGTTGATTGTGAAGAAGTTGGAAGCAAATGATTCAAGGCTTGATGATTTAGGAAAACAAATGGATAACTCGTTTCAAGACGATTGAGCATCAAGTAAGGCAACTTGCTACTATGGTTGGTAAGCTCTCGTCTACGGTGGATGATTTGCAAAAGAAAGAATCAAAGGAATATTGTCAAGCCATCGAGCTTAGGAGTGGTGCAAGGTATGAAGGACCAAAATTTCCTTCAAGAAGTGATGGAGAGGATAAGCTTTATGAAAGTTGTGATGAAGAAAAGCAAGAGGTGATGGAGGAGGAAGAAAAGAAGAAGCCAAAGTGGTTGATGGCAAGGGAAGAGAAAGCAAAGCAAAAGATTATTGGAAAAGGATGAGAAAGGATTCCAAAGACGGTTGTTCCATTTGCCTTATCCTCAAAGGTACATGAAGAAAGCATTAGATGAGAAGTTTGCTCGGTTCTTGAGGTTTTCAAAACATTGTATATCAACATTCCTTTTTCGGAGGCCCTTGAGCAAATGCCTCACTATGCAAAGTTTCTTAAGGATTTGTTAGCAAAAGGAGGAGAATGGAAAGGCGGAGTTAGTTAAATTCGACCAAGGAGTGTAGTACTATGCTTCAACAAGAGCTTCCACCGAAGTCAAGGATCCGGTAGCTTTACTCTTGTGTGATCTTGGTAATGGGTTGGAGAAGCAAGCCTTGTGTGACTTGGGGGCAAGTATTAACTTGATGCCATTTTCTATGTTTAAGAGGCTCAACCAAGGAAAGTTAGGAGCCACTACCATAACTCTTCACTTTTGGCGGTCAACAACTATTCCAAGAGGTATTGTGGAGGATGTTTTGGTCAAGGTAGAAGAATTCGTGTTTCCCATGGACTTTGTAGTCCTTGGAGATGGAGGAGGATAAAGATGTACCATTGATCTTAAAGGGAGGCCGTTTTTTAGCTACCGCAAGAGCGGTGTTTCATGAATGAAGGAAGGCTTACTTTGAAGCTTGATGATGAAGAGCTTCATTTTTCAATGAAGGATGTGATGAAGCACCCTATGGAGAAGGAGGAATGCCACGTTGTGGATGTGATTGATTCATGCCTTCAAGAGGCTTGGGAGGATTCTTCTTATACCCTTTTCTCTCAAGATTATGTTATTCCATCATATAATCATATTCTTAATGAATCTTGTGTTTCTTATAATTGTGATAGAGATGCGTTAGAAGTGGAGGAGGTGAAAGAGATAAAAGTTCGAGGGATTTCCAAATCAACCTTGGGAAAACAATGAAGATGGTAAGGTAAGGGAAGAGAAAGTGAAAGGAGCCCTTAAGCCACTACCCGAGCACTTGAAGTATGCTTATTTGGAGGAAAATGAAGGTTGCCGGTAATTGTATCGTCATATCACATTTGATGAGGTAACTAAATTACTTGATGTTCTTCGTAGCACAAATCCGCCTCATAGGTTGGTCCATTGATGACTTAAAAGGTATAAATCCTTCAATTTGCATGCATAAGTTAGGCTTGAAAAGGACCATAAACCAATAGTTCAACCACAAATGAGAGTGAACCCTAATATTCAAGAGGTAATTAGGAAAGAAGTTGTGAAATTGTTAGATGCTAATATGATTTTTCCTATTTCCGATAGTCCTTGGGTCTCTCCATTACATGTGGTGGCTAAGAAAGGGGGAATTACGGTAATAAAGGAGAAAATGATGAATCAATTGCTACAAGGGTAGGCTACGGGGTGGCGAGTGTGTGTGACTATAGAGAGAGAACTTAATAAGGCCACGTGCAAGGACCACTTTCCTTTACCTTTTCTTGATCAAATGCTTGATAGGTTAAGTGGCTTTGATTATTATTTCTTAGATGGTTATTCCGAGATACAATCAAATTATGATTGCACCTAAGACCGAAAAAGACTACTTTACTTTGCACGTATGGGCCGCTTGCTTGGAAAAAGAATGCCATTTGGCCTTTGTAATGCTCCCGCCACTTTCCAAAGATGCATGATGTCAATTTTTCATGGCTTGATTGAGAAAATTATGGAGGTATTTATATGGGATGATTTCTCCGTATTGGTGAGTCATTTGATAATTGCCTTGCTAATCTTGATATTGTTTTGCAGTGCGAAGATACGAACTTGGGTGCTAAATTGGGAGAAATGCCATTTCATGGTTAAGGAAGGTATCATTGTATTGGGACATCATGTATCATCAAAAGGATTGCAAGTGGATAAGGCGAAAATTGTGGCCATTGAGAAGTTACTTCCACCGAAGGATGAGAGAATTCGATCATTCCTTGGACATGCCGGGTTCTATCGGCGATTCATCAAGAACTTTTCTCAAATTTCTAAACCCTTATCTCATCTCTTAGAAAAGGCGTGCCATTTGAGTTTAATGATGATTGTTTGATTGCTTTTAGGTCTTTTGAAGGAAGCTTTGACTAGTGCACCCATTCTAATCACTCGGATTGGACAAAGCCCTTCATTATCATGTATGTGATGCACAGTGATTTCGCTATGGGGGTCGTTTAGGACAATTGAGAGAGAAGAGGTTTCATGCTATCTACTATGCCTCCAAGACTTTTAATCCGGCCCAAGTCAATTACACACCACTACCGAGAAAGAAATGCTTGCGGTGGTGTACGCTTTGATAAGTTCGACCTTATCTTGTAGGTTCGAAAACTATTGTGTACACCCGACCATGCCGCAATTCGGTATCTCATGTCGAAAAGGATGCCAAGCCTAGGTTGATTCGTTGGATATTATTGTTTGCAAGAATTTGACATGGAGATTGTGGATAAGAAAGGAAGTGAAAATGTCATAGCGGATCACCTTTCTAGACTCAAGGAGTAGAAGAGACGGAAAGAGATGTCAAGGAAGTTGAAGAGACTTTTTCCCCTGAGGGATTATTAAGTATTGAAGAAGTCATGAGTGTAGTAAAGGAAGGGGATGTTCCTTGGTTTGCCGATTATGCTAATTTCTTAGCAAGTGAGAATTGCCGAAATGAATCCTTTTGAAAGGAAGATTTTCTATAACCGGTTAAACATTTTGTATGGGATGATCCATACCTTTTCAAGATGGGAGTAGATGGAGTGCTTCGTACCAGGTGTGTGACAAGGAGAAGGGGAGGAAATCATGAAGCATTGCCACTCTCTACCATGTGGAGGACATTATAGCACATCTAAGACCGTGAGGAAGATTTTATCAAGCGGGATTCTATTGGCCAACCATCTTTAAGGATTGTGAGAGATTTATCAAGGAATGACATAGTGCCAAAGGATGAGGAACCTTAACAAGAGGGACGAGATGCCATTGAGCAATATCTTAGAAGTGGAAATTTTTTGATGTATGGGAGTTGACTTTATGGGGCCATTTCCACCATCGGAGGGATATCAATATATCCTCGTAGGGTTGACTATGTTACTAAGTGGATAGAAGCTATTCCAACCAAAAGCAATGATTCTAAAGTGGTGATATCCTTCTTAAGAGAATCTTCACACGGTTTGGGGGTTCCAAGGATTTTGATAAGTGACGGTGGTAGCCATTTTGTTAACAAAGCCATGGAGAAGCTTTTGTTAAGGTATGATGTTAAACACAAGGTTGCTACTCCTTACCATCCACAAACGAATGGCTTAGCCGGTGTCAAATCGCTTTGATTAAAGGTATTTCTTTGGAGAAGACGGTGAGGACAAGTAGAAAGGATTGGGCAACAAAGCTTGATGACACATTGTGGGCTTATCGAACCGCCTTTAAGACACCCCTTGACATGTCTCCTATCAATTAGTGTATGGAAAAGCTTGTCATCTTCCGGTGGAGTTGGAGTATAAAGCATTTGGGCTCTTAAAAGTTGAATTTTGATGAAGAACTTGTGGGAGAAAAAGGGCTTTACAATTACATACTTGGATGAGTTTAGGATGAGAGCTTATGAGAGTTCAAAGCTTTTAAGGAAAAGACCAAGAAGTGGCATGATGCAAGGCTTAAAGGAAGGACTTTAAAGAAGGAGATCAAGTGTTACTATTCGCTCAAGGTTGAAGCTTTTTCCCTAAACTCAAATCAAAGGTGGAGTGGACCTTTCCATGTTGTGAAGGTTTTTCCTAATGGATACTTTGAAGTGATGAATGACAAGGATGAAAATTCATAGTGAATGGACACCGGTTGAAGCTCTACCATGTTCACTCCACAAGAGAGGTTTTTGGATGCTCTTGATCTAAAGGATGTGCCTTACTTAGGAAGTGAGAGGGAAGTGTGAACTCTTAGAGTTCCGTCGGCAAAGGACAATAAAAATAGCGCTTGATGGGAGGCAACCCATCCTTTCTTGCTTTCGTGTTTGTTGTATTTTATGTTGCTTTGAATAATTGGGTCTTTTGATCCTTGTAGGTTGTGAGATTCGCTTGGAACTTGAGGAGCTATATGCATGTTTGAAGAAGAAAAAAGAGGAAGTTTAAAGGCTTATTGGTACAACATTTCCTTTCAAACTTAGACTTGTCTAAGTTTGGGGAGGTGTTTCTCTTTCCTTCTCTAATTCTTTTGTGCTCTTCTATGATTTTGGGGATGGATAAGTTTATTGCTTAATGATGATGATGATATAATTGTGCTATGATTTCCTTGATATATGATTCGATGTTCATTTGTCATGAGCTTAATAGTGGATTATTTGACATATTTTTGAGTATCATTTTGAGATAGTGAGTATGCTTGAGATTATGTACATGAGCATTTGTGCTTGAATTGTAAGATTATTGGATTTTGATATGATTATTAGTAGATGTGTAGCTTGGATGCTAGTTGCTTGATTAATTATGTGAAGATGAATGTGATTGAAGATGCTTGATTCATTGCTCAATTTAAGCGTGAGCTTTTGTGCCTTTAATAATCGTACATCTTATACGGTTGATATCATCCTTAGAGAGTGCATCGTTCATGAGTTGTATGCTAGAACTTGCCATTAGACTTGTTGATATTGATCTTTGTAAGATGTCTTGAAAATGATAAGAGGCCATGTTTGATATGTCGAAGTTACTTTTCAGAATTCTTTTCCTACCAAATACATTTGATTTCCTTAGTAGCCGTGTTGAGCCTTATTATTCTTATTCTTTGTGCAAGCCAAGTGAAATTGAAACCATTTAGCCTATTTTGATGAGCCCTTCTTGTCCTATGCTTAGTTGAGGCTTGAATGTTGGCTAATGATGGTGATTTGATTGCTAAGTGTGAGAAGATGATGAGCAAAGTGATGATGTGTTAAGAGATAAAGAAAAGAAAGGTTGTGAAGAAAGATTGAATTGTAAAGAAAGTGCATGAAAAGAAAGATTCAATTTGTGAGCTTAAAAAGAGAAAGCTCAAGTGAATGGTGGATTGATTATTGAAGTTCAATAGTAAGAGTGTGCTAGATGAAAGTGAAGAGATGTGCATTGTATTGATTAGCTTTCATTCAAAGTCTCTACTACTTAGTCACTCTTATCCATAAATATCTCACCTTTCCAAAGAGCCTACATTACAACCTAGAATAAAGACCTCTTTGATTCTTGATTGATCACAAATGATTTTGATTGAGATTAAGTCTTGTGCAAGCATATGGTGTACTTATTTGTGAATTGATGATTGAGTGCTTTAAACCTTGATACACTTGAGTGAAGAGTGAAACACTCCATGGAAGGAGCAATGTGTTGAGTATTTGATTGAGCATTTATTTGAGCATGATTTGTCTTGATTGCTAAAGTGGATAGTTGCATTGATACAAGTGATCATTGATGAGTTCGATTGCCTTATTTTTCGCCTATGATGCCATGTGACATAATTGCAATCAATTCACTCCTTTGTTCTTAGTTTTCTCGTTGCTCGAGGACGAGCAACAATTCAAGTTTGGGGGTATGATTGGAGTGAATTGATACATGTTTTTAGGGCTATTTTTAGTGCAAAAGTGAGCTAAAGTGTTAGTTTTGTGCCTAAATGTGAAAAGTATCACTATTTTGCCCTAAAAGTATTATTTGTGAGGTTTTGATGTATTTCGCCCGTTTTGCAGGTAAATCGGTGGAATTTTGCCAAACCAAGAGTACCGATTCTTAGAATGAAAAAGGCAGACATACGGGCCACGAAACGGAGCCCGGGAGCCCTTCTCGATAAAAATTCCCTGAACTCGAGTTCGAGTCGAGGGTGCCTGAACCCCACTCGAGGTTCATGCTTGAGGAAATCATTTTAAAAAGCGGGCAAGCTCGACTCGGGGAGGAGCCTCGAGTCGAGGGGAACGAAATGGCAGAAGCTCGACTGGAGGCCAGGCCTCGACTCGAGGCAGAAAGAATTTTAAAGAAACGTGTTAGCGACTTTAGGCCTCGACTCGGGGGCACGAAGCTCGACTCGAGGAGTGCCCAAAACCGAAAAATTCAGTTTTTAAGCCATGGAAAGCCAAACGAGAGGAAGAGTTGATTCTAGCGATTCGGAGCGAGCTTTCTAGGAGTTCCTTTGAGCGAATTTTACATTTTGTAAGCTTGAATTTACTTGTAAATTGCACTAGATTGTTAGAATTTAGATAGATTCCACATTTAAATCATTAGATTAGTAGATTGGTGATTGTAATTGAAGTTTTGCATTGAGAATTGAGAAGAAGTGAAGTTGAATTGAAGCATTGTACAAGATTAATCATTCTTATTTTTTGCCTATTGAAGCTTAATTGGTGATGTTCTTAACCTTTGATCTCTTTAATTCATTGCTTGTAGTGATTAGATTTTCAATCGCTTTCTTAGATTTTCTAGCCATGGTTTTTGCTTGTAGCACCATGGGCTAATAGCCTTGTGCTTGGGATAATTGAAATTAGGGATGAAGTGATTGCCTCATGCTATGATTGTTGACAATTGTGATCAATTGAATTAGATTGCTTCCTAATTGTGATTCTTAATTGTGCTTCATGAAAAATTGTCTCTTTTGATTAATGGTTGATCACCCCTAGCAATAGGCGAGAGTTGAGCTAACGTGATTAGGTGTTAATCGAGGTTTCAATTTTGCATGATTGTATGAATTTGGGGACTTCTACATTGAGAGATGGGAAGAACTAAGGATACTCACATTGTGCATTGTGATATTAATGGAGTGATTAATTTCATGATGGTTTATGCTTTCTCATTTGATTGATTTGCATTTGGATACAATCATAGCTTGTTAATCATGAATTCCTTGATGGAGATTATCCCTTGCACCCTATTCCCTCATTAATTTTAGTCTATTTGATCTTGCATTCTAGGTGTTTGATAAATTGTTTGCATAATCTAGCCATTTAAATTCTTGCAATTTGTAGTGATTTAGTTCAAGAGCTTGTTGCAACTCTAGCCATTTAGAACTCTTATCCTTGAATTTCATTTGCATACTTTCTCCCTTGGGTTCGATATTTTTGTTGATTGGTCTTAATAACTCTTACACTATACACTCCAATCAAATGGATCAACGTATATAGTGACTAGATAATATTCAATCTAACCTATCACTAATACAAATAAAGACCCAATGTTGAGTGAAATGTTGGAACATTCACCAACGGAAGTATTGAGTATGAAATGTCAATAAATTCTATAATCTATGCCAATAGACTATGCTAGATTGTGTTTCCCTCAACTTCAAGTTTTAATCTTCATCAGAGCGTGTATTTATAGAATTCTCGACACTCTTAGTGCTTGAAGATAATTTTCACATCTCCCTTGAAAATAGGTAACTTCTATGTAACTTCCCCATGATCTTTATAACTTCTCTTGCTTGCCTCTTTCAACCGCATGACTTCGGTAATCGCCGTAAGTCTTCAATCCTGAAAGAACAAGTCAATGAACAAGACAAAATGTGGGTTAAGGGTTAGTGAAAGTGGAAGGGACGAATTCGATGTTGTGACCAGAATGTTGGCACATTACGAGTAACACTCGTGATAACATCAACAACTACATTATTTAATTTCTTAAACTATATCACATAACTTTTCATGTATTGTTAAATTTAATATTTTGATAATTCATATTATTTAGACGCAATAAGATTGTCGTCGTCGAATTTTTATTATTTATTTAGCATTATTCTTTGTTCGATAAAACACGAGTACGATAAGGATTTTCAATAATTCTTCTTTGAATAGAAATTAAGTCTTGTATTTTATTCACCATAAATTAAACATTATTTTCATTATTTTTTTTTTTGAAGTGCTAGGAGTGCTTAGCCTCGAATGCTTGTCCGTATACACGAAAATTACATTTTGAATACATATGTAGCTCATACATAGATAAATCATATAATCATAATAGAACATAGGATTTTTGGTTCGGGCATTACATTTTTGGTTATTTTATTTATAGGGGCTCTCTTGTGTGAGACCGTCTCATGCATGAGACGGACATGAGACAGAGTCACTTTTTAATAAATTGTTATCATTTTTTCATAAGTTGTTATCACCTTTTAATTTGTTATCACTTTTATACTTTTATTTAGCATTATTCTTTGTTCGATAAAACATGAGTACGATAAGGATTTTCAATAATTCTTCTTTGAATAGAAATTAAGTCTTGTATTTTATTCACCATAAATTAAACCTTATTTTCATTATTTTTGAAGTGCTAGGAGTGCTTCTGCTCGAAATGCTTGTCCGTATACACGAAAATTACATTTTGAATACACATGTAGCTCATACATAGATAAATCATATAATCATAATAGAACATAGCATTTTTGGTACGGGGCATTACATTTTTGGTTATTTTATTTAGGGGGATTACAAGGGGGTACAATATGGGTCACCACATTACAATCTAGTACAAAAACTTCTGAGTTACAACTAGATACAAAATAGAATTTTAGTTTCCAACTTTACCCTCCCTTTCCTTTTCTTTTGGGCGGCTAACGTCGGAGACTCGTAAATCACTTTTTAATATTCACCATTTCTCACCCCTTTCCAATGCAATTTTTACTGATTTGATTTGAAGAAATATATTTAAATTAGATTACATAATTATTATCGCGAGAAACCCATTTTCCTCAAAAATTCAAATATCCACGCGGAGCTTGCGGAGCAGCGCCGTCGTGCTCGATCAGATCCACCGGAGGTAAGTGGGGTTTTTTGAGCTCACTCGCCACTCACGTTCGATCTCACCAATATTTTTGTTATTCAAAAGCATCTGATTTCTCTTTAAGAAACTCAATCCATGTAAACCTTGAATAATCATTTACTATGACAAAAGAATATCTCTTTCCACCAATGCTTTCGGTCTCCATTGGTCCCATTAAATCCATATGCAAAAGTTCAAAGCAATATTTTGTAGTACAATGTGTCAACATTTCATGCGACATTTTGACTTGTTTACCACTTTGGCGGGATCCACACACATTTGACCTACGAATTTCTAACTTAGGTAGACCATTAACAACATCAAATTTCAATAATTTGATAATATTTCTATAATGAGCATGTCCAAGTTTTTGATGCCAAAGTATACTTTCATCAGTTTGAGCATTAAAGCATGCTTGACTTGAATCGATTAAATAACAATTATCAACCGATCTATTACCAACCATAAGACATTTATCATCACTGTTTAGCACATAGCATGAACTTTTGTCAAACTTCACATGCAAGTCATCATCACATAATTGACTAATACTAATCAAATTTGCAAGTAAACCTTTAACATGTAAGACTTTTGTCAAGTTAGGAAAACCAGAACATTCAATGTACCTATACCAATAATTTTACCTTTTGAACCTCCTCCATATGTAATATTTCCACCATCATATGCCTTATAATCGGTGAGATAACTTTGCTCACCGGTCATGTGTCTAAAACACCCACTATCAAAATACCATAGTCCGGAACACATGCTTTTAAAGATGTATAGACAACATTACATACGGTATGTGACTTTTTCACCCAAGTAGATTTTTGAACGAGTTTTTGAAAAGATTTTTGAAACAGTGCATGTTCGAATGTTGAGCGAGAATGTGACAACATTTTCAAAGACATTTTAGAAAACTTTTTATCCTGCCTCATTCTAAAAAAGCAGTTTGGTCGTTTGTGACCCTCGGTAAAACAATAATGACAAACATCCTTCTTTTCGTAGTCATTTTTCAATTTTTCGGTTTCAACAAGGTTTAGTAAACACAACGGGTTTGTTATTATTTAAAAACGAGTGATATTACCATTATAACCCAGACCATGTCTACTTGTACTTCCAATTGTCGGTGCCTCATCAAGTTTGGCTGAACTTTCTGAATATCTTTTGAAATTCGGTGTTGTTCCTTTGAGTTTGCTCTTTGAGGTTGCATAACTCCGAGATCTTTCCTAGTTAGTATGACCTCAAGCTTTATCACCAAATTCTTTTGATATGACTTTTCAATAGTCATGTCCCTTAAAGCTTTCTCGAGTGAATTCCAACTCCTTTTCAAGCTTTAGATAAGCTGGACTTACAATCTTTGCAAACAATATTAGAAGTACTGCTTCATCTACACAAGAACTTGAGAAACAATTAAATTACGGAACCTCCAATGTTTCCTCAAATGTTGGCACATTTGACTCAACATCGAATCATTCAAGAAATCATCAAGAGTATCATCATACAAAATTCTTGCGAAAAAGCAAACTCCTCATTTTTATCGAATCTTCTTCACAATCGGACTCATCACTTAAGGTAGCATTGAAATTTACCCTCTTTCTCAAAAGAGTGTTGGCACATTCATTAGCATAATGACCAAAACCAGAACATGCATCACATTTAATATTTTTCCTATATTACGGATCATATTTGATCTTGTTACCTCTATCAAACTGCCTAGGTTGATTAATATTCCGATTTCTATTAGGCAATTGGCGTGAACTACCACTGTTCTCTCTCTTGATTCTTAATTTGCAAATTATTTCTAAGTCTATTTGCTCTCTTTTTCAAAAATGCATTAAAGCTGCTTAGTCGGGAAGGCAATGTTATCGGCATTGTCGGCACAATCGTCACCAACATCTTCATCGAGAATCTATTTCAAGAACAAACGGTTGTTTATCAACACATGAAGAAGTCTCTCCTTTGAAAACAGAAATTTTCCTTTCGGATTTCTCACTATCTCTTTGGGAAAAATTCATTTCATATGTTTTCAAAATACTCACCAACTCATTTTGAGTAATAGCATCAATATCTTTAGCTTCCTCTATAGCACATATCTTAGCATCAAAACGTTTAGGAACAGGCTTCTTAAGATTTTATGTACTAACCTTGTATTGGATATGGCTTCACCAAGTGCTTGAGATTCATTGGAAATCTCGGTGATTCGTTCATTGTAGGAGGATATGGTCTCATCTTCCTTCATCCTTAAATTTTTGAACTTGGTTCCAAGCATCCTCAACTTCGTTCTTCTTACACTCTCGGATCCTTCACAATGTTCTTGTAATCTCTCCCATGCATCTTTTGCGAGATACACAATTAGAAATTATTTTGAACATGGATACATCCGTAGAGGTAAATAAGGCATTGAGTGCCTTCGAATTGAAGCTGGCCGTGGTCACCTCATCATTTGTCCATTCTAGCTCCTTTTTGATTTGAGCTTCGGTGTTGTCATCAGCTGGAACAATCGGTGGAGTCCATCCAGTCAATATACTCCTCCATGCACGTTCATCAATGGACTTGATGTACATACGCATCTTAGGCTTCCAAATTGCATAATTTGTACCATCTAGAACGGGTGGTCTAATTGAGCTGTCATAGGATAATCCATTGCAATAAATCACACCAAACACAGGATCTAAACTCGGGATAACGAGTTCAACGGCTCTGGTGCCACTTGAAGGTGTGTGTAAGTGTTTTTGCGAGAATGTTGTCTCGAATGTTGGCACAATCGAGAACAACACGCACGAAAATAAATGAACAGAAATACACAGCGGAAGTCTTAAACACTTTGCCAGGATGGATATCAAAATTTTCGTATAGACTATAAATAAGTCTATACCGCCAAACGGCGTATTATCACTAATAATTGTTAAGTGATACAATCGGTGAAAACATAAGCTACACCGCGAATGGATCAACGTATATAGTGACTAGATAATATTCAATCTAACCTATCACTAATACAAATAAAGACCCAATGTTGAGTGAAATGTTGGAACATTCACCAACGGAAGTATTGAGTATGAAACGTCAATAAATTCTATAATCTATGCCAATAGACTATGCTAGATTGTGTTTCCCTCAACTTCAAGTTTTAATCTTCATCGGCGGCGTGTATTTATAGAATTACGGACACTCTTAGTGCTTGAAGATAACTTTCACATCTCCCTTGAAAATAGGTAACTTCTATGTAACTTCCCCATGATCTTTATAACTTCTCTTGCTTGCCTCTTTCAACCGCATGACTTCGATAATCTGCCGTAAGTCTTCAATCCTGAAAGAACAAGTCAATGAACAAGACAAAACGTGGGTTAAGGGTTAGTGAAAGTGGAAGGACGAATTCGATGTTGTGACCAGGAATGTTGGCACATTCTCGAGTAACACTCGTCATAACATCAACAATCTCCCCCAATTCGGCCTTTCTACCGAACACACACGATGTTGCAACAAAATGCGAGTAATGTGTACACAATAGAGATAAGTGAATTAGTATTAAGTAAATGACATCTTTTTACTTAGCCAAAACTAACATAAAAACAATAAACACTTAACATCACAAGTACTTATACTATGAACAAAACATAGACTAAATAAAATTAGAGCTAACATAAAACAATATAAAATTTAGAGCAATAAAACAAAGACAAAATACTAGACTTAACTAAACTTAAATCGTAGCTTAACCAAAAACCACATTAATACAAAAATCAGAGCTTAAAGATAAAAACACTTAACATAACAAAAATAAAATCAGTAGCATAGTATCACGAACTTAACTAAATATCATAATACTATTAAGTTCATCGATATAGCTAACACGTAATATAAGTTCGAAAAGACATAAACATAAAAACAGAAAAATAAATTGAGTCTTTACAAAAAAAAAGATAAAGCTTATAAATGAAGGTTTAGGAGAGGATTGGGCTGTAAAGAATAACAATGCATCTTCAAGAGTCTGCACGAACTCCCCTATCTTCAAGCTTCTCTATCTTCGAAAGCTCCCCTTGCTTAATGTCCCCAATCATCCAAATCATCATACAAGACAATGAGATCTTCATCATCCCAATCTCGTATCTATCTTCTCAAAGCATCTACGTCCATATTCGAGCCGCTGGGTCCATCATTGTTGTCGAGATTTGTGGGCACATTCTCCAGCCGCATTCTCGGGTTTCTCGCTTGGGCCTCGCACTGAGCCGCACTTGTTCCAGCTCCAGATATATCAAAGATCTCGGTCCTCCTTCGGTTCCATCACCATTAGCATTTCCATCTTCACTGCTCGGCGGCAACATTAGCAACATCCGCACTGAGCATCAACTTGAGCAAGAACATCGTGTCCTACTCCCCTGTGACAGAAAGTAGAGCTTCCCGAGACCCTTTTGTGCATTTCAAGGTTGCTCAACACATTTGGCATTTGCGATTGAAGTTTTCAAATCATAGAAATCTGATCTCGGATGAATTGCGGTTGTAATTGCGGAGTGTTGGCAGCGTGTGTGCCAACATTTCTCGGCACATCGGCTGGTTGATCAAGAGGAACTTCGTGTTTAGGTGCATTAGGATCTCTGTAGGGCGTATCAATCACACGTGGTCCAGTCCTCGGTACATGTGAGATCCCTAAACTCAGAGCAAACAAACTTATTATCTCGAATTTTCCCTTTGAAACCCAAGAGCCGAAATCATCATAAAAATCGGACTAGGATACGGCGAGTCCTTTACTTGACACCCTTCCGTAATATGTCATCATATTGTCAAAAATTGTCTTCCCAAGATTAAATCTTTGCAAGTGGCCAATTTTGTACATAAGTACAACTTGTTCGAAGTAAGGGTAGTGGTGTTGGATGAGGGCAGCCAATTGTACACAATTAGCTTGTGCAAGACACTATATAAGCTTGTCAAAATCGAGGAATTCATCCTATACCTCCATGCAAGAATCCTTCCCCGCTGATAACACTAATCACTTCATCCAGCTTTATCAATAGGAGGATCCTCATCATCCCTAGTTCTAAGAAAACTGTTAATCTTAGCAGAGTAACCTCAATCACCTTTCCCCTAAATTTGACCTTTCCATAATTCTTGGAATCGACCATAGACACACCGCCCTTTAAGTTTGCATAAAATTCATACACCCATTCAATCGCATAAGGAGTGGCAAATTGAAGTGCAAACATCAAAGATCTTTCTTCCGGATAACCAACCAAATTCATAGAAACAAAGTCATCCATCTTAATTATCCTTTCTCCAACAATCGGTCTAGTTCTTAAAGTCCTAAACTTATCACTATCCACACCATTATAGCTATCATCGAATCGGATGAAGTCATATTCGAGAGAGGAATCGGTATGTACCTCATCGACTTAGCCTTACTTGCTTCGGATGAAGAAGACTCGGAGTCGAGGACGATGTGTCCATTGGTGTGCCAACATCCTCCGGCACATCCTGCGGATCATTTCGCTTTTGCTCCTCTTTTCCAAGCGAGCAACCATTTCAGCCTAATGTTTGATTCATTTCAATCCTCGGCATTCCCTCGGGCCGAGCACCGAACAGAGGCTTGATCGCTGCTTCCTTCTCTGGACTAGCTTCCTCATCTCTTCTTCGACATTTATCTGAATCAAATACTTGAATCGGTTTTGAAGCAACACCATCATCATGTTTCGCTTTTTCCCTTTTTCGCAGTAATCCACCCTTTTGCCCATGGTTCGGTAAGAATGCCTTTTCCGACCGCGTCCCTCGGAGCTTGTTGCTTTTTGTCGAACGGTTTCAAAGCGAGCGGTGAGTTCACCGTGTCGGGCCAGTCGGTCGGCGGGTCTTCTACTGGAGCATCTTGCGGTGATTGTGGCGGTGTAAACACTAAGTGTTTGTACCGGCCGAAATCAACCTCCACGTTGCCTACCTTGACAACAGGGTAAATCGTCTGCTTAGTGAGGGTTTTGAATGCATAGACGATTTGATCGAGAGGTGGCTCCTTTAGCTAGCTCAACCGTCATTGGGTAAGTCTCGAGAACGGGGCTTCGCTGGCTTCGCCGCTAACCGGATTTTGTGGCGTTTCGCCCAAAATCGGAGTTTCGTGATTTTAGAACGAATATCATAGCCGAGAGAGGAACATCAACCGAGCCAACCCTAATCGAAGAGGGTGATGTTGGGCGAGATGCGCCAACATTCTCGAACACATTGTCGACGGCCATTGAAGCAAGAAGTCGAAGGTTTCGGAGGTAGAAGATGATCTTTGGAGAGGTTGAGTGTTTTGATTGTGAAGGTGAGAGGTCTTTTTGATCAGCCATATTAATCACTGCAAACACTATTCAAATTAAATTAATAAAATAATAAATTTGAATATAAATAGGCCGAGGAAAAGAACTAATACCACAAAGTATGAATAATGATACCTTTCGAAATTTTGTGCTTAAATTCGAAACTATGATATTAAGTATAGAACACACCGAGTATTAAGGATCTTAAATAGGGAATAGAAAGATTGCGAAGTTGTGCACATCGAAGTTAAAAGATAAGATATAATCACATCCCTAAAAATTAGGGCATTATCAATTGTTGGAAGTTTATTTAAATGACATGCTAAAAACCGCCCGATTCTATATAAAGTAACCGCACAAATAATTAAATTAGACTATATAATATTGCTGGGAACAATTTAAAATAAATAGATCTTCATAAAATAATATTCGGAAATTTTCAAACTCATAGAGGTAAATATACATATGAGAACCAGAATGTTATTCACTGAATGTCGGCACACACACTTCTCAACACGCTTTTACATGAAATAAATTCATTTGTGTTGCACTATATTTTGCTTTACCCACTTATTCACATTGATCCATTTTTCCGTAAGAGATCATCGTAGTTGTCGACTCCGTGTCCCATAATTACTCAATGGATTGTGAATATATTGATGCATTCAAGTCACCTTTTGAAAAGAGAACATCGTAGTAGTCAACTCCGTGTCCCATAGTTACTCAATGACATAGCATCTATTTGTGAGTTTATTCTATTGCATTTGAGAGAAGTGTGTCCAGGACAATATATTTTATCGCAGGTTCTAATACTATTTACACAATAGAGTTCAAAAACACTAAATATTACGATTTTGGAAAAGTTTAAACAAATTGTTCTAGTGTTGTTACATATGTTGGCACATTTGTCACAACACACAAACAAATATAGGTCTAATTAGTGCATAAACCTAGAGATTTTCTAAGAGAAGAAAACCTCTCATTATCAAGGGCTTTAGTAAAAATGTTCGCAATCTGCTTTTTCAAGAGAAATGTATTCCAACTTTACAATTTCTTTTTCTACAAGATCCCTAATAAAGTGGTGTCTAATACTTATATGCTTAGTTAACGAATGTTGCACAGGTTCTTAGATATATTAATCGCACTTGTATTATCACAATAAACAGTAAGAGTATTGCTCTCCAAACCGTAGTCATCGAACATCTTCTTGAGCCAAAGAAGTTGAGTACAACAATTCCCCGTGGCTATGTATTCGGATTCAGCCGTAGATAGGGAAACACAATTTTGTTTTCGCTATGCCAAGAAACAAGATTGTTACCCATGTAGAAACATCCACCACTTGTACTCTTCCTATCATCACTATCACCCGCCCAATCTGCATCACTATAGCCAATCAAAGAACAATTAGTGTCTTTGCTATACCATATTCCATAATCACATGTGTCCGCCACATATCGAATTATTCTCTTAAGCGAATTCATATGAGATTCTTTAGGATCAGCTTGATAACGTGCACATAAACAAACACTAAACATGATGTCCGGCCTACTAGAAGTCGGATACAAAAGACTACCAATCATCGACCTATACAATGTTGGGTCAATATTTGTGCCAACACTGTCTTTACACAACTTTTGTGTCGATCCCATAGGTGTCTTCATGTGTTTAGCATTGTCTAAAACAAACCTTTTCACAAGATTTTTGGCATATTTACTTTGACAAAAGAAAATACCATCTTTGCATTGTTTAATTTGAAGACCTAAAAAGTAATTCAAGTCTCCAACCATCGACATTTCAAAGGTAGTGGTCATTTCATGTACAAATAATTCAAGCATTTTCTCACATGTAGAACCAAATACAATGTCATCAACATATATTTGAGCAATCATAATGTCATATCCGAATGTTTAATAAACAATGTTCTATCAGCTTCACCTCTATAGAAACTAAATTCAACAAGAAAATCGGTTAATCTACCATACCATGCCCTAGGTGCTTGCTTTAAACCATATAAGGCTTTCTTAAGTTTATAAACATGATCAGAAAATCATGATTCTCAAACCCCTTAGGTTGTTCTACATATGCTTCTTCCATAAGAATTCCATTTAAAAATGCGGCTTTAACATCCATTTGATGCGCTTTTATATCAATGTAACATGCAATAGCAAGTAATAGTCTTATGGACTCAATTCTAGTCTCATCAAAATCAATTCCTTCTACTTGTGTATAGCCTTGAGCTACTAATCTAGCTTTATTTCTTACAACATTACGGATTCATCGCTTTGTTTTTGAAAATCCATTTTGTACCAATTACATTCACATCATCGTGCCTAGGCACAAGTATCCAAACATCATTCCTTTCAAATTGATTTAACTCCTCATGCATTGCATTAATCCAGTTTTCATCTTTCATAGCTTCATCAACATTTTTAGGTTCATTGAAAGAATGAAAACATTCAAAGTTCACCTTGTTACACATAGATGTCATACAAATCGATCTTACCACATGTCTTGCGTCAAAACTTAATTTTCTCCTCATTTGTACACTGATTGTGGCTTACCTATGATCCGTTGTTGTGGATGATTTTGAGAATTCTAGAAGATGGTACTTTAGTAGCGGGATAAGACATAGTTCTATTAATTTCTGGATGTTGAGGTGATGTTGCTTCGGATGTGGGCACATTTGTAGCAACATTCTCAATCGGTTCGAAATTCCGAACTTTGCATCTGCTCAATAAGATCGATTACATCTTCTTCAATAGCATTATCTCGCAAGACTTGCATTATCATCAAAAACAAAATTCATAGATTCTTGAACAATATCAGTCCTAAGATTATAAATCCTAAAAGCTCTACTGCTTCTAGCATAACCAAGAAAGAAACCCTTATCACTCTTTGAATCAAATTTATGAAGTTGGTCTCTATCATTCGAATGTAGCAAACACATCCAAAGACATGAAAATATTTCAGATTAGGCTTTTTGTCATTCAAAATTCATAAGGTGTCTTTGTGGAATTAGGTCTAAGATAAACTCTATTTGAAATATGACAGTAGTATTCAAAGCTTCAACCCAAAACCTTTTTGAAAGTTTCTTGGATAAAAGCATTACTCTAGCCATCTCTTGTAGAGTTCTATTTTTCCTTTCGGCTACACCATTTTGTTGAGGTGTTTTAGGAGAAGAGAATTCTTGTATTATGCCTTTATCTTCACAAAATTTAGTGAATAAACTGTTCTCAAACTCCCTACCATGATCGGACCTTATTCTCTTTATCTTAGTGTTATACACATTCTTAAACCTTTTATAAAGAATTTTGAATATATCAAAAGCATCTGATTTCTCTTTAAGAAACTCAATCCATGTAAACCTTGAATAATCATCTACTATGACAAAAGAATATCTCTTTCCACCAATGCTTTCGGTCTCCATTGGTCCCATTAAATCCATATGCAAAAGTTCAAAGCAATGTTTTGTAGTACAATGTGTCAACATTTCATGCGACATTTTGACTTGTTTACCACTTTGGCGGGATCCACACACATTTGACCTACGAATTTCTAACTTAGGTAGACCATTAACAGATCAAATTTCAATAATTTGACAATATTTCTATAATGAGCATGTCCAAGTTTTTGATGCCAAAGTATACTTTCATCGGTTTGAGCATTAAAGCATGCTTGACTTGAATCGATTAAATAGCAATTATCAACCGATCTATTACCAACCATAAGACATTTATCATCACTTTGTTTAGCACATAGCATGAACTTTTGTCAAACTTCACATGCAAGTCATCATCACATAATTGACTAATACTAATCAAATTTGCAAGTAAACCTTTAACATGTAAGACTTTTTGTCAAGTTAGGAAAACCAGGAACATTCAATGTACCTATACCAATAATTTTACCTTTTGAACCTCCTCCATATGTAACATTTCCACCATCATATGCCTTATAATCGGTGAGATAACTTTGCTCACCGGTCATGTGTCTAGAACACCCACTATCAAAATACCATAGTCCCGGAACACATGCTTTTAAAGATGTATAAACAACATTACATACGGTATGTGACTTTTTCACCCAAGTAGATTTTTGAACGAGGTTTTTGAAAAGATTTTTGAACAATCTGCTTCGAATGTTGAGCGAGAATGTGGCAACATTTTCAAAGACATTTTAGAAAACTTTTATCCTGCCTCATTCTAAAACAGGTTTGGTCGTTTGTGACCCTCGGTAAAACAATAATGACAAACATCCTTCTTTTCGCAGTCATTTTTCAATTTTTCGGTTTCAACGAAGGTTTAGTAAACACAACAGTTTGTTATTATTTAAAAACTGAGTGATATTACCATTATAACCCAGGACCATGTCTACTTGTACTTCCAATTATCGATTGCCTCATCAAGTTTGGTGAACTTTACGAATATCTTTTGAAATTCGGTGTTGTTCCTTTGAATTGCTCTTTGAGGTTGCATAACTCCAGATCTTTCCTAGTTAGTATGACCTCAAGCTTTATCACCAAATTCTTTTGATATGACTTTTCAATAGTCATGTCCCTTAAGGCTTTACGAGTGAATTCCAACTCCTTTTCAAGCTTTAAATAACTGGACTTACAATCTTTGCAAACAATATTAGAAGTACTGCTTCATCTACACAAGAACTTGAGAAACAATTAAATTCTGGAACCTCCAATGTTTCCTCAAATGTTGGCACATTTGACTCAACATCAGAATCATCCAAGAAATCATCAAGAGTATCATCATACAAAATTCTTGCAGAAAAAGCAAACTCCTCATTTTTATCGTAATCTTCTTCACAATCGGACTCATCACTTAAGGTAGCATTGAAATTTACCCTCTTTCTCAAAAGAGTGTTGGCACATTCATTAGCATAATGACCAAAACCAGAACATGCATCACATTTAACATTTTTCCTATATTCGGATCATATTTGATCTTGTTACCTCTATCAAACCGCCTAGGTTGATTAATATTCCGATTTCTATCGAGCAATTGGCGTGAACTACCACCTGTTCTCTCTCTTGATTCTTAATTTCCAAATTATTTCTAAGTCTATTTGCTCTCTTTTCAAAAATGCATTAAACCGCTTAGTCGGGAAGGCAATGTTATCGGCATTGTCGGCACAATCGTCACCAACATCTTCATCGTAATCTATTTCAAGAACAAACGGTTGTTTATCAACACATGAAGAAGTCTCTCCTTTGAAAATGTAAATTTTCCTTTCGGATTTCTCACTATCTCTTTGGGAAAAATTCATTTCATATGTTTTCAAAATACTCACCAACTCATTTTGAGTAATAGCATCGATATCTTTAGCTTCCTCTATAGCACATATCTTAGCATCAAAACGTTTAGGAACAGTTCTTAAGATTTTATGTACTAACCTTGTATTGGATATGGCTTCACCAAGTGCTTGAGATTCATTGGAAATCTCGGTGATTCGTTCATTGTAGGAGGATATGGTCTCATCTTCCTTCATCCTTAAATTTTTAACTTGGTTCCAAGCATCCTCAACTTCGTTCTTCTTACACTCTCAGATCCTTCACAATGTTCTTGTAATCTCTCCCATGCATCTTTTGCGGATACACAATTAGAAATTATTTTGAACATGGATACATCCGTAGAGGTAAATAATGCATTGAGTGCCTTCAAATTGAAGCTGGCCGTGGTCACCTCATCATTTGTCCATTCTAGCTCCTTTTTGATTTGAGCTTCAGTGTTGTCATCACTGGAACAATCGGTGGAGTCCATCCAGTCAATATACTCCTCCATGCACGTTCATCAATGGACTTGATGTACATACGCATCTTAGGCTTTCCAAATTGCATAATTTGTACCATCTAGAACGGGTGGTCTAATTGGAGTGTCATAGGATAATCCATTGCAATAAATCACACCAAACACAGGATCTAAACTCGGGATAACTTGAGTTCAACGGCTCTAGTGCCACTTGAAGGTGTGTGTAAGTGTTTTTACAAAATGTTGTCTCGAATGTTGGCACAATCGAGAACAACACGCATTTAAAAATAAATGAACAGAAATACACAATGGAAGTCTTAAACACTTTGCAAGATGGATATCAAAATTTTCGTATAGACTATAAATAAGTCTATCCGCCAAACGGCGTATTATCACTAATAATTGTTAAGTGATACAATCGGTGAAAACATAAGCTACACCGCGAATGGATCAACGTATATAGTGACTAGATAATATTCAATCTAACCTATCACTAATACAAATAAAGACCCAATGTTGAGTGAAATGTTGGAACATTCACCAACGGAAGTATTGAGTATGAAACGTCAATAAATTCTATAATATATGCCAATAGACTATGCTAGATTGTGTTTCCCTCAACTTCAAGTTTTAATCTTCATCGCAGCGTGTATTTATAGAATTCTGGACACTCTTAGTGCTTGAAGATAACTTTCACATCTCCCTTGAAAATAGGTAACTTCTATGTAACTTCCCCATGATCTTTATAACTTCTCTTGCTTGCCTCTTTCAACCGCATGACTTGGTAACTGCCGTAAGTCTTCAATCCTGAAAGAACAAGTCAATGAACAAGACAAAACGTGGGTTAAGGGTTAGTGAAAGTGGAAGGACGAATTTGATGTTGTGACCGAATGTTGGCACATTCTCGAGTAACACTCGTCATAACATCAACAACTACATTATTTAATTTCTTAAACTATATCACATAACTTTTCTTGTATTGTTAAATTTAATATTTTGATAATTCATATTATTTAGACGCAATAAGATTGTCGTCGTCGAATTTTTATTATTTATTTAGCATTATTCTTTGTTCGATAAAACACGAGTACGATATGGATTTTCAATAATTCTTCTTTGAATAGAAATTAAGTCTTGTATTTTATTCACCATAAATTAAACATTATTTTCATTATTTTTTTTTGAAGTGCTAGGAGTGCTTGGCTCAGAATGCTTGTCTGTATACCCGAAAATTACATTTTGAATACATATGTAGCTCATACATAGATAAATCATATAATCATAATAGAACATAGGATTTTTGGTTCGGGGCATTACATTTTTGGTTATTTTATTTATAGGGGCTCTCTTGTGTGAGACCGTCTCATGCATGAGACGGACATGAGACATAGTCACTTTTTAATAAATTGTTATCACTTTTTATAAATTGTTATCATTTTTTCATAAGTTGTTATCACCTTTTAATTTTTTATCACTTTTATACTTTTATTTAGCATTATTCTTTGTTCGATAAAACACGAGTACGATAAGGATTTTCAATAATTCTTCTTTGAATAGAAATTAAGTCTTGTATTTTATTCACCATAAATTAAACCTTATTTTCATTATTTTTGAAGTGCTAGGAGTGCTTGGCTCAGAATGCTTGTCCGTATACACGAAAATTACATTTTGAATACACATGTAGCTCATACATAGATAAATCATATAATCATAATAGAACATAGCATTTTTGGTTCGGGGCATTACATTTTTGGTTATTTTATTTAGGGGGATTACAAGGGGGTACAATATGGGTCACCACATTACAATCTAGTACAAAAACTTACGGAGTTACAACTAGATACAAAATAGAATTTTAGTTTCCAACTTTACCCTCCCTTTCCTTTTCTTTTGGGCGGCTAACGTCGGAGACTTCGAGAAATCACTTTTTAATATTCACCATTTCTCACCCCTTTCCAATGCAATTTTCTGATTTGATTTGAAGAAATATATTTAAATTAGATTACATAATTATTATCGAGAAACCCATTTTCCTCAAAAAATTCAAATATCCACGCGGAGCTTGCAGGAGCAGCGCCGTCGTGCTCGGTCGCCGTCCACCGGAGGTAAGTGGGGTTTTTTTGTGCTCACTCGCCACTCACGTTACGATCTCACCAATATTTTTGTTATTCTAAGACCGATGACCCGAGGATGGCTAAGAAACTTGTGATCGTCGAGGCTTTTTGAGACTGTGGAAATGTCCACTTATCGATTAGAAGGTATTTGAGAATGGATTCATATTCCCCTTTCCCCTTTTCTTCCATCAATTTGGATTGTCTTTTTTTTTTTTTTTTTTTTACGGTGAGAATTTGAGAAATAACTTTGCTCGGTGGTTTATGCATAGGCGTGAGAGGTAGGCTTTGCTTCCATTAATGGGAATGGTGGATGCACGGCGGCGACGGCCTTTCGCTGGAGTGTCGCGACGGCGTTGTGGGAGCTGTGCGGCGGTGAGGACCACGATGGTGGTTCCACGGTTGTCGGCGAGAAATGAGAAGCGAGGATTGGTGGTGGGTGTCGCATGGCGACGTTGGGTCGTCGCCGGTGATGGTTGGTTGATTCTGGTGGTGGATGAATGATTGTTGCAGATTGGGGAGAAGACATTTTGTGAAGAAGACGATGGGTGTACTAATCCAAATGGTGGGTGTAGTTGGTGGGTGCACAGCCTAATCTGATGGGTGTATCAGCTTGATTTGCATACCACAACTTCTTTTGATCATATCTTTTGCGTACGAACTCCAATTTGGGTGATTCTTTGTGATATCCGAATCTCTCATTAATTATTTACCAATAAAATTTACTCATTTTTATTAACTTATATGAGTGACACGTTATTTATTTATAATTCTTTCCATTTTACTCCTTAAGTTTTAAATATATGATATTTTATTGAATTAGCGATCATAAACTTCTACAAAATTGTTAAATCTAAAGTGATATAAATAAATAAATTGTCAACGACTCATAAGTCAATATGCTTCATACAATTATTTATTTATGTGCTACTTGTAATTTGATACTATTTTATCTTGTTTTAAATATTGTATTAAATATATGTTTTTATTCACTTAGTGGTGAGACAATAATTAACTTTATTATAAGATTATATTTAATTCTTTTTGTACTACTCAATTGCTACTACCTCTAGTGTTAACGTGAAATTAATTATAATTGTGCTACCGAGTTTCTCATTACTAATTGATCAATATATTTCATGCATTGAGTGCATTTTTAATTAATTATGTGCTACTTGTGATTTTAAATCATTTTATCCTGCATTATTTTATTGTGTTTTTAAATAGTAAATTAATTAAATATGCATTTATATGTTTAGTAGTGAGAAAATTAATTTATAAGTGATTGAGATTTTAGTGATATTAATTAATTATAATACTAATAATTTCTTAATATATATATATATATATATATACATATATATAATAGGTATATATGGGCGTGACTATTAGATAAAAGAAAAAAATAAATAAAATGACAAAACTTACATGTGAAGTAAGTTAGGCGGTGGAAATTTATGCACACCCTTATCAATTAGAGATTCTAAGGGTAAGACTCACAAGTTCATTAACACACGCACAACCATTCAAAAAAATAAATAAATAAATAAAAATTATTACAAAACTTACCCTGTACGATTACTAAGGCGGTGGGAGGTGGATATATCCACTTTTACGAATTAGGCAGTAAACGAGAAAGTAAGAGAGAGAGAGAGCGCGCGAGAGAGGGGAAGAGAGGAGAGAGAGAAAGAGATTCTCAAGCATTTTGGTAAGTATTCGATTTCCGTCAATCGATAAATTTTATACCGTTTTGAAACTTCGTGATGAGTAGAACAAAACCTTACCCTCAAATTATTAATAATTGTTCTTATTTGATAGTGAAAGGTGATAGAAGTGTTTAAGAGTTTGATTTATATCAACGTTTTACGGACTTGAGGTAAGTAGAAATTCATTTGCACCTACAATGCATAAATATAATATTTGTGAAGTATTTATGCTTAATTGATGATATGTGAATATTATGTTAGTTGTGATATTTGATTGATATTTAATGGTTATTGTAAAAGAGCACCGTGAGCTCAATGTTTTATGTGGATTAAATATGTGAGTTCGGTGATTATCGTGAAATGAACTGTGAGTTCGATTATAATTATGAATTGAACTGTGAGTTCCATGATTATTGTGAAATGAACTTATGAATTCTGCAATTTTTATAGAAATGGATAGGGTGATTGAATTGATGAGTTGTGAGTAGAAATGAATTAGGCGAGTGATTAGAAATGAATTAGGGGATTTCAAAGTGAGAACGGAAGGGCGATCTAGGAGTTAAGGCGACCAGAGAGTATCGGCGTATGCTACCTAGAGTGGGCCACCAAATTCAATTGTTGCAGAAATGAACTTGTGAGTTCAATGATTATCGTGAAATAAATTTGTGAATTTATATGATTATTGCGAAATGAAAATGGTGTTATGAGCATGTGATTCTACTCTGTGTATATCTTTGCATTGCATCATGCATATCATGCATTAACATGGAATTATATTTGAAGCATTTGACCTCTGGTTATACATCGAGAGCGGAAGGGGTGACCTAGGAGTTAAGGCGACCGGGGAGAACTGGCGTATGCTACCTAGAGTAGGCCACCGTCTCGTATGATGATGTGTGAGAACGGAAGGGCGACCTAGGAGTTAAGGCGACCGAGAGAGTATCTGGCGTATGCTACCTAGAGTGGGCCACCGTCGGCGGAAGGGGCGACCTAGGAGTTAAGGCGACCAGAGGAAAAGCGGCGTATGCTACCTAGAGTGGGCCACCGTCGGCGGAAGGGCGACCTAGGAGTTAAGGCGACCGAGGAGAACAGGCGTATGCTACCTAGAGTAGGCCACCGTCGTGTATGATGATGTGTGACAACGGAAGGGACGACCTAGGAGTTCGGGCGACCGGAGGAAAGCTGGCGTATGCTACCTAGTGTGGGCCACCGTCGGCGGAAGGGGCGACCTAGGAGTTCGGGCGACCGGGGAGAACCTGGCGTATGCTACCTAGAGTGGGCCACCGTCTCATATGATACGTTTATATTGGGCTCATGCCGGTGCATAGTAGTGAGTCGGGGCCCTAACGAGTGTTTCATAAATAAATTGATGATTTTAAAGAGAGTGCATTGTGCATTGGGAGGTTTTCGAACTAAATATCACATCATGCATAATTTACGCTTCTTGAGATTTATAAATCTCACATAGTTTATGCATTGTAGGTAACACGATGATGCGTGAGGTTGTGATTCTCTTGGACAAGGCATGCGGCTCTGCGGGGTTTTGAGTATTTGTGTACATAGATGACGACTGTTAGGTCAATTGGCTTAGTGGGCTTGTATTTTGAGTTGTATTTTATTAAGTTATATATATATATATATATAATGTAATGTGTTCTTTTGTCACGTTTTGAAGTGTTCATTGTCTCTCTGTTAAAGCATTTGAAAAGAAAGAAAAAAAGTCGCACGTGCATCGAAGTCATTTCCTGTAAAATTATTCACAACTCACTCTTCTTGTTAAATTAGTGTTTATGTCGGGTTGTCAAAAGGTGGTCGTGTCATTCTTTTTGCCACCACGAAGTCTCTCGGCCCTCTTTCTACCCATGTAATTGCTCGAGTTGATGGTGTTATATGATAATTTGATGTTTCTCGGGGATGCAATTTTTTTCAATTAAGTTGGATATTTTACAATTTAGTTGCAAATTTTGCATTTGAGTTGGATATTTTACAATTGTGTATTTGCAATTTAGTTTAACATTTTGCAATGAAAGGGATATTTTACAATTACGCATTTTGCAATTATATTGAATAATTTACAATCTTAGTTGAATGTAAAATATCAATATATTTCAAATTTATATTCATTATTGCATTATATATCCAACAATTACAATCGTTAGTTGATAAGTAATTGCAATTTGAAAAAAATGCAATTCTTTTGATAAATGTTGCAATCTGAAAAATCGAATTGCAATCAAAAATCAAATTGCAATATGAAACAAAAATTACAATCGTATGAAAGTATTTGCAAGCTACCTAAGATTATTTACAATAGAGTATTATAATTGCAATGATGAATAAAACTCCAAAAAGCGTTCAATTACTTCTATACCCAATTTTGTTTCAAGGGGAGCACAACCGGCTCGAGATAAACAACTAAATCCAAGAATTGGTACAAAATAAGTTAAAACTTGTCACATTGTAACAAGTAAAAAAAAATCAGTCTTAATTTGAGAAACACGAAAAATTATAATAGATGCTATAATTAAATCATCGAATGAATACCAAAATATAAGGTGTCAAAGGAAATGTAATGGTAATAGTTCCCAACGAAACAACAAAAGTCCAAAACCCATCCTTCGGATGCCGGTTTAACACTTGAACACAAATTCAAATATGCCTAATTCACATTCTGTAAAAAGCCTTCTTGCCAAGGCGGAAGAAGCAGTGGAACAACCTTCGGGACGTTAAACCTCACAGATTTTTGACAAGGGCTGCAAGGCGGCTAAGATACCCATCATTAATAAATACTATATTCAAAATAAATGTAGCTGACAACAGCAGAAGTGATACTCACCTGCATTGGCCAACAATAACATGGTCACCCTCCTTTACACGGAAGGTGGAGAGATGTGTGCGGGAATGTTCGAATGACTTCTGTGCAAAGCGTGATGATCTATTTGAAATTTTTGGGTCCACCTACATTACAGAGATTATACTAAGACTAGAGAAACATCACATGAAATAAAAGTTTCAAGTTTTGCCCTTAGTTCATAAATTTTTGGAAGGTATCTTTCTCTTACCATCACAACATGTAACGGTTGCTTTTCGGATACAGGGGTTTAAAAAGGCTCATCGTCATTTCCGGATACCTGTTGTTTTAACTCTTGCAACTACGTACAATATTTTAACAATCAGTCCAAGATGTTTAAACAAAAAAATAAACACAAATAAAAATAACGAGAAGGAAGAAGGTTCAATAAGAAAATTGATTTAAGAAGAAAATGTATTATAAGACCCACTAAAATGAATACCATTAATTTAGCGACTGAAACTCAAAAGCGGAATTAGCTTGCTTAGGATCACAGTGTGCCAAATTTTGTAGATTTTAAGATAATGAATTTCTCACACACAGAATGAAATTGCATTTAGAAATTTAAACGAATTAAAGAAACTACTTGGCCTTCTCTAAATAATGTACTCCATGACATAGGAATTTGAAATGCACAAGCTGAACCAAGCACTCATAAAATCCTCATTAATATTGTGGAATTACAAGCAACAACTTCTAATATGCATAAATATAGATATAAATTTTTATGATTAAATTTCAGCATATAGATTGACTTAGAGACCATACAACACAATATGATGAAACATTTGAAAGTTCATTTACGATTATACCTTCCCACCCACCCAACCCTATTTCACAAACCATTCACACAACCAAGATATCATACTTGAACAACCATAGGAATCTAATTTAGAATGGTGCTATCAATCAACCAATTCACCGGTTTTCGATAAAATCGAAAAACACAATTCCCAAAAGCAATAGCATATTGACTGTGCTTATTGAGCTCGCCAATAACACGCTCTGTTTAGCAAGATCCCTAGGATTAGCATCACCTTCGCAATCAACCTCTCCAGCCGCTTTTCCTACTTCCAAAATGACCACCACCAGAACCCAATCGGAATATAGTACCTTCTCGATCCCATTTTTGAACCTCGCAAAACTCCCATCGAAACACCAATATCGGCAACCTTTCCTTTACATTTCCGACTTGAAAAATTCACCGATCAATTTTTCAAAAGTGCGTGCAAATTTTTCTTCGCTTTTTGAGGAAGCTGGAAGAAAACTGGAAAAAATGAAGAAATTGAAATGAAGCTATAATATTTGAATTTGAATTCGAAATTAAACACTGTAGACTAGTGTGAAGGCCGAATTGATGGGACGTTCCCATACCGTCGGCGGCTAGGAGAGAGAAGATGGGAGTTAGGATGCATGCACGAGAGACACTGGGTTTTGAAAACCCTCTCGTCGGCGAGGAGAGAGAATGCATTACTTGGGCCTTTCTTTGTGAGGTACAAAATTAAAGGTATAAAGGGGAAATCAACTTTTTTGTATCTACTGGTAATGCCAAAAATTTTTGTAGTTTTTGTAATTAAGGGTTGGGCGGTGGTAATTTTCCCTTTTATTTATAGGGGCTCTCTTGTGTGAGACCGTCTCATGCATGAGACGGACATGAGACAAGATCACTTTTTAATAAATTATTATCATTTTTTTATAAATTGTTATCATTTTTTCATAAGTTGTTATCACTTTTATACTAATTTGTATCATTTTTTAAAAAGTGATAACACTTTATTAAAAAGTGATTAGGTCTCATGTATGAGACAGGTCTCATATAAATTTTTATAAGATTGATCATTTTTGACGGAAATTTATAAGAGTGATCATATTTTCAAGTAAGTTGAAGTCTTGAATAGAATATGATGGGTGGTTCGTAAGACACACGTGATGACAAATTTTAAATTAAAATGGTCATTTATTTTAATGCGTCTATTAAATTAAAGAACAACTCTTGTGTTGTGAGACATGAAACCATTATGAGACTATTAATATTTTTTTAATAGAAATTTTATCACTTTTATGTTAAATTGTATCACTTTTTAAAAAAATATATAAAATGTCACAAAAATTTAAAAAGTGATATATGTTGCATTAAATAGATTGTGTCACTATTTTAAAAAAATATATGTAAATTGTACCCATCCTATCCTATCAAAGAATTTAGTCTTGTTTCTTTTTAGACAAATTTTAAAAAATAATACTAGTTTGTGTGTAAAGTAGTTTTAAGAAATAATATGTGGAAGGATATTTATGGGATACTATGGAGCCATTTATAAATGAGGTAAATGATAATTTGAACAATAAAGAGACTCTTGAATGATAAGGATAAAATATTGTATTATTTTTAATAGAACTAAATTCTTTGCCTGTGACTAAAACAAATATAGAACTAAATTCTTTGGACGGAAAGAGTATCATGTTAAGACAAAAATTTAAAAGTGATCCACTTTACATTTGTTCCACGGTGAGACGATATTACACAAGTTTACGGCAGATTATCTAAACTCCCAAAATTATCTAAATTTTTAGTCTTTTTTTCAGGCAAATGATGACTGAACCCATAACGTTATTGTCATAAATAGTGGAGCTCTAACTATTTGAGCTATACCACTTCGTCAATTTTCAGTCTTTTTTAACACCAAAGATTATTCATGCTCGCAGCTTTCTAAATTTTTTCGAATCGAACCAAGTTCTTATCTCCGAACAAGTTCAATCATCGCAATATATCTCTCGTAATTTATTCCGAGATACAAATAAAAGGGTGGCAAAAAATATTGTGACAAAAAATGCTTGGTGTGTGAAAGAAGATATAGCCCTTATATCATCTTGAGTTTTCGTTAATGAAGATAAAAAACAAGGTAAAAATTAAAAGTTTAGCTCGTTTTGGGGAAAATTCATAAAATGTATGAAGAAGGTCTGGAAGAAAAAATCCATAGGATATAAATGAAAGAAATATTGATTCAATGAAAGGTTGTTATAAATGACTTAATGAAAATGCTCATAAGTGGATTGCTACTAACATTGAAGCATATTCTCGAAAAATAAATGAAATGAGCCAACATGATGAGAAGAAAGAAGCTCATGCAATTTACAAATGAGGTAAGCAAAAGTTTAATGACTTGCATATGTTTAATGAAGTTATGAGTAAAATTATCACGTGACGAACAAACTTAGACCATGATTCAAGAAGTCATAAAGGTGACGAGGGTAATGAAAAAAGTGGTGGCGGCTCAAAGAGAACAAAGACCAGTGAAAATGGGGAAAAAAAAGAGGAAAAGGTAAGACATCAAAATCTTCATGTAATCTTGAAGTTGTTGAAGAAATTCATGCATTGAGACTCACTAGAACTACCGAGGTTGATTTGTTCAGCACAATGAGAAGAGATAAAAATGGATTTGGAGAAAAATGAAGATAAAACACTATCTTTTGATGACATTGTTGGCGAAAGATCGCTTATCCCCAAGTGAAGAAGAGATGAAACTTCATTTGTTGTCATTGTTAATGTAGTCAATGTAATTTCTTGTCATTCAGTTTTAAATTATGTATTTTTGGTATTTTCTTGTAAGCTTTTTAATTTGTGTGATTTTTGTTAAATAATTTTGATTTTTATTCTAATTATTATGTATTTTACTTAATTTTCTATATATCATGCACTTGTCTTTTCACTTCTATTTATTTGTCTTTCACCTTTCACTTTTGCAGTACCATGCACTTGTCTTTTCACTTTTATTTATTTGTTTTCCACTTTTTACTTTTGTAGTATCAAGCACTTGTCTTTTCACTTTTACTTTCGTTATTATTTGTTTGCATTATGTGAATTGTTTGGTTATCGAATGTCGATTATTTTCACCATCGTATAGGGCCCATCATTCACTCTCTATATATAACCCTTTATATTCTTACATCATATATCATCTCAAACTTATACTTATACCATCCAATAGTTTTACCCATTCACTTCTCAAATGTCTCACAAAACTAATCGTAGATAACGATTCAAATTTCGATTCTTTCTTCATCGAATTTGATGAATGGCAAGAATGTGTTGCTCATCGTAATCATCACATAGATCGTATTATCAAGGATCCGCTCATTAACCGTCTTAATTTGAATGAAGGAGATCCCACTCCTAGAGCTAGTAGAAGGTATTGTGAAAGGCAACGTGAGTTTGGTGAGGAGCGTTTGATGAACGACTATTTTGTTGAGAATCCAACGTATACTCCCGAGATCTTTTGGCAAAAATTTCGCATGCAAAAATCGATATTCCTCCGTATAGTGGAGACGCTATTGCCAATGACCAATACTTTCAACAAAGATCTAATGCCACAGGTTCTTGTACCTTTAATCCTTCTTTTTTATTTAATTTGATATCGCTTGATAAAAATAACTTAATGCCATAGGTAGACAAGGTCTTTCACCATTACGTAAATGTACTGAAGTTATGAGGGTGTTGGCGTATGGAACATCACTGATGTTGTTGATGGATACTTGCAAATGAGTGTAGTCACGATTCTCATGAATTTCTTAGAAGATGTCATTTCCTACTTGAGTTACAAGTACCTCGAGAAAGCCTAACAAATAAGATTTGGCAAGCTATCCCATATCGGGAACAACGTGGCATGATAGATCGTATTGACCGCATGCATTGAGATAAAAAAATTGTCCAAGTGCATGGTCCGGCAATATGCACAGAGCGATTGAAAAGCAACAATCACTTTAGAAGTTGTTGCATTATATCAAGGATACAAATATTGTAAAATATTGCGGATATATCGCAAAAGATGAGTTTGGGATATGGATATTAGGGGGTAATGTATATTTTCCGGATATCGTGGAAATATCGCAAAATATCGATATCGATATCGGTCGACCATAGTGTAATTTTTCTTGGATATCGTGGAAATATCGTAAAATATCGCAATATCCGTAAAAATCACAATTTTTTAATTATTTATAGAAATATTTTTTTGATTTTTATTATTTTTTTATACATAAAATATATATTCTTATGGTCATATCAATCAATTTTAATATATAAGACTGCAAGATTCCCAACTTTAGTGAATAATTTTAATTTTTAATTATTATTTCACTTGAATATCTTCATTTAATTTTTTTATATGATATATTGATCTATAAAAATAGTATAAATGTATATTCAAGGTATGAAAGCGAGACTCTCTTCACATCTTTAATAACTAGATGAGCTCCTGCGTATTACGCGGTATTTTCGTTAAATAAACTTTATAATATAATATATTATATATATAATATTTTCAAATAATAATATATATATTAAAATAATGTATGTGTATAAAAAAATTATAATTATAATATTAAATTGAAATAATGGTAATATTAATTGTATGACAATTCATGCTAGGGATTAGAATTATTATAATTATGTGAAAAAATTTACTATAAGATTTGTTTCAAATTTATTTTACAATTAATAAAAAAAAAAGGAGACGATTAATAGATTTTTTTATAAATAATTGGTGCATAAATATTACTCCGAATAATATATATATATATATATATATATATATATATATATATATATATCGTATATTTACAATAAATATCATATATGATTATATTAAGTTTTTTTATAAAAATTGATACAATCACAATTTTTCTTACATACATTTATAGGCTTAAATTAAATATAATTTTATGTTTAAATATTGTCATATGATAACACTTTTTAAATATAAAATAAATATTTAAAATTGTTGTGGAATGGATTATGGGCCGCGCCCAACAAAAAGTCAAATAAGCCCACGGGCAGCCCAAACATCCCGGCGCAAGGTTCGGGAAGACTTCGGGAGAACCGACCTGACTTCACCGCCGAGCAGAGCGGACAAACCAAGCAAGGCTGGTCGGAGAAGCCGGATCCGAAGAAGCCCCGCTACATGCAGACGAGGCCGACCAGAGGACTCCCGAGGCCGGCCGCGACCATCCGAAGACCCCAGCCGAAAGGTGGAATGGACGCTGCAGCCCCGGATGTCGAAATCGCCCTACAATAGGAATAAATCTCCCAACGGTGATCGCATTAAATGCCGACATTCCTTAGAATAGTAATAGTGTACTCTCGTTTGTCACCGGCCTACCGAGCAGCCCTTTTCTCAGACGGCGAGTGGGCCATCGCTATCTTTGTGTGAAGCCGTCGCCCAGCATTACTTAAGAATCCATGCATTAAATGCATGGCCCCTAATTTCGGGGATTCTAGGGCAACATTTGAGCCCTATAAATACTACCTCGGTGGCACAATAAACGGGTTACACAATCCACACTTTGCACGGGCCTAAACCACCCAAAGAATCGCCGTCTTCTTTATTGCTTTATCTGCATATGCATTTAACCATCCAATCATTCACATTAGCTACACATGCACATCAACAATCGATCATCGATCGCTACATTTATATTCTCATTATTGTTTAACCGGTATTCTCGTTAGCCACATCAAGACACCAATAATTACCGGTTACAACAATTAGCGCTAGAAGGAGGGTGTGAACTCATCTTCCTCACGAAAACCCGTAAAATCACTCTCGAACCATGACAAACTCGCCGTTCACCAACCGGGGAGGAGCCCATGCCGGAACGATCCTCACGACGGCGCGCGCATTCCCGACCCGCCGGTTCAAGGAGACACGACGCCGATCGTGGTTGGAGGGTTCATCGCCCCATCCCTCTCCAGAGTATCAAACTCCGGAGCAGATACGGACCGCGATCAAGCAACTCCGAGCCCGGGGCAGGAGCTTGAGGTGGCCAATCCTGGACCGTCGGCAGCCCACAAGAAGACGAAGAAAGGGAAAAGAAAAGTGGTGGAACGGGCCGCGAGCCGGTCACCCCAAGGTTCCAGTCTATATTTGAACGACTCGGTTCCTCCCTCCAACTTGATTTTGAGTCGGACTCCGAATCACAATGACCAAGGCGCCCGCTAAGGCTCAATCTCAAAGGCGCGCCCGGCTCCCTGCCACTGGTTCTTCGGGAAGAAAGGAGGCGTCGACTATGGGCCGGCTGGGTCCAGCTCCCGGTCTCGGTGCATGACCGACTTGGTCCACATCCTCTCGCCCGCTCCGAGCCGGTCAAAGATCCACGTGATTCCCTACTCGCCGCCATGCGAGAAAAAGATTGACGAGATGGCCGAGAAAATTGGCTCAGTGACAACTCTTTGAAAAGTCCCGAGGAATGAGCGGCTGTCATCGAGATTGAAGAAGCTCGGTTCAGCCCAAGATCCTTCCCCTGCACCCGGTATACGAGGGAAAAACGGACCTCGAGACTCACCCGAGCAAGTATAAGATCTACATGGTTGGTGAGGAGCTTCGGACGCCACCAAATGCGAGGCGATTCCCACCGAGCTTGGGCGAGCTAGCCCATAAATGGTACGTCTCCCTTCCCGCTCGTTCGATTCACAACTTCGACGAGCTCAGCGAAAAGTTTGCCTCTTACTTCGCCACTAAGATCCCGCGAGCCGAGAACCGACAAAGGTTGATGGGAATCCACCGAGGCCCGAACAGTCGGATGAGGCCTACCTCGACGAGGCTAGATGAGATACCGCTACCGAGGAACCGGTGGGAGACGAGCTGCAGCTCCACGCGGCCATAAGTGGACTTCGCCTGCATTCTCACATGTTCGGGCATATGACCAAGAAGTATCCGACCACTTATGCCGAGTTCCGCCGACGGGCAGGTGATCTCATTACCCGCCGAAGCTAATTTCCCAACGCCCAGGTGAAGTAGAAGCGAAGGAGCGTAGAGGAGGCGAAAAGCCCCCGACCAAGAAAGGACAGGGCGGCCACAAAAGGGGGGCACAAACGAGACTTTGGAACCTTCAAAAGGTTTGGCGAAGTTCCCCCAAGTCGAGAGGTGTTCCCAATCGTAAACGTGCTCGGTCAATCGCCCGCTCGGGTTTTCACTCCATCCAAGACTCGGGATTACTTTGCGAAGCCTAAGCCGATCAAGCTCGACCCTACTAAGCCAATTTCAGGCAAGTTCTATGCATACCATGAGTCCCGGTCACAATACCAGCCGATCGTGATCTTCTCCGCCAACTATGGAAGCTATATGAAGAGAGACAGACTTGATGCTTTCGTTAAGAAGTCTCCGCCCAGGAGACACCGAGGAGCGGGCTCCTCGCCGCCAGAGCCAACTCCGTAACGGCGGTCGAATGGTCCGCTGGCGACTCGCGATGACGAGCTCCCGCCCGCCCACGCGGCCGGATCGGCATGCTCCAAAGAGGGCAGAGCCTCGGGCCGGGTAGAAGTGTTCAGCCGGTCGAACCGGAAGAGAAAGGCTGAGATCGGGGCCATTGATAACATCAGCCTAGCCGTTTCCCTCGAGCCGGCCTGAAATCCACCGTGCTCGGCTTCTCCAACGCCGACAGGAAGGCATCCTTTGCCCGAAGAACGATGCGCTCGTGATCACCTCCACCATCCTCGGAATGACGGTCGACAGGATTCTCGGGTCGACAATGGGAGTTTTTGCAATTTGATCTTCAAGTCGGCGCTGGACCGGATGGGAAATCGACGAAGTACATCAAGCCTTATGACTTACAAACTGCGCGGATTCGGAGACATGATCGTGAATGCATACGGGAAGATCAAGGCGACGGTGGAGCTCGTTGACCACAAGGATGAGAAGGTTAGGATAACTAGACCAGTGGACTTTGTAATTGTCGACCAGCCGAACATGTATAACGGCTTCTTTGGTCGACCTTTCTTTGAAACTTTTGAGGCGGTCGCCTCGTCCTTCTTTTATTGTATCAAATTCCCCACCCCGAGGGAAATGTGGGAACCGTAAAAGGCGACCGAGAAAATGGCAAGAAAATATTTGAACTACCCGAGTCCAAATTTACTTTCTCGCTTTTTTAGATTCAAATTGCAATACTGCTCATGGAACAAGTTCCTCCGAGACCGACCAAGGTCGTAGACAAATGGAAGTCGACCGAGTCGACGACCGGACTTGGAGCCCCGCCCGGGTTTCGAGCCGCAAAGGCTAGATCTCGACCCAAGGGGCATCCCAAAGACCCCGAGGGCGAAGCTTAAAAGAACCGCACCGGTCGAGGAACTTGAATATATTCAAGTCGACCTAAACTAACCAGAGTTAGAAGTTGCTATTGGCTCGAAAATCCCTTCGTAAATGCGGGAAGAGATAATCGGCTTTTTAAGGGAAAGTGTGGATGTTTTCGCTTGGTCTCATCAAGACATGGTCGACATCGACCCCAAGCATGCCTGCCATCACCTAAAAATCGACCCAAGAAGAAGCCGGTCTCGCAAAAGAGGAGAAAATTTGGGCCGGAAAAATACGCGGCCTTAGCGAGAGGAGGTTAAGAAGCTACTCGACAACAAACTAATAGAGCGAGGCCGAGGACGAACCCCAATGGGTCGCCAACGCCGTGCTTGTGAAAAAGTCGAACGGCTCACGGAGGTTGTGTATCGACTTCACAGACCTCAATGCGGCGTGCCCAAAAGACCATTTCCCAATGCCACATATTGACCACCGGTCGACAATCTTTGCGGGGCACGAAATGATGTCGTTCATGGATGCCTTTGCGGGTACCATCGATACCGATGGCGTTGGAGGATATCAAGCACACCTCTTTTCTTACGAGAGAAGAATGTCTATTCGTGGTTGAGAATGCCTTTCGGCCTGAAAACGTGGGGGCAACCTACCAAAGGTTGGTCAACAAAATGTTTGCCGAGCAGATCGGCAAGACAATGGAGGTCTACATCGATGACATAATGGTCAAGAGCCTAAAGAAAGAAGACCACTTGCGGGATCTCAATGAGGCGTTCGCAATCCTGAGGAGTATAATATGAAACTCAACCCAAAGAAGTGCAGCTTTGGGATCGGATTCTGGAAAGTTCCTCGGCCATATAGTAAGTCGGAGGAATCGAGGCGAACCCCACGCAGATAAAAGCCATCCTCGACATGGACGAACCCAAGAGCGTTATACAAGTGCAGCGCTGACGGGTTGTCCGCGGCCCTCAACAGATTCATACCCCGCCTCGGGGACAAGAGCAGACCTTTCTTCACCACCATTAAGAAAGGGAAGTTCTCTGAGGAAGAGAGAGCAGAGAGGCCTTCCAAAAAGTTAAGGAATACCTGGCTAACCCTCAAATCCTCTCCAAACCAGCCTCCGGTGAAAAGCTCTTTTTATATCTCGCAGCCTCGGATTCGGCGCTCGCGCCGTCCTAGTCCGGGCCGAGGGGCAGCACATCTCCCAATATATTTTGTCGGCCCAGTGCATCGCACGACGCCGAGCTCGTATATACTCCCTGGGAGAAGCCGGCATATGCGTTGGTAATGAGTGTGAGAAAGGCGAGGGCTTAGTTCTTCGACCATCAAGTCGAAGTCCTCACAACCCTCCCGCTCGAGCAAGTGCTCCATCGGCACGACACAAGTGGTCGACTCCTAAAGTGGTCACCGGAGATAGCCCAAGACGGAATATCTTACTCCTCGAACAACAATCAAGGGGCAGGCCTCGGCGGATTTCTTGGTCGAGCCGACATTCCCCGCATCCGATCAAGGTAAACTTCCCCCTTGGAGACTATATGTCGACGGATCATCCACGTCCTCCCGCTCGGGGCCGGGATAGTATTAGTTGGTCCCGAGGGCCAATGCTTCACAAACGCTGTTCGATTTGATTTCCCGCCACGAACAATGAGGCCGAATACGAGGCCCTAATCGGGGGTCTTGAGCTCGCCGAGGCCGTTGGAGCCCGCCGATTACATATTTTCATGGACTCGCTGCTCGTCGTGAACCAAGTTAAAGGAGAATTTGAGGCTAGGGGAGAGCAGATGGCAAAATATCTAGAGATAGTAGCGGCGATGTGTGGGAAACTCCAACGGGCTCATCGAACAAATCCCGAGAGAGCGAGAATTCCCAGTGCAGATGCACTTTCCAAACCGGCAACCTCCGAAGGGGCCGCCGATATGACTAATATGGTTACGACGAGGCGGCTCCATTCGGCAATTCATAACCAATCAATCAACATGGTCGAGGAGGAAGGAGAAAATTGGATGACTCCGATCGTGGCCTACCTAAAAACGGGACTTTGCTGCAGAGGATAGGGTCCCAGCTGACAACTCGAGCTCGGGGGCGAGGTATACCCTAATCGATAACTCACTTTATAAGCGAAGTTTCTTCCTCCCTCTACTTAAATGCATCACGCCCGAGCAAGGACAAGTAGTCTTGGCGGACATTCACGATGGAATCTGTGGGAACCACGCCGGAGGACAAGCGCTCGCCCACAAGGCAATGAGACAAGGCTACTATTGGCTCACCCTCGGGAAGGACGCCATCGCATACGCTAAAGCCTGCCGCAAATGTCACCGATGGCACCGAATATCAGGTCGGCCCCGAGCAATCGAAATCCATCTACACCCCCGGCCATTCGCTCGGTGGGATATCGACTTGATAGGTCCTCTCCCGACCGCTCCCGGAGGCTGCAAGTACGCCGTGGTCGCCGTCGACTACTTCACAAAGTGGGCAGAGGCTGAGCCTCGAATAGGATCGACCGGCGGCGAGATCATCAAATTTATATGGAAGAACATCATCTATCGTTTGGTCTTCCCCACGTCATCACTTCGGACAACGGAAACAATTCGATGGGTTGGAAATCATGGAATTTTGTGAGAGGTGGAAGATCAAAAGGTTATTCTCCACCCCATATCACCCACAGTCCAACGGCCAAGTGGAGGCGGTTAACAAGATTCGAAACACATCCTGAAGACCAAGCTGGAAGATAAGAAGGGAAACCGGGCAAGCTGCCTCCCGACGTCCTCGGGCATACGGGACTACCACGAGAAACTTCAACAGGGAAACCCCTTTCGCCCTAGCCTTTGGCACCGAGGCGATCATACCGTCGGAAGTTGCCATCCCAACATTGAGAATCTCCACTCGATCTCCGACAATAACGACGAGGCCCGGAGAATGGATCTCGACATGCTCGAGGAGCGAAGGCTCATTTCAATACATAGGAATGCGGCGTATAAGCAGCGATCAGAAAAATACTACAACTCCAAAGTTAAGGCCCGCCAATTCCAGATCGGTGAACTAGTCCTCAAAAGGGTCCTCGGCCCCACCAAGTGGTTTTCGGCCCCAATTGGGAAGGTCCCTTCGAATATCTAAATGGCTATCTGGTGGAGCTTACGAGTTAGAGCATCTTGATGGCACGCGGACCAATACCCATGGAATGCATGCCACCTCGAGAAAATACTATCAATAGCTGCTCGGGTAGGTCGGTATAAAAATTTTGTACATCTTTCAAATGTAATAGTTATAGAATTGATAAATAAAATCAGTTTATCATCTCGAATTCTTTAAAATTACAAATCTCCCGATCCACCCGACCACGGCTCGCGAGTGGACACTGACTCCACAAGTCTTGTGAACAAGCGAGAACTTATCACAAGCAAGGGGGCACACCACCCCCAAATCCTCGTGACGAGCTCAGCTACGGCCGAGGTCAACGGGCAACATTGCTGCGAGGTATCCCGATTCCTGTGGGTCTCGGGTGTTCGATCCCTAACACGTGACCGACTCACGTAGGGTAAGACCCGCATGCGTGCACATTCACGATAGGGCAAATGAGCTCGAGCGGATTTTAATCCCTCAAAGAGCACCGGACAACGTATTGGGAGTCGTAGAAACCGACCAACCAATCTCGTAGGGATAAGACTCGCGAGCGGACACAAGCTCGACAAGTACCCTAAAACTTCTTCACCGAGTAGGATCCTTCGATCCGAAAAATTTTCATTCAAAAATTTTTCATCACAATTTTCAAAGCCGAGCCTCGCCTTGGGGGCCGAGCAGATTGTTGATCGGAAAAATTTTGTCGCAAAATCTTTTCTAACTTTAAAAGCCAAGCCTCGCCTTGGGGCTGACGGGCAACCCCTTTATCATGATTCCTACTTGATCTATTTTCTTATGTATTTAATGAACAGCAAAAGACATTCTAAAAGTAACACAAGGCGGTGAAGAGAGTTTTACAATCAAAAGGTGGCCGGGCCGAGTCAGCCATATAATCGGTATTTTCTAAGTACGGAGAGCAAGAATGAAGCCGAGAGAAGTAAAAGGAAATGCAGATTTCATTAATTACAAAGGTGCGGCCAATGGCCGAGTACAAAAATCCTAAACCCTAAACCCTAAACCAAAATAAAAACAAGAATTACAAGCTGCGGCGGGGAATCCAAGATATCCCTTGGAATCCAAGGTATCTATTAAAAAGAGAGATCAAGCTGCGGCGGGAGTCCAAGATATCACTTGGAGTCCAAAATATCTATCAAAAAGAGAGATTAACGGACCGAGAACGAGAGTTCAAGGTATCCCCGTTCCCCTCCAGCAACCTCATCTCCCGAGGCCGGATCCCCACACCGGTTCCCCGCCAGCTTGCTCGCCCGCCGAGGCGAATCTCCTCCGGCGGTTTCCCCATACCTTCAACCTGGTCCCCACGGACGCTTCAGAGACGCCTCGCCGGGAGGAGCAGCCGATCTGGCGAGGATACCAAGAAAGGTCAACACCCAACTCCACCAGATCCTTTATCCGGACGTAGAAGTCGAGGTGGAGCGGAGTGCTGATCGACGTAAGCCCGGAAGCGGCTCTCAAGGTAGGCAGATGGCATATTCTCCCTCCGACTCGTGCGAATGGCCTCGGCGAATACCATGTAGTAAGCAAACTCCGACACCGCAGCCGACGTCCTCATAGGGGTTAAATTCTAGCTCCCCCCCTCTCCGCCTCGGCGATCCCTTCCTCCAGTGGCGGCTATTCGGCGCCGAGCCTCCACCGAGTCCCGGACGGTCTCCTCGGAGGCCCGAAGCCGGCTCTCGAGGCCAAGCAATCAGTCGTCGGCTCGGCGAGCCTGGTTTCGAGCCTCCTCGGCAAAGGTCTGCACATCCAGGAGGCTGGCCTTCAGCCTCTCCAGCTCCCGAGCGGCCACCTCCTGCGCCTCGGTCCTCCCCCTGTTCAAGCCCTCGAGCAGGTAGCGGCAGCAGCCGCCTCCTTGTCCCGGCGGCCTCGGCCTCTTGATTCCGGAGGGCTCCTTCCAGCTCGACCACCCGAGCGGCTAGGGACTCCATCTCCCCAGCCGCTTCCGCAGCCTCTGCTCGGTGGAGGGACTCGATCGCCCGAGCCTCGGCTTCCTCTAAGGCCTTTTTGGCCATCTCGGCTGAGCCCGGTCGGCGGCGGCTGACGGACCTCTTCTTCCCGCTCAAGGCCGGCCCTCTCGGCCATCACAAGGGTCTCGGGCCGCCAACATTCGGACGGCCACGACGCCGCTCCCCTCGGAAAGGTAGCCACGGCCTCTAGGTCCCGATTCCAGGCCGCGGGGACATCTCGGCGGCTAACCGGAGGTGGGCCGGAAGAGAGGGCATATCCTCACCACGCGGGATGAAAGGAAGTTCAGCAGAATGTCCAGTGGAAAACGTCCTCGGTAAAGACTGAAATCAAAAATAATATCAAGAAAAGGGCCGAGAAGAGAGAAAAGACGAGGAATACTTACTCCTCAAATCGGCACCGATCGCGACCCATCCAGGTCCGATCGTCGGCATCCCTCTCGGAGTCGGGCAGCGGGAGGTCCTCCTCGGCGGCGGTGGGGGCCACGGGGGCAACTGCTCGAAACCCCCTCGTGGCGGGGTGATGATGTCCCTCCCGGCAGAAACGGCTTGGCGCGGCCGCTTCAATGGGGGCTCCCGGCCCTCCTCCTCGAGAGTTCCACCGGCCGGGCCGGGTCAACCCACCAGAAGCGCCGGAGGTCCCGGCTCCCACTCCTTCGGTGGTCGGGGTCAGCGCGGCGCCCCCTTGGTTGGGGCGGTAGGGAGCTCGGAGATAGCGAGGGGGACACGTCCGTCCACGGGAGCAGCCGGGGCTCCCTGATGGCGAGGTAGCAAGAGCGGAGGTCGGGGCGGGTTCCCGGATTACCACCCCTCCAGCGGGCGTGCGCCCACCCTCTTCTTCGCCTTCCCGCGACTCTTCCCCGAGGAGCACCAAAGCACGCTCGGCATTTGGTCCATCGGGCGGCGGGCGGGGAGGAGAAAATGGGAAAGTCGGGCTCTGCAAAAGAGAAGGAATCGGGACCGAGAGAACCTAAGACAAGAATGAACAAATAGAACAATACCTCGTCGGCTAAGATGCCACGGAAAGCTGAATAGTCGGCGCAACGGCGGGCCCCGGACTTGCTAAGAGCGTTGCAGTGGCGATCCGAGGCCGAACGAGCCGGAGCTTCTCCAAGACCAGACCAAAGTCGAAGTTTAGCTCCCCCTCCTTCGGGAACGGATAATCTGCAAAACAGGGAAATAAATTAGATCGACCCTTCACGGCTCATAAGCTAGGGGCAAAATCACCTTTCTTCTTCTCACGAAAAGAGGTGGGGACCGGGACTTCCCGAGGAGGGGAGCCAATCGCCGACCTCCACGCCCCAGACCCAAAACCACCTCGTCTTCCGGTCCTTGGTGGAAGTGATCCCCTCGATCACGACCTTCTTCCGGCTCTTGACGTAGTAGAGCCCTCGGTTGGCCGCCCGGGTCTTGTTGAGGCTCACCAAGTGAGTGACCTCCCCGGGGTGGGGTGCCGATAAAGCCTCAAGCACCCCATGAGGGTCATCAGCACAAAACCCGAAGCCACCCATTAGGATGGATCTCGGAGGGGAGCCACCTCCCGGAAGTTGAGCATATGGGACACATTGATGGGCGGGGGAAGCGAAGCCTGCACTCATGATGTCAACATTGGCGGCCACCATTCCCTCGGGAGGCTGGTCGGCCCTCTCGGTGGGATCGGGCGTAGAGGTGTACGTCGAGCGGGACTCGCCACCCACCCTTAGCCTATCCAGCTCGGCCTGGGTCACCGAGCTCATCCACTCCTCGGAGTTCACGGCCCGGGCGAGAGCCGGGCAACCCGGATCAATCTCCTCGGCCGGTCGGCGGGATTGTAGGGGTAGGCTGAAGGTACGCCCGAAATCAAATTCAACTGGGGCCCAGCCGATCCATAAACTCGGCCCACACTGAACCCGGCCTCAATCTCACGATCCTCTCTCCTCGACCAAGCGTCGGGCAATCTCCTCGTTCGTCTCCTCCCTCCAGTGCCCTATCCCCTTCGGCCAGAGAACCCTTTCCTCCTCTCCGTCGCCACCCCTCTCCTCTACGCGCTCAAGACCCATCTCGACCACTAGGTCGGACGAGGCCCTCAAAGCCGAGTTTCCCGTGCCTTCGCGGGAAACAACACCGGCAGAGGCCGCCACCGATGCCTCTCCGGCCTCCGCCTCACCACCTTGGCGGAAAACACGCCCAAGATCGTCATCGTCGGTGGGTCCGACACGATGGGACGACTCGCCCGACAACCCTTCCGGCGGTCCTACCCCCAATGCCACGGGATCCGAGGCACCACCGCGAGACCTCACCATTTTAACAATGACCACGTAAACGCGAGAAAAATGGAAGAGCACTTGCAATGGATACTTACCAACAAACGGGGCGTAAAAGACGGGCTCTAATCTCCGGAAGATCTCTTCAATGGGAAGGAAGCACTCGAAGACGATGGAGCGATCTCTAATGTGAAAGTCGAAAAGTTCAATAATGAAACAGAACCGCTATTTATGAAAGGCGGAGGGACTGTGTGAAATTAACTTTTCAAATTTAGGGTCCATTAGAAATATTTAAGTAAGTTATGACCGTTTGACGGACCCGTGTCGATCGCGCGTGCGGTACAAGCGCCATCATAGCCTATGCTCACGCGCGTATAGGCTGCCCCCATAGACCCTTCGCATTCCCGATTAGACCCGTTGCTTCCCGGCACGCTACCTTATCCGACGGGTCCCGAGAAACTCGGGTCCGACCAACACGCTGCACCACTGGTCGGTTTGGCGGCCCAGGTCGGCCTGATCGGATTGTCGCCTCGGCCCCCGGAAAAACCGAAGCCAAGGCGAGGGGGCAATTGTTGTGGAATGGATTATGGGCTGCGGCCCAACAAAAAGTCAAATAAGCCCACGGGCAGGCCCAAACATCCCGGGCGCAAGGTTCAGGAAGACTTCGGGAGAACCGACCGGACGTCACCGCCGAGCAGAGCAAAGACAAACCAAGCAAGGCTGGTCGGAGAAGCCGGATCCGAAGAAGCCCCGCTACACGCGAGGCGAGGCCGACGAGAGGACTCCCGAGCCCGGCCGCGACCATCCGAAGACCCCACCGAGCAGGAATGGACGCTGCAGCCCCGGATGTCGAAATCGCCCTACAATAGGAATAAATCTCCCAACAGGTGATCGCATTAAATGCCTGACATTCCTTAGAATAGTAATAGTGTACTCGTTTGTCACCGGCCTACCGAATAGCCCTTTTTACGTACGGCTAGAGTGGGCCGTCGCTATCTTTGTGTGAAGCCGTACGCCCGAGCATTAATTAAGAATCCATGCATTAAATGCATGGCCCCTAATTTCGGGGATTCTAGGGCAACATTTGAGCCCTATAAAAAGCGCCTCGGTGGCACAATAAGCGGATTACACAATCCACACTTTATGCAGGCCTAAACCACCCAAAGAATCGCCGTCTTCTTTATTGCTTTCTCTGCATATGCATTTAACCATCCAATCATTCACATTAGCTACACACGCACATCAACAATCGATCATCGATCGCTACATTTATGTTCTCATTATTGTTTAACCGGTATTCTCGTTAGCCACATCAAAGACACCAATAATTGCCGGTTACAACAAAAATATTTAAAGATTTATATATTAACTTATTTATTAAAAGTATACATATTGTGCAAGAGGTCTAAGGTTCAAACCTCTTTAGAAATATATTTTTTAATTATTTCCTATATTAAAATGTCACATAGATGTCATATATTAATTATAAATCAATAGGAAAATGACACATAGATTATTAACATATATATGCATTTAATAAGAATGTGACACCCCATTCAAATTAACATCATGACGACACCTAAGCAAAAACAAACTCCCTATTAGTAATATAGGGATATGACAAAGTCTACTATGAACAAAGGTTCATGGTGAAACTTGATCCATTTTAAAGAGTGTCAATTGTAATAATCAAGAATATTATCTATATTGCTAAAGAAATTCACCAAGCACCCAAACACTCTAAGAAATTTTCCAAGCCACCTTATAACTCCATAATTCGCTCCCAAAGGGTATCCATAATTCGTTCCCAAAGGGAATCGAACTCGGGTCTCCTACTAAAGTGAGGAACCCGGTGGTCGTGAGCTAAGCCGCTTGGTTTATTTTAAATTAAGGTTATTTCAATTGCATGAGAGATAAACTACTTGCAATACTAAGTATATCAATTATTCAAATTGTATTTTGAAGAAGGTGACGCCAATATTGTTTGGACAAAAATGACATTTCTACTACTATATATAAATCTCATAGGTCTTCATTTTGATATTAATTATATTTTATTATGTATATTTACTCATTTTATATTGCATTATGTATTATGTTGTCAATTATTTTGTGTCGCACAATATTTATATAATCTATTAATCATATGATTGCTTTAAATATACAATTTTATTGTAATTTTGAATAGAATATATGCATAATAATATGTTATAATAATTTACGTAATATCTCGTTAAATTTCTAAATTTTTAATAAAATTTTAATCATTTTTTTAATTTTTGTGATATCAATATGCGATATCGATATATCCTGCGATATATCCGTAAAATTAATCTTGCTATATCTATTGCGATAGCAATATTTTCATCCTTTCATTATATGAATTATGGATATGATATGTTTTTTTGGAACACCAAGTTCGTGCAATGATATAATATACTCCACCAATCTTCTCGTTTATTAAGAGGTTGGGTTGTGAAGGTTGTTAGTAAATATAGTCTAACATTTTACCCTAATTTTGCTATTAATTTATCACTTTTCATGTGGGTCGTATGATTTTGTAATATTACACTGAAATGTGCTAAAGTTTTTGCAAACTTAAATGTGTTGGGATTGGATACCACATTTAGGGGTGGCACCGCATATCGTATCGAAATTTTCAGCATATCGAGTTTTGGTATACCAAAAATTCGACATACTTAAATATAACATATCGTATACCGTGCCGAAATTTTTATGTACATCATATATATTGATCTATTGGTATACCGAAACATCAATATATTGTGTCATACCGTCTGATATTAAAATTATTTAAATAAAACAATTAATTATATTATTTAATATTGTATAATTCGGCATGGTACCGAAAATATTATTGTACCGACTTTCTAAATTTTTATTCCGATATCGCATTAAAATTTTGGTACGATAAGCATATCGTACTGAAAATTCGGTATTTTTCGTCACAACAACCTCGACATACTAATATTTTTGATATTTTATCCACCCCTAACCTCATTACACTGCTTTTGTAATACACTGTTTTTGAACATTTGTTGTAATTTTGGGATATTCTCTTCCTTATTTTAGTTGCATATTTAAAGTAGTTTTGATTACAATGGGTTTTGTTTCGAGTATTATTATTTATTTCTAATTTATTTGGGAAAATTGACAATGAAGGAAGAATAATTATAAAACTGATTTGTATTTATGTTGAATCAGTTGCATATTTTGCATTGCATTTGAATTTTTCGCAATTTTATTGAATATTTTGCAATTTTGTAGAAGTATTTACAATTAAATTGAATAATTTGCATTTCTTTTTGGCAATTTTGTTAAATGTTTTGCTGTTTAGTTGTATATTTTGCAATTTTGTATTTTACAATATATCTTGAATAATTTGTGGGAAGATGAAGATTATCATTAGTTTTCAAATTTATATCGGTAATTTTTTGAATTTGAATTATGTATTTTCAGAACACATAATTAATATTTGCTGACTTTTTGTAGCACAGTTTTAAAATTTTTGAATATTCAATTATTTAAATTTTTCTTACAAATTTGTTGCACTATTAGTATTCATGTTTTGCAGTTGCATTCAAGATTTTTGGAGATGTAACCTTAAGTTAACTGCAATTAGGTGGGGCGAAATTGGTTAATTAAGTACCTTTTATAGTTATCTGTAATGATTTTTATGGTGTGTAAGGGCATCCTCTAATTTACTTAACTAGTTTATTGGCCGTGCAATGCACGGGCCTATCGTGGGTATTCACTCGAATATATATATTTTTAACTAATTGTGAATTACATGAAATGGGTATTCACTCGAATATATATTTTTTTAACTAATTGTGAATTACATGAAATGTTAAACTAACCGTTGACGTATGATACAATTATAAAAACAACTTAATATATTTCATGTATAAATTCAGTATATAGATTCAATCTATTTCATTTTATAGAAATAACAATTTTCATATAACAATGATCCAAAAATATGTTTGTCACTCCACTCTTTTTTAAAACCAGTTTATTTCTCATAGGAATAAAAATTATCAATTGATTCATCTTTGTTCTTGGGAGCTATCGTTCTTTGTTGCGATTGTTTGTACATATCTTCTTAGTTGTTCTTGCAATTTCCGCAAGTCTATACCATCCTCTCGAATGCAATGCACATTGCCACCAACAATACCACTTAAATAAAATGTTTCTTTGTGCGAGATGGTTAAGAGTAGTTTAGATCAACAATGATAAAATTTCTCGAATAAAAAAAAACATTTGGAGCATTCATTTTATTTCTAAGTGAAAGAAATACACTCTCTAAATTATCAATATAATTTCGAACTAACAAAAGAATAGTAATCACTCAATTTAGCATTAAACCTTAGGTCATCTTTCAAAGAGCGTTTGAAGTTCCTTTTTTTTTTGATCGGACAAAGGGTGACTCGAACCCATGACCTTTAGGTCATAGGTAGTGGAGCTCTAACCACTTGAGCTATACCACTTCGTCGCGCTTGAAGTTCTTTTTGAGATGTCTTCTAAGGCTTGACTTCACTCTTCTTTGTCTCCCCTTTTATTTTGCAAAGACTCGATTTTTCTTGTCAATTTCCTCATCTCGCTTCTCTATTTCCTATTAGACAAAGTAACACCAATATAAATAATTTTCGCATTTAAAAACGATCAACTAAACTCTGAATGACCTTAATAATATTAACTCTTATCCCCAAACACATTAGATGTGCTCTAATCGTGCGAACAAAACAATAATAGAGCAACATATCTCATAAATGATATGGTTAATTCGTCTCAAAGTAAAACATTTACGGTTGTAATATGAACTTGAGGGGAAAGAGAAAAGGCTTCCAAAATATGCATAAATAACATAAAACTGTTCCGAAGTTTCGCCTTGTACTTAAAATAATTTTATGTTATTTATGGACGTATCATATATTGGAAAGGGATGATTCTTTTCGTAAAGTTTTTGATAACTTGAGTGACTCGACGAAGAGTTATTTTCGGAGTTACAGTGCAAGCCGAGTATGTGTCTATGATGCCAAAGATGAAACTCATAATCCATTTACAATGATTAGTTAAGTCTCTCTAATTATATATTATAAATACTAAATTAGACATTAAATTCATAATCAAACAAATTTGTATTGAGCTTAAATCCAGATTATAACAACACAAACAAGAAATTATTTCCAAAATACCCTATCCAATTTTCGATTCATCTTTTTATTTTTGAGCTTAAATCCAGTTATAACAACACAAACTTGATGAAATTATTTCCAAAATACCCTATCCAATTTTCGATTCATCTTTTTATTTTTTAAGTTTAAATTTCAGTACCAACTACAAGATAAGCTTTATGTCGCTCACAAAGCTCTAATTCATCAGCAAAAGAGCAAATTCACTATTAATCGGCACAATTCACGGCATAACTCAAATGATCATTAGTAACTCTAAAAAAATAAGCATATAAAAATAGAAACTACTCACATTGTATGCGACTCCAAGTTACTCAGCTTGGCTTATTAGCTAGAAGCTAGAGCCGATAACGCATTGGAATGGCGGTGAAGAGCGGCCCGAGGGCTTGCAGTTGGAAGGTAACGATCGATAGGGCTCGGGATCCGAATGTGGAAATCCGAACCGTAATCAACCTACTATGCGGTTGTTACGATGGATCATTTCCACGATTGCTCCTCGTGCGGCAAGCAGCTCTCACCTAACATTCTTCAAATTCATCCTCGACGGACTCCTTTGAACTGCGATGAACCGCTAGCCTTTTAAGAGACGCACATATAAATAGTGAATAAGTCTCGATTAAAAAATACGGACACAAAATTCTCAATCACAACCAAGAAGGAATACCATCAAATAAACATGTATCACTACAAAGACTAAATTAAACGTTCATTCGCTTCAATGGAGCGAACAAAAGAAGAAAGACAATTTTACGAACAGTTGGTGAGCGAACAAAACGTGAGCATTTGGTTCGCTTCATTTCCACGAACAAAACGTGGTTTCGACATCACAATCTATCCTTCATTTCACATAACAAAATTGAACGTATTTCAACCAATAACAATCTTACGCCAATTACAAAAATTCAATTGAAATAACAATTATAACGATCCCAAATAAGAAATGATTGAAGACGTAAAATTACAATAATATTTGTCGCCATAATCATTCAAATAATCAATTGAAGCCTACAAATCTAAATTAAAATTGGATAAATTGAACCTCCATCTGCATACGAGGTTGCAAGAGAATAAGGAGGAAATGAAAACACAATTTTCAAAATATTAGCAAAAGTTGTTTCCTTTACCCATAAGTAAACATAGTAAACATCAATTATTGTAGAGATATAGAAAACAACCGAGAGCAACCACACATGCGTAATTATATACACATAATGCAACCGAGAAAGATTAGATCAACAATTAAATTCTCCATTCTCAATGGCACCAAAGATCGGAAGAAAAATCGAGATCACATGTCGAAAAAAATATAATTTAAAATTAAAAATAAAATAAAAAAAAAAGGGGCGGAGGCGGGGACGACAGAGAAACAGAAAGTGGAAAAGATTCACCGAGAAGTAGAAGCTTCGAGTAGTTTCGTTGGGATCCATGGAACATTCCTTAGCATTGCATAGATCTCATCTTCGAGTGATTACGCCCAAGAAACTCCTTTATATTCTCGATCGTCTTCTTAATGCCGCTCGGAATCGAAACCCTACTTGTACCTCCCTTTACCGCACCGCTCATCTTCTTCTCGAAATCCCCCAATACCACTAAATTAAACGCTCATTCGCTTCCATGGAGCGAACAAAAGAAGAGAGATAATTTTACGAATCAGTTGGTGAGCGAACATAACATGAGCGTTTGGTTCGCTTCATTTCCACGAACAAAACGTGGTTTCGACATCACAATATATACTTCATTTTACATAACGAGAAAATTGAACGTATTTCAACCAATAACAATCTTACGCCAATTACAAAAATTTAATTGAAATAACAATTATAATGAACCCAAATAAGAAATGATTGAAGACGTAAAATTACAATAATATTTGTTGTCATAATCATCCAAATAATCAATTGAAGCCTGCAAATCCAAATTAAAATTGGATAAATTGAACCTTCATCTACATACCCGTGAAAAGCCGTTTGCAAGAGAATAAGGGAGTTTCATCTCCTTCTCAAAAGCGATAGCGAACTTCTACGGTGGGGAACAGAAGACAATTGTAATATGTAGTTGAGGGTAAAGAGAAAAGTTTAAGGCCATAAATGAAACGCTCCAAATTTCAGATAGGAAAATGAAGAATTTACGGAAAATGAAAAGGTAGAGGATATTGAGTTTTTCTTTTTGGACACATGGCGTATGAGTTGCCACGTGTCAATTTCTTAGAAGGGTGATTCTAGACATGCCCAACGGTTCGAACCGCCGGTTTCGGTTCGAACCGCGGTTTCGGTTTTGGAAAATCAAACCGGAACCGAACCGGCGGTTACACGGTTAAGGTTCCGGTTTTGAACCGTGATTCGGTTCCAAACCGCCGGTTTGGCCGGTTTATTAATTTTTTATTTTTTTAAATTTATGTTTGGTATTTTAATGTGCCAATTTATTTGTTTGTTTGTTACAACTTTGAATTTATTTTACATTGAAAATGAGTATTTTAACTTACAACTTAAAAATTACAATTATAAATTATTTTTTTAAATTAAAATATTATAATTTAAAAGTTACAACTTACTATTGAAATGAAATTGAAGTATAAATGAATTTATTAAAATAAAAATATTACAACTTATAACTTTACAAGTTACAATTTACAACTTAAAATATTGAAATTGAAATTTAAATATTAAAAGTTTACAAACTTACAAATACAATACATTACAAATACAAATTTAAAATATTGAAATTAAAATAGTACAACTTATAAAAAGAGTATAAAACTTGGAAGTATAAATGTAAGTAAATAGATATTAAGAAAGTAAGAATTAAGAATTTGAGATTTGAGAATGCTTGATAATTGAATTGAGAGAGGAGAATTGAGAGATTGGTGTAAGAATTGGTTTGGGATGGGGTGGTATTTATAGAAGTGTAAAAAATACAAAAAAAAAAAAATTAAAAAACCGCCCAAACCGCTGGTTTGGCGGTTTAACCGACGGTTTCGGTTAAACCGGCGGTTTGCGGTTTGCATAAATCTTGAATCAAACCGAACCGTAAATACACGGTTGCGGTTCGGTTTTTAAACCGAAACCGCCGGTTCCGGTCCGATTTTGATTTTTTTAACACCTCTAGGTGATTCTACTATTAGATACATAGATTGTAATGCCCTCAATTTTAATCCTTATTTTTGGACCTTATATATGTATCTATTACCTTATAAAGCTAAACTTAAAAAGTTTATATGGCAAAACCACATTCTTTTATTTCAAAATTCCTCTCTTTTCATTTATTTAAGTTTTTAAAATTAAGTTATTTCAAAATCCCTCTCTTCTCATTCATTTAATTCAAAATCCCTCTCTTCTCATCCATTTAAGTTTTTAAAATTAAGCTATTTCAAAATCCCTCTCTTCTTATTTATTTAAGTTTTAAAAATTAATCTCAACCATTTATTTATAATTTTTAGAATTTAGCTGGTTTTTGACGATATAAATCTATTTTATTTGCATTTAATTCAAAGTTTTGAATTTTTTTCTGAATTCATTAAGTCTAAATCTACATTTGAAATTGTAGGAGTCATAATTTATATTTAATTTATCATAATTTATGAATCTATTAATATTTTACAAAAATATAAAATTGAGTTCCTACTTTTAGGATGTATTTTAGGAGGAGGTTGAATGAATATTGTAATGATATATTTGAAAATATGATGTTTAATTTTTTTTTTTTTGAAAGGAAAAATATAATGTTTAATTTAAATCAAATCAATAACAGAATTAAAATTGAATTAATTACAAATTGATTCAAAACATATCAAATTGGTATTAATTATAGTCAAGTTTAACATTAAAGTACTAATCGATAATTTAATTTCTATAAATTATGCAACATATGATAGTTTATAATTTATTATCTCACAAATTTATTATTATTTCATTAAGTGAACATACAAAATCTACATTTAAAATTTTAAATGAATAATATAATTTTTAATTAACACTGAATACCATAAATATATTTAATTTATTTGGTGATATATACAAATTATATAATAGGTCAGAAAGCAAACATATATTTAATTTACGTTTAAAATTTTGAAATTTTAAACCAGGTTGTTCAATTTGTATTCATATATTTGAAAAGTGTATATTTAATTTATTTAATGATAATATTATACCTAGATAATATATATATATATATATATATATATATATATATTAATTTTAAAAATGTATATTTAAATTATTTAACATATATATCTATAACCTTATAAAACTAAACATAGGAAAGCTTATGTGGCAAAGCCACATTCTTCTATTTCAAAATCTATTTCCTCTCCTTCATTTAAGTTTTAAGTATCTCGATCCATCAATTTTATAAGTTTTAATCTCATTCGTCCATTTATTTATATATTAGTCTATAAATTATGAGAGAGATATCAAATCTACGTTTAAAATTTTGAAATTTTAAATCAAGTTGTTCAATTGTATTCAAATATTTGGAAAGTATATATTTAATTTATTTGATAATATATATAGATTATATAGATATATTTAATTTATTTGATGATATATACAAATTATATAAAATATGTGCGTAAAGCAAACGTATATTTAATTTATTTGGTGATATATATAGATTATATTAATAATCTGCGAAAATAAACATATATTTAATTTATTTGGTGATATATACAGATTATATAGATAGTCAATGTAAAATCTATATTTAATTTATTTGGTGATATACACAGATTATATAATATATATTTAATTTATTTTGTGATATACACAAATTATATAAGTTAATTTATTTGGTAATATATAGAGATTATGCTATTTTACTATTTTTCTCTTCCACCTTTTTTTCGCTCTATAATTTAAATAGATTATGTATTATAATTATTTAATTTTTTTATTATATACGTAACATTTATTTCATTATCCCGCGAATTTCATGACCTAATACTAGTATATATATATATATATATATATATATATATATATATATATATATATATATATATATATCAATAACCTTATAAAGTTAAACCTAGGAAAGCTTACGTGGCAAAGCTACATTCTTATATTTTAAAAATTATTCTCCTCTCATTCATTTAAGTTTTAAGTATTGATCTCATCTATCAATATTTATAAGTTTTAATCTCATCCATCCATTTATTTATATATTAATGTAGGGGCACTCTTGTGTGAGACCGTCTCATGCATGAGATGGACATGAGATGTAGTCACTTTTAATAAATTGTTATCACTTTTTTATAAATTGTTATCACTTTTTCATAAATTGTTATCACTTTTCATTTCGATTATCACTTTTATACTAAGTTATATCACTTTTTTAAAAGTGATAACAATTTATTAAAAAGTCGATTGTTCCTCATGCATTTAGACGGTCTCATACAAGTTTTTACCATTAATGTATAAATTAAATCTACATTTAAAATTCCCACACCTACAACCCTTCTACCTTCTGGGGATGTTCCGTCGAATACCACCCAATTAGCTTACTCTTTAAACACCTCTACTCCAAATGATATCCCTACTATTACTCCAACCCCATGTTCCCCTCCCCTGGATTATCCACTCCTACACTCTTAAAAGAATCTGATAATCTACCACTTATCCAGGTTTCAAATCCTCATGAGCTGCCGTCAATCCAAAATGATTTGGCGTCAAGTATTGATGTCATCACTGTTTCTTTTGGTGAAAATATTTCTGTCTTTAACATTGCCCCCAAAACTCTAATCCTCTCTTGTCCTCACTTTCTCTTTCTACATTTGTGGTCCCTGGCAGTATGTCTATACCCTGTTCCGCTAGCCCTAATAATCTCTCCTCTCCCATTTCCCACCTTTCTAGCACCGAAAATGATAATTCAGACAAGATACATCTTAACCCTAAACGTATTTCATGGAAAAGAAAGGCTCGGGAAAAGGGTAAAACTCATCTCGTTTGCTTACCCAGGCGAAGGAAGGGGTGGGGGCAAACGTGGTCCTCGTGCCCTGTTGGATTGCATGGAGATCGATGAGTTAGAACCGGTTTCTAAGAAGAATAAGTTTGATTCCGTTTCTAGTATTGTTACTGATTTCACATCGGCGGTGGGTGCTCCGAGCTCCACCGCCGGGAGCAATGAGTTGCATCGGCCGGAATCGCCGGGGCTTGGGAACCTCCGGAAAGTTCCTATTTTAAAATGAGAAATCGTCAAAAGTGTCCCCGCTTTGTTTTCTTGTGCGAAACAAAATTGTTAATTAGGGAATTGAGCTTCTTGGGCAGGAAGTTGGGGTTTGACTCTTTCTTTGGTGTTGATTGCGATATTGACAGAGGGGGACGTCGTGGTGGATTAGTTCTTCTTTGGAATCGACTATCAACATCGATATTAAGTCTTACTCTAGCTATCACATTGATGCACTAATTCGGGATGATAGTAGTTCCGAGTGTTGGAGATTTTCGGGTATCTATGGTCAGGCAGAGGATCGGTTCAAATGGCGGACGTGGAATTTAATAGACACTCTTGCTGTTAATAACACGTTGGCTTGGGTTTGCTTGGGTGATTTTAATGAGATTCTTTTCAACTCGTAGAAAAGAGGTGGTAATGTGAGGAGGGAATCACGCATGGCTGATTTTAGGGAGTGTCTGGAGAGAAATGGGCTTTATGATTTGGGTTTTTTTGGGAACCAATATACATGGTCGAACCAACAGAGTGGGCATAACAATATTCAAGAACGGCTGGATCGTGTCGTGGCCAACTCGATTTGGATGACAAAATTTCCCTGCTATGGTGTCACTCATTTGGCTCGCTTCCTTTACGACCATGCGCCCTTTTCTTGAATTGGAAGCCGCCTCCGATTGCTCGTGCTAGAAGAAAGAAATCGAAGCTTTTAGATTTGAAGAGAGATGGCTCCAGAAGATATGTGTGGGGAGATTATTAAGCGCACGTGGGATCATGGTGGTGTTTATTTGGTGACAGATTTATCTCGCAAAACTTCATCGGTGCGAGATCTCATTCTTGGATTGGGACAAGATTTATTTTAGCGGGATTCCTAAAAAAATTGAGTCGGGGCTAAAGGATCTTGAGAGACTCCAGGTCTTTATCCTTCGGTGGAAAATATACTAGAGATACGATTGTTGGAAAACAAGTTAGCGGCTCTTCTTCGTAAGGAGGAAATCTTCGGCACCGGAGGTCGCGTATTTCTTTGGATGAAGGAGGGTGATAAGAACACGAAGTTTTTTCATCGAATTGCTAATGGTCGTAGACGGCGGAATCAGATTGAGGAGATCACCGATGAAGAGGGTGTTAAATGGGTTGAGGAAGAGGATATCGAGAGGGTCTTCGAGCTTTACTATGCAAATTTATTCACCTCTCAAGGAAATCTTGAGATGACAGAGGTGTGGATGCGGTGGATCATTTGGTTACATCCGATGTGGAGGCCTCTTTATCGCAACCATTTTCAAGTGACGAGATTAAGACGGCTCTCTTTCAAATGTTTCCAACCAAGTCCCGGGTCCGGACGGTATGTGCGCTTTATTCTATCAAAAATTTTGGAGTACTTGTTGGGCCGTGATTAGTAGCTGTCTTGATGTTTTGAATGGTGGTGTCTGCCCCTCCTTTAAATCATACCTATATTGCTCTCATCCCTAAGAAAAAGACTCCCGAAACCCCGGCTGATTTCCGTCCTATTAGTCTTTGTAATGTTTCCCTCAAAATAATTACCAAAGCTATAGCTAATCGGCTAAAACCTCATTTATCTTCCATCATTGATCCTTGCCAATCTGCCTTTGTGCCCGGTCGTCTTATAATCGATAATGCGTTAATTGCTTATGAAATTTTTCATTATATGAAGCATAATAAGGCTGTTTCTAAGGGCACTTTTGCTTTCAAACTTGACATGAGAAAGGCGTATGATAGGGTTGAGTGGGATTATCTTGAGGCCGATCTTCGAAAAGTAGGGATTCCCTCCTCTTTGGTTGATACAATTATGCGTTGTGTCCGAACCGTATCTTTTCTTTGTCTTGATTAATGGTTTTCCTACTTCTTCCTTTTTCCGTCACGGGGATTCGCCAGGCGATCCTCTATCACCATACTTGTTTCTTTTACGTACTCAAGCACTTGCAGTCTCATTAGGAGGAAAGTGATGTCGGGCGCTCTTCATGGTTCGAAAGTTTGTCGTGGAGCTCCTGCAATTTTGCACTTATTCTTTGCCGATGATAGTATTATTTTCGGGAGGGCAAATGTTCGCGAGGTGAATGTTCTTAAGCAGACACGAAGACATATGTGGTAGCCTTCTGTCGGTCATAAATCGCCAAGTCGGATATCTGCTTTTAGTGGTGGCATTTTCGAGGGCGAGCTAATGATCTAGCGGCTTTGCTTGGGGTTAATAAAGTTGATCAACATTGTGTTTACTTGGGTATCCCAACAAATATGGGCCGGTCAAAGGAGGCAATCTTCGTAGTATTGGTTGACAGAGTTGAAAAGAAAATTAAGGACCTGGAAGAGTAGGTCTTTGTCTCAAAGTGCAAGCTCATTCTCCTTAAATCAGAATCAATCTATACCTACTTACCTCATGGGGTTTTCCGGTTGCCGAACAATATTATTATGAGAATTATTGCGGCTATGAGCAGGTTTTGTTGGGGACAAAAACACGATGAAAGACGGGTGTACTTGGGTAGCTTGGAAAAAACTTAGCCGCTCTAAACGTGATGGCGGTCCAGGCTTTCGTGATCTCGCAGCTTTCAATAGAGCTATTCTAGCGAAACAAGGTTGGAGGATTATTCTAATCCCGAGTCCCGATTGCAAAATTATTCAAGGCTAGATACTATCGTCATGGGGATTTTCTTACGGCTCGTCTGGGTTATAACCCGAGCTATACCGGAGTAGTATTTTGGAGGGTAGGAAAGTCCTTGAGAGGGGGCTGATTTGGTCTGTGGGTAATGGTCGAGCATTAAGGTTTGGGAAGATCCTTGGATTAGTGATGGAGGCAATCCATTTGTGCAATCATGCGAGGAGAGGCTCATGAAGCTTTGTTTGTTCGGGATCTTTTGAAAGGTGATTATAGTGGGTGGGATATCGACATTTTGTTTGCTAATTTTTCTCGTTCAGAAGCAATTAGGATTCAACGCCGCCTTTGAGGAGGTTGCATGGGCCGGACTGCTTGCTTTGGAACTTTACAAATAATGGCATCTATAGTGTCGAGATCTGGCTATATGCAAACAGCTTGTTTTCGACAAATCCGAGGATCTTGTGCGTGATGTGAATTGGTCGTGGATCTGGAAGCTAAGGGTGCCGCCAAAAATTCAGGTTTTTGCATGGCGTTGCATGAATGATATTTTACCGGTTGTGCTAACCTTGTTGGAAGATTCGTGGATGTGGATCCTTTTTGCAAGAGATGTGGTTCGGAGGTGGAGGCGTAGAACACGCCTTAAGGGATTGTAAGTGGGTTGCGGATTTTTGGGCATCTACTCTTTTGCGGTTGCGCTTGGGTGAGGCCTGGTATTGAGGATTTAACTTTTAGTGATTGGGTTCTCGGTGTGCTTCGTTCGTTGGCGGCGGATCTTCACGACCTTTTTCACTTTGTTATGGATGATTTGGTTTGCGAAATAAACTCTATTTTGACAACTGGAGTTAAGGGGTGAAGTTACATTGGTTAAAGTGCAGTGCTATTGTTTCCGATTTTGATAATGCTCTAGCTAGATCGGAAAGGGTCTTTTGAGGCAAAATAGATGTCCAGGAAGATGGGTGCCTCCGAGTCGGGCTGGGTAAAAATCAATTCGATGCATCCGTCTTTTGATGGACGTATTGGTGTTGGGGCGTGGCTCGTAACTCGGAAGGTGTCGTCTTGTGGTGTTTTTCGGAGCCCATCTTGCATAGTTTAACGGTAGATGCGCGGAAGCCGTGGCTTTGCTCCGAAGTGTGGAATTGGCTCTTGCTCATCATCTTGATCGTGTGGTTTTTGAGGTTGATTCCCGTGTTTTGAGCAATCTTTGTTCTTTTCCCCAAGGCTGACCTCTCTATTTTTGGCACTTTTGTTGAGGAGATTTGCAGGTCCATGAGTGACCTGGTTGATGCTAGAGTTTGTTGGATCCAGAGAACAGGGAATAGTGTTGCACATAGCTTGGCTTCTCTTGCTTTTGAAAGTGAGGGGCCTTTATTTTCTGTTTCTATCCCTGATTCTTGTATGAATATTATGTCTTTGAGATTGCACTTAATAACATGAGTTCGTTTCCTCGTCAAAAAAAAAAAAAAATCTACATTTAAAATTTTTAAAATTTTAAATTAAGTTGTTCAATTTGTATTCAAATATTTGGAAAGTGTATATTAAATTTATTTGATGATATACATACAAATTATATAGATATATTTAATTTATATGATGATATATACAAATTATATAAAATGTGTGCGTAAAGCAAACATATATCTAATTTATTTAGTAATATATACAAATTATACAAATAATATGTAGAAAACAAACATATATTTAATTTATTTGGTGATATATACTTGATTATATAAATAGTTTGCGTAAAATGTATATTTAATTTATTTGGTAATATACGGGTTATATAGTGTATATTTAATTTATTTGGTGATATACACAAATTATATATCGTATAGTTAATTTATTTCATAATATAAACAGTTATGTATTTTTCTCTTTCCATCTTTATTACTCTATATAATTTAAATAGATAGCGTATTATAACTATTTAAATTTAATTTTTTTGTTATATATATATATATATATATATATATATATAGAGAGAGAGAGAGAGAGAGTAGTTGCACCACTATTTTTTTAAATACACCCTCTTTTAATTTCTTTTTTTATAGGACGTAAACAAATAAAATGTCAATAATATCCTTTTAATTTTCTCCCTCATTGTATTTTTTATCAAATATACACGATTATATTAAAAGTACACTTAATATAGAGTTCAAGATTACATTAGATTCAGTTCTTCTATTTCACCGAACAACTAATTAGCACCCTAGAACCAATCGAGGATTATGCCCGATCCTCCCGAAAGCAAACTCCATGCAACTCTTCTCCTTATTATAAAAACCAGCTCCGCAGTCTTAGTTGAAGAATTTTGGAGGGGTTTAGCACCCGATCTCGAATCAAATGTTGTTCTTGACGAAGGACTTGAAGAACTCGAACGAGAAACACCGATCGGAGAGGTTTAACACTTTTATTGATGTTAGTGACAAAGTGGTTTAACACTCATGTCACAACAACAAGATTTGTCTTTTTACTTTCACTAATCCTTACATTTGAAATGTTCGTGTTGAAGACCTATAGAAGTTATTTATAAGACAGTGTCAGGGCGAGATCCGTGGATTATGAAATCGGGGACGATCGATAGATAATTTAAAATTATTTTGTACATAAACATTGTCTTATATTTTAAAATGCATAAAATTAGATTAAATCTACATATAATAAGATATTTCATAGAGTTCAAACAAAATTATACTAATTAGTAGTTACAACTCGAAGTTCGACGAGTCTTCATTTTCTCGGAATCGATCCATAAAATCTTCATCGGAAATTTGTAGGAACACATTTTTCTCAATGAGTGACCAAACAATCATTTAACAATTGATCACCCATGCTATTTCGCAACCTATTTTTGACATAGGTCATTCCCGAAAAAACCCTTTCCACACTGCAGAGCAAGCTGGAAGAATCAACACCAACTTGATCAAAAATAAATTATCGGGTATGTCATATGCTTTTTGGTTTTTACAAGCATCACCGAAAGGGCACCAATATCATCCAAATCCTTAAATCTATCATCTTTTTGCAAATCTTCGATAAATATATCAAGTTGGTATTCAAGAGACATCGATCAATACCCAAAATTTAAATCTCAACTATTATCTATTTGCATCTTTTCAATAATGTATGAAATTGACATTCAAGAATCATAAAATCAATACCGAAAATTCAGATGGATAAAATGTGGCAAGTTTAAGTATTTTCTTCTTATCATAAGAAGAAAAACCATCTTGAGGACTTAAGCAAGTCATGCATTTAAGCAATTCAGAATTAACCTCGTCAAAGCTCTCATTGAGCTCTATAAGTTGCAAATCAATCACCCCCATAAAAATTTGAACCCGAAAATGTTGAAGATTGGTCTCTTGTTGAACAAAACGTCTTGATCTTCCTAGTGGCATATAAGAAGCACCCATATCGGGAACAACAATATTATATTTATTGCAAAATAAAGTGACCTTATCCAAAAGAGTTTCCCATCCATTATCTCTTGTTTGTTGCAACAATTGTTTAGCCAATGAAACTTGAGTCATGGCATTAACAATATTTTGATCTTTTTTTGTAAAGCAAGACACAAATTATTAGTGTATCCAAAGATAGTCACCATCAAGTGCACCATAAAAATAAAATCAAATGACTCGAATGAGTACAAAATGACTTGAGCTTTAATCTTATCTTCCGAACATGAAGCATTCTTCCCAATCATCTCAAGTACCTCAACTATTGTTGGAAAGATGTTGATAATATTCAAAAGAGTTTTATAATGAGATCCCCAACGAGTATCACCAGTCTATTCAAACCTAACTCTTGATTCAAACCCGATCCACTCTCAAGTTCACCGATTCCAAAGCATGAACAACTTTTGAGCTTGAATTACTCGAATCATTTCTCTTCGCTTACAAGAAACTCCAATCACATTCAACAAGCATGCAAGTGTTTCAAAAGCCAACTATAATCATTATTTTTTCTAGCAACGGCAACCAATGTTAATTGAAGTTGATGAGCAAAACAATGAACATAGTAAGCACATGGAGTATCATTCATGATCAATGTCTTAAGACCATTTATCTCACCTTTCATGTTACTTGCCCCATCATACCCTTGACCTCTAACTTTAGATGGACTCAATGAATGCTCCATAAGCAAAGATATTATTGCATTTTTAAGTGACATAACAGTGGTGTCACCAACATGTACAAGCCCAAGAAATCGTTCAACTATCATTCTTGTTTTACCATTAACATAACGCAAAACAAAGAGCTAGTTGCTCCTTTTGAGACACATCACTCGACTCATCAGCCAAAATACAAAAGTAGTCATCACCAAGTTCCTATATAATGCGCTTAGTTGTATCTTTAGCACAACAATTGATGAGATCTTTTTGAATTGTAGGAGACGTTATTTGACAATTGCAGGGCATTTTCAAAAGCTACTTTCTTAACCTCATCATTATGTTCCGCTAACCACCTCAAAAGCTCAAGAAAATTCCCCTTACTAATTGACTCTTCGCTTTCATCATGTCCACGACATGCCAACCCTTAGCGTAAAAGAAACCTCAAACAAGCAAGTGAAGCTTTTAAACGGGTGGCATATTCACTTCGAATCGTATCACTTGCATTATCAAAAACATGAATAATAGATTTTTCTTTCGAGTCTCTTAAATTCACATATTTTTCATAAGCAATATTATGAGCACTTTTAACCCCACCAACATGCTTCTCAAATCTATATGGTTTATTCCATGCTCTAAATCCCCATTAACAAATGCATCTCCTACAAGACTAATTCTAACATCATTCTTGAACAAGTAACAAACAAAACAAAATGCTGCATCTTTCTCAATACTATATTCAAGCCAATTATATTTTTTAAACCAACAAACGCTAAATCTGCGCATACCTCCTACATCTCTTCGAGGAAATTCGTGAGTTTTGGTTGACAAGGCTTCTTAAGAATATATGATCTCCTCACGGCATTTCTTTGATTTGGAGCATAATCCATTATGTTTTTTCTTTTCCCGGATCATGTGGGAGAAGTTCCACATCATATAACAATTCTTCCTCTTGTGATGGTTCACTAAAAGCACTTGAGTTCTCCAATTCCACAATATTTTCTTGAGATTGAGAGGAAGTAAAAGGAAACTCACTAACATTGGGAGAAGGAGCATCAATACCTCTCGATGAAGAACAAGAAGTTCCTTGAGATTTCATCGCCTTAAGCATAAATTGCCTAAGGTCGGGTTGCTTCCCCATAGTCTTTAATTTATTTGGATTTTTTGTTTCATCCCCCATTTCCTAATTAAATTTGTAATACAAATTAATAATACATTAATTAATAATTACAAGCCCTAAATAAATCAAAAGCTCTAAATAAATAAATAAAAAAACCCTAAATAAATCACATGTTTTAATCTACCAAGTACCAACAACAAATATTGTCATATTACAATTTACAAATTTAACACAATAAATTTCAAGCCATAAACTATAAATATATAATATCATTAAATAATCAATAAAATAGAAAAACATTATAAGTCTCAATCTATAAACAAACAATACAATTAATTAAATAAAAATCTAATTTAAAAATAATTAACTAACCAAATGTAATTAAAAAAAAGCAATAAAAAATTACCTTCGTACCTTGCCGCCACCGCCAGAGTGTCGCATGAAGAAAAGAAAGGAAGAAGTGTAGTAGTGCACTATATGCTTACCTTCATATATTTTGGTGGTGTATGGTGAATTGAAGGCTTGAAGTTGGTGGGACCGTGAGAGAGAGATAGGAGAGAGGGAATTTGGAAAAAAGGCAGAATGTAAGAGAAATGTGGTTTTTAGAAGCTTCTCATATAAGCTTTGAATTGAGTGTTGACTATTAAATAAAATATAATATATATACGTATATATAGTAAAAAAATTTGGGGGACAACCGTCCCCCTTGTTCCAACGTAAATCCGCCACTACAGTTACAACTTACAAGACAAAAAGAGTGGGGAGTTGAGGAAAACATGAGGAAGTTACAAGCATTTGCTATATTCTAGGAAGATGTGAAAGTTATGTCTTGAAGCGCTTTTTATGTCCAAAATATCTATAACTATGAGGTCGCTATAAAGACATAAATTAGAGATTGCGAGAAACACAATTTAGCGCTATCTATTGGCATAGATTATTTGAGTTATTGTCCGTTTCATCTCAATTTTGTGTTTTGTATATGTAGACCAGCTTTGGTATAACATCTTTATGCTTTCACCGATTTTATCACTTAAACGATTATTAGTAATATTTCACCATATATAAGACAATATAAATTTATTTATAGCAAATTTTCTTGTATTTGTGCTATAAAATGTTGGATTCTTAGGTTAATACTTGTGTAATTTATGTGGTTATGACTAATTTACATATCTCTAATGAAACTTGTGTTTATACGTTCTTTTAGGAAAATTCGATGAAATTGTGAAAGTGAAATACGGGATGATAAAAAGTCAAACCAAGGAAAAGGGGATCACAACAAAAAAGAATAGAGTCAAACAAGTCAAAATTGCTGAAAAAATAAAAAGTGTTAAAGCCCGATGTGAGCCCAACCAGATCGGCCGAGCTCGACCTCGCCATTCTTCCAGAGTGTTTTCAGCTACTCGACCGATTGACAGAGTAGTTGAGCCCGAGCTCGACCAGATCAATCAAGAAATGCTTAAAAAGTGTTGAACTCAGCCCGCAGCTCGAGTCGAGCTCCTAAAAAAATTCTGAAAATATAATTTTTTACCTAGATTTTCGTGTCCACCTTCCCCAAAGATATAAATTGTAACGCCCGAATTTAAAAATAACATATAATAGCTAAGGCGCTACCAAATTGACTCCATTAACTCAATTAAAGAGAAAATTATAATTGAATAAACGGGATTTATTACAAAATAATCATTTGAGATTTACATTGGAAAATAATGTAAAATAAATTACATGCAACCATCGCCTCGTGCCCGCTCGAGCTCCTTTGACTTGTAGAAAATCATAAGCGTAGGGGGATGAGTGTTTGAAAATACACCCAGGTGAGGGAAACATCAATGATTGCACGCTTAAACAACATTCGTAAGCGGTATATGATATTTTCATATATAAAGCTCATGAGAACATTTAATGCTTTATCGGATAGTACGGGCCATTACCCGGCTTGAACATTATACGGGCCATTACCCGGCTTGAACATTGTATGCGGGCCATTACCGGCTTGAACATAATATGGGTCATTACCCATCTTGAACATATACACGGGCCATTACCCGGCTTGCACATAGTACGGGCCATTATCCGTCTTGAACATTGTACGGGCCATTACCCGGCTTGAACATAGTGCGGGTTATTACCCGTCTTGTTTAATAATGCAATTTAACATAGCAATCATAACATTGAATGTTAAACTCGATTAAGAGTGGAGATTGCCCTCACCTTAAAAACAAGAATCGCAACAAATGATGCAATGCAATACCCCTTTAGTGATCCTCAATTCCTTGATAACGCACAATCTTAATAGTCTCAAGTTACTCCTCATATCCTACAAATAACATATACTCTTAATAATCTCCAAATTCAGACGCTACGAGCGATTAACAAACTAATTACGATTCTATAATCTACAAGTGGATACGAGCATTTTAATATATAATACCACAATTAATGAAGATCGAATACTTACCAAAATGCTTTTCTCTCTCCTTCTCTCTCTCTTCTCTCTCTTCCCTCTCTTGCGCCATTCTTTTCCCCTTTCTTTTTTTCTTTCTTAACTTTTTCTTTCCTCTAATCTTCCTATCTATCTAATGCCACCGCCTTCCATTCTTCCTATCTATCTAATGCCATCACGTCCAAACTTACTAGGTAAGTTATCTTTTTAATATTATTATTATTATTATTATTATTATTATTATTATTATATTACTATAATTATATAATATATTATATATATATATAGTAAACACACACCCCACACTTCGCGCAAGACACACACGATTATCTATATATATATATATTATATAATATTATAAAATATAATATATATTATATTTTCTATTTTAAATAAAATTTATATAATTTAATTAAAGATTAATTATTAATATTAATACTCAATTTACCAAAAATTATTATATACAAATATAAATAATTCACGTAATGATTTTGGGATATTATAATCTACCCACCTTGTAAAAATTTCGTCCTCGAAATTCGCTTATAACTTAGATCATCACAACCTACTTTCCATGCTAGATTATCCTATAAATTATTTCTTCATCCTTTAAACTCCAAATGTGGTTCACATCTATACCATTAATCCTTATTTAGGGAGTTAACACAAAATAATTTCTATCACACAATGCATAGATCGCACTACATTCATCACTCTATTTTCCTCATACTCAATACTAAATGGTAGCTCAATTGCATAATAATTATTACACCATAATCCAAGATCCATATCAATAATAAATTTCATTCTTAAATTATTACTCCAAATCTAAACCACAAAATCATAAGTCACCGCATATGCACTACAAATTTCATTCCTAAATTATTGCTTCAAATCAACCACAAAACCTTAAGTCATTGCATATGCACTACAAATTTCATTCTTAAATTATTGCTCCAAATTTAAACCACAAAAATATAACTCATCGCATACACGCACTACATATCAATATACCAAGCATAACCACACACGCTCACGAGCACACGCTGCCGCGGTTCAATGGCTCACATGGCGGCGATCTGCATAGTACATTAACCATAGTGCTATCATGCGAAATAAGGTAACTAAAATCAATCTTATAGTCCACTACGTATCCCATATCAAGCAACTTATAATTATCTAATGGGGTACACATGCATCAAAAATTGCAATTAAATTAAAAAAAAATTCTAAACCCATAGTTGTATTTAAAGCCAAAATTTTAATAAACTGAACATAATGATATTTCATACCTTGTGGAGGTCAGTCGAGACAGGAAGATGGAAGCAAGTAATTTACAAACTATCTTTTAAAAGAGAAGTTGACTTATGATTATGAAGTAAATGATATTTTTTTATCAACAACAGTACAGAACCGAAATGCTCTCGATACCATTTGTAACGCCCGAATTTAAAAATAACATATAATAGCTAAGGCGCTACCAAATTGACCCATTAACTCAATTAAAGAGAAAATTGTAATTGAATAAACGGGTTTATTACAAAATAATCATTTGAGATTTACAACGGAAAACAATGTAAAATAAATTACATGCAACCATCGCCTCGTGCCCTGCTCGAGCTCCTTCGACTTCGTAGAAAATCATAAGCATGGGGGATGAGTGTTTGAAAATACACCCGGAGGGAAACATCAATGATTGCACAGCTTAAACAACATTCGTAAGCGGTATATGATATTTTCATATATAAAGCTCATGAGAACATTTAATGCTTTATCACATAAGACGGGCCATTACCCGGCTTGAACATTGTACGGCCATTACCCGGCTTGAACATAATATGGGTCATTACCCATCTTGAACATATACACGGGCCATTACCCGGCTTGCACATAGTACGGGCCATTACCCGGCTTGAACATTGTACGGGCCATTACCCGGCTTGAACATAGTGCGGGTTATTACCCGTCTTGTTTAATAATGCAATTTAACATAGCAATCATAACATTGAATGTTAAACTCGATTAAGAGTGGAGATTGCCTTCACCTTAAAAACAAGAATCGCAACAAATGATGCAATGCAATACCCCTTTAGTGATCCTCAATTCCTTGATAACGCACAATCTTAATAGTCTCAAGTTACTCCTCATATCCTACAAATAACATATACTCTTAATAATCTCCAAATTCGACGCTACGAGCGTCAGATTAACAAACTAATTACGATTCTATAATCTACAAGTGGATACGAGCATTTTAATATATAATACCACAATTAACGAAGATCGAATACTTATCAAAATGCTTCTCTCTCTCCTTCTCTCTCTCTCTTCTCTCTCTTCCCTCTCTGCGCCATTCTTTTCCCCTTTCTTTTTTTTCTTTCTTAACTTTTTCTTTCCTCTAATCTTCCTATCTATCTAATGCCACCGCCTTCCATTCTTCCTATCTATCTAATGCCACCGCCGTCCAAACTTACTAGGTAAGTTATCTTTTTAATATTATTATTATTATTATATTACTATAATTATATAATATTATATATATATATATATATATATATATATATATATATAGTAAACACACACCCCACACTTCGCGCGCACACACACGATTATCTATATATATATATATATTATATAATATTATAATATAATATATATTATATTTTCTATTTTAAATAAAATTTATATAATTTAATTAAAGATTAATTATTAATATTAATACTCAATTTACCAAAAATAATTATATACAAATATAAATAATTCACGTAATGATTTTGGGATATTACATAAATAGCCTCCATTTTCAATTTTTTTTTTTTTTAGGAAAAAGCAGCCATATACACCATTCCAAGTGATACTTTTCCAATTCCTTAGATAGTTTTCCATAATTTCATCATTAGATTTTAATTTTAATCATCTATTATAAGTTGTAATCAAGCAAGGATTAATGAGTTTTTATATGTTTCTATTATGATTGTAGCTAGAACATTTTCATGTTATTGATGTTATTTCATATGGATTTCTCTATTTCTCTCAATATTTGCATGGGTTCTTTATTAGATATCATAAGGTTTTTATGCTTTGGGTGTATGATTTTTTTTTTTTTTTTTGGATATAGTGTACGAATTATGGATGAAGTTATTGTGATTATGTCTCTATAACTTTGATTTTGCCATTGATGGGTTTTGATGCTTTTATTAATAAGTTTTGATTGCTTGATAAATTGATTATTGTTAGTGGCTCTCTTCTTGTACTATTGTTTATTGCAATGAGAATTAGATAGACATTATAAGGTACTTGAGTGAGGTCTTTGATAAATTGATTTGAGTCTATTAATAGTGATTGGCCTAACCGAGAGAGGGTTAACCGCTTAGATCCCCATTAATAGACATTCATTGCTTAAATGCGAATTTGGGTGATTAGTGAAGAGATGAAGTTTAGGAGTTTGTAACCATGTTGAAACCTCCTACCCTTCACTATCATAGGGGCCTTTGGAAGTCAATTAGGTGCTAGTTGACTCAAATGTTCGCAAGCCTCACAAGAGATCGGTCTACATGTGTGTTGAGATATATACCGCTCTTAGCTCAAATGTTCATAAGGAGTACACCCAGAGCGTTCTTCTCACACTTACACTTCCAATCGAAGCTAAATAGTTTTATTAGTTTGCATGTCTTGTCTTGTTAGTTAATTTCTTTAAAAATTCAAAACCCGTCTAGCTACTATAACGCTTTGCTTAGACGACGTACAATTTTGGGGATCCACTATTCTCCTAGATCTTAGGTTCGATAATTATTTGATCGTACACTTGCTAATACTACAACGAATCTTTATGCTTTTGGGAATGTATTTGTGTGCGTGAATTTAGACAAAAATACAAAAAGTCAATTTTATATCCCTAAAATATATATACACATATATATTTATATTTAAAATTATATATATTATATAAATACAATTATATCATTTAAGGAATTTTTATTTAAGAAACTGGTAGGAATTTATTTGGTCCATTAAGAATTAATGTTAATCATTAAAGTGATTTGATATTAACGAATATTCTATTTAGAAAATAAAAAAATAAAAAATAATAATGAGTTAAATAAAATATATATACAAAGATGTAAAATGTTAAGAAATAACCTATACCGAGGTCCCTTGGTCAAAGCGGGTTGTAAATTGAGGGATGTGCACGAGTGACAAACCATGCAAGGGAAAAGACTTTCGAGACACGAATCCAAAGAACAACCCCCCGCAATATTTCAAAGAAAGAAATGTCACCACACTAATCGAACCCGAAAACATTGTGGTTTCTACCTCTCACGTATAAGGTTTAAACCTTATAATTTATATTTTTTCCTATTTTTTTCATTCTTTATTTACTAACAAAAATGTTACCTAAAGTTCATATGTGATATTTTATAAGTGTTATTATTAGGTGTTACATAATGTAACGATTTTTTTAAGTGATACATAAATTATAAAAAGTGTTATCTTAGATTTTAGGCTACATGCATAACCGCAACACCATTAAAAGTTTTACTGTTTGAAATAAGTAATACTTCATGCATATTAAGTAAAAAAATTTAGGTGTTATATAATCTAACTTATGTTGTAATATTCAATCCTTTATTTTAGAGTTGAGATCGTGACTTTACATGTGTCCTTGGAACTAAACGGTGGCGAGATGACCCTAGAAAGCCTAGTCATTGGCCCTGCGAACGATGCCGCAGCATTACCTCATGTTTTTGAACCAATCACCGAGCTCGTCGATGCTCTGTACAAGTGATGTTTTTTCTTCAATCTCACAAAACGCAATCTGTGAGACGTTGTCATATTTTTTAGTCTTTCAACTATATATTAATAGGTGAAATTTATTGTCTATAAAGGTGTAATATCACACAAATTGTTATACGGATCAAAATAAAATGTATTATATATAATTACTATATCAACCAGGTAGTTTAGCCGACTTGGGCACCGGGTTCTTCACTTTAGTGGGAGATCCGTGTTTGATTCTTTTTGGAACGAATTATGGAGTTATAAGGTGGCTTAGAGAAATTCTTGGAGTATTTGAGTACTAGTTGATCTAAATACTAATAACTAACAAACTAACATTTACCAATGAAAAAAGTATATATGTATATATATACAACCACTATATCTTAATTAGTGTTTAATTGATTAATTATTTTTATCGTTTCATGTGAGTGGATATCACAAAAATATTCTTGTATTCTTGTATATATATATATATATATATATATATATATATATATATATATATATATATATATATATATTACATACATTAATGCTCGTGTGATTAAGAATCAAGGCAAATATGATACGCAAACGAAATCGCTTTACACGTACACGTAACAAAATAATTGAAATATTTTGTTCAAAAAAAAAAAACAAAATAATGAAATATTTTAATTGAGAGTTTATCTACAATTTGGTTGATTAGATAATGTTCAATGATTGAAGAGGAAATAAGTTAAAAATTTTATTTAATCCCATATAATTTCGAACTTCGTTTAAAAGGTCTCAAAAAATTTAAATTTTCAATTTTGTCCTATAATTTATTAAATTGTTTGATTTCAGTCCTAAAGTCATTGAAATTTGATGCGGATGAAGGCCGTGGGCTTAAAAATGCTTACAACCGGCTCGTCGGGCGAAAATAAAAGTAGCCGCAAGTCAAGAAGTCCAACAAATCGAGACCCAAGTAGCGAGAGGAAATAAATAAATCATCGTGCCCATAAGTGGAGTCACTTTGTAAAATAAAGACTAATCGGTTGAAGGCCCAAAGTATCCTAGATAGTAAAATTAGCAGAGGAATTCGTTAGCGAGAAGAGTATAAAGATTGAACCAGTTGTAATTGGGAAGGATAATAAGAAATTAATTGATTGTTCTCTTTTCTTGCAAATCTTTGCAAATCGCTGCACTCGCCGCAGGCACGAGCCTGAGTCCTGAAAACATCCATAATTCCGTAACCCAACATTGGTGCTTTTTCATTGAGAGCAAGAGTCTAGGGTTCATTCGAAATTCAAAGATTGAAAGAAGAATGGCAGGAATGGGCACTCACAAAGAAAGGATCGAAGTCTTGGAAAATCATTTGGGAAATCATAGAAAAGGGGCTAGCAAAAATAGGCATTAGAAGAAATGATGGAAAGAATGATGCGTCGCGGCAGAAAGAGGCCAGGAGGATCTACTTCGGATGAAGGCGGAAATTCAGACGAAAGCTCCGACGATCTCGAGTCGTACATTCCGAAGATGGCGAAAATCAGCCACGCCGAGGCGTTGATCATTGGCGAGGTAAGCCTAAATTGATTTGCCCTACTTTTAGCCGGAGAAGATCCCCACTTGGTTGAGTAGAGTTGAACGGTATTTTGATTTAAATGAGATTGAGAAATCGGAGAGGGTCCGATACGCGGCTTATTACCTTGAAGGTGAGGCCAATTTATGGTGGCAATGGCTCACCCGTGTGTATCAAAAGGAAGAGTGTCCGTTGGAAAGAATTTGAGAAGGAGCTTATGAATCGTTTCGGGCCTTCCGAATATACCGATTACGATGAGGAATTGGCTCACATCAAACAAACAGGGCTCTGCGAGAATACCAAAAAGAATTTGAACGGCTCGCAAGTCGAGTTCAAGACTGGCCGGAAAAGGCACTAGTCGGTGCTTTTATGGGGGATTGAAACCGGAGCTCGCAGCCGAGGTAAGAGTGTATAAACCCGGGACGTATACGGAGGCTATCGAATTTGCTCGTTTGCGAGATGACCATTCAACCGCTATTAAAGCGATTAGGCGAGGGCCGACGATCGATATGTTACGCCCGAGGCAAAAATAATGGAGGAGTTGTCCGAACAGCCAATCCAAGACCTATTCCTTCCGATGTGAAACGATTGGCTTGGGAAGAAATGCAAAAACGTCGTGAAAAAGGACTTTGCTTTAATTGTGATGAGAAGTTCGTACCGGATCATCGGTGTCGAACAAGGCAATCTTTCTTTATTGAAGTTCTGATTCCTGTGATGAAGAAGATTCACCAAGCGGTGGAAGAAGAAACAACGAAATATCCATTCACGCCTTAGCCGATATACGAGGGCCAAGAATTATACGCCTAGGTTCTTGGATTAAAGGCGTAAGAGTCATAGTCTTGATTGACGGTGGCTCATCACATAACTTTGTCAATCAAGATATTGCCAAGAAACTCCATCTTGATGCCACACGGTGGAACCATTTCATGTTCGAGTGGCAAGTGGAGACCGATTAATATGTAAAGAAATTTATCAAGATGTGCCAATCCAAGTGCGGGGGTAAGAATAACGGTGAATTTATAAGCGCTACCTCTTGGTGGATTAGATATTATTTTGGGTGTGCAATGGCTGGAGGGTCTCGGACGAGTAGTAATCGATTATGGAAAAGGAAGCATGGAATTCCAATTGGGTAATAAAAGCTGTGATATTAAAATATGCTGCGATGAGAAAACCCGGGGAGGTAGGCATACGAAGTTTAGAGAGGATGATGGGGAAGGGGGCTCGTTGCTATGCAATAAGGATCGAACCAAGGCGTAATGACCAAGAACGAGAAAGGAGGTAATGAACACCACTGAAATCAAACAAATATTATCCGACTATTCTTGTTCTTTGTGCACCTCGGGGGCTGCCACCAAGACGTGAATTCGACCATCATATACCACTAAGAGATGAGGCTCAACTGCAAATGTGCACCCATATCGGTATGCACATTTCGTAAAGAGGAAATCGAGAGACAAGTTTGTGAAATGTTGAAACAAGGGCTGATCGGACCAAGCACTAGTCCATTTTCTTCGCCAGTCTTTGTTAGTAAGGAAGAAGGATGGATCGTGGAGATTTTGCACGGACTAACGGGCCTTAAATACAGCTACCGTGAAGGATTGATTTCCCATCCCAACCATAGAAGACATGCTTTGGATGAACTGGGAGGGTCGAGATACTTCACGAAACTAGATTTACGGGCGAGGCTACCATCAGATTAGGGTAGCGGAAGAGGGCGTCCATAAGACCGCTTCGCACTCACCACGGACATTACGAATATCTTGTAATGCCGTTTGGCCTCGTGCAATGCTCCATCAACCTTCCAAAGTATAATGAACACCATCTTCCAACCGTATTTACGTAAGTTTGTGTTAGTATTTTTAATGACATATTAGTTTATTCCCGCACTTGGACCGAACACTTGGTACACAGAAAAGGGTACTTGAAGTTTTAACTTTTCATGATTTTCATATTAAGCCCAAGTAAATGTTCATTTGGGGAGGCCACTGTGGAATATCTTGGGCATATCATATCGGCAGATGGAGTACAAGTTGATCGAGCAAGATTTCAACAATGCAACAATGGCGAAGCCAAGCACAATAACCGAGTTGCGCGGATTTTTGGGGTTGACGGGTTACTACGTAAAATTTGTGAAGAATTATGGAACGATAGCACGTCCTCTTACAGAAATGACACGCAAAGGGGGTTTCCGATGGACCGCAGGCGAGAATCGGCCTTCACAGAGCTTAAAGAGGCAATGACCAAAACACCCGTGCTTGCCTTGCCAAACTTTGAGGTAATCTTTGAAGTTCATACGGATGCTAGTGATGTAGGCATTGGGGCTGTGTTAGTACAAGAAGGCAAGCCTTTAGCTTATTTGAGTAAGGCATTAGGGCCAAAGAAATTAGAATGGTCATTTACGTTAAAGAAATGATGGCTATTGTTGAAGCGGTGCAAGTTTGGCGACCCTACTTGTTGGGAAGGAAATTCAATTGTGATCGATCAACAACCCTTGAAACACATGCTTGAGCAGCGTATCATCACCCCCGAACAGCAGAGATTTGTGTCAAAATTAATGGGATTTGAATTTGAAATAATGTATCGACTCAGAAGGCAAAATTCAGATGGCGACGCGTTGTCCCGAAGAACCGACGGACCACAATTGCAGTATTCACAGACCTATTTGGGGCATTTGGGATAGCTTACGGAAGCCTCAAACGGACACCAAAATTTCGTAAAAGAGACAACAACTTCTCGAAAATAATCCTTTGAGTGAGGACTATGAATGGCGAGATGGACTCTGTTCTACAAAGGTAAAGTATGGGTTCCTAAACTAAATTCATTACGCCATGAACTAATAAAACATTTTCATGACTCTAGGTATGGAGGCCACTCTGGGGTATACCGGACTTGGGCACGCATGGCTTGTTCATTTACGTGGGCGGGCATGAAAAATAACGTCCAACAGTATGTGCTTAGTTGTGACACTTGTCAACACATCAAGAGTGATTCTAGAAGGCCGAGTGGGCTGCTCCAACCATTACCGGTTCCGGAGCACTTGTGGGAAGACGTAACGATGGATTTCGTGGAAGGGTTACCAACTTCTAACGGCTACAATGGGATTCTTGTAGTAGTGGACAGATTATCTAAATACACCCATTTCATACCCTTGGTTCACCCCTACACCGCAAAGTCGGTTGCAAGATTGTTTGTCGAATATGTGGTAAAACTTCACGGGCCGCCTCGCTCAATAATCACGAATAGGGACAGAATCTTCATCAAGAATTTTTGGAGAGAATTTTTCAAAATGTAAGGCACTCAACTTTCAATGAGCTCGGCATACCACCTACAAATGGATGGACAAATCGAGGTAATAAATCGAACCTTAGAACAATATCTACGTTGTTTTGTATATCAAAATCCTCGCGAGTGGGAAGAGTTTATCCCGTGGGCGGAGTATTGGTATAATACCACCTATCATGCTTCTACGAAATCCACGCCGTTCGAGATCGTCTATGGCCGAGCACCTCCAAGTTTAGTGAGCTATCCAAAGGGGAAATTCACCCAACGCGGAAGTAGATAGGGAGCTATATGAGCGAGATATAATGCTACGGGAAATGAAAGAGATTCTGGACAATTCAATCAACAAGATGAAAGGGAGCTATGACAAAGGGCGAAGGGAAGAGGTCTTTGAAAAAGATGACCGGGTATACTTAAAATCGAGGTCGTATAGGCAACAATCGGTGTCTCAAAAGGCACCGTATAAGCCGGGAAGCAGGTTTTATGGGCCTTTTCAGATTGTGGAGAGGATCGGCGAAGTGGCATACAAACTACGGTTACCCGATGAAGCACAAATCCATCCGGTCGTGAATGTTTCACAACTAAAGAGACGACTTGGCAATGGAAAGGTCGCCGCTGATCGTTTACCAGCTACAAACAAAGATGGTCAACTGATAATACAATCTGCACGAGCGGTTGAAGTACGCATAAGTGAAACGTAGTGGAAGGTATCGGTGGGAAGTGCTAATTGAATGGGAGACGTTACCAAGCTCGGAAGCCACGTGGGAGAATTTGGAAGAAATACGAGAAAGATTTTCGGACCTCGTCCTTGAGGACAAGGACGCTCTTGAAGGGCCCGGAATTGATGCGGATGAAGGCCGTGGGCTTAAAAATGCTTACAACCGGGCTCGTCGGGCGAAAATAAAAGCAGTCTGCAAGTCAAGAAGTCCAACAAATCGAGACCCAAGTAGCAGAGGAAATAAATAAATCATCGTGCCCATAAGTGGGCCAACTTTGTAAAATAAATCAAGGCCCAAAGTATCCTAGATAGTAAAATTAGCAAGAGGAATTCGTTAGCGAGAAGAGTATAAAGATGGGGGATTACAAGGGGGTGCAAAATATCACCACTTATTACCATTTAGTCTAATTTTTTTCCTATTACAAGGAGGTGCAAAATATCAAGTGAAAGTCCAATTTTAACCTTCCCAATTACATGTGGGAATAAATGGGTGATTGGAAGTCAATTAATAAGGCACTATTCATCAACACTTCCCAATGTACCTTTTTCTTTGATTGATTTGAGTATAATTGTACACTAATAAATATATCGACAAAATATCAGCGCTAAATCCTTCTCTTCAAATGCGAGAAACCATTTGAAAGACAATCTTCATCAACGACGAAAGAAGATAGCATTTCCGCAACGAGAGCACTATTTCCTCGCACCGATAAGACCTTCCCCGCTCCAAAAACACCGTATTTACGGCTGTAAGGTAATGTCCGAGCGATTAATTTTAGATTCGACATTAATAGCTTTCTTTTACGTTTATCCTAGGGTAAATTGTTTCTTGTCGGAATAATAGATAGGGAATAGATATACCCGAGTTCATAATTAGAAGGTTTCGTTTAACGATTATATATAATGAATTGTATAACTCATTATATAATTTGAGTTAAATACTTAAATTTCTTGATTTAAGAATACATACAGGAAAAATGGGGAAACCAAAACCTGAAGAAAGATTTCATTATGAAGCCGTAAAAAACAAGAGAATGGGTGTCAAAATCGGAGATTCGAAAGATGAACTTGAAAAAGGTGAGTTTTTGTATATTTTGTTAATGTTCCAGCAATGTATTGCGAGAAATAAGTTTCGCAATGATGGGTTTTGAACAATGGGTAATCCATGAATTATATTATATTTTTAGAATCAAGATTCGATGTATCTATCATTATAATATTCCGGTAATGTATTGCGTAAATAAGTTGTTAGTTTGCAAAATCGATGGAAAAGTTGCAATGTGTATTTAGCAAAATTTCTTGTGAAATAGACGAATTGAAAATAAGAGTGAAACTATCTTGTAGTTAGAATGGAGTAAAGTAAAAATGCAATATTGTGTGATGAATTGCAATAATGGTAATGTAGTTGCAATCATGCGATATTTGAGTTGCATTACTATGAGATGTATTGCAATTATATGAGTTAAATTGCAATTCATTATATTGCAATTATGCATGATAAAATTGCATTACTTTGAAATTTTTGCAATAAAGACATTATAATTTGCAATTGTTTGTTCCATGTTACACTTGGAGTACCAAAGTCTTTGAGAAAGAAAAGAAATGAAGGTACGCCAAGAAGGATGAAAGGTATGCAAATTTATTCAATTAACATTTAAGCTGTATTACTTTTAAAAAAGTGATTTGATTTAAATTTTTAAGCTGTTTTATAATATTTTTAGGAAAATTCGTGGCAAAAGATGATAGTACTTCATCGATTCTGTACATAGTTTTTTTATAATAGAGCATTACTGAATTACTTTCAAAATATTTTAGAATTATGTAATGGTACATTTATTTTTGAAGAAATCCCTAACTCCAAGAGAAGATTACGAAAATACAAGTGGACATAGAATGACAACATCTTCTCGATTCCGTATGATAAGTTAATCTAACGAATACTTTTCTCATTGAATGTATTATGACCGTGACTTAAAGCTTATCAATTATAATTTTTTTAATAATTTTTTAAACAATCCGAACCCAGACGTTTTGAAAGGAAAGTCATAAAAAGAACTAAAAGGAGATCATCCGGATCGATACTTCGAGTTATTGCATGAATATGATTTTATGTTTACAAACTCGATCATTTTTTAATATCATATTGGAGTGTTATTGAATTCATAATCAAATGAAAAGACACAGAAATAGTTCTGCTACAACACCGGCCCCAGAGTGCAGAGTTACTTGAAGAATCTACTTGGATGAAAATGACAATGTTCAAGCCAAAGAATGGTTTTGGTATGTGAATAAGTGTATGAAGAAAAGATTCAAATTTTTTTTTTTTTTTGTGTATGCATGCTTTATAAAATCCAAATTTTTTCATATATTTAACATACGTTTTCGTTTAATTTCAGGAAGTATTATAGTAAAAAGAATACAACCTATTATAGAAGTAACTTGAAGACAGTGTCAAAGAATTAAAAGAATTAAGCTTTAAAGACTGTCATCTAAAAGAGATAAAGAAGACACCTTTCTGGTTCTTGTTCAATGGAATAATCAGAGGAGAACACGAAGTTACGAAAAAGCGATGCGGTAAGTATGAGGATGATATTCGAGCATTTTAATGACATTCAATGTTTCAAAAAAATGTTTTGTCATTAGGGGGAGAAACTAATGATAACCGGTAGGGATGTTCAATTAATTTTTGGAGTGAGTTGTGGAAGTGATGTAATTCCATTAAGGCCGAGTAATTATGAATTACCAAAGTGGATTAAAAGATGTTTCGGGCATGAGATTGAGGCTTCAAAGGGAACTACCTATTGTATAAGCACGATATCCTGGATAAATTAAGAGAGATGCTTAGTAGGACCACAAAAACAGGATGTAGAGATGTTGCAAGGCTAACACACTCGCTATTTATTAGCAATTCCGCTTGCACCTACACGTAATTCCACAATTTCATGGCACTTCGTTGTCTTCGTTGATAAATTTAGAGATATAATAAAGTATGACCGGTGCAAGTTGATAGCTGACCTCGTTAAATCAAATCAAGGGTTCAAGAAATTTTAGAGTTGGGGGATGTGCTATGTTACTTAGGTATGTATCATGCTTTTAATTATATATATATATATATATATATATATATATATATATGTGCTATGTCTTTATTTCACAATGTTTAAAATAGTGGATTTTAAATTTCCTTTCGCCTTCTGGTTGTGCGAGCATCTTAATTTAATTGATCCAATCAACGAAAATGGATTCCCACGGTTTTGAGGTGGGATTTAAGTGAATTGAATAAGAAGTCAATCGCTATGATCTTTGTAAGCTCAATGAGTCAAAGGTACATAACCATTTAACAAAAACTAAAAATATACTAATATCTTCCTGCTACATATATGAATAACTTTTGTTTACATATATTCTAACAGATACATAGAGTTGTTCTTAAACCAAGTGCAGTAGAAAAAGAACATTTCAGCTTCTTTGTTGAAATTGAACCGAGAGTTCAAGAATCCCGAGAGTGATTACGCAAGTTCAAAGAAAGGAAGATTCAAGAACAGGGTTGATAATTCATCCGAAGAAAATGAAGTTCCTTCAACAGCTTAATCTTGGAACTCCGTTGACCATGATGAAGGCGGTGAGATGCCATCGAAATCAGTATGTTCTCCCAATCAGATATGTCAAATAAAAAATGCATTGTCGGTGAAAAGATTATGGATATTTCATGATGGAGGGAGCATTTGTGGAAAATAATTCTTATTTGGGAATGCCACATGATATTCCAATGTTTAATTTGGATATATCTCGAAGTATAATGGAAATACCGATGTTAATGAAAAATTGGGGAGGGGGTAGAAGAATTAAAGAAACTTGATGTTGTTGAGTCCATTGATGCCGAAAATGACTTCCAAAATGAAGATGGTTGTCGCGGGAGGATGATGGAAAAATAATTGAAGGTCGCGAGTGAGGAAGGAGCAAAAGACTTTAATAATGGAGAGAAGGGTGTTGGGGAAAAAATTGAAGATAGTGGTATTACAGTGATGTTTGTCGTAACAAGGAAGGAACAAAAATTTTGAATATTGGACGGAAGTTGGGTGAACTAGATGAAAAACAAGCTTTAGAAGGAGTTGGAAAGTCTGCAAAATGTTGTGTCCGAAAAGGATAAGTTGATTGAAAGATTGAAACCGACTATTGTTGAAAAAGGGGAAGAGATTAGGAGGATGGAGAAAGACATGGAGCAGCTAAAAAGGGACCAAAAACAAGAAATTGATAAGATTTTGGCTTACGACAAGAACCTTAGGGATAATGTACATACGGATGAAGTAACAAATTTGGAAAAGGAGATATTGACTTTAATCGAGGAGAACAGATCACCGAAAACTAGACTGACAAAGATTGATGGTTCCAACGGCAACACAAATATACCAAAATCCAGAGAATATTGAAAGGTTGACCACAATAGCAGATCTCCACATTGAAAGAAAGAAAATGAAAAATCAAGTTGCGTAAAATGAAGAATCAAGGATACAATAAACATCATGGAGGAGGTGGATGCACATAAAGTGGAGTCGAGACCAAGAGGATACCGAGATCTTAGGAAAAGGAAGGGAAAAATGGTAGTTGAGCCGACATCACTAACACTAAGGGTGAAGGAGAGAACACAAAAGGCTGATAGGAAACCTGTGGAATTAACTCCACAAATCAATACAAACGAGATGAAAGAACTTGAAAAGTATCGAAACGAATCTGTGATTTCGGATGGGAAAAAAGTACAAAGCAAAGTGAGCCCTGACTAGTGATTATATTAAAAGCTTGATCGGAGATTCTTTGGGTTGATGGAAGAGAGATGTAAGTAAAGGTTTGGTATTTTAACTACATTATAAGTACTTAATTATTTTATAATACTTGCCCTAATATTTTAAAATATTAGGTACATCTGTTTGAGGGGAAAACAACCAATGGCCGAGGTGCTTTTAAAGGACATAATATATATACTTCATCATGAGAGGCTATCCTCTTCAAATGAGTAAAATTTGTTTACTTTAATTTTAATATAATAAATATAATGATAAATGGATTTTTACATGGTTTGATTTATTTTGTATCAGGTTATTGATGCTTGATCCGAATTGTTACCGAATAAATACAAGGAAATCAAAGCGCTGGAAAAATTGTTATTTTCTCCTCAATATGCTTTGGGTAAATTGTCGTTTTTAAAGTTTTGTTCAATGCAAATTTTTAGTTAAAAAGATTAATTAGTTCTTTGCAAATATAATTTTCTAGGATTTGATTCATAACAAGCGAAAGTTGTCCGGGAAGAATAGGAATAGTTTTGTTGATGACAAATTGAAGAACTTAGGCAGCGATAATACGTTGTTGTTTCCCATTATGACAAAAAATTCCGGTATTGGTGACCACGGACTCGCTAAAGTTCTATTTAGAAACCTCGTGAATGGAGGTTACAAAATTCGATGAAACCTAGAAGTTCAAACAAGGACGTGCATCCGGATAGATCAAGATTGGTGGTAATATACTAAATTAATTAAAGATTGATAATTACGTAAAATGTAATAATGACACATGTTATTAACTTTGATTTCTTATTATTATCGATTGAGTACGTTGAGCAAATTTTGCGTGAGGTGAAGGTAGATGGAATACCTAAGTACCCACTACTTCATGGCAATCGAAAGAATCCTCGCACGAACTTAGCCTTCAAAGCAATCAAGAATCGTGGACTGTGGAGTTGTAGTCCGCCTCAATATTGAGAATGCAATCTTGGGAAAGAAACCAAAAAGGGAGTTTTATCATACAATCGCTTCAGGAGAATACAGGCGAAAATGGTTGAGCCGTTAATGGATCCAATGTCGGTGAAGATTAGTTTGAAAATATTACTGGACATATATTACAAACACAAAACATGTTTTGTGTGATTTTTAGCATAATTATGTAGTCTTAATCTGTATAAATATTAACTTAATTAAATACTATTATTTTGAGTCAAATGCATAAGTATTTAGTCTCCCTTTACAATTCGTTCATATCAAAGTATTAAAGAAATAGAATGTATAATACAGATTTTAGATCTACTATATCTTTCATACTCAATGTTATAATAATAGATATATAGCTCAAATAAAAAAATAATAATTAATGGATCTGTAAACAATTATTACTTAAAAAATACAAACTATTCAAAGAATAAAATGACTATTAATACTACTCATGATAAAAAAGTATTAATATAGCATGATAACTCCCCTATATTAATTATCCGTAAATTATGCTACGTATGAATTAATTTATCGAAAATAATTTAAAAATTCAACTTGGAAACATGTAAATGCATACACATTAGTCTATTCAGGGGGCTCCTTAAATCATATTTAAAACACAAAATATTAATGTTATATAAAACGAATATAATATAATATATTATTACAAATAATCACCTTGGTTACATTGAATGTACTACAAAAAAATGGCGCCTAAAACCATCCCCTGAATTATTTGACGTTTGGAATTCTTGCAAGAGCACCTATAAAGTAATGATCAAAACAAATAATAACACGCCACCTCTCACCGCAAATAGAAACTCGAAACTAGAAACAAATTCTTATCAAAGCTCGAAAATGGAAATCCAAAACAAAGAAGCCAGATGTGAAGAGATCTTCCCGCCGGAAATAATGATGGAGATCCTTTCAAGGCTTCCACCTAAACCATTGGCGAGGTTCAAAGCCGTCACAAACACTGGTTAGGAATGATTTCAAGTCGTTTTTTCGTATTGGAAAAATATTTGAATCAAATGAGGAAACAGGGGAAATACAACTTCCTTCTACAAGAAGAATTTGGTTACCATGCTCGTTTATGAAAAAGAGACTAACGATGCTCCGTACGAACGAGTCGTGATAGAATTTGACGCAAAATGGGAGACTGTAGCAAACCGCTCCGGATAGTGTGTTTCGCAACCAGGAGGACGAATTCTTCTTGGGAAATCCAACAACAACAAGCAGCATAAAAATACCAAATTGGCCTATTCAATGCCCTGGACAAAGTAAGTGGTGTTATTGTATATTTGGTTTAGGGTTTGATCCAATTGCATGCGAGTATAAACTATTAAGGATAAGTTTATTTAACAATGTCGAAGCAAAACTGGATGTAAGTATATTCTCAGCAATTCTAGAATGTGGAGAAATTTGGGAGAATTTCCATTTGATACCCATGCCATTATCCAGGTGTTTGTGAATGGTAAGTTGCATCGGCTTTGAATCATGGACAACATTATGGGATTGGTAGTTTTGATGTAGTTATCAAGAGTATGATTTTATTAACATACCCGATGAAACAATCTCTATGGGCCATGGATATACGATAGGATCTTTGGATGAATCAACACCGGTTTTGTATAAAACTTGGTGCAAACGTGAAGATGGGTTTGTCATTTGGTTTTATGAAAACAATGATTGGTCTAAATTGTTTATCAATGCTGAGACATTGGATGTAAACAACAATATGTTATTGTTTTTTACACCACGTGTATCAGTCCTCCAACGAAGAATGGATACTAATTAGGTTGGAACCGGACGGTACTGTTTATGTACCACAGGAAGACAAAATACCTCTTCGTGTTTGAGTCGCAGCTTAATACCAAATGGATATGACACTGCTTTCCGTTGCTTAGCTACGATGGAAACACCGTATGCATATTTGCACTAGAAGTAGTATTTATCTTTTTATAGTAGTTATATTTTGTAAACCAATCTATAGTTCCCCTTTTGTAAACCAAACGTGGTTACATTTTGTAAACAAGTTATATTTCAATTAAATGGAATCAAATGTATATGTTTGGTCGACTAATTTTCAATTTGTAAGTAATTTAGTTTTTCATCTCTTTGTATAAGCTGTCAAAAAAAAATTCTGCAAAAACTATAAATTGAGTTCAAATTCGAATGATATGTTGCAAATTATTTAAGATATATTTGCAACGATGAGTAATATTTTGTATAGATAGTATATATATATGCAACGAGCAAGTAAAATTTGCAATATCTCGATGTTTATTACTTGTTGCGTATATCTTTTGCAAATGTAAATAACAAAAATGCTATGTTGCGTATACATTTGCAACATTCAAGAAAATTACAAATAAACTAGTTAAATTTAATTTGCAACATTTTACAATTTTTAATTTGAATTTTGTAACTAATTTAGTATTAGTTATTTACGCATACAATTTTTTTAATTTTAATATTTATGTAACCTACTAAAAATACTAATTGTCGAATTAATTATTTTTTAAAGTACAATTAATTGATTTTATTTACGTATATGAGTTACATTATATATTTAGTGTCTAAAAATATAACTCATTTATTTTGTGCTCTAGTACTACGATTTGCATATTCATGTAACAAACACTCGTATTTCACAAGTCATACTTATTCGCAACAAAATAAATACTGTGTTCTAATTTCCCCAATGCATAATTATTTACATTTCAATTGATTGTTATTAATTTCTTATATGATTTATACTTATAAATTTATGGGAAATACAACCAAAGTAATACTAATATTTTATACATATACGATTCTAATTTGAATTTTGTAAATTAAATTTGATTAGTTATTTATGAAACTCCTACCATTGTCAAAAATACTAATTTTACATAAAATTCTTACTTATTCCACAACCAAATAAATACTAATTTCCCCCTTTTTATATTTTATACTTCAATTCTTTCAGTTTCTTTATTTAAATATATGAGTTGTATACTTAGTTTTTGACATAATCAAGAGGTTTATTTCGTGACATAATCAAATCTTTCGATTTCTTATTTACGTTTCAATTGATTGTTATTAATTTCTTATATGATTTATACTTATAAATTTATGGGAAATACAACCAAAGTAATACTAATATTTTATACATATACAATTCTAATTTGAATTTTTATAAATTAAATTTGATTAGTTATTTATGAAACTCCTACCATTGTCAAAAATACTAATTTTTCATAAAATTCTTACTTATTCCACAACCAAATAAATACTAATTTCCACTAGTAATTATTGTTTACAGATAAATGAATTGCAATAATTGTCATATATGTGTCATACTTGTAAATATATTATCCAACCAAATAAAATAAAATTTTTCATTAATACTAATCTTCTACACATACACAGCTCCTTTCTCATTACTGTTTGATTCTTACCGTTGGAAGACAAAATAACCGTTGGAAACAAAATCAAATGTATACTAGAAACTGTTACGGCTATAAATATACATGAATTACTAAACTAAAAAATACCAAGAAGAGGAGCGGTGGAACAACACCGAAAATGACATCAACTAGTAAGAACAACTCGGGAAAAAATACTTGAGGTACAAGAGATCAAAGTGCCCAAAGTGTGGAAAGCAAGACAACAATTCGTGTGTCGAGAATCCGGTAAGAAACCCGGGAAGACTATACAACAATTGCGATATTCATGGGTGGTGTCAATGGTGTGTACCAATAAATCTGGAAACTTGGGCACAACAAGAAGACGAAGATGTTACAAGTGTACCAACCACGGCGGTAGAAAGCCAAAGCAAAATATGGTGGAATCACCCAACGACATATGCGGTAACACCGCCAACAATACTCTTTGCAAATTTCATAACCATTTGTGATGTATCGATCCTCACTGTTTTAATAAAAACAAGAATAGCATAGAATGTACACGTAAAGATGAATATCTATTTATAAAAAGCCATAGGCTTTAATTTCCATATTATAAAAACCAAAGACCACTAACAACCATGTACATTTCTAAGCATATCTTATAACCAAATATACATTACAAAAACATCACCCCGTAAAAACTACAAAGATTAAATCGCCAACACAAGACTGATATCCAAATGTAAAATCGACACTACAAACAGATATACTACGACCATAATGATAAAAAAGGCACTGTAATCCTTAAGGATGGTTATGGACTTTACATATCAAACGAGCAACAACCACGAAAAAAAAATGAAACGAGAAATAAATATAAGGAAAGCTCAAAAAGTGTAATTATCGGATGACATTAATGAGAAACTGCAATTGAATACCTTCAATTTTGGGTTGACTTATCCAATATCAATCCACAAGTAAGGCTATCATGCTTGGATACCTTTTTGCATCTAACACAAAAACTAGGTTTCCTCTTTCTCCACTCTCCATATGAAGGATTCCGCGATTTTTGGGACGTCCAGTGGGCGTTTGAGAATTGGAGGAAGAATTATATCATGATCTTCACGCCGGCATTCATACATTTCAGCGAGGGATTGGGTAAAGATCTTTTCATAACACTTACGGTAATTAGTAGTGAAAAAACATTCGTCTACATAGTTGGAAATGGAAGAAGCGGTGATGTTTAATTACGGCAACAGCGTGGGCACACGGAAAGCCTAGAACACTGCCATTGATGGCAGAACAAGTTCTTGCAATCAAGTTCACAAACTGAAGGTGTGGACGATACTTCATAATTGCCACTGGACATTCAGCAACAAACCAGCTACGACTAATATCAATAAGGTGATTCCACAAAACTTCCTTCCGAGGAACCAAAGCACTAGTCCAAGAATTGCATTCTTCTCTCCTCTCAACAAACCATCGACAAATACCTATTCTTATATGATCTATCATTTGAACAATGGGTTTTGATCTAGCATCAAGAATCCATGAATTAAAGGATTCGGCGGCATTGGAAGTCATTTCACCGTACCTAATAATATGGGGGAATACGCCACCGCCCATTTTCATAGGGAAGATCTTCTAACCACTCTTCCGCAATACTACCACCAACTTCCTTGAATAAGGCCAACTTTTCATCAAAAAGTCGTCTATTAGGATCATATGCACAATCTCTAAAATGTTCACCCATTCTCGCTCGCTTAAGATTAGACCACCCAGATGAAAATCGACCTTTCAAATTAGATAATAAATGATAAAGGCAAAAAAATGCACCGGCTCTTTGAAAACAATGTTAAAGGCCGACATCAACCCGCAATTCCTATCCGAAAGATAAAATATCTGCTTTCGTGTTTCACAAAGATTACGAATTTTTCCGAAACCATACCCAATTATCGGTGGTCTCGCAGAATCACGGCCAAAAGCAATAGGAAAGCAGGCCTACGAGAAAAATGAAATAATAACAGAATATTTACTTCAAATTCAGTAAAAAAATCATTTTCCCAAACTTATAAGAAAAAGAATTGGATGGAAAGTACATACCATTATCCCCATCCTTAGCGAGCAATAAGAAGGGTACCATGCGCACGACCCTTCATGAAAGTACCATCAATAAAGAGCATTGGGCGGCAAAAGCGAAAACCATCAATACATGCTTTGAATGATACAAAAAGACGTTCAAAGTGAAAAGATTCGGTGTTATCTTGAAGATATACTACGCTACGGGGTTGGTGCGTCTGGCCCTTCGCAATACCAATTTAATCGGGAATAAGAATCACCAAAACCTGCCAAAAATCGTATTCCTAGCGGTTTCAATGGTTCTCCAACCTTTGGAGTAAGTGATATCAATACCATATTGAATTTGCATTAGATCTACTATCTCTTTACCACCAATATCGGGCCTCTTGCGCACATTACGGATAAAGAATTCGGACATGATCTTAGGACACAAACGCGTGCGGCTTTATTCTTTGCTAACTTTCCAATGCACGAGTGTACTAGATTAGCCTTATAGACAATGAAATGATTAGTAATGTGTTGGAGCTTTGCTTTTATGAACCATAGACATTGTGCATTTTGACTTTCTTTACAAACAACATGTACATATCTTTTCGTGTTCTTAATGAAAATGAAATTAAATCCCAAAATAGAACAATACTTTATAAGTTCAGTCCTAAAATGAACAACACCACCCGAGAAAGAAGCACCAACACCCCTATTCATTACATTAGCCCATGAATCGTAAAGCATGGGGGTCTTCAAAGACCTTGGACAGATATCATATCTTTGGGAGAGAAGCAAGATGATCATTAACAGGAATGTCGTTTCCATGTTGATCGGAATCGGTACCCTTTGAATTAGACTTTCCATTATCATTTTTATCATAAGAATCAATTCCCTTCCCATTTTCACATCCAAGAACACTTAAACACCGCTTAGACGAAACCATACCATCCACCAAACTCGAACATTATCTTTACAACAGAAAACAAGAACATCCACCAAACTCGTATTTAAATGACAACAAAGAAAGATCATATTCAGGAAATCATCTTCACATTTTAAACATGTATTCGTATACGAACCCACCGAGAACAAAATGAAACTTGTATAGATTGAAGTTCAGTCCAGTCCCACGTACTGTGATTCAAACCACATAAAGCGTTGAATCAACATTCAAAGAGATTAACTTGCGCTCATGGCGGAATTTGATATTGATCACAATTTTGTGCTCCATCAAAAGTACTTGAGGAACAAAATATAATTTTTCCTCGTATAACCAAAGAATAACATAAGAGATCGGTGAAACAAAAATTAGAGTCTAAAAATCATAAACAAAAAGATGAGGAATAATGCCGTCTACATTAAGCCTAATTTCAAATTCGAGAGAAAATCCATCTCTCCACTTGATTCTAGATATGAAATGCTTCGTCGCAATAGATAAAAAAGAGAAATAGTGCGTAAAAGGAAGAAATTTGAATTTGAATTTGAACTGATAAAACCGGGCTGCTCCGATTTGATGTGACCATCGCTGTAAAACGAGGCAAGTTGTGGACTAGAAGAGAGAATTGACGTCCAAGAGAGAGAAAAGGAAATAGGCGAGGGTGGGGAAATAAGGGCAATTGGGGAAATACACATCTCATTTTGCACCTACTTGTAATTCCAAAAAGGTGTTTGCACTAGGATGTAATAAACACTTGGGCCTTGCACTAGGTTGTAATTTTCCCTATAAAGATTGAACCAGCTTGTAATTGGAAAGGATAATAAGAAATTAATTGATTGTTCTCTTTTTGCAAATATTTGCAAATTGCCGTACTCGCCGACACGAGTCGGAGTCCGTGAAACATCCATAATTCCGAACCCAACAAAATTTCATAACCAACGTTGTATTGATTCACATTTTCTTGGGATTTTTTATGAAAATATTCAAAATTATGGGACAAAAAGAGCAAATCCGACAAAAAAAAAAAAAAAGATCAGATTCAGAACAATTAAAGAGTTACAGTGGCGAAATTGAATTTCTAATTTTTTGAGACTTTTTAAAAAAAAATTAAAGTAACGTGACGAAATTAAATTTTAACACAATAGAAAATTGAATTCTCAGGTAATAGAAAGGATAGAGGTCGTGTGTCCAGCTGCCTAGGTTTCTTTCATGGGATCATTTTAAACACTATATAGTTTATTCATCCCAATTATATAAGTCGATTGAATTTTACATAAAAGTAAAAAAATTTTATTGAAAAGTAAATTACACAAATTAAATTTCTATTATAATTCTATTTAATTAGTGTAATAGTTTCCAACACAATAAATGTATAAGATTATATTAATAAATGAACTAGAAAATATTACTCCCTCTGTCCCGAGATCGGTTTTCACGATTAACTTTTTCAACGGTTTTTGTGTGAGAATTATTTCATAATAATATGTGTACAAAAATTGTTTTATATGAATGATATGTTAGTTAATCTTATAAACTAGCATACCATTCATATAAAACAACTTTTGTACACATATTATTATGAAATAATTCTCACACAAAACCATTGAAAAAGTCAATCATAAAACCGATTTAAGAGGTAGTATTTTATATGGAAAACAAGTCTATATATTTAGGACATTCATAAGAAAAAAATAAGCTTATATAATTTAGATGGAGTGAGTATAATTTTGAAATGAAGCTCAATAATATTAATAATAACACTTCAAAAATAAAATATAACTTCTTCCATTTCACAAAAATAGGCTTACTTTTTATTTTCATTTGTCCCATAAAGATAGGTCAGATTACTATAATTCATGTGGCAATTATTTTTATTTACGTTTTTACCCTTATTTAATGCATTTTGTTTATTTTCAAACTAATATTTAAATACTTACACAAGAACAATATTGAAAAATAATACAAAAATTTAATGTCTAATTAGTTGCTATATAAAAGAAAAATCGAGAAGCTATAAAATCACAGAAAAATTAAGAGGCCGGAAGCTCCATTAAAAATCTTGTTAGAGCAAAACCCTTCTTAGAGAAAAATTCTTAATCAAGAAAAGGGAAAGAACCTTTAAAATAAAAAATTAACAAATACTAAAATAATTCTTAAATCTATCTAATTCTACCCAATCAAGGATAAAACTAGGCAAATCCCACCAAATATAATCAATGAAATCTTCAAACTTTGAAATAGCATCGACAACCGAGTTTCCCTCTCTACAAATATGTACCGCTTTAAAATTCATCTGTTCAATCCTTTCTTGCAACCAAGCCTAAGAAGCTCTAAAGACTCACGATATTTTTAACTCTGGATTTTGGAAGATTGACACCACGTAAGTAGAATCCGACTCCAAAATAAGCCTTGTCCATCCAAGATTTATTGCAACCAAAACACCCTCAAAGGCTGCCATAATTCGGCCTCGTATGCACTACCGCAGCCCATTTAATGTATTAACCATAATAATTTATATTTTTTAATCTGTAAAAATAACTATAAGTCTATTTTTGTGGGACGGAGGAGTAGTAAATTTAATAGAAAAGTGTTATTTCATTCATCCCATAAAAGCTTTTATAGGAGGGAGGACACACATATTAAAAAAAAAAAAATTGAAGAATGAGAAGAAATTTGTCACATCCCGATTTTCAATGGCTTTTGAAAAGAACTTAATCTTGTAACTATTCAAAAATTTTAATTTTTCATAAAAAGAGAAGAACATTTGAAGATATGTTTAATAGGCATTTAAGTTTGTAAATTCTTGCAATGGAAGTAAATAGTAAAAATACTAATATTTTTCTTTTTTAAAAAAGAAATATAATCGATCGAAAAATAATATAATTTATTTGTAAATGTAAACATGGTTTAATAAAACAAATGAGATGTGACTCTTAAGAAATATGTATTTTAAAATAATTCCAAAATTCTTAATTTGAAATTAAAATAACAAGAATTAATTTCAAACATGAAATATTACTTGAATGCTTGTGACACACACCGGTCCTCCATTGCACTCCTTATTAATCTAAAAATATTAATGAGATTAGGGTGAGCAAAACAACTAGTTCGGTGGAGTCTCATTTGTCACGCTTAAATATCACACATAAATAAAAATTATTAACTCACAAAATATTAATATAATTAGCAAAATATTAATATAATTAGAGTATCAATATATTGGTTGCCAATTCGTATACGATGTAGTTGCCTCCAAGGAGCTTTCCCTCCCGACCGTAATCCTGCAAAGTTCGAAGTAACTAAATAAGGTATGTAATATGTGAACGTTGTATGATGTAGCAAGGAACAATTAAACTTACATGAATATTTAAAAGTGACAAATTAAATACGCGAGTAAGAAACCCACCTGAAATTAACGTCCTCAAATCCTACCCCTCGTTTAACGTCTCCTAACATAAATAATTATTTCTATTTAGAAAAATAATAAAAATAAATCCTCAAATTAAATCTGCAACCATAATAATTCCCAAATTACGTATTGATCTTTCATTAATTTAAAGTCTTAAATTAAACCATTAAAATTCCTAATCAACTAAACTTTATTGGCCTTTAATCAAATCCTAAACTAATCAATTAACAAGTATTTATCCAGTAAATCTTACTTTGGTGTTGCTTTTAAAAGTTCATGGTTCCATCCATTTTTACCTAAACCAAGGCATAAGTTAATAATGGAGAACCCAAATACTAAACGTAACCCAAACCTACAGAATATATTTTTCTCTGTGCGTAATTATTATCGTCAAAATTAATGTCCACCTATATGATTATATATAGGTGTCAGAGAAAATAAAAGAGGTGTTTTGCGCATAAAAATTCTAAGTTGGAATATATTGAGGGCATATTTAAGAGCAGAATTAATTTGATAATGATTAGAGAATTTACTGAGAATTTCTTGGAAGGAATGAGAAAACACAATCGAGAAGAAAATAAAACCGTCGTATCTTACGGTAGAAAACAATCGACGGAGTTGAAATTTTGTAGGACTAGTTCTCATATAAATAGATATGAGGAGTGAGTTTGGACTTGAGCTAAATATGATTAAGAATTTAAAAATATGAAATATTGATCGTAAAAGATGTAACAATTAAAATATGGGAGAAAATATATTTTCTAAGTGAAAAAAATTAGGCATGGTATCTCATGGAATACTCAAAATTTGACTTTTAAATAAAAGATTATTTAGAAAATAACCATTAGATTTTACAAAAATAAAATTTAATTATCTCGACCGTCTAGGACCCGACTCTAAGACCTGTCTAGGCGCCGCCTAGATCCTACCTAGAAAATCGAATTTGTAAAAATCGAATCGGCCGACGACAACCTAGCGCCTAATCGGGGTCTAGGCGCCACCTATATGGGATTTCGCAATAGAAATTTTAATAAAACTTGATATTTTAGAATTAAAAAAATAATAAGTAATACTGAAAAAATTAGTTATTTAAATCAATAATTGACCCAATAACTACTCATATTACACTTCTCCATCTGATAATTATATTTTAATTTACAATGAATTGTATGTAACCTTGAGAATGAGGCTAGCGCTAGCTATAAAGAAAACAATGGATGATGTCACTTTCTAATGACACGTAAACCACCAAGATATAGACATCTAAATCCAATTATTGTTATATAAATGCTCCCACAACAATATATCACTATTGTTTCTTTTAAGTTTATTTTTCAATTGTTTAGATGATCATATATATATATATATAGACCACACTAGAGTTTAGTGACAAAAAAATTTGTATAATGTCGTTTCATATATGAAACGTGTTTCTCTCTTTAAATCAGGAGTAACACTTGGGTGAACTCTACCCATTTTAGAGTTCACGTGAACTCTATTTTGACCCGATCCATTGACCGGAATATATAAATGATATTTTTACTAAAGAGAATGCATTTACGTTGAATCCTGCCCGATCTTCTCTCGTCTCCTTTCTTTCATTCCGCTACCGGTATCGAATCGAGAGATTTGTGTCTCCAATTATGTGATTGTTTCTACCCTTATACGTGATAGTGACAATAGTTATGCATGATGATAATAGTTGTGCATGACGGTGATAGTTTATAAATATAATAATAATTTTACATAATAGTGATAACCTTTCTACATGACAAATGATAGTAAATTGTGTATGATAGTGATAGTTGTATGATAGTTTTTGCATATGCTAATAATAATAGTTGAATATGATAGTGATAGTAGTTGTGCATGATAGTGATAAAAGTTTTGCATGAGCGGTGATAATAGTGTGCATGACAGGTGATAGTGTATAAAAGTAATAATAGTTGTAGATCATGGTGATAACCTTTCTACATGATAGTAATAGTAGTTGTGCATGTGATGATAGTAAATTGTGTATGATAGTGATAGTTGTATGCTAACTTTTGTACATGATAATAATAATAATAGTTGAATATGATAGTGATAGTAGTTGTGTATGATAGTGATAGAAGTTGTGCATGAGGTGATAGTTGTATGATAGCCTTTGTACATGATAGTAATAATAGTTGAATATGATAGTGATAGTAATTATTCGTGATAGTGATACTAGTTATGCATAATGGTGATAATCTTTCTACGTGATAGTGATAGTCTTTTTCATGGAATATGTGGTTTATACACTCGTATTGATTTTTTTCATTTATAGATGAGTTACTAGATATAATACAATTTGAATCCCTTGAAGATCAACTAGAAGAAGGTGAGATTAATGACCGCACTTCAACAGATGGACAAAATATTGAACAAAGATGCTTTGGTAGAAATCAAGGTACAAAAATTCTAAAACCATTGTATAACCTTCGCGGAAAAGGACAGACGGCGATGACGGCGATGCAAGCGGCAAAGATAAGCGATTTACTTTGCGATGACCGTAGTTAGGGCGGCAGCGCAGTAGCGATTAGGCAACAGCGCGCGTAGTACAAAGCGGCGGCAGCGAGATCACCGTTTAGGAAGAAAGCGCGGTGGAAAGAACGCCCGCGGAATACAAAAGAGTGTATTGTGATTTTTAAATATGATCCGTTTAGTGTAACCGAGTCGGGTTGCGGGTAGGGCGACCCGGTTCATCCTATGAACCAGGTGCATACAAGTTTTTGCCTTAAATCAAGATCAAATACTAGATAAGAACCCGCATATTACGCAGTATATTCGTTAAATAAATTTACAATATTATGTATTACCATATTATTATTTTTTAACAAATAATAATATATATGTATAAAATTTTGTATATTTATACTATTAAATTTAAATAATAGTTATATTAATTGTATAATAATTTAGTCTAAGTATTAGAAATATTATAATTGTATGAAACTCTACAATAAATTTTGTTTCAAATTTATTTTACGCTTAATAAAAAAATAATTAATAGAAAAAAAAGCTTATATAATTGATGTATATATATTAGAATAATATAATCATAAATAAATATCATATATGATTATATTCAGTTTTTAATAATACTAATATTTATGCATATTTTTATTAGGATGAAATAAAATAAATTAATTGAGTCGGTCATTTTTTTAATAATATTACTCAATACGTTAATATTATTGTATAAATGACTAATTATATATTGACTCATAATCATTATTAATATACAAAACTTTTTATATTCTTGACTCCTAATTAAACACATAAATTATTTTCCCAATTAATGACACACCATCTAAACTCACAAAAATATATGCTTAAATATTATAAACTTCATATTAATATATAATTGGATACACTTGTTCTAAATAGTCACATTTAATATTTCAAAAATATTGGATTATCTTAGCAAAATATCTAATAAGAGTAGTACACTTTTATACACTCGGAGTTAAATGAAAAAATTTTCAAAATATATAAATATGTATGAATTAGTTTAGTTGGTAAACATTATACTCCCTCGTCCCGAGATTTCTTTCACAGTTGACTTTTTGACCGTTTTTGTGTGAGTGTTATATCATTGTGTACAAAAGTTATTTTATATGAATAATATGTTAGTTCATAAGGTTAACTAACATATCATTCATATAAAATAATTTTTGTACACATAATACTATGATATAACTCTCACACAAAAATGATCGAAAAGTCAATTGTGAAAGAAATCTGGGACGGAGGGAGTAATAATTATATGAGAGGTGATGGGTTCAAACTCTTGTAAAGATTTTTTTTTAAAAAAAAATTTAAAGAAAATTGACACATAAGCAAGACTCACCATAAATCGACAAATCACAACAAAATGACATGTGGCGGTGAAAACACCACAAATTAACACAAAATAAAATTCACCATAAATTGACACCTAATCAAAAACAAACTTCCTATTAATATATAGGGGATATTAACAGCGATCAAATATATATATATATATATATATATATATATATATATATATATATATATATATATATATATATATATGGAAGTGTTAAATATGTATGTAAGAATATAAAATATATTGTCGAAGGATATCAAATATGTGAGTGGAGGTATAAAAATGTGAGTAAGGATATCAACTATGTGTGGGACAATATTATATAGGTATTGGGATATAAATTTAAAAAGAAATTGGAATGCGATTTCAATCATTAATTTTATATAGTACGGATTGCAACTTGTTACAAAATATAATACGAGGTTGCCACCACCACATGCATACGTTCATCTGAAAGGGGAGGAGTTTGGGAGGTTATAGATAGATTGGGATGGTTGCAACAAGAGTGTGTGGGGGCAATACTATATAGGTATCGGGATATAAATTTAAAAAAAAAAATTAGAATGCGATTTCTTTAATTTGTCAATTTTATATAGTATGGATTGCAATTTATTACAAAATATAATACATGTTACAGATTGTAAATTGTACTATATATAGTACAAATTGCAAATTATAATTACCCAAAATAAAATTCATGGTATTATTCTAATTACACTTGGTCATGTGGTGTACTTCATTCTTTTCAATTCACTCGACCAGGATCGAAACTCTTTAATTAATTTTTTCCTAATTAAAGTCTTTTTCTTATTTCTGTATTAAATTGTTGAAACCATATAAAATGTAATTACTTCCACCAAACTCCTTTCTCCAAGTTTTAGGCTATTTTTTAAAAATAATTAATTAAATATAATTAAAATACTTCATATTTATTATCTGGAATTTTCTTTCCTTTGTTCCAACGAGATTAATTTAAAAATGTGATATCATAGGTAAAGTATTGCTAAGTTGGTCCCATTTAATTAAAATAGCTTTTAGAATTATCATGGTAAAATATTATGTGTTTCGTATAAGTTTATTGTGTTTCACTATTTAATTTTATTTAATGAATTTATATAAAATGAGACAGGGTAATCAAATATACATATGAAGAAATCGAAGGAGTTTCTAGAAATTTTTGGTGGTGTAGCGTGTAACTTTGTTTATGTTTATATTATTAGTAGCATCAATGTAGTTATTTTTAGGGAAAATTACAACCTGGTGCAAAGACCTAAATGTTTATTACATCCTAGTGCAAACACCTTTTTAAAATTATAAGTAGGTGCAAAATGGGGTGTGTATTTCCCTCAATACCCTTATTTTTCCTTCCACTCATTTTTTTCACTTTTTCTCTCTCTCCCCTCTCTCCTAGACACGGTAGTATCTAATTTCTTTTATCTCTCCTCATAAATTCACTCTCTCTCTCTCTCTCTCTCTCTCTCTCTCTCTCTCTCTCTCTCTCTCTCTCTCTCTCTCTCTCAATTATCTCTCTTTTTCAAAAATTGGATTTTCTCTCACAATCGACGCAAAGAACCAGCGCCATGGCTACCACCCACCTTCCTTCCACGAGACTCATGGCCTTCACAGCCCGACCACCTTACCATTAACCTGCCGTGCGATGCTCATCACCGGTTCGCCGCCACGGCGACACACCTGTAACGCAGCTGCCATTCTCGAATCCGTAGCCCGCCACCGCCGATTCGTCACCATTTCGCCGCCACGCCTCCACTGCCGCCATGAGGCCCTCAAAGATCGCCGGCGACGCGACCCAGACTGCTTCCCTACGCATCCGCCGTCGAGCAAGCGCCACGCCCAAATCGCCGTCCATCACCGCCGTGAGCAGCCCTCACTAATTTCACTCGACTCGGCCTCATTCCACTCGCCCGAGGTCGTGACCATCAAATTGTTTCTTTATGTTTGCTTTCGGGATAATCAAATGGCGGATAAGCCTCAAGTCACGTAAAATTTGTCTCGAGGAGTGCCCCGAAAATGTATCTCTGGAGAAGAAAGAAACCCGTGAAGAGATGCTTTCTAGACACAGTGCAATTGAGGTGAAACAATTTTTTAATATTGAACAACTCAATATTCTTATAGATGAAATAGAGTTCAATTTTCTATAAAAACTCCTCATTTGCCGGTTAGTTTTTGGTTCTCTCAATTTCAAGTGATTGATAGTTCGACTTCGAGCTTTGGGTATAATGAGTCGAATATCGCAAGGTTCGTGGAATGATCCACCTCGACGATGGCATAATGATTTATATGGGATTACTAGATTGTTTGCATAGTTTGGATTTTTTTTTAGTAGTTATGATTTAATAGTTAGGCTACATGGTACATTCCATAGGTTTATACGCCTATTTTCATTTCGTTTTTCTTCGTGCCTTTGTGAAGGTCTTTTCCTTTTAGGTTCAACTAGTTAGGCTTCTTGAGACCACTATATCGGGTCTTTTGTTGTTTGTTTTTCTTGGTGGGTCGCTTTTGGACCTTTTTTTTCTTTTTTTTTCTCCTTTTTCCTTTTGAGAATCCTGTTGCTAGCATGTGTGTAGTTTTAAATGATTAAATATGTGAAATAGAGCATGCTATGTTTCCACTTGAATCGAATTGAGGTAAAATGTGAAATAAACATTAATGGCATTTATGGTGCCCATAAAGGTGAGCATGGTAGTGGATGTTGAGTTGTTACAATTGTAAGCGAGAGAAGGGTAGATGAGTTTGAACAAATAGATGAAAAAATGGGTGGGCATGTGGTGGCAGAGGAGGTGGGCAAGGCGGTATGCGAAGTGTTTTTAACGAGATGGGTAAAAGAGGACAATTTTGCAAGATTATTTTTGGTGTGAAGAGTGCAATTTCGGATTTCCATTTTTATTGTCAAGCTGTGGAACTCATTCAGGAGTTCATGCTTTTGTTGGGTTGCGAAAAGAAACTGATGAGCTACGTAACAAAGAGGTTGCATTGAAGAAGGCAAAGAATAAAGGCAAAGAAAGCCGAACAGAAAGCCAAGAAGAAGCAAGTTGATGAAGAGATATCTCGGCTCTCAATTTTTATTTTTCATTGTAATTTTTTATTATTCATTGCATATTATAATATTCTTGCAATAATTTTAGTTAGCTTGCAAAATGCTTTTATGCGACTGCAATTTTTTGTGTTTGGTTGCAACATTTATCAAAACTCTTGCAATTCAATTTTTCAGATTGCAACACTTATCATAATAATTGTATTACTATAGGGTCAATGTGTTACCGTACACATAAATATGTGTTACTATAAAAAAAGTGAAAATAAGATAAAATAAGTCTTTTATATTTATTTTATCTAAATTTTTAATTTTATTAATTTAATTTCAAATTAGTTAGATGAGATAATTGTATAGAAAAATGTACAGTTTAATTTTAATTTTTTAGTTATATCATTAAATGATGGCAAAAAATAATTAAATATTGCATTATTTATTCAACAATTGCAATTATTTTGATTTAAATCTGAAAAATTGAATTGCATTATTTATTCAACAATTGCAATTATTTTGGTTCAAATCTGAAAAATTGAATTGCAATAGTTTGATAAGTATTGCAATATGGAACAAAAATTACAATCTTATGAAAGTTATTTGCAAGCTACCTAAGATTATTGCAACATGGTATTATAATATGCAATAACGAATAAAAATATCAAAAAAAAAAATTCCTGAAAAAAAAACCAAAAATACAATATGAAGATGAGGTAAATAGAAATGTGTTTGCGAATCAAACATATTATTCCTACAAAAATTCTCAAACATAATAAAACATTTCATTAAAAAAATTCCCAAGTCTATTATAATGAACTTGAACCATTGCTTGAAACTTTTATCGGACTCAAACCAAGACCTTCTACTTTCCAATTGTACCAAGTCTTATAGGTAAAATATAATGTAATTCGGTTTGAATCATTCCCAAGTCTTATAGGTAAAATATAATGTAATTCAAAACAAGCATTAAACACAAACATTTGCAAACAAGATCAAAAACCAAACAAAAAGAAAAAGACAAATAAACCTAAAAACAAGTGTTGAATACGGTGGCACATAGTAACTAGCAATGAAGGCGGAGAATGGCGAACACGAACACCTCCAAAATTATAGACATCTATGTCAAGCTCGCCCTTTATGGACGTTTTGAAGCCACCTGTGGAAAAGTAAACACTCGGAAAAATGAATTAAAACATCACATTTTTTAAGCTTAAATAACTGCTTTCTTCTATGATCTTAGACTATTTGACTCAATGATTGAAGTGAGTCCATATTGAATTGCAAAAAAAAATTAAAGATTGCAAAAAAATTAAAGATTGCATTATTTTTTCAACAATTGCAATTGTTATTTGATAAGTAATTGCAATTTGAAAAAAATTACAATTCTTTTGATAAATGTTGCAAATCTGAAAAATCGAATTGCAATAGTTTCGATAAGTATTGCAATATGAAACAAAAATTACAATCGTTTGAAGGTTATTTGCATGCTACCTAAGATTATTGCAACATGGTATTATAATATGCAATGACGAATTCCCGATCAAAAAAATATGCAATGACGAATAAAAACGTCCAAAAAATGTTCAATTACTTCTACACCCAAAATGAGACTACAATAGTAAAGATAAGTGAACAAACCAAACATATAATTCCTGAAAAAATCCTCAAACATAATAAAATATTTCATCAAAAGATAGCACGCTTAGCCCAAAAACAAGCATCAAACACAACATCTGCAAACAAGATCAAAAACCTAAACAAAAAGAGGGAAATAAATTCAATTACTTCTACACCCAATCTGTCGAATCAAACATCGCTAAGAAACTAGCGAGTGACCAAAATGAGACTACAATAGGAAAGATAAGGTGAACAAACCAAACATATAATTCCTGAAAAAATCCTCACACATAATAAAATATTTCATCAAAAGATAGCACGCTTCGCCCAAAAACAAGCATCAAACACAACATCTCGCAAACAAGATCAAAAACCAATTTAGGGCGTTAAATTTTTCTCCCGTTAACATTTTCCTGAGTTTTGAGAATGCAAAAATTCTACCGTAAATTCCACATAAAAGTATAAGTAATAAACTTCTAATCGAAATGTCATTGTAAAAACCTTAGAAGGCGGCGCAAAGATTGAACCAAAAATCCCGAGAAGATGAAGCAATTGCGGCGAATCCTTTGCCCCAAAAAGATCGTGACGCAAGTGAAGAATCGGGTTTTTTTCCTCCTTCCATTTTCTCTCTCTAAAATCTATGGTTGGCTACGGAAGAAGGCCTTGTAATATATACAACGCCCACCGTCAAAAGAAACGTAACCGCCGAAAATCTTATCTCGAAAGAAATAGAAACCTCGGAAGAAAAAGCGAAATCAAATGGGAAAAGGGGAATTAAAGAAACGCTAAAATTAAAAAAAAAAGGGGAGCAAGACACGTGAATGATCTCGTATATGTATATACACTTGTGTGTGTGCGTGAAATATAATGTGTGCAAGACAAAAGGGATTATTATTAAATAAATTAAAAGAAAAGGGCAAGAAAAAGAGCGGCGGACGGCGATCGAGCACGCGGCGCTGCTCAGCGAGCTCCTGTGATCGGCGGCTGCAACAAGCATCAACCAACGATCAGCGTCAACCAGTAGGAAAACCACGTCAACCGGATAGCCGGAAAACGAAAGGGGGAGGTTAGAGAGAGAGAGCGTGTGGAATGGTGAATATTAAAAATGATTTTGACATTGGGTTTGTCCAAGAACAATTATGTTTTGAAATAATTGTAATTTTCTTAAAATCAAATCGGTAAAAGTTGCATTGGAAGTGTTGAGGAACAAGAACTAATTAATTGGGTTCCAATATTGCCGCCTATTTTCATGTGTGAGTGGGAAGGATAAAATTGGATTTTCACTTGGAGTTTTGCACCTTCTTGTAATAAGAAAAAAGGGTTGCACTAAATTGTAATAAGTTGTTATAGTTTGTACCCCTTGTAATCCCCCTATTTTTTATTTTAAAAATCCCTTAAACTATATAATTTTTATTTCAAGAGACCCTCCTAATGGAAATTCAAGGATTTTGTTGAGCCGATTTAATGTTTCCATAAAAATATAACAAATCAACCTATTTCAATGCAATTAAGATCAAATTTCATTAAAAAATTCGTCTCTAATGAACTATCAAAAAAGGATCTTATTAAACAATAATTATATATTTTAAGGATTTTAAATAATTTAGGGGCTTATGAAATAAGAATGATATATTTTAAAGGTTTTCTAAAAATATTTTGAAAACCTGTAAAGTTTGGGTTATTAGAATCCTTATTTTGCAGCAAATAAAGTGGTGCATAAATAAAAATAAGGAAACTACATTTTTTATTTTATTTTATAACTCGATATTCGGCCCAAGTAGCGACTAATCCGGGATCAATCCTATACCGTCCACTAACAGGCATCATTTAAAGCGAGCAAATCTCTGTATAGAATAACCCACAAGAATTGTTTGCACCCAATGGGTTTCAAACGTGAGATTTATAGAACATCACACTCCTAAACCAATCCCTCACCATTAGTTCCACCCCTGTGGGTTAATATAATAGTACTAAGTAGACAATTTGGAAAACCAATTTGAAACCAAAAATAAGACATATTCCATTTTTATTGACTTAAAGCTTGTCAAGAAGCCATTTTTAAAATTCATTTATATTATTATCAATCATACCATTTTTTTTTCAAGAATTACATTAAGTCGTAAGAGTTGGTCTCTTATAAAGTGAGTGCATGAATGCAGTCATAATTTTTATGGCACTTTTCGAGTTAATTTCGTTGATATATTTCAATAATGCTAACACGTAGCACTTTCTATTATTATAATAACATTTTTTATTTATAAAAATTGATACTTTTAGTTATAACGAGTATCACTTTTTATGATGAATTCAAGTGCATGCATAGAGATGTATAGAGTGAGTGAATATGAGATTAAACCAAGCTGTAAACACACACAAGCTGAACATATACACATCGGATTCGACAAACAAAGCAAAAATTTTAGACAACTCGCATCTGTACTAATATTTAAACTGATTTTCAGCAAGACATCAAACAATCAAACCATAAAAAAATCACACAAAACCGGTCCATATTTGTAAAGTATGGACTATATTACTGAAAATGCTAACCATAACATTATATGGTCCTAACTGTGTTTCAAAGAAACCACAAAATATGGCTTATCAATGTACCACGATTTTGAATTTAGATACGGAAAATAATAATAAGTGAGAAAAGGAGATATTGAGAGTACATAATGATTTTTTTTTACCTAAAATAATTTTAAAGAAATTAATTTAGGGGTTACAATTGTATCCCTTATTCTAAGTTGGATCCGCTAGTGTCAATGTCTCAACACCATAACCATAATAACCACAAAATATGGCCGTGTCAATGTTTCAAAATAATCACAAAATAGTTAAATTATACTCCATTTATCTCATACTATATGATACATTTTCTAAAACAGTACGTCCCAAACTCAATGATATATTTTATTAAAGCAATATAATCATATTTATATATATGATTATATATAATCAAAGTAGAAAGAACGCAATGATAATATTAAAATAAAGAAAAATGCAACCTATAATAATGTTCAGTTCTTACTCGATTCTCAAAATGCTCTTAATTTTGTGTCCTCTTTCCCTTTTCAGATTTTTGCAACTAGGATTCATCTTCAAGTATCCAACAAAAAAATATTTAAAAAAATTGTATAAAAAGTTGAAAATGTAAAGAATTTTAAGTTGGACAATTCTTACATCCTTTGATTTACTAGGACTCTTTCTGCGATTGTGAGTCGGTATAACAAGTTGCATATTGCATATTGCAATTTCTTTGGATCATTTGGCAAAGAATGCCTACTACTGAGAAGGAGACAGAATTGGAAGAAATATTTGTAAGTGTGAAATTTTTCTAGGTCTAGTTGCTATATAAATAAATATATTAAGTTTGAGCTTGAGGTTGAATGAGGTAAAAACTAGAATTTAAATATTAAAAACTTTTAACTACTGATAAATTTTAAGAATTTGTATTGAAAATTTCAAGGTTTGATTTTAAATTAAAAATTCTCTTTGTAGATAAAGATTAAATTTACACGACATCAATTTTTTTAAACAACTAACTTGAGATAATTAAGTGCACTCTACTAATATACATAAATCTAAAATAGTTAGAGTTTTACTACCGTTGTATGACGATTTATTCGCCTCAAGACCCAATAACCACCGGGCCGGTCCAATCCACCTCGGCCGATCTCGAAGGAGCTCGGCACCATCAAGATTAGCTCGCCGGGCACGGCGAGCAAGCACGGCCGAGCGAGCAGGACCCTCCGGGCTCGGCCCGCCGAGGGACCTACCCGCCTCGGCCGAGGCGAGCACAGCCATCCGACGAGCAGATGAAACCAAGCGAGGCGAAGCCCCAAGTTTTGCACAAATAGCGAGCTCGGTGAAGACTCATGCCAACCCACTCACAGATCGTAGACTTGCCGACCAAGCCACCCCTAGAATAGTAACAAGTGCGGTGTAGCAGTGTTAATTTAATGTCCACCTTACCTAAGATGGAAAGAAATTACCTCTGCCAACAAGATCCTCGCCGGACACTGGCAGACGTGAGTGGCCACCGCCCGCCCAGAGCAAGGCAGTACACCCAAATTAAATGTGGATCTATAGAATTAATTGTAATTGTACTTTTTGTTTGCCTAAAGGCAACAAAACCATGTACAAATAAGATCTATAAGGCACAATAAACGGATCTCAAGCATTCACAATTAAGACTGGGACTAACACTCCCAACAATCCTTTTGTTCTTTACAAGCTTTGAACATTCATACTGCATTTATTTCCTATCATTGCTAGTGATTGTTCTAGGGTATTTATTATCATAAATATCCCAATCATTATTGTTTTAAACGATTAAATAGTAACATTAATCACTCTTAAATATTTCGGTTGACAACAATTGACGCTAGAAGAAGGGTGGTGCTTTGCTTTCTCCTACTTTCACTTTTTCATCAAAACTTTTGGGAAAACGCGAAGAACACTCACTGTTCTTCGAGCCAAAATCCTTGAAGAACACCCTTTGTTCTTCATTTTGCAACCCTTACCCACCAAAAGAAAATCCTGGTCATTTTTTAGATGACGAAAACTGAAACACCACCCCATGGGGGAAAACCCCAGCTACGCCGCTTGCATGGAGCTCCGTGCATGTTCATGAAGATGAACAACTCAGGGGGAGGTCACCCCCACCGTGGGCGTGGGGAATTTACCCCATTCCCCTTCAGAGTATCAAACTCCCGAATAGATTCAGATGGCTATCAAGCTTCTTCAAGCTCGAGGCCGCGAGCTTGCCACGGCCAACCCTAGCCCGTCCATTGCTCCCCGTAAGAATAAGGGGAAGAAGAAGAAGAAGGCCCAACGAGCTTGGGATGGCCCCTGGATCCCCGGTAGGGGCGAGCAACCCTGTGGGTCTAGGACTGCCTTTGAGCGGCTTGGAGTCGTCTCGCCAATCAATTTCGGATCGGAGTCCAGACTGGAAGCACCGCGGCTAGGTAGGCGGCCGAGGATCGTCGGCCCATTAATAGGGCCTCGCGCCTGGCCGCACCTCTCGGCCTTGGCGAGAAGGGTCTCGGCGAGATAAAGGCTAGGCCCGGCATTTCGGCTGAATGCTCGGACCGCCCAAGCCCTCGCGCTGCAAACTGAACCCGACTCTCGCGATGCTCTTCTTGTCGCCATGCGTAAAAGATCGACGAGATGGAATCCCGCTTCGGGGCCCGCGATGAGCAGCCAAGGCGAAGTGTGGCGAGCGAGCCACTCTATGGAGGTTGAACATGCGCCGATTCAACCCAAAATCCTCCCCCTCGGTATGCACGTATGAGGGAAAGATCGACCTGAGACTCCACGTCAAATACAATATTTACATGGTTGAGAGGGGGCCTTCAATGCTACTAAGTGTCGTCGCTCCCACCGACCTTGGGCGAAGCTCACCCATAAGTGGTATGTCTCTTTCCGCCCGCTCGGTCCATACATTTGGCGAGTGGGAGAAAAATTCACCGATTACTTCGCCTCCAAGATTCCCAGAGCCGAAAATCGGTAAAGACCGATGGGAATCAAGCGGGGAAGAACGAGAGCGACAAGGCCTACCTCGATCGCCAGACGAGGTTCTCCTCACTGGGAATCGGTTGGAGATGAGCTCCAACCGCACGTCGCCCTCGGGCCGCCTATGACCAGTCCCACATGTTCCTAAGCACATGACCAAGAACTACCCTACCTCCTACGCCGAGTTCCGCCGGCGGCAGGCGAGCTCATCACTCGCCAGAAAATGCTTGCCCAAAGGTTGGGCGAGGTGAAGGAGGAGGGGGAGGAGAAAGCGGACAAGGCTGCGGCCAAAACACCCTCGTCCGCCGAGCGTGGCTCCAACCGCAAGAGGGGCCAACAAAAAGGTGCCAGGGGACCTTCAAGAGCTTTGAGGACCCCCACCCCGCACAAATCCATCCAGGTCGTGGAGAAGCTCGATACTCCCGCCTATGTCTTTAATGCAATCCAGACACCGGGCCGATCCCTAAGCCCAAACCCATCGGGGTAGACCCCTCCAAGCCGAACACCGACAAATTCTCGCACCTACCATGACTCTCCCGGGCACAACACCAGCCGGTGTCGGGACATGCTCAAGCGGCTCTGGAGGTTATTCAAAGACGGACTTCTTGACAAGTTCGCCAAAAGGCCTCCCCACGGCCGGACACCGAGGAGCGAGCTCCTAGGCGACAGAGGGTAGTCTCCCGAAAGGGTCGCACTGCCGAGGTTGCGGCCGATATGGAGTCGTCCGGTGATGAGCTCCTCGCCCGCCTCGGCGGACAGATTAACATGATCCAAGCCGAGGGATAGCCTCGGCGGACTGGCCGAGGTGTTCACTAGTCGAACAGAAGAGAAAGGCCGAGCCGAGAGCCATTGACCACATCCACTTAGTCGGCCACGCAGAGCCCACTATCTCCATGACCGCGGTAATTTCTTTCTCCAATGCCGACCGTGAGAGGGTCCTCTCGCCCCAAGAATGATGCTATGGTCATCTCGGTCAACATTCGGGAATGACTGTGGACCGGGTTCGTCGATAATGGCAGTTCTCGCAACATCCTCTTCAAGTCCGCCTTGGACCGGATGGGCAACCTCGCCAAGTACATCAAGCCCTACGACCTCTAGCTCGCGGCCGCGACACCGTGGTCTTTGCTTATGGGAATATCAAGCTCTTTGTCGAGCTAGTCGACTTTACAAATGATAGGGATAGGATTACTAGGCCTGTTGAATTTGTAATTATTGACTGCCGAACATGTATAACGGCTTTCTTGGTCGCCCTTTTCTGAAACTTTTGAGGCGGTTGCCTCCTCTTACTTTTATTGTGTGAAGTTCCCCACTGTTGAAGGGGAAGTTGGCACGATAAAAGGTGATCGAAAAATATCAAAGAAATGTTTGAACTACCCGTGTTCAGATTTAATTTATGCACTTAGTTTAGACTCTTCTTTTATTTTTACTCTTGCCGAACAACAAAGCACCGAGCTCCCTCAAGAACACATCCCACCAAGCGAGCTTGGCATCACTCGAATGAAGCAACTCCAATGGATTGCACACCATCGGCTCTCCCTCTAGCCGAGTAGGCCCAGGACGAGCTCGCCCATCCAGCCTCGACTCCTATGGAGCCGTTGGTCCCGATTAGTTGAGCGAATAAAACAAACTTATATCAGCCTTCTAGGAAAAATCTAGAAGGGGGTTGAATAGATTTTTCAGATTTTTACAAATCTTGCAAAATTTATTCAAAGTACCAAAGTGACACAAATGGAAATTCAATTTAACCTCAACTTTATTAAGATCAAAAGCAAACTGATATTCAGATTTTAACTTTGATTCTCAAATTAATCTTTGAACAATAAATTGAAAATTGAACAGAGATAAGTAAATAAAAGCGAAAGAACACCAGATTTTATAGTAGTTCGGATTATAACAATCCTACATCCACTCTCCTTCTCCAATTTGAAGAAGGGACCAGCTACTACTTTCTTACTCACACTTACAACTTACAACTTTCTTCAAATCGTCAAAGTACTCCTAACTCCTTCTAGTGAATCTAACAATTACAAAGTGAATAATGGTCTTTGAAGATTACAGAGAAGTGTTCTATAAACACTTGAAACTTTTGAAAACTCTTTTGAAAACACTCGTGAATTGAGATTGAAATATGAATAGTGAATAGTGTGTAAATCAAAATGGCATAAGTGTATTGAAAAATAAAACTAGACCTATTTATAAGTCTCGAAAAGACAGTTAGTTTGTTAGTCGGTTCTAACAAACTGAAATCGCTTTAACAAACTTAATCTTGAAAAGCTGCTCTTGACCTCGGTGATTTCTTCTACTCTCAAATGCGGTGACTCGGTGAAGACTTGCTTTTCTTATTCTACTCAGCTTGTCTTGACCTCGTCTCGAGCTCTTCATACTTGTCTCCCCAGATGACTATACTTGAGCTTGTCTCCGGATGACTTGTAGCTTCGATCTCCACTGACTTAACCGAGTCCTTGACCTAGTCGATCGGCTTAGTATGAGCACTGATCTCACTGTTCTTCAAGGTTGTCTGGTCATCTCGAATCAGCTTCTTTTAACTCATCAAAACCTTACTTGATCTAACAATTTCCCTTTTTGATGAAGTTAAAACCTACAAGAAAGAGACACACTCACACAGGTTAGTTTAGAGCTTAATCAAGATTTAACAAATAGATATATCGTAACACATTTTCACTTTAATCGATTCAATTAACATAAAGCATAAAATTTTTTTAAGTCTTTTAGACTTTAAAAAACTTTTAAGTCTTAGGACTTAGAAAATTTTAGACTTAGAAAAATTTTGAAAATTTTAAGTCAGAGATGATAAACTTCTCGAGATGATTTATACTTAGAATTTTTTTTTAAGTTTTCTTAAAGCAAGAAAAAAACTTTAAGAAAATAAGACAAGTAAAACTCATAAGTCAAACATATGTTTATTCACATAAGATTTACATGATACAAAAGATCAAACATAAGAAGATAAAGAAAAGAAAATGATCTGTGATCGGACTCCCCACCGATTAGCTTCAGAATGGCCAACCGGTGAAGACCCTTTTCCTTAGCTTCTTAAGCTCTTCTTCATCCTTCAACCCCGACTCCACTTCAGCTTTGGCAATGATGCCTTTTAATCCAATTCATATCAATTGAGCCATCGGGGTTGGTCTTGGGTCTGCCTGTCTCATAGGTCAGGGCACAAAGATCGGCATTGAAGAATTTATCAGCTTCAACAATCAGCCTCTGGTAAAGATCTTTGTCTTCTTTTTCGATCCACTCGTGCCACCTCGGGTCCTCGTCTTGAGGCTCAGATCGAGACCCCTTCAAGATGTACCGGTGATACATCCATTCAAGCGCCCGATTCTTTTCCTTGTATTCTTTGAAAAGTTTTCCAGCGGCGACCTTCGGCGGATTGAGTGTCCTATGATAAGGTCCAAGTCGGCTTGCCTGCCCCTTTCATTTCCCATTTCCTCACCTCCTTACTCCACCTCATCTCAAGTCCCTTATTTTTCTTTTTCGGCTTCTTCCTCTCCCTTTCACCATAGAATGCCTGCTTCTCTCATGATCCTGTGATCTATTCCTCAGCAGATTTGAATAGTCGCTCCCTTTTCCTCTTTTCGGTCAAGATGGGCACTTTGGCTTGAGCCGGCTCTTCAACAACCTTCCCCTTGCCCTCTTTCCTTTCACCTCACCGCTGATTTTTCGAGACTCTTTGATTTTGGCAAGCGGTGGCGCACTGTCTTCCTCTTCCTTCTTCCTCCTCGCCTCATCCTCCCTCAAGGCTTCCTCCGGTTGGTGACCCTCGGGTGAAGTGCAGCCAGCTCATCGGATTTGTCGAGCTTCCTCCCGGCTGCCTCCAGCTCAGGCTTTGCTTTTGTATCAACTTCGTTCCTCGTCTCATTCACAAAAGTCTGAGGGCCTGCTCTCTCTTTCTTTCACCTCCTCTTCCCCCTTTTTTACTTCATCGCCTAAGGTAGTCGCCTTCGTCTCCAGATCCTTGCATTTTACTCGAAGTCTCGACTTGTCCAAAGCCAATGAATCCACCACTATCGCATTGTAATCAGAACCTGATTCTTGACCCTTGCACCTCCTCCTCCAAGGCTTTCACCTTCTCGGCAAGAACAGTGTTAGTAATAGAAGTAATCTTTTGAGTTAGATTTACCTCTACTTCCCTCATGTTAGAGATCATTGCCTCGGTGTTGCCTTCACCATCTTCTTCGTTTTCTTCTTCATCTTTTTCTCAAAACTTGTTTCATCTTCTTCTCCATTTGAGCTATGATGGAAGTGATGGCCGAGGTGGGGCTCAAGTCACTGTCCTCATCCTCGGAAGAGGATTCGGATGAGGAGGAAGTGGGAGTATGGGGTTCGAAATTTGGGGGAGAGAAACCGGTGAGCTCATCTGGATATCTTCCGGGAAGGAGTAGGAAGTTATGTCTATTTCTCGTGGAGGTGTGGTTTGTGTATGTGGAGAGGTGGGAAGTTGAGTTTCGATGGGGGTATGGTAGATGAGGTTGGTTGTTCGATTGTGGGATGATGGTGGGAATGGGGATGATTTCGGTTTGAGTGGAAGGAGGGGTGGTTTCGAGATGGGGTTGTGGTTGATTCAGGGTTGGACTTGGACCGTGGGAGTTAGACTGATAGTTTGGGGAAACCGTGGTACATTGTAGAGGCTCGAGGTGCCAGCCGGCACACCTCTTCATTGCCGAGGTGGGGATTGAGTGAGAGAGAGAGAGATGAGTTGGTACCTTCCTCCTGGATGGGAGAGAGTGCAACTTCCTTGGCTGGAGAAGAAGGAACATCCAGCTTTGCAACCTCACCGCAATCTCCGAGGCTGGAACCTCTTACGGAAGAAGGGTTGAAGCTTCCATCTGTCGGCCAGAGCTGCTGAGGATTCGGATGTCTGGAGGACCTCCTCTAAAGAATGAATTGATTGTCTTCATCGAATCTTCATCTCGAGTGTTGGCTAGAAGCAGCTTCGGATGGCTCACGATGGCTTCTTTTCAAGAGCCTTTGACTAGCCTCCTTCTCGTCCTCCTCCTAGGAGACCTTACTGCGGTTCTTTGCCTCCTCATGTCACTTCAACTACAAACTGGATCCTCGGCTGGTAGAGCTTTGTCTCGGGTTCAGCGGCCTCATTTCTTGGAATTTGAGGTTCAGCCGCTTGCCTCTCGAGCTACAGGCCGCCGCACTCGCTCCCACTGCATCCTTGCATCATCGACTCATCATCTCGAGTCGGCAATCCACCTATCCTTTCATTCTTTGTTAACAAGCCCTTCGCTTAGAATACTTTTTCAATCCTTCCCTTATCTCAAACCTCTTGTTCGGACCCTCCATCAACACTGTGATCTTGTTAAACAAGCTCACAGTTGAAGAAGTCATCAGTCTCCTCCATCGGGGTTGTATAATAGCCTCAACTTCTCCTCCTTCGACCTTCTAAACAATGTATCAACCCAATCCACCCTAACTCCATCAACAATTGCCCTCATACTGCACAAACGTGACTTAGTCACTCCATCATAGGAGCTTTGATCTCCTAGGATTGACTTTGTCACGATTGTCATAAGCAATCTGAATTTCCTCCTCAACGAGTGTTTCTTCAAATCCCTCCTTGTCCCTCTATATGTAATCCTTGCAAACATGTCAAATGACTCCTCCCATTCATCCTCCTTATACGTCCGAGGATTTACCCCTTCCATCGAAGTATCTAGAATCCTTGCAATATTCTCCTTCGAATATTCAAGTTGAGTACCTTCAACATTGGTTTTGAAGCCATTCTCTGTAAACACAACTTTGGCAAGGAACTCCGCTCTAAGAAAATCTGCCGTTTTGTTTTCTGGGGATTTGAACGCATGAGAACCCTCTCGAGTCTTGAAGCTTCTAATAACTCAATGATCTCCCTGGATTCTCTGTCATTTGTAGTGTCGAGCCGAAGTCTCCATCGGCTCCAAGATTCCCGCCGAAATGCGGGGATATCATAGACTTCCTAAAAATAACGTGGACATCTTTGCACAGTCGCATCAGACATGGTCGGCATAGACCCAAAACATGCCTGCCACCACCTCAAGATCAACACTCCTGTCTCCCGAAAAGGCGAAAGTTCGGCCCAGTGGAAGTACGCTGCTCGGCCGAGGAGGTGAAGAAATTGCTCGACAACAAATTGATCGAGCAAGCGGGACGAGCCCTAGTGGGTAGCAAATGCCGTGCTCGTCAAAAGACCAACGGATCACGGAGGTTATATATAGATTTCCACAGATCTAAACACGGCATGCCCGAAAGATCATTTTCCGATGCCTCACATCGATCATCCGTGGACAAGACTTGCCGGCCACGAGATGATGTCCATCATGGACGCATTTGCGGCTATCACCAAATCCCGATGGCTGGGGAGAATATCAAACATACCTCCTTCCTCACGGAAAAGAACATTTACTCTGGCTTAGGATGCCCTTCAGTTGAAAACGCGGGGCGACCTATCAAAGGTTAGTAAACAAGATGTTCGCTGAGCAAATTGGGAAAACAATGGAAGTCTACATAGACGACATTGTTGTCAAGAGTGTGAAAAAAGAGGATCACTTGAGAGACCTAGGCGAGACCTTCGCGATCCTCCAGAATATAATATGAAGCTTAACCCTAAAAATGCAGCTTTGGGGTCGGCTCCAAGAAATTCCTCGGCCACATTGTGAGCCAAAGGGGAATCGAGGCTAACCCCGCCTGATCAAGGTCATCCTCGACATGGAGGAGCCCCATAATGTCAAGCAAGTCCAGAGGCTCACCGGGTGTCCGACGATCTTGAACAAATTTATTTCTCGCCTAGGTAATAAAAGTAAGCCTTTCTTTGCTACCATTGAGAAACAAAAGTTCTCTTGGAACAAGGAAAGCCGAGATGCCTTTCTTAAGCTGAAGGAGTATCTCACCAACCCCAATATTCTCGCCAAGCCGATCCCGGGTGAGAAGTTGTTCCTATATTTGGCAGCCTCGGAATCCGCTCACGAGCGCCGTGCTCTTCAAGGCGGATGGGCAAGACCACTTGCCAATCTACTTCGTCCGCCAGGTTTTCCACAATGCCGAGCTCGGGTATACTCCTTTGGAGAAGCTGGCATATGCTCTTATTATGAGTGTTAGGAAACCGAGGGCCTACTTCTTCGATCATCAAGTTGAGGTCCTCACGACCCTTCCACTCCGGCAAGTCCCGCACAGTCGGACACCAGCGGCCGCCTTCTAAAATGGTCGCTCGAGATCGCCCAAGACGACATAACATATGCGCCAAGGACGGCGATCAAGGGGCAGGCACTCGCCGACTTCATCAACGAGCTCACCTTCCCAAAAAAATCCCTCGACCCTAACCTTCCCGCCATGGAAACCGTATGTTGATGGCTCCTCAACACGATCATGCGCTGAAGCTAGAATCGTCCTAGTCGGACCGGAGGGGCGGTGCTTCACGAATGCCGTCAAATTTGAGTTCTCGGCCACCAACAACGAGGCCGAGTACGAGGCTCAGTCGCGGTCTCGAGCTCGCCATGCGGTCGGCGTCCGACGACTCCACATATTCATGGATTCCCTCTTGGTAGTCAACCAGGTCAAGGGAGAGTATGAAGCTCGCGGGGAGCAAATGATTAAGTATCAAGAGCTCGTCGCCTCTATGTGCAAAAAGCTTCAACAAGTTTACATCGAGCAGATCCCAAGGGAACACAATTTCCGAGGCGGATGCCCTTTCCAAGCTCGCCACCTCGGAGGGGCAGCAGACATGTCCAATATCGTCCTCACAAAGCTCGCCACGGCCATTAGCGGCCAAGCGGTGGCCACCGTCCAAGTCGAGGAGGCGAGCTGGATGACGCCCATCATCCTCTACCTTAAAATGCGCACACTCCCCGATGACCGTGTCCAAGCTTGGCAAACGAATTAAGAGCAAGAAGGTACACTCTAATCGAGGATACTCTTTATAAACGAAGTTTCTTTCTCGCCTCGCTCAAGTGCATCACTCCTGAAGACGGGTAGAAAGTCCTAGCCGACATCCACGAATGAGTTTGTAGAAATCACGCTGGGGGCAAGCACTCGTTTATAAAACAATGAGGCGGCTATTATTGGCCCACCCTCTAGCGAGATGCTATCGCCTACGCCAAGTCATGCCACAAATGCCAAGTCATGGCACCCAACATCAAGCTCTCCCTAGAGCACTTGAAGTCAATCTTCAGCCCACGGCCATTCGCCCGATGTGGGATCGACTTGATCGGACCCCTACCGGTGGCGCACGGGGGCTGCAAGTTTGCGGTGGTTGCCGTCGACTATTTCACTAAGTGGGTGGAGGCCGAACCTTTGAACAAGATCGACCAGCAGCAATCATCGGATTCATCCGGAAGAACATTATCTGCAGATTTGGTCTACCCCAAGCCATCGTCTCGAATAACGGGAAGCGGTTCGATGGACTCGAAATCCTGGAGTTACGTGAAAGATGGAAGATTAAGAGGCTGTTCTCCACCCCATACCATCCTCAAACTAATGGTCAAGTGGAGGCGGTCAACAAGATAATCAAGCACACTCTCAAAATCAAGCTTGAGGAGAGGAAAGGAAAGTGGGCGGCCAGCTACCCGATATCCTATGGGCGTATAGGACAACTACCGAGAAATTCTACGGGCGAGACCCCTTCGCCCTTGCCTTTGGCACCGAGGCCATCATCCCGACCGAGGTCGCTGGCCGAGCTTTTGCACTTTACGGGAGCTCGGTGAAGATATTGATCGATCGAGCAAGGAGGCTCGACCTTGACATGCTCGAAGAGCGGCTCGACCTACATCACAAGAATGCGGCCTACAAGCAACGGTCGGAGAAGTATTACAATTCTAAGGTTAAGCTCGAGACAATTCTTGATCGGCGACCTCGTTACGAAAAAGATTCACGGCCCCGGCCAAGGAGTATTTGGACCGAACCGGAGGGACCGTTCGGGGTATCCAAGTGGCTACCCAATGGAGCATATGAGCTCGAACACCCGGATGACACTCCGGACCAATACCCTTGGAACGCATGCCACCTCAAGAAATACTATCGGTGAGCAAACCCGGCTAAATCTTTTCTTGTAACTTAGAAAATTTTCGGTTATGATCGAGAAAATTTTGTAAATCTTGTAAACCCTTTGTGGAAACTCTTTGTAAATAAATGATATTTTGGAAAAACCAACTTTTGTACTCCAAATCCTCGCAAGAGGTATCCTTGCGGACCCACTCGAGGCCGAGCGGCCAAGGGCGGGTCCCTCTCACACTCGCGCGGGTCACGACACCCGCCGAGGAAAGGTCCTATCCACTGAAAAACTCCTCGCGGCGAGCTTAGCCTCCGGGCGAGGTCCGCCCGATCCTGCTTGAGAGGCTCCTACTAAACCTCTCGTGACGTGTCTGTTACCGTCCAAGGTCACCTGGCTTTCTGGTCGGTGTGCCCCACAAATTCCTCGTGACGAGCCGAGTCTCACGGTGAGGTCTCCTAGCTTTCTGGCTAGTGAGGTCCGCCAGCTCTTCGGAGTTAGGAAAAAAGTCGTGTGTGGTACGATCCCGGTGATCAGCCCGAGCACGAACATGCCACCGGACGCATCTCTATAAGTCGTGCAAGTGAACCGGATTTCCCGGAGATCAAGTCTCCCGTGAGCTAAGCTCCCGGCGAGCAACCACTTCGAGCCATTCCAGCAGATGGATCGGTGGTCTAGACTCCATTTGGCGAGCACCTTCATCGGCTCGCCACGACCGAAGTCGCAATGCGAGGACTAGTTTGGGGGACGAGGGGACCGGCGGCTGTCAACCCGCCGAAATACACTTGGGCGAGCCGAGCTCCTCGAGTAGAACCTTACCTGGCCAAAGGTTGGACTTGCATACGCCGAAACCAAATTGGAAAGGCACATGCCGAGCCCAACCCCTTGGTCAAGTAAGGCCGAGGCCTGATAAGCCAACCATTTACGATTCGAAATACTTGCAAAATTTTTAAAATGCTAAGTGTTGGAAAGCTGTTTATTAAATCTAAGGGCAAGCCGGGCTCCCAGATCAATCCTTACTTGACCAAAGTCCGAGCTCGCCCATACCAAAACTAGGACAGAAGGTATGGGGTAAGCTCGATCCTTTGACCAAGTAAGGCCGAGGCCGAACAGTCACCCGGTTTGACATATTTGGGAAATTCAGCAAAAATCTTCTAAGTATGGAAAGCTATGAGCCGAATCGAGAAATTGAAAATCAAGACGAGTTGAAATTTGAAAAGTAGATTTCATTTATGTACAAAAGGGGGCCGGTGGCGATTACAAAATGGCACTATGGCCGATTACAAAAGCCCGATGGGCATTCAAGCACAAAAGAAAAGAGAAGTCCTAACTCCCTAAACCCCTTCACCTCCGATACCGGCCCCGCCGCCTCGGCCCCATCCTCCGTTGCCTCATCCCGGCCCGGTTGGCGCGATCTCAGCCTCATCGCCTCCTTCTTCGTCTGGGTCCTCGCCGGGGTAGGCCGGTTGGCCCGATCTGGGTACCAGGAGATCCACCCCGTGATCCCTCTCCAAGTCCTTGATCTCGGGACTAACTTGACATGGAGAGGGTAGGCGGCGCGTACTCCTTGAAGTACCTCTCCATGGCGGTGGTGGGCTCCCGGCCTTCTTGGCCTCGCGGATAAGGTCGGCGGAGGCCATGTAATAGGCAAATTCACCCATTACCATTGGGTCCCGATTTGGAGGGACGACAACCGTCGGCCCGGGGTCACGAAGGCCACAGCCGAGATGGCGCTCGGTTTCGGCCAATTCTCGGCCAACCCCGTCTTTTCGCCGGTGAGCCTAACAGCCTCTTCACGGCTCGATCTCTCTCCTCTGAGCATGGCCGCCAGGTCCGCTCGGCTCTCAATAGGTCCGCCACAACCTTCTCGACCGCAGCCGGTCATCTTGGCCAGTTCCGAGGCCACGGCTAGGGCCCGGTCGGCCTCGGCCCTTTGACGGGCAGCCTCATCCTTCAAACGGGCAACTTTAGCCTCCAGCTCTTTTGAGGCCGCCCTAGCCTTCTCCATCTTGGCCTTCGCCTCATCCGCCGCAGCTTTGGCCTGGTCGCTCGCGCCGGACCTCCCAATGCTGCGCAACCTTGGCATCCCTCCCTTTCATGCACTTTGCTCAAGCCTGATCGAGCTCTGGAATCCCAAAGCACAGGCAAGAAGGAAGGAGCTCTCTGGGTTCCACCCGGACTCGGCATCCACCCCAATTGCCCGAGGCCAGCGGGATCTTCTCCATTGCCCGGTAGGCGTTATGCGGGAGCTCTCCAGAGCCGGGTCCCTCTGGGAGGTGAAGAAGTCCACCACTAATGGGGGGCCACCACCGGCGAGGAACTCGGAAGAAGCTAGTTAGCAATGCCGAAAAGAATTAGAAAGCGAAGGAGAAATATATCACTTACTTTTCAAAGAGGGCGGGGTCGCGCCCAGGTAGGATCAGTCCTCCGGGTCCCGGGCTGCGCTCGGCTTTGACGCCGAGCTGCGCGTTGCGAGGACAGGGGCTCTCCTTCACTCGGGCTTTCTTGCCGCAACGGCGAGGGACCCACTCTCTATGACCTCCACCGAGGCCTCCCTTTCTCTCCAGAGACCCTTGAGGGCAAGGGGCAGGAGCCGGATTCTCGGCTCGACTCGGGGCCTCCATATCTGAGCGGGCGCACTCGCCGCAGCTCGGCTACGGGCGGGACCATCGGGATCCCCATCAGTACCTACTTGGCAGCCTCCTCATTCACCGACTTCCCCTTCCCGGGGCTTGCTTGCCTTCTTCACCCTCGTCTTCGCTTGGGTGAAGAGGTCGGGCACCACCGACATGATTACGGAGTGGGCCAAGCGGAAAGTGGGAGAGTTGAAACTGCGACATTCGGAGCGATTAGTTTATGTTCGGCGCAAAGATAAAAATAAATACAACTCTAGTAGAGCCTTATCGGCATCTCGGCGGAGATGGCGAGGGTAGCAGAAAAAGCGAGCCTCTAACCTCGACTCATCGTTGTTCACCTTCGAACACTTTCTCTCGATAAATGGGACGAGAAGTAGCTTGGCGAGAGCGAGCCGAAAGTCGGTGTTCAACTCTCTCTCCTTTGGGACGAACAGCTCTGCAAAGAAAAAGAAGAATTAGATCGGTCTTAACCGGACAAGTAAAAATAAAAATCTTACTTGAAGGTTTATGCCCAAAGGTGGATGGAATCTCCAAGTCGAGTCGAAGTCGGCCCAGTGCGCCGAGCCCGGCGATGAAGAACCACCTCATTGCCCGGTCTCGAGCTTGGAGGGGTCCCATTGAAGAATGTCCCACCCTGCCGAGTCCGGATATAAATTCTTTCTTGGACTCGAGACAGGTGAAGATGAAATTAACCTCGGCTGCGGTCGATATTGATCTGGCCGAAACTTCCCTAGCTAGACGAACAAGGTGAGGAGGTTCACCCAACCGTTGGGATGGATGCGGAATGGAGCGACCTTCCGGGCGATGAAGAGGTGAGAGAGGTTGGGGTGAAGAGGAAACCGGAGCCCGGCCTCCATCATATGGTAGTTTACGGTGAGCATTCCCCTCGGAGGTTGGTCGGGCCTCTCATTCTCGGCGGGCATGTAGAGGTGTACGTCGCTCGGGACACTGCCACCTCGCCCGCCACGCAACCAGCTCGGCCTCCGTCACCAAGCTCCTCCTCTCCTAGGCATTCGCGAGGCAGTCGAACTTAATGCCCTCCGAAATATCTTTCGGGTTCGCTCCTGACGGGCATAAAGGTGCTCCCGTAGATACTCTTGGTAATCAAAAATGGGATCGGCCGCCAACCGATCCACGTAGTGCTCCCAAGCTTCATAGGCAACCGTGACCTTCACGGCGGCCTCGCTCGCCCGCCTTCCTCACCTCTTCCTCTGCCTCCTCCTCCAAGGACCGTTTGCTCTCATCCGAGAGCTCGGCGGCCGAGGGACCACGAGCGACCGGCAAGGTCTCGGCCACGTCCTCGCTCTCGGTCCCCTCACTATCACTATTTCCGGAGGAGAGGAGCTCGGCCACCATCTCCTCCGTGGCCCTTTCCACCCCGCATCGGGTGGGGGCATCCCAGATCCTCGCCGATCCTCATGTCGATACCCAAGTCGACTAGGTCATGAAGGGGGCATCTCATGCCATTCCTACTCCACCTTCGTTGGAGATGGCGGCGCTTGGGATTTCCACCGCCGGAAAACATCGTTCGAGACCATCTCGATCTCGACAATTCGTACCTCCGGGGTGGCGTCGCCATCCCCAGGATGATTCACCTCGATGGTGGCGCCGCGCTCCGAATACCAGAACCAATACCACAAGAAGAAGCTCCTTGTGATCTCACCATTTTGATCGGTGGAAAAGAGTTAAGAAAGAGTTTAAAATCGAAATAAGGGGTATTTACCGTTTGTTTTCTGATTTAAGGCTCGAAGATTGAAGAAAGGTTGAAAACGCTCGAAAATCACTCGAAGTCCCGAGAATCACTCTATGCTCTCTAAATTCGAAAGTTTGGAAAGGTTAAAATGAAGAAGATGACCCCTATTTATAGAGAGCGGGAAGGACCTCTTTGCAAAAGTCCCAAAACCTTTCGAATTCTGGGGTAAAATTGCAAATAATTTCGAAGGGACAAGTGACCGTTTGGCGCCTTAGGGGCACGCCACGTGTCCGCGAGTGGTGATTGCGAGTGGTCACCTTCAACCGCCACGCGCCTGCAAAGGTTACTTTTCGGGGCCACGTGGGAAAAAGTGGCCCCTTGTCCAATCCAACCGCCATTTTTTCCCCAAATCCTAATCCAATTCTCATCGGATGAATCACAAAGGGTGCTCGGTAAGAAGAAGCTCGACACCAAAGGTGAACAACTCTTCAAGAGACCAGCTCGGCCTCCGAACTCCCTCGAGAGGCGAAGCGTGGGACAATTGTTGTATGACGATTTATTCGCCCCAAGGCCCAATAGCCACTGGGTTGGCCTAATCTAGCTCGACCGATCTCGAAGGAGCTCGACACCACCGAAGATTAGCTCACCGGGGCACGGCGAGCAAGCACGGCCGAGCGAGTAGGACCCTCCGGGCTCGGCCCGTCGAGGACTGCCCGCCTCGCCGAGGCGAGCACAGCCATCCGGCGAGCGGACGGAATCAAGGGAGGCGAAGCCCCAAGTTTAGCACAAGATGGCGAGATCGACAAAGACTCATGCCAACCCGGCCCGGCAGCGGATCGGAAACTTGCCGACCAAGCCATCCTTAGAAAAGTAACAAGTGCGGTGTAGCGGTGTTAATTTAATGTCAACCTTACCTAAGATGGAAAGAAATTCCCTCTGCCCAATAGAAGATCCCTGCCACGGTGATTGTAGGATTCCGGCAAGCGGTATTAAGACCAATCAAGTATATCGAACCCAAGAGAAAAAATATGCAATGAGGCCCTAGGAATACAAGTTCTAGATGACTATTGTTGCAACACGGTTTTGGTTCTAAAAACTACAAGACAATTGCAAAAATTAAAATTCAAACACTATGCAAGCAATTAATCAAACACCTAATATGCAATAACAAGTAGCGGGGATTGGGGTGCTAGAGATAATATCCATCAAGGAATCAATGATCAACAAGATATGATTGAATCAAATTGTAGATCAACTAAGATAGAAAGCATAAAACCATCATGCAATTAATCACTCCATTAACCACACAATGCCTAATGTGAATATCCTTAGTGCAACTAATCTCTCAATTAAGAAGCACTCAATTCATACATTCATACACAATTATAACCCGATTAATTCCGGATCACGTTAGCTCAACTCTCGCTTATTGATAGGGTGATCAAACATTAATCTAAAGAGATAATTTTGCATGAAGCACAATGAGAATCACAATTAGGGAGCAATCTAACTCGTTGATCACAATTATCAACATTCATAGCATAAGACAATCAAATCATCCTCAACTTCAATTATCCCAAGCACAAGAGTATTAGCCCATGGTGCTAAGAGCAAAACCCATGGGTAGAAAATCTAAGTAAGCAATTAAGAAGCAAATCACAACAATTAAGGAATTTAAATGAGAAAAATGGAAGAACATCACCAATTGGATTCAATGATAAAAAATAAGAATGCTTGAGTCTTCACAATATCTTCAATTACAATCTCCTCCTCTTCAATTACAACTTGGAAATGTAAAACTAATGGATCAAATCACTAATCTAAGGTACAAATGCTTGAAATCTATCTAAATCTATGAATCTAATCCAATTACAAAGAGAATTAAGCTATGGAATGAGATTTTCACCAAAAAAGCTGTAAAATAACCGCTCTAATCTAAGCTAGGAAGAATATGCTCATTTTCCGCTCAAATGGGCTTAAATATAATTTTTAATTTTAGGCATCCCTCGACTCGAGGTTGGGGCCCTCGAGTCGAGGCCTTGAAGTCGCTAACACGATTTTGCAATTTCGCCTCCAGCCTCGAGTCGAGCTCCAGCCCTCGACTCGAGGGATCTCCTTTGCCACGATCCTCGACTCGAGGGTGAGCCTCGAGTCGAGCTTGCTTCAATTTTTTTGAATTTCAACCTATTGCCTTCACCCTCGGGTCGAGGCCTGCGGACCTCGACTAGAGGTCGAGTCCAGGAATTTTTCGACCCGGACTTCACCTCGACCCCGTTTTTGCCCGTCTCGATCGTCTTTTCATCCTAAGAATGCTGTACTCTCGGTTTGGCCAAATTCCACCGATTTACTGTAAACGGGACGAAAAATATCAAATAACTCACAAATAATACTTTTTAGGCAAAGTAGTGATACTCTACCCATTTAGGCACAAAATCTAACACTTTGATCACTTTTTGTACTAAAATAGCCCCTAAAAACATGCATCAATTCACTTCAATCACCAGCGGACAATGGCAGGGGCGTGAGTGGCCAGCCGTCTGCCCGGGAGCATGGCAGGTACACCCAAATTAAATGGGGATGTATATAATTAATTGTAATTGTTCTTTTTGTCTGCCCAAAGGTAACAAAAACCATGTATAAATAAGACCTATAAGGCACAATAAACGGATCGAAGCATCCACATTTAAGACTGGAACTAACACTCCCAAAGAATCCTCTTGTTCTTTACAAGCTTTCAGCATTCATACCGCTTTATTTCCTATCGTTGCTAGTGATTGTTCTAGGGTATTTATTATCATAAATATTCCAATCATTATTGTTTTAACCGATTAAATAGTCACATTAATCACTCTTAAATATTTCGGTTAATAACACTACCTATAGCTTAAAAGTCATGGGTTCGAGTCATCATTTGTCCGATAAAAAAATAACTAATATACACAAAACTCTTTTGAAAAATAAAATAAGATAGATAATAATAATCCCCTTATATACTAATAGGGAGTTATTTTTTGCTTATGTGTTGATTTAGGGTGGATTTTGCTTACATATCGATTTGTGGTGCATTTTGCTTACGTGTCGATTATCCGTGTCGCTTATGTGTCAATTTTCCGTGTCTCTATTACCACGTGTTGTGTCATTATGAAGGTAATTTATATTTGTGTATGTGTGGAGATTATATATTGAGTTTGTAAAAAGTAGCGGTTGGTGTTTGATCCTTGCACCTCTTGCAATAGTATAATGCTTACCACTAAACCAATCCATAAATATTTACATATCTTGAAAAACTATTTTATTTAAAAGTGTGAAACTTATAGTGGGATGGATGAAAAAGAAAAGTGTGAAAGATTTTATGAGGCAGAGAGTAATATTTATTAAGAAAAATTGTTATAATCATATACGATGTATATTATTTTAATATTTATACATCAACTATATAAGATTAATTCTATAATTTTTTTGTTAATTGTAAAATAAATTTGAAATGAATTTTAGAATATTTTTTCGCATACTTCTAACAATTAATACCTACAATGCATTATGGTATAATTATAATAAATTAATTAAAAATTAAAATATAAATAGATACTTATTTATGATTTTAATTACCATTAATTAAATATATTAAATATTATAATTATACAAAAAAATTATATATTCCCTCCGTTCGCGATTACCTTCACACATTCATTTTTGTCTATCTAAAAATGGGAAACACTCAATAAACTCCACCCTCACTATATCTTCAATTTTACACTAAATTTCATTACTCTTGAGTCATACTTACACACAATTCAACTCATTTCTTTATTTTATATACAAATATTTGCAAAATTACTATTCAAATCCATACTCATTATTTTTTTTTAGTGTGTCAACTTTCATATGAAAGTAATCATGGGACGGAGGAAGTATTTTATTTTAATATATTTATTATATAATTAAATTATATTATTATTTAATAAAAATATATATATATATATATATATATATATATATAATAAATTGTGTTTAAAATTAAATTTAACGAACATTGTGCGTAATACGCGGGATATCATCTAGTTACCATTATAATAGTAACTTATGAAAATTTAATTAATCGAATGATATTTTTGGGTGTTACAGGAGAGTAAAGGGACACTTATCTAATCTTTTTCCCATCGTAGGATTAGACTAATCTGGGATTTAGATGAGTTACATACTCTACAACAATCTTTAGGTTAAGTCTAACTCAACCTACTAAATCGGCTCAAACCACCTCACTCTCAAAGGAAATATTTGAAAGGAATTTTTAACTAGGTGAGATTCTCTTACAATGTGTTAGCTTTGAAATTAAGGTTGGAAAATTTCTTTAAACTTAAAATATAACAATATATGCTTTTAATTTAGAACATGCACTCTTTTATAAATCTTAGGATACAAAGGATTCTTTATGAATTAAGGCTCAATGTTTTCTAATGGAAATGCCTGAAGATCTTGTTTGTTTGTTCAATTTATAGCATTTTCACTACTTTGTTATGAAGATGGAGCTAGTATTTATAGTGTGGATTTGAGTGTTATTGTTAGAGAGTAAATTTAAATTTTTATTAATTATAGTGTACAATCTTTCTTGGGATTCATTGTGAAGGTGACTTTTACCATATATGGTAGCTTCTAGTTTTTCCTTATTCTCTTGCATTGTTGCACTAGCTTTCGAGTTCGATTGGTCCATGTACTCTTTAGCGGATCTATTTGGTGACTTTCATTAGAGGAGATGACTTTCATCAACTCGGCTCCATCAGCGTAGTTTCATCGAGATGATTTCAACTCACCTCTTTTTATAAGATGAGCTCATCTCATCTTATCGAGCGACTTCAGCCTTCCTCGAGACTCCACTTCCAAGTTGACTTCTCATCTTGATTTAGCTTGTAAGATAAGTTCTCCCTCAACTTATTACCTATAAATTAAACTAAAACTAAGTCTAACTCGATCCATAAGTTATCTATATAACTAAGTTTGTCCTATCACATGGTGTTTTGACACAATTATGAATTATCAAAACTATTAATTTTCCAACAAAATCTACAACAAGTTGTCACTAGTCAACTTTTCCTTATTAATTGTTTTTCAAGATTCAATTGTTACTTAATGTTAGATCGGAAGAAGTTTTGATGAGTTAAAATTAGTCGACTAGAGTCAACTCATATGAAGTAAGATGACCAGCTAACCGCATAGAACAAATGAGGTAAAGTCCTAGCACTAGGGTGATCAGGACTAAGGAAGGCTAGAAAAGTCACCGAGGTCAAAGAAGCAAAGGTCATCTCGAAGACGAGCTTGAGATAGTCATCTGCGAGGAGACAACAATGAAGAGCTCAGACGAGGTCAAGACAAGCCGAGTAGAATAAGAAAGACAAGTCTTCGCCAAGTCACCGCAGACTACTAGAAGCAAGATCACCAAGTAAAGATGGGGTTTTCAAGAATAAGTTTGTTAAGCGGTTTTAAGTTTGTTACAACAAACTAACCGTTTCTCGACTTATAAATAGATTTAGGCACGCTTCAAATATACAATTCAACACTCTCTCATTCACATTATTCACAAGTTTTCCAAATTCTCACAAGAGTTTTTCAAAGCAACATTAAAAATTCAAAGTGTTTATAGAACACTTATTCGTATATCTTCAACACATTTTTCAGTATTCTAGAAATTCCAGGAAGATAGGTTGAAGAATAGGATTGAAGATAGAAGATCTTGAAAGTTGTAATTGTAAGATTGTAAGTAAGAAAATAAGTAAGTGGTCGAGACCCTTCTTCGAGTTGAAGAAGGAGAGTGGATGTAGGATCGATTAGATCCGAACCACTATAAATTGTTGTGTTCTTTACTACTTTATTTACTTATCTTGTTCTAAATCAACTTTCAAACAAGTTTAATTTCAGATTCTTAATCGATTGCTTTTGATCCATAAAAGATTGAGTTTAATATGTTTTTCCATTGTGTAATCTTTGATACTTTGAATCAATATTTTAATCTTTGAACAAGGATTTGAAAATCTATTCAACCCCCTCCCTTCTAGATTTTCACTAGAAGGTTGTCTAAGGTTCTTCATTAATTCACTCAATCCGTGGGACCAACAAGTGGTGTCAGAGCGGTGTTAAGTCAAGCTTCGATATAGATTTGTGGTCTTGAAAAGTTTCTGGAATTGTTTCTTGTTTATATTCTTTATTTTCAATTCACTAACCTTGCTACTAACAAGTTCTTGTTGAGATTCTTTGATTCACCATGTCGTCTGTTAAGAGCAAGAAGTCCAGGAGTTTGCCTGGGTTTTCAATTGAGGAATATGATTATTGGAAGTTCGTGATGGAAAACCATCTTAAGGCAATCCATGATCGGATGGAAGAAGTGCTTGAAGAAGGCCCAATTAAGTTCTATCATGGAGGAACCGGTGATGGGACCGGAGCCGAAAACCAGTGGCAAGACAAGAGAAGAAAAGTGCAGAGTGACTAATGATGAGAGAAAGATTCATAATCTAGACCAAGTAGCGAGGACAGAGATTATTGAGACTCTAAGCAAATATTGGATTGAGAAAGTAAAGAGGTGCAAAACAGCTAAGGAGATGTGGGAGACACTTGCTAGTGTATGTGAGAGATCGACCAAGTCAAGGAGAATAAGCTACAATCGGTGTTACATGCATTTGATACATTGAAGATGAAAGAGAATGAAAGCGTAGACCCAATGGATGTGAGATTGACAAATCTTCTCAACAAAGTCACAGATTTGGGAAAGAATTATACGTAAAATGAGATTAATAATAAGATACTCAAATCCTTGAGCAAGAGATGGAGAGAAAAGGTCAATATCCTCAAAACAACTCAAAATTTATCCTCAATTTCACATCATACCTTATTTTTTCATCTTAAAGCTTTAGAATATGATATTCGATTGAAGATGAGGAAGATGAGATGGAGTCAAGCACCTCATCTAAGATCAAGTTGCCTTTGTCAACAAAGAAGACAAGACAGAGTCGAATCTATAGGAGGGATCTATCCTTAAAGGAGCGAGATGGCCTTGCTCACAAAAAGGTATGATCGATTGAGAATGAAATATAAGCGTAATAAATTGAGATTTGCAGAGAAGAACAAATCTAGATCCAGTATCAAGAAGGAAAGAGGATGACTCAAGAGATGATGACAAGAGAAAGAATCAGACAAGAAGATACAAATCACCTGCAAGAAAGAATCCTATCACCCTAAATCGGACAGGAGATACTTGTTACACTGTAATAAGCCGTGTCACTTCAGCCTATGACTGTCTCGGTGACTCCCAAGGAAAGAGAGGAGAAAAGGAAGAAGAGAGATAGGTGTTTTGCGAGAATCGAGAGCTCTTCTTGCTGAGGAGAAAGAGTCAAGGAAGTCATCATCATCCTCATCTGATTTTGGATCGACGATGAAGTCTATCGATGGCCAAAGAGGTAGATTACTACTCCTCATCGATAATGATTCTTACAAATGCCTCTGCATAATGACCAAACTGTCATCAAAGGACTTTTGAAAGATCTAAAGATGTCTCTAAGTGCTTATAAACAATTAGAGACTGAAAATTAAACTTTGAAAGATCAGATTCAGACTCTAGTCAAAGACAAACAAGTTGTGAACTACTCGAGTCCGAGGAAACATTCAAGGGGGAATGTTTACTCAGCCGAGGCTAGTACATCAGCCACTGCATCGAAAGACTAGAAAATGAATTAAAATCTTTGAAAGATAAATTTGAAATGGTTTGTACTGAAAATGAGTCAATTAAGAAGGCCAATGAGAAGCTTATCTTCAAAATGAGCCAGCTTTAATAACTCACAATCAGTCATAGATCATATCTTTAGTACGTCTCAAAATCCCATGATAAGACAGGACTTGGCTATGATAGAAATAATAAATCGAAGTTCAAAACCAAGGAAATTTGTGAAGGCACCAAGAACTAAGATTAGAAGAAAATCGTATTATAGTTCTTTTGATGGGAGAAGCAGATGCTATCCTACTTTTCCAAAGTATAAGAAAGTTACTAAATCGACTACAATAAACTCTTATTCAAATGTGATGTGTTTGTAGACAGATTTGGTAGACAAATCCAATCTGATTTATTATTAATGAATGATATGTTTGTCTGGATACCCAAAGTGATTATTGACCTTCAAGGACCCAAGATCACTAGGGTACATCATACCTAATATGTCTTGCGGGAATCACGGGGATTATCACTTAAGGAAGAGATTCTAGCTTCAATTTGGTACATAGATAATGGTTGTTCACACACATGACTTGTAACAAGAAGCTACTATCAAACTTTCAGAATATAGATGGTCCCGCAGTCTTATTTGGAGATAATAACTGTGGACAAACTAAGAGAGTTGGTACTTTGATTATAAGGGATGTCCGTGTTTCGAGGTTTATTTTGTAGAAGGTTTAAAGCATAACTTGTTGTCTGTTTCTCAACTCTCGTGATAAAGGCTTTCTTGTTAAATTTTCTAAAGATAAGTGTGATATCTTAGATAGCTCTTCGGACAAGGTACTCTTAAGCGGCTTGAGACATGGTAATGTCTATGTGGCTAACTTTAACAGATTGCCCCAAAGATACATGTCTTGTAGCTAAAGGTGGAGATGATCTCACTGGCTATGGCACAAAAGGCTTAGTCATCGAACTTCAAAACCCTTAGTAAGCTAGCTAAAAAGAATCTTGTCAAAGGAATACCTCGAGAAATTCTGTTCAACCGATCTGAAATGTGATGCTTGTCAAAAAGGTAAACAACCCAGACACTCTTTTAAAAGTATTAACACATCCTCATCCGAAAGAGTTTTACAACTCCTTCATCTTGATTTGTTTAGACTGTTACACCACTCGGCCTTAGTGGAAGAAAATATACTCTTATTGTTGTTGATGATTTTTCTAGATACACTTGGGTAATATTTCTTTTAAAAAGAATGAGACAGTGAACAAGATCCCCGATCTGTCTGCATAAATTCAAAATGAGAAGGGTGTTAATATTATTATTAGGAGTGATAAAGGGAACCGAATTCTTGAATTATACGAATGAGAATGATATAGTTCATGAGACTTTTTCAGCTAGAACACCACATCGAGAATGGAGTTGTGGAGAGGAGAAATAGAACTCTCAAAGAAGCGGCCCGAGCATGCTAGCCGAGTATGGAACACCTCATAGGTTTTGGGTGAGGCTATCAACACGGTTGCTACACTCGTAGATGATGCTTACCGATCAAGAGTAAGGGTAAGACACCTTATGAGATTTGGAAGGGTATGGTTCCAAGAATCTCATACTTTCGTGCTTTTGGTTGTAAATGCTTCATCCATAACAATGGGAAGTTTAAGTGAGGACCTTTGATGCTAAGGCGGTGATGGGATATTCTTGGGATATTCCAACACTTCCAAAGCCTTCGAGTCTTCAACAAGACAACTCTTTGTGTGGAGGAAACTTCTCATGTGGTATTTGATGAATTGCATACTTTCTCGGATAAAGTGAACCAGATTACAGATGATCTACATAAAATTGAACTAACTAAAACTAAACATAGAGCAGTCTATCTGCCTAGTTTTGATTGATTCGAGATGATGAAGAATTCCCATCCGAGAATCAAGGCAACCCCTCTTGAGACCTCATCCGAGGAGATACCCTTGACATCATCCGATCGGCCCGAGTCGGTAGATGAAGGCGGAACGTCTGCTCGGGCAGAGTCGAGATGAGTTGCTGCTTGAGTCTCAGATGAGGATACTTCTACTCAAATAGGCAAGAGGATGAGAAGTTATCATCCAACTCGACCAAATCATAGGGGACCAATTCACCCATCATAGACACGAACAATGGTAGATTCTCAAAGTTTGTTCAGTGCTATTTGTCACTTCTCGAGCCTAAGTCTATTGAGGAGGCTCTATCTCGATCCAAATCGGATAATGTACCATGCGGGAAGAAGCTGAATCAATTTGAAAGGCAAAATGTTTGGGAACCGGTGGGACAGACCCTTACATAGAAAGATTATAGACATCAAATGGGTGTTTAAGAATAAAATCGATGAAAACAACATTATTGTTCGTAATAAAGCAAGATTGGTAGCTCAAGGTTACTCACACCGAGGGGATAGACTATTATGAAACCTATCTCCGGTTGCGATTAGAAGCAATAAGACTGCTTTTGGCATTTGCTTATAAATCTTTCAAAGTCTTTCGAGATGGATGTCAAGTCTGCATTCCTAAATGGTGTGTTACTTGAGAAAGTCTATGTAGAAACGACCTTCCGAGTTTAAGATCAATAACAAGGTCTATAAACTCAATAAGGCCCTATATGGACTGAAACAAGCACCTAGGGCTTGGTACGATACTCTATCTCAATTCTTGATTTCAAGTGGTTTCTCAAAAGGTAAGATAGATCGAACTTTATTTAGAAAAGAAATAGATGGCAACATCTTGTTGGTTCAAATTTATGTGGATGATGTCATATTTGGTTCACCTAATCGACTTTGTGTGAAGAATTTAGTGTTCTCATGAAAAATAGGTTTGAGATGTCTATTATGGGTGAATTGACATATTTTCTAGGCTTGCGATTAAGCAGACGAGTAAGGGCATATTCATATATCAGACTAAATATGCTAAGGACCTGATAGATAAATTTGGGATGACTACTAGTAGAGAAGTTAAAATACCTACGGCAACTAACTTCTCTATGGATTCGAGATGAGCGGGATACCCACGGATGCAACGGAGTATCGTGGGTGATTGGATCCCTTCTCTATCTCACCGCAAGTAGGCCGACATAGCCTTTGCGGTTGGGGTATGTGCAAGATTTCAATCTAATCCCAAGAAAACTCATCTGGAGACGGCTAAGAAAATCCATAAATATCTTAAAGGGACTTTGCGAGGTTGGGTTGTGGTACCCATCGATGACAACTTCGAGCTATCGGGCTATTCGGACTCGCATTTTGGAGGTGTAAGATTGATAGGAAATCCACCTCTGGAACTTGTCAATTTTTAGGCAACAAATTAATTTCTTGGTTATCTAAGAAACAAACATCTGTTGCAACCTCCACAACTAAAGTCGAATACATAGCAGTGGTAGTTGTTGCTCTCAACTCCTCTGGATTAGTCACAGCCTTAGGGATTATAACATTCAAACATCATCGATCCTATTTCTTGTGATAGTAATAGTGCAATAGCTATGATATACAATCTGTCTTGCATTCTAGGTGTAAGCATATAGATATCGAGACATCACATCATTAGAGATCATGTTGAAAAGAATGACATTAGGATAGAAAAGATAGCCACTAAATCTCGGAGAGCGAGATCTACTTACAAAACCCTTAAATTGAGTTTAGATTTAAGGAATTGTGTTTAGAGTTAGGATTACTTGATGCATCCTTAGCTGATTTTTAATTGCTATTGCTTGTATCTTATGTCCTGCTTTTCCTTCTTTCTTTTCCTTTCTTTAAATCTTGTCTAGAAAGAATTATCGAGACTAGATATGTGTCAAAGGACAACCAGGTAGCCGATATCATTTATCTCCTTCTTAGGAATCAAGAATCAAGGATTAATCATATTGACCTTATCCGACCTGATAATTGCTTATCGACATCGAGTAAATCAGACAAAGACACAATAGTCACCGATTTCTTTAGAGCAGATGACTATCTCGCATCCTATCCGACTTACCTTGGCTACTAATGGTTTCTTGGAGTTTGTGTATCTCATAGGAACAAGTAATAGATCAGCATGGTTAGATCAGCTTGAATCTATTAATCTGATAAAACCTCCTCATCCTGCTCACCCTTCCTTTGTTCTCTTCAAAAATTGTGTTTTCAAAATTATTTTTACTCATCTATTTCAAAATTTTTCAGATGAGTTGTTCTTTGAAAATTCAATTTGAGTCTGTTTTTAAAAAAATAAACAATAAAAACTGTTGTTTAACTTGTCTTAAATTTTGCTTAAAAGAAATGAAACTAGACTCTCTTTTGAAAAACCCAGACGAGGTCATTTCTCGAGACAAATTCAAAACCTTGTCCTGCTTTAGAAAACCTTTGTGCAAAGAAAGGTAAACCTAGGCTTATGTCGTATACTTACTTCTATGCATAAAGTAACCCTACTAGCAGTCAAATCAACAGTCTACACAGCTTACCTTTTATGCATTTCAAAGTCGAGTTATCTTCACGCTACCGAATCCCAATCGTTTATCTCATTTTTAACCGTTGATTCAAAGACAAGAAATCATTTCAAATAAACGATTCGATTAAAAACCTCCCTCCACGTGTTTTCTCTCTCCAAATTTTTCCTCCTATATATACATCTTCTTCTTCGTTTAAATCCTTTCACTTTCGTAAAACCATTTATACTCTGTAAAATTTCTAACTCTCAAAAACCCTTTCTAAATCTTGTATGAGCCATACTTGCCAATTCATTGGAGTTACATCGACAATGGTGGATTTCAACAAGGAAGCATATAACAAAAAGATTAAATCGTAGATGTATGTCGATTTCGACACCACCTCCGATGGAGAATCTCGAGAAATTCTTAGACTGCTGGAGAGATCAAGATTAAAGACTTTTTGTTCGAAGAAATCGGACTCGTACAAAACACTGGATATGCGGGGAATAGAGTTCTATATCAATGGAGTCTATGAGGATGGAATTTTCAAAACCAAGATTGATGGTGAAAGTCCTGTAATCACGAGGGCAGGTTGCTCGAATCTTCGAGACAAATAATGAAGGAGTAAATCCTCTCACATACGAGAGACAGTGATCGGGTAGAATCATTCGAGATGATTGCTCGAACGTCGTTTAAGGATCGGAGGAAGGAACTAAAATAGAATATGCTTAGGAGGAAGTATCGTGCATTAATGACGATATTGACTAAGACTATTCTTGGGGAGCGAACTCCCACGATGGACTCACTGCACCACGTCCGAACCGCATAAGAGCCATTCTTGACAGAGTCCAAGTCAACCTGGCTGAGATGTTGTTGGCCGATTCAACACCGAGAAGGGTAGGCCGGAGTTCGTTAATAGACAGTGGACAACCAAGTCCATCACGAGTCTGCTCAACAAGATCACGGTGTCTTCTTTGGAGAATATGCCGACCGGCGAAATCAAGTGGGATGACGGGGTGAGGAGCTATACAAAGCGTAAGAGGCTCCTCACCAAAAACGAATCGACTGATTGGTGGGCCACCGACTCGGATCGGGAAGCAATGAGGAAAGGGTGGCTGAGCCTTCACTGAGGAGGATCAACCCTCTGAGCCGACCGTGAGCTCACCGAGGCTTCACACCCGATGAAGTCAAGGAGAAGGCTCCTACGAGGAGGAGGCTGATCAAGACCTCGGAGAAGGAAGGGGCAACATCTCGCTCGCTCAACCGAGTTTGTTAATTGAGGAAGCCCAAACCCGGAGGTGGCGGCAGAATCGTTGTCCGGTCGCAGAGATACAAGAAATCAGCTCGAGAGGACTCCCTCCCCCTCTCCATAGATCTCGAGAAGCCCCAAAAGGTACAATCATTCGGTGCCACCTCTAACCTATCTCCCTCCCCTCCCCTCATCTCGCCCACTCAGCGATGAAGAGGTGTCCCAGCCGGTACCTCCGAGCCTCTTCAATAGCCTACTTCCCAAGAAGTCCAAACCAATATTCCATCTTCCCCTCTACCCCAAATACCAACCACTTCCTCACCATCCCCATCCGACTACTTATCCTTTCTCACCGGCCCTATCTACTCACCCACCCCAATAACCACAATCTTGTTAGGATGTATACTATAAGCCTAGCTTTTGTATGAACATCTTTTTTATTTGAGATTCATTATGATCAAAATACTTATTTTTTATGATTGTTACATCTATCATTGTTTTTATCCAAATTAGTCTATAATGTAGATAATATGGTGTGTGGTGTCACACGTAAGATTATGCTATCTGCTCCTTTATAGATTATAAATAGTTGCTCACAACCAAGATGGATTTGGACAAACCATTGGAACGTTTGTGGTGTAATTTGGTATTAGTCTATCTTAACTATAAAGTTACACTAGTACATTTTGTATGTATTGAGCGGGACCATATGAGGTTGTTCAATTTGTACCGACTATATAAAAGAACAAGATCTCTGTTATTATGGATATACATCTTCTTAATCCCTATATAATAACGGGCACGTGTACTCAGTGTATGTTTCTTTAATTTGCCAATGGGTGAGATTTATTAAATCAATAGGCTCGGTGAATTAGGAGATAAAGACTGTTTATATGGTGTGCTATTGATTATAGAAGGAATCCGTGTCCTAATTATTTAGGATGATGATGTCCCCTTGAGGAGCTCATAAAGATTATCATGTAAAACCCGCAAGTGGATTTAATTCGACATGATAATAAAGATGAGTGGTACTACTCTTGGAATTAGATGTAAATTAATTAAGTTGTCAAGAACTTATTTAATTTATGGACATTCGATATCTTAAACACGGGAAATAAACGTACACATAATAAAGGAGCCCATATTGTAATATGGGATTAGGATGGTAATTCAATTATAACTCTTTAGTGGACCGAGTTATAATTGATGGGCTTAAGTGGAGTGTTCGGATTGAACACGGGGACGTTTAGGCCCATCGGGAGGCCCAACCCTAATTCCTCCTTAGGGTCCCCTGTTGTAGCCTATAAATAAACCCTACATCGAGCCTCCCATACATGTGAGAAAAACATAAGATCTCGATATAGAGCCACCATCTTGAAACACATCAAGAATAAGTTTGTTAAGCGGTTTTATGTTTGTTACAACAAACTAACCGCTTTCTCGAGGCTTATAAATAGATTTAGGCACGTTTCAAACATACAATTCAACACTCTCTCATTCACATTATTCACAAGTTTTCCAAATTCTCACAAGAGTTTTTCAAAGCAACATTTAAAAATTCAAAGTGTTTATAGAACACTTATTCTCGTATATCTTCAACACATATTGCCTTTGTATTCTAGAAATTCCAGGAAGATAGGTTGAAGAATAGGATTGAAGATAGAAGATCTTCGTAAAGTTGTAATTGTAAGATTGTAAGTAAGAAAGTAAGTAAGTGGTCGAGACCCTTCTTCGAGTTGAAGAAGGAGAGTGGATGTAGGATCGATTAGATCCGAACCACTATAAATTGTTGTGTTCTTTACCGCTTTATTTACTTATCTTGTTCTAAATCAACTTTCAAACAAGTTCAATTTCGCATTCTTAATCGATTGCTTTTGATCCATAAAAGATTGAGTTTAATTTGTTTTTCGTGTGTAATCTTTGATACTTTGAATCGATATTTTAATCTTTGAAGAAGGATTTGAAAATCTATTCAACCCCCTTCTAGATTTTCACTTGAAGGTTGTCTAAGGTTCTTCATTAATTCACTCAATCCGTGGACCAACACTTACTATTTTATTTTGAGACATAGATGCTTTGACTTATGCCTATTCATACTTAGATTATTCTCTGTTTTATGTTGTTGCCGATTGGCTTGTCTGCAGTTTCTGGTTCATTGATGATTTTCTATTGATGTCGAATTTCATTTTTGCAACTAACTCTAAAAAAACTATGAGGGGGTTTAGTTTTCTATTACATAGTTATTTGCATGTATATATGTCCGAACAATTGCACTTTTAATTTTTCTTAATTATTTTATGTAACATTCATCCAAATTAAGATTTTTACTATATATTGTAAATAATTTTCTTTTATTATAGAATTAATGCTCAACCATCATTTGTAAAATTCATCCTTGTGCAATAGCCCGCAAACCAAAAAAAAAATCGAAAAATTAAGCTTAAAATTTTGAACTCATGATCCTTAGATCCCTTGTTCACCTCTCCACTTGGATACTCCTCGAAAAATTAAAAGTGCCCCGAGATATAGATGGATGATAAGCGGCGAGTAGATTGGGATGGAAACACTCCGACGTCGCGGGTTCAAATGCGTGTGGTGACAATTATTTGTTGAAATATTTCAAGTTGTTATTGTTGGATTCGTGGCCCGTTGGTCCTCTCCCTTGTAGGAGTGTCACTCGTGCGTATCCCTCAATTTACAACCCGTCTTGCGGATACAAGTGGAGGGTTTGCGCCTTCGAATATTAAAAACAAAAGGGCTAAAAGTAGGTTTCCAAAGATGTTCTAAATCAAAAATAAGAAAAATGTATTTCCTTTTATAGAACAACTCAAAAAAGAAGAAGAAACAAAAAAAACATTTGCCAATTTTGTTGCAAAATCGTCGCAACAAGCAAAAACAAGATTGGTGGCTATTGATACCGCAAAGCTTCCACCACAACGAAAAGCTTGAACTTAATTAATCCAATTTTAGATTAAAGTTCGAATTAATTAATTAGGTACACCGAGGAATAGGTGGATGAATAGCTAAAGAATGTGCGACAATTGAAAGATTATAATTTCATCTATTATAATTTAGATTGCTTAAAAAAACAAAACAAAAAATAGACGTTACAATTTTGTTTATTTTTCCACTCAATTATTCACTCCAATAAAATTGAAAAAGGGTGGATAACTAATAGGTACAATTTTCAAGACCTCATAACTTCTAGATACAATATAAAACCTAATTACTATGGACTACAATTTAAAAGTTGAAACTTACTATAATACCCCTCCTTTATTAGTTGGTCTTTCTTTTTTAAAATAAAAGCTCATTGTTCATTGATTAGAAGTTGGTGATGTTCACAAGGCGACCTAACACAGATTTTTCTTGAATTGACGTTAATTGAGATCTGATTTGATTCAAACATTTATTTGATTATTAATGTGTTGGTTCAAATATTTGAATTGCAGATTTTTACGGTGAATAAGATTGCACATGTGCGAAAATAAAATTTGTTAGTAGTATGCTTTTTCGGTTTCTTATGCGCGATAATTGTTCATTCCTGTACTAAATAAATTAAATTTTATCAAACAACACCATGAACATTCATTTTCCTAATTATAAATTCTTGAATATTGAGACAGATAAACCAGAAAAAAACTTTTGATAAATCTAACACCAAAAGTTGCACATGTGCAATAATATGTGCACAATAAATTTATGAGAAAACACAATCAAGTAATCGAGGAAATATGTAGTGCAAACATATACATAAATCCTAGAGGGACACAAACAAAAATTACAAACAAGAATGCTCTCATGGAGTTAGTCACATAAACAATACTTTCAAAACCCTGAGGTTTATTTTTTATATTTGTACAGAAGGAAAAACAAGATATGCAAACAATCAATTGCATAAAAATACGAGAGACAGAGTAAAGCAACATAAAAACTTCACCGTCCCGCTTGCATTCAACCATCATGTGTTGTTCCAACAACATGCTTTTCTCCTCGATTCTTTTCCAGCAAATCGAAGAAGGAAAAGAAGCCAAAAATGAAATCAAGAACCAAGTTGGCCATCACCGCCTCCCACAGCCTGCCGCTTTGCCGTATCCACCGACAACATAGTGGTCGCGCCTCAATCGCCTCCCACAGCCGTCGTCTTCTCACACAAATCGATGAACAACACTTTCAAAATATTACGTAAGTTTAAATCACTCATTGAGTTTTAGATCTAGAAATAACTGGGCTTGAAAACTCGGAGGGGCACGGTGGTCGCGGGGACGCGACTACCGTGGCATTTCGGTGGTCGGGGCGGTGGAGTCGGTGGTGGTGGCTCTAGATCGGTAGATGCGGTGGGTGCGGTGGGTGCGGTGGTCGCTGCCTAAATTCTGTGGTCCGTCGGTAGTTCGATGGAGTGAACAATGGAGGTTGGGTGCAAAGCTTCGCCTCCAATTTCGCCGTCGATTCACTCGTCTCAGCCCGCCATCGCCGCTCTTCTTCCCGGCACCGTCGTTGCGTCCATCGACACCGATGTCATCACGATTTTACCGCGGCCAAACAATGACAAAGTTCAAGGAATTTCACCGACGCAAAATGAGACAGAGAGAGAAATGAGGGTTTGACGGGGAGATAAGTGATTTGTGAGTGTATGAGACATGTAAAGTCGATAAAGTGTGGTGAGAGAGAGGTCGATCTATTTGAGGGTAAAATAGAAATTCGTAAAGTAGATTTTTATCTAATAGAGTTTTAGTTTTGATATTGTACCTAGGAGCAATAAAATCCAAAAAATAGTACCTAAGAGTTGTTGGGTCCCTTTAGAACGAGTTTAAACACAAAATCAAGATACCCTCTAGTGATAATCTAGAAGGGGGATGAATAGATTATCAAAAACTTTTGCAAGCTTAGATGATCTATCAACTCCAAAATCAGTTTTACAGTGAAGCTTGATTTTTGTTTATACTCAATTCAAATAGGATCTAAAGCTTTGTCGATATCGAATTTGCGATCAAGAAACAATTAATGAAAGCAAGTAAAGAGCGAAAAGTAAACAACACCGGTTATAGTGGTTCGGATCAAGCGATCCTACATCCACTCTCCTTCTTCAACTTGAAGAAGGGACTCTTCTTACTTCCTTCCTTCTTGCTTACTTTCTTGCTTTCTTCCTTTCACGGTGTTCTTCTTGACCTTACAATTATGATACTATCTCTAATTGGCTTTTTGAAGATGTACAAAGAAAATGGTGTTCTATAAACACCGAGAAAAATGAATGAACACTAAGTGTTCGTTTGTATACAAATGATATTGAAAAGAGCTTTGAATTCTCAGATTTTTCAAATGCTAAGTTTACGGATTGCGAAGTTTCTCTCGTATGCGAAATTCGAATCTACGAACCTATTTATAGATCTTACGTAGATGACGGTTATAACTTCCTTGTTCTTGTTTGTTGATGGTTGTAATCGATTAACTAATTCTTGAAAGCTTGCTTCTTGTTTGGTTATGCTGATTCTTGAATTTGACTAACTCTTCTAGCTTGTCGGATTCTTCACCCGTCTCGATTCTTTACCTTATGCGATTCTCTACTCGTCGATTCTTTCATTGTCTTGAATCTCTATCGATCTTCTACCTCGTGCAGTTACTGTCATCAAATGCATTTTACATTCTTGTCTCTATCCGACTTTCCTTTGAATCATCCCTATCTTATTTTTCTATACTTAGTCTATTTAGAGTTTTTATTACATCGGTGACTATACATTGTCTTCATTGGTCATCCTAATTTACACTTTAACTCATCAAAACTAAGTACATTTTATCCCAACAATTTCCCCCTTTTTGATGATGTTAAAACATGGCTCAAGAAAAGAGAAATGTTAGTAATCTCAAAGATACGGAAATACACTTAAGACACTTAGTCGGATCATTGAAGCACATAGTTTTATTAACAGATGATGATAAGATTATGAAGTAGATAATCGAGTAATACACATGAATCGTAACACTTTGTTCATAAAACAAATGATCGAGTTATTCAAAGAGCTTTGTTCAATCAGCTTATGAGTAATAAATCGGATGATTAGCAAAAAGAGTTTTAGTTTATTTTATTTAGTTTGATTAATTATGAAAGAGTCTTAGTCAAATTATGTTATAAGAAATGATTAGTTACCCGAGATAAGTTTCAAGGAAATTTAAAGAAACATCAACAGATTATGAGAGTAGATCAAAAGTTTTATTCGGACTTCAATCACTTGACTTCATGCAAGTTCGGATAAGATCCGGATAAGATAAGGAAAGAAAAGATTTAGTCATACCACCTATTCTCTTACGGAACCTTGAGCGATCAAAGACTCGATTCTTTATAGATATGGTTTCTCCACCCTCTGCGAGATCGGCTAAGGATTCGGCTTTAATGATAAGCTGCTTGATCTTCTCTAGGTCCAGGATGACCATCGGCTGTTAGAGGGGGTTCCATCGAGAGTAAGGCTGGTGCGACTACATCGGAGTTGAATTCCTTGTGAGCAAGGTTGACTAGATATTGATACATCGAGGGTCCTTTTCTTCCAGCCCAATTATGAAAAGCTTCATTCTCATCGAGTCCCCATTTGATGGCTTTGCGAGACATGGGCTGGAAGATCCAGTCCACTTCATATGGCCTCCACTTTGCACGATCTGCCATTAGAAGAACTTGCTTGGGGGCGACTTCACTCCGATGAAATGGCCTTAGAACTTCTTCCCCGTTGCTCATCTGTTATCTTCGAACCCATCTCCTCGGTGAGCGGTCATAGAATTTTCCCGCAGCCTTCTCCTGCTCTCTCCTCTTCTTTGCATCCCTTCGCTTATATCTCTCCTTCTCCTCTCTCTTCCTTTTCTTGATCTTCTCTTCCTCATCTATCTCGGCTTGAGTTTTCCTAGGAATTTGAGCTGTTTGAGCTGTTCTAGATGATCCGAAGGAGATGTCATCTGAGCGAGGATCTTGCACGAAAAATCCTTGGCTGATCTTGAGTTCGGCTCCTCTTATCTTTCGACCTCCTCTGCCTTGTTCTTTTACTCTTCTTACGCTTTCGGCATTTCCTCGAGCAGTTCTTCGATTTTTAGGTTCAGGCAATGATCTTGTCATCTTGCTCGTCTATCCTTTTCTTGAGCACACTATCTTCCCCCTTTTTAGCATCGGCCAAAGCGGGTGTTGCGAATAGTGGCTACTTGTTCAATTTGTCCTACGAGTTCTTCTCTCACATGCCCTGTCTTTTGATCAAGCTGGTCATATCTCTTCTTTTGTCCGACCTCGGCTCAAATGCGAACTCATCATCCATGAATTTCTTAATGATCGTAAATGCCCCGCCTATCCTTCTCCATTGACATCTGCATTTTCAAGATTTGGTGAAATGAGGCCCCTTTAGCTTTCCAAGCTTCTCTTACTTGGTCTTCAATGTAATCCTTGATTTGGGTATAGGCGAACGGACGTCTTGTTTGACCCATTCATCCCGAGAGTTCATCTCCTTAGCAATCGCTGCCTTAATCTGCAGCCATCTCTGCTCCTCATGTCCGATCATAGAAAAATATAGATCAATCTTGGTTTTCTCTTGAATTGCACTTCTATATTTTCCTTGATTGAAGAAGTTATCATCTCTCGAACAAGTGTAGAGCATTCGAGACTAGCTCTCTTTAGACTTAACACCTCCTCTTTAAGCATGTTGAACTCGGATATAGACACGACGTTGAGGGTCCTGCGACTTCTTCGATGGAGAAGATAGAGTTAAATCTATCATTTCCATAGGAACATCAATATCTGTTTCAGCCTGGCCGGAGGAGAATCAGCCAATGTGCGCTATGGTTGGCTCCTCCACCGGCGGTGACTGCGTGCCTGCTCTATGTGTGCCTCCCAGTATCCGTCTTAGCCGGCTCATCGGCAGCTCCACCATGTTCCATCTCTCGGCTCCATTCCAGTTGTCATCTCCGCCCAAGACTCGGCTCGGCTTCCATTCCTTCTCCGCCCAACTCCGGCTCCACTCGCCTTTCTTCCTCCGCCTTTTTCTCGAGCCTCTTCGGCAGCCGGCATGTCTACGAAATATACCCTGTGAAGGATATAATCGAAGAACATGCTCTCGGTTAAAATATCCATAAAGGATTTGAGCTTGGCTCTTTTCGCACTTCTTTCTCCCATATTGACAAAGTTGTTCCCACCAACCTCGGCTATGAGGATATTGTCTCCTCAAAGCCTCCGGTCCTTAACCTCCATAGGAACCATACATCAACTAGCTCTTCCAACTTGGGTTCATTTTGAAGGTTGTGTTCTTTGTGTAATAGGAACTTCTTCCCGATAATTCAAGGGATTCCTCTGTTGGTCCCATAACTCCAGATGGGTTTGGAAGTAAGGAGTAGAGATGAGGTTCTGTTTGGGATGAGGAAAGAAAAGAAAATGGAGTCAGATGAGGGCTGGGATTGGGTTGGACTTTTGGAAGTAGACCGGTTTAGAGGCTCGCAGGCAGCGGCCTTGTCTCCGCCCTTCATCGCCGGGATGAGAAGATAAGGGTTGGGTATCGTCGGCCTCGGATGAGGAAGACGATGATGTGGTGGATTTGGGTTGCTCGGCTTCTTCAACCGTCTCCTCCCGATTTTCCAGCCGCGACACTTCCCCCTTGGGAAGCTGTCATCTCCTCCTCTTCTTCCTCTTCAACCTCGGCCTCGCTTTCCTCCTCCTCATTTTACCGGGATCTCCTTGCCATCATTTTATAACTTTCTAAATACTCCTCTCGCTTTATATACAAATGGATTTCCACCGGTGATACTTAGACCAAAAATTTCTCCAATATCAAGCAATGGACACATGAATTTTTCTCGCTTTTCCCAAAGTTCGAATACTTGTTTCTAAACCAGTTATCTGTGGCTTTGGCTCAGTCAAGAATTCCGCAGCAAGATCATCAAGGGTTTTGGATTTTGAAGGTTTCAGAGAACAAGATGTGCCTTAAGCCTCTTGATTCTAGTAACTCCAGAATTTCTCTTGTTTCGGGATCCGTGGAGATTCCCCATTCTACATACATTTCGACTTTGTTCAATCCCCCGATAGAAGCAAGATCATACTTATACTTGATTCTGGTTTTTGAAGAATCCGCCATTGAAACAGCTTTTGAAGGTTTTGAGAGGGAAAATGATTTTTGAGTAAAAAAATGAATAGGTAATTATGTGCGTAAGTTATTATGCACACGATCTCCTATTTATACGAAAAGATTTAATAATAAACTAATCAAAACTAATAATGACTGCAAAAGTGTAGATTTTGGCTTTCGTGCCAGCATTTAATGCAATTATGCGGATTTATTTTAAAAAGTGCACGAATAAAATTAAATATGTCGCGCGTGAATCGCTGACGATTCATATTTCGAAACCGCCTCCAATTTATGCGCGTGAATGTCACTCAGCGTATTTCAAAGCTTTATTTGATAAAATTTCGGTCCGATAGTAACTTCTCTCGACAAGAAGTAACTTGATTTGTAAAAACTTTTCGATTAATTGGAGAGATAAACTGAAATATTATCTCTTTTTATTTTTCAAATGAACCTTTTTAAAAAAATTTTAAAACAAATTTCAAGAAGGACTTCGAGTGAATTCAATTTTTTGAATAATTAACTAATTATGAAATTAAATTCACATATTAATTATGTGATTTAATAAACATAATTTTTAATAAGATATTAAAGAAACTCCCGTTAAATTGACCGTGTCCGATTTGAACATCGTCTGCTTTCTTCTTGTAAATTTCAGATTATCAGCTAACTTCAGAATTTCCTGAAACCAAATACTTGAGCGAACTTATTAGTATCTTCTAAAGTAATTCGGACAAGGTACTCATACTCATCCTGTCTTGTGATCGATCACCGACTATGATGTATTTGTTCTGGATTACTCCATGTTTAGACAAATAAATATCAAGTTAGTTTAAATCAATAGATGAATCCTTGATTCTTGGTCTCTTAGAAGAAATCAATGATATCAGCTCTATGATTATCCATATGATTTTTAACACATCCGATATTATTTTCCAAACATTATAACATAAGCGAGAGAGACAAAATAGAATATAACAGATAGGGTTATATATCACCTGATTATAATTCAGCTGAGGTAGCATCTAATAATCCTAATTCTAAAGAAAGATCTTTGAACCTTGTCTCTCGCCGGAGGTTTTGTTAATAAGTCTCGCCCTTTGATAATCAATGATTTTCTCAAGTCTCGATATTGCTTTTTCCACATGATCTCGAATGAAATGATGACGAATGTCAACATGTTTGCACTGTATGTAAGACTGGGTTACGGGTAATAGCTATGGCACTATTACTATCACAAAAGATTGGTACATCTTTGGTGATAATGTTATAGTCCCTTAGGCATTGATTGATCCAGTTAATCGTGAACAACAACTCCCACCGCCATGTACTCACTTTCGATGGTAGAAGTAGCTACGAGAGGTTTGTTTCTTAGACAACCATGAAATCAGCTTACTTCCCGAGAAATTGGCAAGTTCCGGATGTAGATTTCCTATCTATCTTACACCCACCAAAATCTGAATCGAGTATCCCGACAACTCAAAGTTATCGTCACCGGATACCACACCCTACATAGATTGTACCTTTCAAATATTTTAGAATCTTCTTTGCGGCTTCAAGATGACTCTTTTTAGGTTTAGCTTGAAAACGTGCACATACACCCACCGCAAAAGAAATGTCGAGGTCTACTAGCGATTAAGTATAAAAGAGAGCCAATTAAACCTCTATACTGCGTCGATCGGTGTCTTCTCCTTTCTCATCTAGATCCATTGAAAAATTTGTCATCATAGGAATTTTGGCTTCTCTGGTACCTATTCCAAATTTTTCAATAAGATCTTTGGTGTATTTTGCTTGACTTATGAAAATTCCTTTCTTTGTCTCCGCTTAATTTGTAGTCCAAGAAAGTATGTCATCTCTCCCATCATGGACATTTCAAATCTGTTCTTCATAAGATGACTAAATTCTTCACACAAGATTAGATTAGTTGATCCAAAATAATATCATCAACATATATTTGAACTAGCAAAAGACCTTTATCGATTCTTTCCTAAATAAAGTTCTATCTATTTTACCTTTTACAAAACCATTTTGAATTAAATACTCGGATAATGTATCATACCATGCTCTAGGGGCCTGTTTAAGTCCATATAGAGCTTTCCTCACCCTATAGACCTTGTCTCCTTTGACAAAGCCTCGGAGGTTGTTCTACATAGACCTCTTCGGCTATGACTCCGTTTAGAAATGCAGATTTCACATCCATTTGGAACACAAGTAAATCTTTTATAAGCAGCATAAGCTAAGAACAATCTTATGGCTTCAAGACGAGCAACCTGGTGCAAAGGTTTCATCGTAATCGATTCCCTCAGATTGTGAATAACCTTGTGCAACCAATCTAGCCTTATTTCTTACCACAATGTTGTTCTCATCTTTCTTGTTTTTGAAAACCCATTTTGTTCCAATAACTTTTTGATGATGAGGTCTTTCAACAAGCTCCCATACATCTTGTCTTTGAAATTGATTTAATTCATCTTGCATTGCATTTATCCAATTGGAGTCGAGTTAGAGCTTCATAATAGTTTTAGGTTCGAGTAATGATACATAACAACTAAACAGATAGTCTTGGTTTATCTCGTGTCCTTGTCTGGACTCCGAAATCTAAACTTCCGATTATCTGCTCACCGATGATAAGTCAATACTCGTTTACCTTTATCTTTTACTTGGATATGAAGTCTTATCTCGGGATATTTTCATCAATTGATTCTCAGATTACCTTCGTGAGTATCTTCTAGACCATCCGGTATTGTAGTTGTCTGATCGGATGATATGGAAGAACTCTCGGCTTCCTTATCTTTATTCCCGTCCGATGTGTCCTCCTCATCCGATTCTCTCGACTCAGTAAGTAGAACTTGACTGATTTCTTGATATTTAATCTGTTAAGATCTTCACTATCTTGGTGACATCATCTCGTGCTTTCGGACTTAGAAATTTCATCAAAAACAACATGTGGTGTTTCTTCCACACATAATGTAATCTTATTAAAAACTCTATATGCTTTGGATACGAGATGAGTATCCTAAGAATATCCCTTCGCAATCTTAGCATCAAAAGTTCTTAATTTAGATTTTCCATTATTATGGATGAAACACTTACAACCAAATATATGAAAATACGAAATCTTTGGTATTCTACCCTTCCATATTTCATAAGGAGTTTTGCATTTGTCTTTCACAATTAAACACCTATTTTGAACAAAACATGCGGTATTAATGGCTTACTGCCCAAAACTGTGCGGAGTGTCATACTCGAGATAACATCGTCCTTGCAGCCTTCCTTCAAGGTTCTGTTTCTCCTTTCTACAACTCCATTTTGCTGGGGTGTTCTTGCAGATGATGTTTCATGTGCTATACCATTCTCAAGATACAATAGTTAGTAACAAACGAGTTTAGAAACTCAAGACCTTTATCACTTCTAATCTTGACAATATTTAGTCCTTTTTCATTTTGAATTCTTTTAAGAAATTCTGGAATTTTTGTTACAATCTCATTCTTTTGTACAAGAAAATAACCCAAGTGAATCTAGAAAAATCATCTACAATCACTAAAGTATACTTTCTTCCACTAAAACTTAGAGGTGTAAGCTGGACCAAAGAGATCCGTGTGTAAAAGTTCCAGAATCCTTTCAAAGGGACCATTTATTGTTTTGAAAGAAGTTTTGGTCTGTTTTCCTTTTTGACAAGCATCACAAATATGATTTTTCGAAAATATTTTATCTGGAAGTCCTTTGACTAAAGATTTTCTTGCTATTTTGTTAAGAGTTTTGAAATTTAAATGACTAAGACGTTTATGCCATAGCCAACTTAAATCCTCTGAACTCTTAGCAATAAGACAAGTATCCTTAGGGCAACTCTTGAAATTTGCAACATAGATATTACCTTGTCTCGACTCCAGAAGTAAAATATTTTCGTTTAAACCATCCAAAATATAACATGCATCATGAGTGAATTTTACACAATATCCTTTGTCACAAAATTGAGATACGCAGACAGTAAGTTATGTTTCAAACCTTCCACAAAATATACTTCATTAACCTGGACATCTCCAATCATTAGAGTTCCAACTCCTTTGGTTAGACCAAAATTGTTGTCACCGAACATTACCCGAGGTCCATCTATCGTCGATAGTTGGAAAGAAGTCTTTTCTCATAAGTCATATGCTTAGAACATCCACCGTCTATATACCGGATGACTTCAAGAACATCTTCTCGTTCAACTATCTCCTTATTTCCCCGCAATCACAAATTAATTCTTAGGTACCCTTTGTGTATTGGGTCCTTTCTCGTCAAGTTGATACTTAGGTATCCAGATAAATACATCCAAGTTTTTCAGAACCAATGATTGAATTTTGCAACCATATCTATCTACTAATATTAGACTATCTAGATCGGTTTTATTTAATTGATCTCTAGTGATTGTCTTATATTTTGGAAAAGAATGGATATGACTTGCTTCTTCCATCAAAACCATTATACTTTGGAAATGACTTTGATTTAGTCTTTAGATTTCTTTGGAAACATTTCTCCTCATCTGTATTTTCTTTTTAGATATATCGGATGAGGTGATTTGCTCCTTGGATTTCTTTGGACTAAGTTCTGTCTTTTCCATAGTCTTAGTGGCTTTGACAAAAACTCTTGGTTTGATAGGATCATTTTTCGTGTTCCTATCAAAACCCAATCCATCTTATCACTAGGCTTCGAGAAATCTTGAAGATGTTATCAATTGTAGACCGAGAATTATTAAGATGTCCTAACTTGAGATTCAAATCTCTGTTAGTCTTTTTAAAATTCTCATTCTCCATATTGATATTTGAAAATTTAATTTTTAAAGTACTCAATTCTTTTTCCAACTTATTGGTTTTCTCGGATGAGGAACTAGTAGAAGTCTTTGATTGACATTCCCCTTGAATGTACAATCTAGATTCTTCCTTGTCCCTCGTCTCGATGTTCCTTTGTTAGACTAAGAATTTGATCCTTTAAACTTAAATTTTCAGTCTCTATCTGTTTATAAGCGAGATAAAGCCGTTGTCTTCGTATCTTTTAGAAGTTTGTTAATAAGACATGGATCAGATCTGCATAAGTTATCATTATCATTATCTGAGGATGAGTAATAGTTTACCTCCTTAGCCATTAGGCAAATGTCATTGTCTCGACCCGAAACTAGATGAGGATGAGGATGATGATGTCTCATGTGTTTCCTCCTTTTCTCGCTAAAAGAGCTCGTTGATCTCGCATATCTCCTATCCCGTTTCTTCCTCTTTTCTTCTTCTCTCTCTAGGAGTGAGTTGAGGACAATCATAGCTAAAATGGCCAGGTTTATTGCGGGTATAATGAGATATCTCCTCTATCTGATTTTGGACTATTCTCACCTCGTCTCGATTGGTGATTTAAACCTTTTCACCGGATCCTTCTTTTTGTCATTGTCTGAATACTTCTCTTCCTTGTCTGATTTATAATTTTGACGATTAAACCTATCTCTCTTATTCCTTTTATACTTCATCTTGAGTCTCTCATAACGTCCGATTAATAATGCCATTTCTTCCTTTACCGACAAATCGCGCCTTAGAAATCTTATCGAATCCTCTTGATGAAGAAATGCCACGATCTTTGACTGACTCGCCTCATCTTCTTCATCTTCAATATGTATATCATATTCCAATGCTTTCGAGATGAGAAAATAGAGTATGATGTGATATAGATGACAGTTCTGTGTTGCTTTGAGAATATTTGTTTTTTCCCTCCATCTTTTGCTTAATGATCTGAGTACCTTATTATTAATTTCTTTCTCGGTATAGGTTTTACCCAAATCGGCCAGCCTTTGTTCACCCAGTTGGTCAATCTCACATCCAATTGATCCACAGCTTCTCCATCTTTCATCTTGAATGTATCAAATGCATGTGAAACTGATTGCAACTTGTTTTCTTTAACCTCGCTCCGACCCTTCACAAACATTTGCAAGAGTTTTCCACATATCCTTAGCAGTTTTACATCTCTTTACCTTTTCTATCCAGTCTTTGCTCAATGTCTCTATAATTTCTGTCCTTGCTACACGATCCAAATTGTGAATCTTCCTTTCGTCGTTTGTCAAATCAGCACTTTTCTTTTCTTGTTGACTTCTTGTAGTAGAAGATTCAGCTCCAGTGCTAACAACTCCATGGTAGAATTTTATTGGACCTTCCTCAAGAACCTCTTCCATGCGGTCATGAATGGCCTTTAAATGATGTTAGGATTTGAATTTGTATGTTTTGATGATGTTCTTAAAACCTATGTGTAATAGGACCAGCTGAACTCGTTAGTCACCGATGATCTAGATAGGGTTTATGTCTTAGTACGCTTAAACTTGCTAGGCTTAACCTTTTGTATCGGATGGGTTGAGAACTAAAGGTCAGATAAGAAGACTTAAAGATCTAAGAGAGATTTCGTTCGAAGTCATTTAGAAGGGCGTCATAAAGATCAAGAAGAGATGATAAGAGTTACGCAAAAGAAGTATTATCAAGAAAGGTTTAAGTGAAGATAGCAAGGTTGGAATCCATGATACGACAAGCTTGGATGTCTTTGGAGCAAGGTTGAAAGTTGCTAGAGTTGACTTCAAGAAATTCATCGGGGATAACAAAAGTCGAAAGATAACTCTAAGATACTCAAAGTCAGAAGTGAAGATTTGATTATCAATCAAGATCAATCACGGCATAATTGATTGGTATCGTAAAATCAATTATCCAAAGTCAAACAAACCTTCCAACGATCACTTACCATTTATTTGAAGACCTGATTGACAAATTAGTCTAACGGCTAGTCAAATTCGTAATCATAAAACTGGAGTGAAGGATTTTTAAAAGATATACACGCGAGAAACATCAAGAACAACTCCTTCACTCATTGCGATACACGCTTAACTCTTCATACCGTAAATTGATCGAACACGTTGAATTTTCTAAGAGATTTATTTTTGGTCAAGGAAGTGTAAATCACCTTTCATTATCTCAAGACGAGAAAAGGTTGATTGTTTTTAGATCTAAGAGTTAACACTCAAAGATCGAATCGTGTGTACCAAGGGCGAAACTTGTTAAACTTCCCGTGGTCGAATCCTCAAGGAGATTAGAGGAGACAAGACCAGTTTCGGTGGATAGTAAGACCCCCGTGGGATCGGGGAGAGTGGACGTAGGATCGTTATATCCAAACCACTATAAAAATCTTTGTGCCTTTACAGACTTTTCTCGCATACATAATTATAACCGCTCATTCATTCATCGCTTTTATAAACTGCATTAATCTTGCTAAGTATCTTTCAAGAAGGTTTTCATTTAAAGGGTTTTTCAAATACACACACGAGATTAGCTTCCGCACCATCAAGACTTCGAGTTTCCGAAGTCTGCCGATCTCACTTAGCACACTCGAGTACCTTGCCGCAGAAGACTTCAAAGTCTTCTAACCTCACACTCAAATTCACGAAAAGTTGTAAAGTTTTGAGTGTGGTAAAGTCTATTCAACCCCCTTCTAGACTTTCCACCTCCTTGCACATCTCGTCCGGACCGACAAGTGGTATCAGAGCAAAGTGGTTCAACCGACCACCGACTTTGGTTACCAATAGTCTTTGAGGAAAGACTGTTGTGGTCACTGAGCAGATCTTTTTGAAAAATCGTTTTCATAAAACTCATTGCATTCATTGCATAATCGCTTTTATTACTAATAATGAGTTCCCTTAAGAGCAGAAAAGAAAGCTACCAGAGTTCTCTATTGAAGACTATGACTACTGGAAATTCCGCATGGAAAATCATCTTGGTGCAATTCATGATAGGATGCTCGAGACACTAGAAGATGGACCGATAAAGTTTTACTTTGAACGAGTTTAAACACAAAATCAAGATACCCTCTAGTGATAATCTAGAAGGGGGATGAATAGATTATCAAAAACTTTTGCAAGCTTAGATGATCTATCAACTCCAAAATCAGTTTTACAATGGAAACAATTTTTGTTTATACTCAATTCAAATAGGATCTAAAGCTTTGTCGGATATCGAATTTGCGATCAAGAAACAATTAATGAAAGCAAGTAAAGAACGAAAAGTAAACAACACCAGATTTATAGTGGTTCGGATCAAACGATCCTACATCCACTCTCCTTCTTCAACTTGAAGAAGGGACTCTTCTTACTTCCTTCCTTCTTGCTTACTTTCTTGCTTTCTTCCTTCACAGTTGTTCTTCTTCACCTTACAATTATGATACTATCTCTAATTGGCTTTTTGAAGATGTATACAAAGAAAATGGTGTTCTATAAACACCAGAAAAATGAATGAACACTAAGTGTTCGTTTGTATACAAATGATATTGAAAAGAGCTTTGAATTCTCAGATTTTTCAAATGCTAAGTTTCTGGATTGCGAAGTTTCTCTCGTATCTCGAAATTCTGAATCTCTGAACCTATTTATAGATCTTCTCGTAGATGACGGTTATAACTTCCTTGTTCTTGTTTGTTGATGGTTGTAATCGATTAACTAATTCTTGAAACTCGCTTCTTGTTTGGTTGTAATCGATTCTTGAATTTGACTAACTCTTCTAGCTTGTCGGATTCTTCACCCCGTCTCGATTCTTTACCTTGTCTCGATTCTCTACTGTCCGATTCTTTCATTGTCTTGAATCTCTATCTCGATCTTCTACCTCGCCTGCGGTTCTGTCATCGCCTCTGCTTTCTCGTTCTTGTCTCTATCCGACTTCCTTTGAATCATCCCTATCTTATTTTTCTATACTTAGTCTATTTAGAGTTTTTATTACATCACCGACTATACATTGTCTTCAAATGGTCATCCTAATTTACACTTTAACTCATCAAAACTAAGTACATTTTATCCCAACAAGAGTGATAAATCCTTGAAAAAACCTTATTACCATTCATTTTATACCTTAGTTTTAATATTAATAAATATTCCCTCCATCCCGGAGAAAAGTAAGAATTGTGTAGTTTTGTTGACTTTTTAAAGGGGTATTGTAGACAATTTTGGAGGTGAATTAGAGGAAGGATTAATGAGCTAATTTTTCTTCCCCTTTCCCCCAAAATTTTTGGCCACATCAAAGTACAACAAAGAACAAGTAATTTAAAAGACAAAAACACTTAAAAATTACACATCAAGGCCTCACTTGGTAGCAAGTCTTATTTTTGTATGGGTCATATTATTTTGTAGGGGAAGGGGTATTATGCCGATTGGTTGCATGTAATACATCACTTGGTAGCACATATAAAATTCATATAATTTTGTGTTGTGCTTGGTAGCACATATAAAAATTGTATGGGTCTAATGTAGTTACTTGGTAGCATGTATAACATCCATATAAATAAGCAAAATACCAATTTTACCCTTCATTAAAATAATACTATAAAACTGCATTTTACAAATCATAAATCACTTATCCATTACGCGATGTTGTACAAGAAAATTGCAATGTTGAATTTCCGGTTGGTTTCACGTGGTATTTGTGTGGCCCGTGTGGGTTTTATGTGGTTTATATGTGTTATTGATGTGAGATTTGTAGTGTTGTGTTCTCAAATTGCACTAAAACCGCAATTCTCAACAAATACCACAAATGCATAAGAAAGCATAAGAAAGCAAGAATGTCAAAGTAATAATAATTACCACGCTTTGATTACTTAATTATAAACAATGGAATATGTGGAAATGAAACAATAAAGAAGTAAACCCACGAATAGCCCACACAAATGCTAACAATAAAAATGAAGCAAAGCAGGTAACTCATACACAAAATGAGCAGTAAAGACAAGTTATTCGGTTGAAAATATAACAACCAACTAAATGATTAGTGTGAAATTTGCATGATTATTGAGTGATTAATTGTATCAAATTTAGTATCATTTTCATGTTAATTCACAATTAATTGGCTAATTGCATTTAATTATTTGATTTGGTATTTTGAGTTTTAATTACAGTTTGAGGCCAATTTTGAGTGCAAATTGAAGCTATTTTTGTATTCAAATTAATGGAGAAAGTACATGGTTCAAAAGAGTGCAGAGAGACGGTCGTAATGCAAAAAGAATCAAGTCATTCAGAGTTCGTATGAAGGAGATACGGTCGAACGAAGTTGGAACGGCGAAAAATACAACACAGGCGAGTTGCACCCATCGGATGAGGAAATACACCTAATACAGCCAATACACCCACCGATCCGATGAGTTCACCCATCGTCGTTCTCAGCAAATCTGTTGTTCCCCTCGCACCCCCAACCTGCAAATTCTCAGCAACCACAAATCCGGCACCACCCAACCACCGTAAACCGCGGCCGACGACAACCCATCACCGCCGACGCTTACCATCGCGGCGCCCAAGCACCACGGTTCACCGACGCGATTTCCGGATCCGTCGCCACCGCTATTCAATCCAGCGCCTCTTCGCGCAGTGCCGGCGCTGTGCCGCCGCGTCGTGCGACGCTCCACCCATCGTGCCGTCGACCTCCGATCTCACCATTCTCTCCGCCCAAGAAGAAGCAGCCTCGAAACCGCATCACGGCTCAATATTCCAGCCTCTCTCGATCCAAGCCTAGCGTTCAACGTCTCGACCTTGCATCGTTGATGAGGGGCAAATGGGGAGTAAAGTCACCGTAGAAGCCGCCTTCGAATAAGAATAGGGGTCGAGGCCTTACTATTTGTGTAGAAGGGAATGTCGTCGCACAAGAGGAAGACCGGTCGACGTATTCGGCGGGTCGGCGGCGGCGGAAGCGTGGCACCAAGCAGCTGAATACGACGCCTTCGCGGAAGAGGAGGGCGTATTACGGTCTTATATGGGTTTGTAGGGCGTACCAAGTGAGGTCCAACAAAGAATAAAAAAGCGCTTGTTATTATAAATATTACATATTTTTTAGGGATTTTCCTCCTAAATTTTTACCTCCTATTATAGGGTTTTCACAGCATTAAATGTTGATATGATCAATGATTGAAGTATTTATTGTATAAGCGTTATTACGACTCAATCAAGTTATTGAACCCATGAGATATGATATGCAATGAGGCCCTAAGATGCAAATCTAGTATGACTATTGAAGCAAGATTACACTACTAACTTGCAACAATTACAATCAATCAACAATTAAGCTATATAGGCTAGATTCAAGGAATTAAGCTACACTAACTTCAAAGAAGTGCAATATGGGGAATGGGTGCTAGGGATAATCTCCACTAAGGAATCAATGATCACAACTATAATTGCATCAAATTGTCATTCAATTAAGATAGAAAGTATGAACATCATGCAACAATGTCTCCATTAATCACACAATGCCTAATTGTGAGTATTCTCAATGCAATGAATCTCTCAATTACAAAGCATTTAATTCATACAATCATACACAATTATAACTCGATTAATCCCTAATCACGTTAGCTCAACTCGCCTGTTGCTAGGATGATCAAACACTAATCAAAAAGAGAAAAAAATGTATGAAGCACAATAAGCATCAATAATTAGGGAACTAAATATCTCAATTAAACAACAATCATCAATAATTATAACAAGAGCAATCAAATCATCCCTAATTTTAATTATCCTAAGCACAAGAGAATTAGTCCATAGAGCAAAATTCATAGGTGAAAAATCAAATAGCATGATCAACATAGCAATCAACAAAACAATTATGAAATAGAAATAGAGAGATAGGAAGAACATCACCAATTTGACAATTGAAATAGAATTGAATGCTTGATTTCCACAAATGTAAACTCTTCTTCAATTGAATTACAATCTTCAAATGACTAATCTAATGGAGAATTCACTAATCTAATGAACAATTCAATGAAATCTAACTACAAACTTATGAAGCTAGGAAGTGAAATTTGATTAGGAAATGAAGAAATCGCCTAAAACTCGATTAGTAACTACTCCTAATGATCTGTTTTTCGTCCAAGGGGGTTTAAAATTAGTCATTTCTAAAAATCGCTACCTCGAGTCGAGCTTGGAAAGCTCGACTCGAGCTTCAAGACCTCGACCCGTGCCCTAGCTCCTCGACTCGAGCTTGCCGAAAGTCGACATCACGTTTTCACGCTAAAACCCGCTCGAGCGAGCAGCTAGCTCGACTCAGGGGGTCCGGCTCGACTCGAGCCACTATATACTTTGCCAAATCTTGTGTTTCTTGCATTTGGCTCAACCCGAGGTGCTCCTGTGCTCCGATCCTAGATCGAGTCCAGTGGATTTTTATCGGCCTGAACTTCAATTCCAAGCCCCGTTTTCATCCCGCGTGTTCGTCTTATTTTCATATGAATACCGGTACTCTCGGTTCGGTCTAATTCCTCCAAAACCCCGAAAATGAGACGAAACACTTCAAGAACCATTAGTTTTCACATAGTAATATTTCATGCAAAGAGTGATATTCTACACCTTAAAGCACAAATACTAACACTTTTCATCACTTTTTGCGATTATTTACTTCAAAATTCATGCAATAATTCACTCTCATAAATATAAAATTACAAAAGGTTTAATCCCTCAAAAAAGTATATGTACATAGAATAAAAACACTCATATTCCACATTCATTACAAACCAAAAACAAAATTGAATGCTCATAAATATGGTGAATTTCGAGTAATAGGGCCAAACCTCACTCCATCGGATAGGAATTTTATTGTCCAATTCCTCATTGCAAACAAGTACCGAATGAGTTATTCATAGGGGCAAAAGAGAATAGACTTTTTCATCTTTGTCTCATTGATAAAGCTGTCATTTGAATCATACACAAACCCCTCACAAACAGTGAGTTGCCCCTCATAGCCTTCAAATTAGGAGATGGCGGCAATGACACGTCACCCATAGCCTCACCATCGAGAGACGACAACAACGAATATGGGATGATCGTCGCCCACAACTCCTCTTGAGATGGCGACAATTCATCCATGGATTCGGTTTACGAGTTTCTTAAGAACACACTCGACAAGGATTTCTCGGAAAAATCTCACAAAAATGGCGATTTAAGGTTTCTCGGTAAATAGTCTAACAAACGGCGATTTAGGGTTTTCGGAGAAGGAAAAATTGAGAGAGTTGTTGAGATAATGAGATAGAGAGTATTCTTGAGAGATTCGAGAGAATAATCGGGTATGAGAGATGCAGATCGATCGAGAGAGACAGATTCGAGAGTGCTCTTAAAAGTGGGAGAGAAGAGACAGATTCGAGAGTGTTCTTGAGAGTGAGAGAGAGAGAGAGAAGAGACAAATTCGAGAGTGTTCTTGAGAGTGGCGGAGATATAATGAAATAGGGTTTTGATTTAATTGGGTTTAAAATTGGGTTGATGTAGGGGGTTTTAATTGGGCTAATTAGGTTAGTAAAATTAAATAGGCTGATTAATTAATTAAGTGGATTAATCTTTTTTAATATTGTGGGTTTAGTAATGGCACGGGTGTAAATAAGTGTATATTTTGAGGTGGAGAATTTAAATAAGGAGGTTACTTAGGGGTACAAAATTAGACCCCTTAAGACTATAAGATACAAAAACTTTTCTAATTCCTTTCACTACAAAAAATATCAATGTTGGACCAATTTACCCTTCTTCCACTTTTGTCACCACATTTTTGTCCTTTTCTTTTACTTTTTGGCAGCCACATTTTGTCCTTTTTTTCCCTTTTGACAACCACTTTTTGTCAGTCACTTTTTGACACCCACTTTTTATCAATTTATTTTCAAGATTTAAAGATGCAATTTTTTTGGACGGTAACTTTTCTATTTTTTTAAATTCCATTCATATTTTATATTATCAATTCAAAATTTATAATTTTAGTTGAGGGTTCAAAATTAAGAATTTAAAAAAACAAAGATAATACATCATTCTTCATTGATAAATTTGAAAATTACATATTTGTAAAAAAAAATACATCATTCTAAAAAAATAATAATCCAAGCTCTTCTTGCTCCATCTTCCTTCAAAAAAATTTATGTCTCGCACATCTGCAATTACACCGCACATGTGCAACATAGTTGTGCAATTACACCGCACATGTGCGGTATAGTTGTACAGCTTACACCGCATATGTGGGTATTTAGTATTAGTTTAGCAAGATAAACTAGCATTTAGAATAAGGTTACATTTTGAGAGGGAAAGCTAAAATAGAGAGATTATTCATACTATAAAAACTAGGATTCATGTAGGCAGAGAATATCCGATAGAACTCGAGTTAATTCATAAATTATTTCACATATGCAACTACATTGCACACATGCAAAATACAACCGCACATGTGCAAATACAAAGAACACAGGTGATCCTCATTCAAATCATTTCTATGTTTTCAAAATTCAACTACACAAATTAAAGCCAAACTTTTTTTGAAGATGTACAATAGTCCATAGAATCATCCGACTCATAAATACGCAATTCAAATCGGTGACGTCAAATTCGAAAAGGATAAAGATTGAAACAACTTACTTCAAGCTCTTTGAGTTCAAAATACACCTCCCAAAGAGTAGGAATCGTCTCTTTCAAGCGTCGAACAATAATCTGAACAAGACGATAGAAAATATAGGAATAATATGTCGAGAATCAGATCGAGTCGAATTAAGATCTAGCAATTTCCAAAGACAAAAGCTGAAACAACTACTCTGTGAGCAATTTCCAAAGACAAAAATCAAACAATTTCCAAAGACAAAAATCAAACCACCATACCTTTTGATTTGAAAGACTTTGGTGTAAACTTTTTTAGATCTCAGTAAAGCAAAATATATTAAAAATCGCAAGAAAAAGGATATAAAAATCGGTGAGTGAACCGAGTCACCAAACTTAGTGAGCGGTGGTTGCGATGGGTGTGGTAGTCGTTGTGGCCTGAGTTCGGTGGCCCGTCGCCTGGTTTGTTGGTTGCCGTCGCGACCATCCAAGCGGTGACCGTCGATCTGCTCTTCTCACTATATAAATCCTCCAAGGGGTGAGGCTATCCTAGGGGCCGCCGATCTGCTCTTTCATGGCGGTGGCGGTGATAGAGAGACCGTCAATCTGCTCGTGAGAAGCCACCACGCCACGAGGAATAGTCGTCGCCGCTATTGGGGTGCCGATCTTGAGGCTGGGTTGGGCGGCAATCTTGAGGCGACGGCTTCCTTGGTTGCGGCGGCTTCCTTGGGTTTGGGTCGATAAGAGGAAAGTGAAAGTGAGAGTGAGATGCGAGAAATGAGATGGGGAGGTTTTAACCTAATTTAAGGGCAAGAATGGTATTTGACGTTATTGGATTGTACCTAATAATATTCTTTTTTTTGGGTAGTATCTAATAGCTATTTTTCTTAGAATATTGTATCTAAGAGTAATAAATCCTTTAAATAAAATTACCATTTTAGGTATGTCGAAATGAGTGTGGGACAGGACGAAAAAAAAGTGTGCAAATGAGTGTGGGACGGAGGGCGTAATACTTTTATTAAAATTTGTGTCATTTCATTTTTAACCATCTAAACTATACTCCCTCCGTCCCAAGAAGTTATGCACACTTTCCTTTTTCGTTTGTCCCAACAAGTTATGCACACTTCTAAAAAGGAAATATCACACAATATTAATACCCTCACAATATCATTTAAATTTGAAAAATATCACTCTTATTCTACTCTACTTTATTCTCTCTCCTACTTTATCTCATTAAATCACCCAAAATATCCTTACACTTTATTCTCTATTTTACCATTTATTCTAAAAAAATCAATAAAATTAATTTTTTTAGTTTTTGTATCCCAAGAAGTGTGCATAACTTCTTGATACGGATAGAGTAATAAAAATAAGTAAATATAAAACAAAATAAAAAAGTGTGAAAATTATTTCTACTTCACGGTGGTAGAAATAGAAATAGTAATAGTAAGAGTTAAGAAAATGAATTTGACGCATAACTACTTTTTTAGAAAGTTGGATGATGTAAAGGTGTGGCTTGGTGTTATTTCTTTTTCATTTCAAATTAAGGACGTAAAAGTGCAATCATTTCCACCACGCTCCAATCATACAAACTGGTCTACCCTCTCTCTGGTTTTCATATTTTTTTAAGAATTAACTAATATCAAGAAAAATAGTCACGTACGAGATACTATTGTCAATAGCTTGTAAGTTGATACTATTCCGCAAACTTTTTCATGTGTAGAGTGTAATATCCCGAAATCCTTATATCATTACAAAAAAACACTATTTGGCGAGGGCAATTAACGAGAGGAAGAAAACCCTCGTTAATTGCCGAGGGGTTAGCCGAGGCGGAATTAGCGACGGCTTTAGCGAGGGCATGTGGCCCCTCGTAAAATCGCGGCAGCTTAGACGAGGGCGGACTAACCCTCGGCAACTAACGACTTGGCCAGCCCTCGCTAACGACACGTCGAGATCTTAACGAGGGCCAGCCCCTCGCCAATGCGAGGGCCAGCCACCCTCGCTAGGCCCCTCGCCAACCACGATATAAATACCCCCAGCTGCCCTTTTCCCCTCACGTAAACCCTCCCTCCCTCCCTCCCCCAGTGCTCCCGCCGCCGCCGCCGCTTCCGATCGCCGCCGCCGCCCAAAATTACACCACCCACTAGTTGGGCTTTATTGTACTCGTTCCTAGGAACATTTAGACGGTGAGTTTTTATGATTTAATCGGTTAATTTTGTTGTTATTTTACAAATTTTGTATTTTTATATGCATGTATTTGTGTAATTTTGTTGTTAATTTTGTTGTTATTATACATAATATGCATGTATTTGTGTAATTTTGTTGTTATAGTTGGTGATTTATTAATTATTTAGAGTTAATTTGTATAATTGTTATGTGTATTTTATTTATTTAGTAAAATATTAATTAATTAGTAATTATGCAATTATATAATTGTGTTGTTATAGTTGGTGATTTATTAATTATTTAGTGTTAATTTTTGTAATTGTTAGGTGTATTTTGATTATTAGTAATTATTTAGGAAAATTAGTAGTATAAGATTATTATATAATTATTTAGTGTTAATTAATTAGTAATTATGCAATTATATAATTGATTATTAATATTATTATAATTTTAATTTATTTGCTATAATTTATATATTTGTAGGTGTGTACGTTTATTGAAAAAGATTCGAGCCGGGAGTATAATTTCATAGCCACCACTATCACCGTAAGTATTCTTTTTTTTGTAATTAATTATTATTTAAATATGGTTTTAATTTAATTATAATAATTATTTGATTTAAAATTATTTTGCATGCATGATATAATAATAATTTATATATATGGTGATCAATGTTCGATCAAATTTTGTATGATAGTAATATTAATTTTGAAAATCGAATCGATGTTCGATTCAAGTTGATGTTGGAGTTGATGGTTGATGAATTGTTTGGTATTGTTTGTCGTAGAATGTGCGTTCGACTTGATTAATTTTAATTAAGTCGGAAATGGATGCACTAGGAACTTGATATATTAACTCGGGAATACGATAAAATAAGACAAAACTCTGCCGAAATTTTTAGAAAATATATATATTAATATTAGGAAAAATATAATAACTGGAAGAATTAATTATGATTTAATTAAATTTTGAATCTTCATTAATCAAACAGATCTATTGCTATGAATTATTCAAGCCGTAGTTGGATGTATGGTCCAAGAACGATTAATGGCATGATATCTCCCGAATTTCGAGTGGAATCGAATCGTTTATAGAATTTGCTACTAGTAACCCGGAATGGATGAGTGGAGGAAAGATTAGGTGTCCTTGCTCGAAATTCAAATGTAGGAACCATAGTTTTAGAGAACCCATTGACGTGAAATCACATTTGTTTAGGCATGGATTTATGTGTAATTATCACAATTGGATTTTGCACGGTGAGCAAAATTGGAATTCTATGCCACACCGAAACTATGATCACCTGGCGTCGACTTCATATAGAGTTGGCGACACCGCAAAGACCTAGCTCGTACCAAAATATGATGATGGACTTAACTTCTGGTCCTAACATCGAGTTTCCAAAATGTGGAAGAAGAGCCCCTTAGTGAGGAACCTCCTAATCAACATGCTGCACATTTTTTTGACATGCTTCGTGCGGCGGATCGGGATCTGTATCACGGGTTGCGAGTCTCATTCTCGGTTGTCATTCAATGCCCGTCTTTTAAACATTAAAACCGAGAATAGACTGTCGAAAGGGGTTACAATCAAATAGTTGATTTGATTAGTGAGATTTGCCCTCAGAAAATCGGTGCCCAAGAAATTTTACGATACTAAAGCAGTTGATGGGTGGGATGGGTCTTCCCGTAGAGAGGATTGATTGTTGTGCAAATAATTGTATGATATATTGGGGTGCGAGACAGGAACTTGAATCTTGTAAGGTTTGTGGTCGGTCACGATTCAAACTCGCTAGGACGTGGTGTGGATGGTCGATGGAAAAAGAACAGTCCTTTCAAAGAGATGTTCTATTTTCCTATCATTCCTCGATTGCAGAGGCTGTATCGATCACCACTACCGCTAAGGATATGATATGGCATGCTAGTTGCTATAATGATGAGACTGGTGTTATGCGTCACCCTCGCAAATTTGTTGGCTTGGAAACACTGGACTATTTATATCCCGATTTTGCAAATTGAAATACGGAATGTGAGGTCAGGTTTGAGCAACCGATGGTTTTCACCGTTTAGGCAATCGGAAAACAATATTCGTCATGGCCGGTGATAGTGACACCGCATAATCTGCCCCCATGGTTGTGTATGAAAGAACAATTCATGTTTCGACGGTTTTGGTGCCTGGTCCTAAAAATCCGAAGGATAATTTAGATGTATTTTTACAGCCACTAATTCATGATTTGAACATCTTTGTGGGGAAATGGGGTGGAAACCTATGATGTTGCTAGAAAATAGAATTTTATGATGCGAGCCGCATTAATCTGGACCATTAGTGACTTTCCGGCTTACTCAATGTTGTCTGGATGGAGCACCATTGGAAGGATCGCTTGTCCATATTGTGCCGAGTACTCCGATGCCTTCACTTTAAAACTCGGCCAAGAAACAATGCGTGGTTTGATAACCATCGTAAGTTCTTACCCTGGGGACATCCGTATCGCATGAACAAGACTGCATTCACGAAGAATGTAGTAGTTACAGATGACCCACCACCCATCCGAATAGGTGAAATGCTTCTACAAGAAATTGATTGGTTGGGGTACCGAAAAGTGACAAGAGGGTCTTGAGGCCCACAACAAAAGATTAGATGGTGGGTGGAGGAAGAAAAGTATTTTTGGGATTTGCCATATTGGAGTACCCTCTTGATCGCATAATTTGGATGTGATGCACATTGAAAAAATGTGTTTGATAATTTGTTCTACACAAAGTGATGAATGTGGAAGGGAAAACAAAAGACACAAATAAGTCTAGGGATGAACTTAATGAATATTGTCGTCGTCCCTCTCTAGAGAAATGTCAACGCATAGGAAAGTATCCCAAAGCTTGTTATTAACTTCTACATCCATTACCGTAGAGAACATGGCTCGATTGGAAGCGGATGTTCCAGGTTATATTGTGTAAGTTGGAACGTATTTTTCCGCTTGACTTCTTCAATTCGATGGAGCATCTGCATGCACCTTGCATATGAAGCAAGGATAGCTGGTCCTGTGCAAGATAGATGGATGTATCCATTTGAGAGGTAATTTATAACTCTAAATTATTTGATTACCTAAAACGGTTATATTATATATATATAACACTTGATTCATTTAATTAGGTATCTTCACAATTTAAAGCTCGAGTGTTGGTAACAAGGCGCATGTTGAAGCATCGATTGCAAATGCGTATTTAACAAAAAGAGGCCTCAATATTTTGTTCCTCTATTTTGGCGATCACGTTCGCACGAGGCGGCACAAGGTGTACCTCGTAATTACGATGGTCGGGCGAGGTACCCAAGTAGCAAAAGGTACTTTGTCCATATTTATACCTCCCGGTCGACATCTTGGAAAGGTGAACAAAAGATGGATTGTAGATGAGGAGAAAAACACGGCTCATACGTACGTGTTACTGAATTGTCCCGAGTTGCAACCGTATATCGAGTAAGTTTATAACGCTCAACTTTTGTTAATTATACCGTCAATCCGTATATTAAATAATCAAATCCCCTTTTGTAGTATGTTTTCCGAGCAATTGCAAAAATACCAACCGGGACTCTCGAGGGCTGAACAAGATAATAGACTACAAGATGAGTTTGCATCGTGGTTTGAACAACTTGTAAGGATAAACAATATTCAAAATCGGTGGATACGTGATCTTTCTAGCGGTCCTTCGAGTTGTGTCACCACATACCCTGGATATTACGTGAATGGTTACAAATTTCACACACGAACTTATGGCTCATCAAAATCTACTTCAAATTGTGGAGTTTGTATCAAGGGTAAAAATTATGATGCAGATGGGAATGATTTCTACGGGGTCCTTGAGGAAGTAGTGCAATTGGAGTACCCCGGACGTATTGAGAAAAATGTTGTTCTGCTCAAGTGTGAGTGGTTTGATCCATCTGTACTCAAATGGAACAAGAGTACGTCCTCATTACAAACTTGTGGACGTTAATCAAAGGGGAAGATACGGCCGCTACGATCCTTTTGTGTTAGCAAGTCAAGCCACTCAAGTTTACTATTGCAAGTACCCGGAAAGCGTAGACATGAGTGGTTGGCCGTTTGCAAAATCAAACCGAGATCCTTGGTCGAAACCGTGCCAACGAATGAACAAGAGCTTCCCCTTTCAAGACGACCTTGAGTCCCAAATTAATATTGTGCAAACGGATGATGATCCAATCATATTGACAGATGTCAACGGTGCACTAATTGATATTGAAAATAATGAAGAAGAGGAAGGAGAAGACGAAGAAGAAGAAGAAAATGATGATGATGAGGAGGAGGAGAGTGAAGAGGAGGAGGAGGATGAAAACTTCGGATGAATATTGAATATATAGTGTAATAATTATGTGTGTTTCATTTTAATGCCTTTGCTTTCGAGTATATGATGAATTATTTGTTATTGAATAGTGTAATAATGTGGTTTTATTTAATTATTATTCTGAGATGAGCGGACCGTCTGGATGGAGGGGACCGTCCAGGTCCAGGGACGATTTGGGTCGAGACGGAGCGTCGGATGCAGGTCGAGGGTACCGGTCACCGATACCCATTATTCAGCGGGATGAAGCGGGACGAGGCTGTCGGCTCACGAGTCTTATGAGGACCATCCAGATCTAGCTCCGGCTCCAGCATGCGGGTTCGATCCTGGATATATGGATCTACGAGGGCACGTAAGTTAAATACTTGTGAATAATAAACCGTGTCATATTTATATGTCTATTAATTTCGCGTGTTTATTCCGCTTTTGCAGGTTGATGCCATCGAATCAGCTTATCCAGGATTATTCGGGATATTATGTATAAACATATGGAGCTCCGGTGCATTCACCTTCCGGATGATATCTCCTCAAAGGTCAGAGACGTCATGGGAGTCATTTCGGGTACATTATATTTTGTTATTCGCTATTTAATTTTGATTAATTTATAAACTTTAACGCTTATTGAAAGTACAATAATATTTTGTTTGGCGAGAGTGACTAGGTGGGACCCTTCCGCTACTTAACTCAACGGAGGTGTATCACCTGTTCCTTCGTAGGGCGGCGGAAAGATACATCGATATGCCGAACAACGTGAAAACGTTGTTCTTCACCAAGGAACAGTGCCTGGATGGGATGACGCCGTCTTCAATCCACCGCCGAGTATTGGGGTAGAGAAGAAGTGAGGTCAAAGAGCGAGCGGTGTAGGAGGAATCGAATGTCGGAGCTCGGAGGCCGGTACTTGGCATCTCCGTCATAGGGGCGGATCCCGTGGATCACCGAGTATTCATATGACTATGTAAGTAATTTTTAATGCTAGTTCAATATTTTAATTAAACACGGGGTTCTAATTAAATAAATACAGGAGATGAAGCATGGGCCCCCACTAATCGGGACATAGTGCAAGCATTACCACACAACTCTGAAGGGGAGTACACCTACGGGTCATTAGTGACACATTGTAAGTATTTTCATTTTATATTATGTAATAATTTATAAAAAAATTATATATATGTCTATTTTTGTAATCTAAAATTTTAATTGTGGAAATATTCGTATAGTATGAAGTACAAGAGGCGGCCTCCCGGATGCCTCAGTCTCCGAGGAGTCGAGCTCCGAACCCCAACCCGACTTATCCCGGATCTATGTCCAAACCGTTGGAAAATAACACGGGAGGGTTCGGAGTCTCGGTCACCGGGTAAGTCCAGACGCATCCCTCCGGCTCTTGCTCATCGAGTACTCCTCCTCCTCCATTGGCTACACCCAAGTGATGTCGATCGCACTGCTCCAAGAGGAGCGTGATAGGATGCAGGCGGAGATGGAGCGAAGAGACGCAGCTTTGAGAGAGGAGTTGACGGCGAACATGCAACGCCAAATCCGGGAGGCTGATGCGGGGATGCAGGGGATGCAGGGATGCGGGGTTCCTTACCCGGTAGTGGTGTTCCCCTGTGTGGTCGAGTGGTTACGATCACCATCACGAGGTCCCGGGTTCTAGGCGGCGGTGAATTTATTATTTTTGTTTAAAACTATGAATTTTTCTGAATGTTAATTAAGAAATTATGAATTTTAAATATTTACGAGTATGAATTTTAATTAATTAAGATGATGAATTTTAATTATTTAAAGTATTAATTTTAATTGTTTAAGATTACAAATATAAACATGATAATACGGTTATATATGATAATAATAACAATTATAGACATGATAATTATAATAATTGAATATATATGTTATAATAATAATAACATTTATAAATGAAAATAATAAAAATTATGATAATATACAATTTAATTGAAAATTATAATAACATTAGTGAATATATAATATACAATTTAATTGAAAATATATGTGATAATAATAAAAATGATAAAATGATAATATATGTAGTAAATATATATAATTGAATATATATGTTATAATAATAAAAATTAAAAAATAATATAATTTAATTGAAAATTATAATAACATTAGTGAATATATAATATACAATTTAATTGAAAATATATGTGATAATTATAAAAATGATAAAATGATAATATATGTAGTAAATATATATAATTGAATATATATGTTATAATAATAAAAATTAAAAAATAATATAATTTAATTGAATATATATAGTAGATAATTTAATTAAATATATAGTATAAAATTTAATTAAATATATAGTATACAATTTAATTATAAATTAAATATATAAAATAATGAACATAATATGATATTAATATAATTAAAAGCAAAATCATATCGAATGATTAGCTTTGCCCAAACGGTAAAACACCTAGCCTCTATACACTCTCTATGCTCAGTTGCGAGTTCGAATTCGCGCCGCGAATAAATTCGAATTAGTATGAAACAGGTCGCGGGTTCGATACCCCTGGCCGCGAATTTTTTTATTTCAAGTTTAAATTTAGCGAAGGGCGAGACGAGGCCCGCCCTCGCCACCGGCCTCGCCAATAGCCTCGCCGCCTCTCCCCTCGCGATTCCCTCGCCAAGTCCTCGCCAATCGAACCCTTGCCAAATCCTCGCCAACCTAGCCCTCGCCAACTCCCTCGCCACTGGCCCTCGCCAAAACCCTCGCCAAACGCCCTCGCTAAAACCTCGCCAATTCAGCCCTCGCTAAAGTCCTCGCTAAACTCGCCTCGCCAAATCCTCGACAATTAGCGAGGGCAACCGCCCCTCGTTAATTAGCGAGGATTTGCGAGGGAAGTGTTTATCAGACAAGGTTTTGCCGAGGGCTACCTCCTCGGTAAAGCCCTCGCCAAACCCCTCCCCCTCGTTAATTCCCTCGCTAACCCCCTCGCCAAATTCATTTTTTTGTGGTGTATGAATTATTAATGCATGTTATTAATTTTAATAAATTAAGTATTATAATTTGATAATTTTTCTAATTGAAATAGAAAATTAAATATTTTATAGTGTTTAATAAAGTGTATTTATGTACAAATATATTTGTAAAAGGTATTAAATAGAATATAAATATATATATATATATATATATATATATATATATATGTATATATATTATAAGATAATTAGTAAAAGTATAATTTAGTAGATAAGTAAAAGAAAATTTGGGATCAGAATTCTTATCTTACTTTTTCGTTTCCGTCGTCGTTAGCTCAGGTAAGATATTCCTTCTGTTATTTTCTTTCTTTTCTTCAACTCACGCCGCCTTATTCCGTCGCCGATGGTTTTCTCCGGTATTATCATATTATATATGGAAATGCTCGTAGCGATTCGTAGATTGTAGAAATAAGATCAGCTTGTTGTTTCGATTCCTGTAGCGTCCGATAATTTAGTGCGAAGCTTCAAAATTATTGTTTAAATGTGCTTTTCATTCAATCACCACCGTCGTTTCGCAAACGATAGGTGGCGAGGCTTATACCGTTGTGAAGTCTGTTGTGCGTAGAGTAGAATTCTATTCTCCATTGTTAGAATCGGTGTATGAAATTAGTAGAAAAATAAGCCGAAAGTGACGCGTATAAACGGGTTTCAACGTTTAGAATTAAACTTTATTTTTGTGGATTTTTACGTTTGAGTCATTATGGGATGTAGTAAAGGTCATAGGCCTAATTATGAGTAGGAAACGATAAAAATAGAGTATCAAAAGCTTGAAATGGACGTTAATGGCGTAAGTGAAAAATTCGTCGTTCTATGCCAAAATGGCCGTCACCTTTCCGGTGACTGCTTGAGGCGAGGCTTGGGTGAAATAGGAAGCCGAGATTGTAAGGATTCCAACGGTATTTTCAGTTTTCCAATCGGAGGTGTAGAATGACCGTAGGGACCTCTTGTACAAAAGCTTGAAAATAGAGGAGGCCAAAGAGAATTAGATTAACTTCAGGGACTAAAATGTAAATTCTCAATTCTGGTCAGTTGACCAGTCAACGGTCAACTGTTGACTCTTGATTTCTATTTAATTACAATTTTGCCCCTCATTTTCAAACGCTTGTAGAATCTTCGTTTTTCATCCGATTTGATCCAAACCAGCATCAAATTGTTCCAAATTCAAAGATCTACATTTTAATTCTAAAATCACGGGACGAAAAGCATTATAAAAATAACCGTTTTACCCCTGAACGGCCGTACGCCGTAAACTCCCGTTTTTAATCCAAATTCTTTGTTTCAAGTCCGTTTTTATCCCAACGAGTTTCTACACGCTCTAAAAAGGATTATATTATCAATAAACTAGCTAGTTTATCTTTTGACCATCAAACACATTAATCGAACTTTAAAATCCTTAAGAAAAGATCTGGTTTGCCCTTTAACCCCTGCACCAAATCCGGTGGTCCTATAACTCTAGGAAGCTCTTATTATAGTTATTATAAGTTAATTATCATATCTATTACAATGTTCTAAGCGCACGATATCATTTGTAGGGCCGAGAAGAACTCGAAGCATAAAAGCGGTTACGCTCCAAAACAGTGCTCATATCTAATCGGGTGGGATAATTTCCACTCTTCATTGAGTTTAACATTCTATGTTATGATTGCTATGTTAAGGTGTGATATGTGAGTAATATATGTCATGTTTATGCAACAATTGTGAAATTATGTTCAAGCCGGGTAATGGCCCGTATTATGTGTATTATGTTCAAGCCGGGTAATGGCCCGTACAATGTTCAAGCCGGGTAATGGCCCGTACTATGTTCAAGCCGGATAATGGCCCGCATAATGTTCAAGCCGGGTAATGGCCCGCATAATGTGCACAAGAGTTATGTTTTCATGTTATGTGTTATTTGCATATGCATTTTATCGCTGCAATCATTGAGATTATTCCACCGGGTGTATTTGAAACACTCACCCCACATATCCATTCTTACAGATCTTGAGTTTGAGGTGAAGGGACGATGAGGATGCAAAGACTGTACTTTTGGATAAGTTGTGTAATTATTATATATATTATAAGTTTTGCAACCGGAGTGAAAAATAATGGTTCTTTTGTTTGACTAGTATAAATATACTAGTTGAAACGTGTAACAAAACATATTTTGTCCTTTTTCTTTTGATGTGTAATTATCGCATGTGAGCGAGGTTTGTTAAATTCTTCTTTCTCAAGTACATATCACCGATTTCAGTTGCTTTGGGGTATTATTTTTAATTTGGTTATAGCTTCCGCTTATAAAGATAATAATTTTATTATCGTATCTTTGGAAATGAGTTTGAAATGGTATTTTAGTAGCGCCTCAGCCCCAAAGTGATATTATTTTTAAAAAGGAAGAGAACTTGGGGCGCTACAAGGAGGGTACATACTTTTTGGAAAAAAATTATTGAGATTTTGATGGATAATTTTGTAAACTTTTATGTATAAAGTAAAAACTTTATTGAGTTATGTGTATGTGAGAGTAAAAATAATGACATTTGTGTAAATTAATAAAAATTACGAGGATTGAGTTTATAAAGGGATTTTTCATTTTAAGGGTGTCAAACTTATAATGGAATGGACAAAAAAAAGTGTGAAAGCTTTTATGGGACGTAGGGAGTATTATATAGGAAACTCAAATTAATAAAGAGTTTTCTTTTAAAAAAGCTTTTATCATTACAAGTCATGAAAGATATATTAGGTATTAATTCGGGGCCTCTAAACTAAAATTTATTAATTCGGGACTTGAAAGATACTCCCTCCATCCCGGAGTTATCTTCACGTGTGAAGAGGCACATTTATTAAGAAAATTTAAATTAGTGTAGGAGAGAAAATAAAATGCAAGGGTATTTTGGGTGGATGTATGAGATAGAGTGTAGGAGAAAGAATGAAATATGATAAAGAGTGACAATTTATAAATTTAAATGGTATTGTGAGGGTGTAGTTTATGTAAGATGTTCCATTTTAGGGGTGTAAAGTTAATTGCGTGACGGAGAGAGTATTTATATAAAGGAGTTTTATCAATATGAGACTTGAAAGATAGTTAATTATCAATTTAGAGTTTTAATTTAAATAATTTTTTCGGATCCCGGATTGATAGAATCTTTAATATAAACATCTTTTAGGTATTAAATTGATAAGTTTTATCTTTCATGCCCGAATTGATAATCAACATATCTCTCGGAATTTGTACCGATAAAAGCTCATTAATAAATTGTGTGTGGTGGACTCAATAGATATAATAGTGATAGTAAAAATAGAGTTTAATATATGCACTATATTCACATAATTTTTATAATTAAAGTATATATTCGGTTGATTATATTGATCAGTTAATAATTTAATTAAGTATAATATACTTTTAAGATGATTTTTGTTTTATTTTTAATAATTGGAGGATGAGCTTGCCAGCTAAAATTCTGTCTACCAAAACAATTTCCACAAACGTTATCCCTGCTTCCACGCCAATATTAAATCAATGGTTTGGTATGCACTCTTTTAATAATAAAATAAAAGGCAAAATCTACTGCGAATAAAGATTCACGGTGAAACTTGATCATTTACTAAAAGACATCGATTGTAATAATTTAACGGTATTACATATATTATTAAAAGGTTTCAGTCGTGATAATCGAAAAGTATGTCTTATATTGCTAAAGAGTATCGATTGTGATAACAGAGAGTATTATCTATATTATTAAAGAGTATCGTTATGACAACGGGAGAATATTACCTATTTACTAAAAGGTATTAGTCGGGGTAACTGAAAAGTAAATTGATCTATTTTTCAATATAGATCAAGTTTCACCGTGAAACTTGATTTATAGTAGACACACTCAAAATAAAGTGGTATTGTATAAATTAAAAATGAAAAGTATCAACAAAATTAATTAATAAATATCATAATAAAATTTGAATGTATACATACATTCACCACATAAATGACCACTTTTAAACCAGTTCCTTCAAAATTATTGTCAGCTATTTATTTAGGCAAAAACTTGTTTGAGACGGAGTCACTCTTTAATAAATTATTATCACTTTTCAAAAATTGATACAAATTAGTATAAAAGTGATAACAATTTATGAAAAATTATAACAATTTATAAAAAAGTGATAAAAAATTTAAAAAGTGACTCCGTCTCATACATGAGGCGGTGTCACACAAGAGTACCCCATTTATTTTTTAGAGATAATTACTAATTAACAACCTCAATGCAAATTTTTTATTGTAAATGTCTAAACGCGTAACAATATTTTAACACATTTAACTCATTTTATTATATAATTAGAGCTATGGCTGCAAGAACCCAAATTTGAATATTTAATATATATGCTAATATAATCATTCATCTAATCATCTGACAAAAATATTTATTTAATCTCAAGTTAAATACCATATTTATACCATGACAAAAATATTTGTACACGTACGTTGTACAAAATTAAAAACTAGGGAAAATTACCATCTAGTATAAGGTCCAAGTGTTTATTACATTCTAGTGCAAACATCTTTTTGGAATTACAATTAGATACAATTGAATACGTAACTTTTCCCTAATACCCTTATTTTGTTCCACCTTGACTATTTTTCCATTTCTCTCTCCTCGACGCGTCAAGAATCTCTTTTCTTCCCAGCTTGCCTCGTTTTAGTCGGGGCACAGTCACATCAAATCGACGTTCACCCATTATGAGGTTCAAATTCAAATTCAAATAGCTTCATTTTAAATTTCTTGCTTTTATCCACTATTCCTCTTTTTTTCTCTGTTGCGACCAAACATTTCATATCCTTAAACAATTTATAGATGGATTTTTCTCTGAAGTTGAAATTAATGTAGACGGTATTATCCCTCATTTTTGTACATGATTTTTATCTCTATCTCTGTTTCACTAATCTCTTATCTTCTTGCTGGTTCTATGAGGGAAATTTCTTCTTTTTCGATTCTGTTGATGGAGCACAAAATTATTATCAGTTTGAAATTCCGCCACCGGTGCGAGGTTGCTTTCTTTGAATGGTGATTCCACGTTTACTTGGTTTGAATCACAGTACGTGGGACCTGGACTGAACTTGATCTATCCCGAGTTTCATTTGTTTTCTCGGTGGGTAACTATACGAATACATATTTAAAATGTGAAGATGATTTCCTAAATATGATCTTTACGTGCCGTCATTTAAATTTGAGTTTGGTGGATGTTATTGTTTTCTGTTGTAAAGATGATGTTCGAGTTTAGTGGATGTTACGGTTTCGTCTAAGCAAGGTTTAAGTGATACGGAAACACCAATGGGAAGGGGATTGATTCTTATGATATAAAATGATAATGGAAAGGCCAATTTGAAGGTCATTAATTCTAATGATAATGGAAAGCGACATTGATGTTAATGATCAATTTGCTTCCCTTTCGATTATATGATATTTGTCCAAGGTCTTTGAAGACTCCCATGCTTTGATTCATGGGTGTTGGGGCTGTTTTTCCGAGTGGTGTTGTTCAATTTAGAACTGAACTTATAAAGTATTGTTCTATTTTGGGATTTATTTTATTTTCATTAGGAACACGAAAAGATATGTACATGTTGTTTGTAAAGAAAGTCAAACTGTACAATGTCTATGGTTCATAAAAGCAAAGCTCCAGCCCATTTCTAATCATTTCATTGTGTATAAGGCTAATCTATTTCACTCGTGCATTGAAAAGTTAGTAAAGGATGAAGCTGCACGTTTGTGTCCTAAGATCATGTCCGAATTCTTTCTTCAAAATGTGCGCAAGAGGCCTGAAATTGGTGGTAAAGAGATAGTAGATCTAATGCAAATTCAATATGGTATTGATATCACTTACTCCAAAGCTTGGAGAACTATCGAAACCGCTAGGAATACCATTTTTGGCAGTTTTGGTGATTCTTATTCTCGATTATATTGGTACCGCAAAGCCATCAGACGCACCAACCCCGGTAGCATAGTTTATCTTCAGTATAACACCGAATCTTTTCACTTTGAACGTCTTTTTGTATCATTCAAAGCATGTATTGACGGTTTTCAATTTTGCCGTCCAATGCTCTTCATTGATGGTACTTTCTTGAAGGAGTCGTGCGCATGGTACTCTTCTTATTGCTACTGCTAAGGATGGGGTAATGGTATGCTTTTTCCACCCAATTCTTCTTTCTTTTAAGATGGAAAAAATTAATATTTTTTATTATGTTTTGTGTAAACTATTTTGTCATTATTTCATTTTTTTGTAGAAATTTGTTTCCAATTGCTTTTCTTTGTGTGTCTGCGAGACCACCGATAATTGGGTATGGTTTCTCGGAAAAACTCGTGATTCTCGTGAATCACAAAAATCAGATATTTTATCTTTCGGATAGGAATTGCGGTTTGATGTCGGCTTTTAACATTGTTTTCAAAGAGCCAATGCATTTTTGCCTTTATCATTTATTATCTAATTTGAAAGGTCGGTTTCATCTAGATGGTCTAATCTTAAGCGAGCGAAAATGGGTGAACATTTTAGATATTGTGCATACTCTCCTAATAGACGTCTATTTGATGAAAAATTGACATTATTCAAGGAAGTTGGTGGTAGTATTGCAGTAACGGTGGTTAGAAGACCTTCCCTATGAAAAATGAGCGGTGGCGTATTCCCCCATATTATTAGGTACGGTGAAATGACTTCTAATCTTTGTCGAATCCTTTAATTCATGGATTCTTGATGCTAGATCAAAACCCATTGTCCAAATGATAGATCATATAAGAATATGCATTTGTTGATGGTTCATTGAGAGGAGAGAAAAATGCAATTCTTGGGTGGTGCTTTGGTTCCACGTAAGGAAGTTTTGTGGAATCACCTTATTGATATTAGTTGTAGCTGGTTTGTTGTTGAATGTCCAGTGGCAATTATGAAGTATCGTCCACACTTTCGGTTTCTGTGAACCTGATTGCAAGAACTTGCACCTACCATCAATGGCAGGTTTTAGGCTTTCCATGTGCCCACGCTGTTGCCGTTATTAAACGTCACCGTTCTTCCATTTCCAACTATGTAGATGAGTGTTTTTTCACCACCGATTACCGTAAGTGCTATGAAAAAGATCTTTACCCAATTCCTCATCTTGAAATGTATGAATGCCAACGTGAAGATCATGATATAATTCTTCCTCCTATTCTCAAACGCCCCCTGGACGTCCCAAAAATTCGGAACCCTTCATATGGGGAGTGGAGAAAAAGGAAACCCGGCTTTTTGTACCGAGATACAAAAAGGTATCCAAGCATGATAGCCTCACTTGTGGATTGATATTGGATAAGTCAATTAAAAATTGAAGGTATTCAATTGCAGTTCTCTCATTAATATCATCCGATAATTACACTTTTTGGAGGTTTCCTTATATTTATTTTTGTTTCATTTTTTATTTCGGGTTTATTGCTTGTTTGTTTTGTAAAGTCCAGTAACAACTCTTAAGGTTTAGAATGCCTTTGTTTTTGATTATGGTTTATAACATTGTAGTATATCTGTTGGTTGTAGCAGATTTCACCTTTGGATATCGATCTTGTGAAACTGGCAGATTTAATGTTGTAGTTTTAATGGGGTGATTTTTGTGATGTATCTTCGGTCATAAGACATGCTTAGAAATGTACATGGTTGTTAGTGATTCTAGTGTATTATATGAAAATTAAAGCCTCTCGGGCTTTTTATAAATAGATATGCATCTTACATTTTACATTCTAGGCAATTCTTGTTTTTATTAAAACAATAAGAATCGATCTGACAAACGGTTATGAAATTTGCAAAAGTAATGTTGGAAGTGTTACCGCATATGTTGTTGTACCGATTTCAACCTTATTTTGCTGGCCTTCTCTTGCTTTGTTTGGTACACTTGTAACATCTTCATCTTGTTGTGGCTAAGTTTCCGGTTATAGGTACACACTATTAACACCACCCATGAATATCACAATTGTTGTACGGTCTTCTGGATTTTTACTTGACTCTAACACCCTAATTGTTGTAATGATTCCACAACTTGAGCACTTTGATCTCTTGTACTTCAAGTATTTTTCCCTGAGTTGTTTTTACTAGTTGATGTCATTTTCCATTGTTGTTTTCTTGCTCTTCTTTTTATTCTTGTTTTAGTTTAACTCATGTATATATATAGTGGTGCGGGGCTCTAGTATACACTTGATTTTGTTTCCCACGGTCATTTTGTTTCCAACGGTAAGTTTCAAACGGTAATGCGGGGTGCTAGTGTACATGTATAGAAGATTAGTATTACTGAAAAAATAAGTTTTATTTTGTTGTATAATAAATATATAACTCATATATGAAATTAATAATAATTAATTGAAGCGTAAACAATAATTACCTCGGGGAAATTAGTAGTTATTTGGTTGCGAGAATAAGTATGGCTTGTGAAATTTTTGTTTCATAAATAAGTAATACTAGAGCACAAAATAAATTTTATTTAGTCGGACACTAAATATATAACTCATATATGAAATTAATAACAATTGATCAAAGCTGTAAAAAATAATTTCTTGTGAAAATTAGTATTTTTATTGGGTTACGAATAAGTATAATTTTAAAATAATTGTTTCATAAATAACTAATACTCCCTCCATCCCTCTATATCTTTCCCCTTTCTTTTTGCACTCTATTTAAGAAAATATTTTTTTATTAAATATATTGTGAGTCATTGGTTGACTTTTGTTAAAAAGTGGAGGATAATTTTGGAAATTAAAGTGGAGGAAAAAATGTGTTGCTTTTTGTTGAGTAAATGAGTGGCATTTTTAGTAATATTATTTAAATAGAGAGGGTAAAAATTAAGTATAGTGGAGTACGATTTTGCCATTTATGTAATGAGAAACTTATTGTGGGACGTCTAAAAGGGAAAGTGAGAAAGTTATAGTGGGACAGAGGGAGTACTAATTAATTTACAAAATTCAAATTAAAAATAATAAAATGTTACAAATTAATTTGTGGGACGGAGGAGTACTTATTAATTTACAAAATTCAAATTAAAAATAGTAATATGTTACAAATTAATTTTAAGCTGTTTTATTGTAACTTCTCACCTGAATGTTGCAACTATAACTACAACTTAGCAGCTTTGTTGGCCCGTTGCAATTATGTCTACAGAGAAGCAACGCTGTGCAATTTTATTGCCTCCGTTGTAAAAATATACGCAACCAGGACTAAATTTGTGGTTTTGCAAATTTTAATTGCTCGTTGCATATATATATATATATATATATATATATATATATATATATATATATATATATACCATTTTTACAAAAAAATTATTCATCGTTCCAAATATAGATACCATACCTTGCAATATAGAATTCCATTTGCAACTATTTTCAGAGAGTTTTTTACATAATTCTTGTAAGTTATACAATAAGTCGAAAAACAAAATTAATTAAAAAAATGGAAATTAGTTGAGCAAACATATATATTTGATTCCATTTAATTGAAATAAAAGGGGAACCATAATTTGTTTACAAAAGGGAACCATAATTGGTTTACAAAAAGATAAATACTACAAAATGGAATATTACAAAAGATAAATACTATTTCTTGATCTAATATCCATACGGTGTTTCCATTGTAGTTAAGCAACGGAAAATAGTGCCATATCCATTTGGTATTACCTGCGACTCAAACCCGAAGAGGTATTTCATCTTCTGTGATACATAAGCGAGTGTACCATCCGGTTCCAACCTAATTAGTATCTATTCTTCGTCAGCGGACACGATACACAGTGGTGTAAAAAACAACAATCTATTGTTGTTTACATCCAACGTCTCAGTTGATAAGCAATTTAGACCAAGCATTATTTTCATAAAACCAAATGACAAACCCATCTTCACGTTTGCGAGTAAAGTTGTATACAAAATCGAGTGTCGATTCATCCAAAGATCATATCGTGTATCCATGACCAATAAAGATTGTTTCATCGGGTATGCTAATAAATTCATACTCTTCGATCACCACATCAAAACTACAAATCCCATAATGTTGTCCAAGATTCTCAAGTCGCCAATGTAACTTACCATTCACAAACACCCACGGATACCGGCATGGGTATCAAATGGAAAATCCCCAAACGTTTCCACATCCTAGAATTGTTGTAGAATACACTCACATCCATTTTTGTGTCAACATTGTTAAACAAACTTATCCTTACTAGTTTATACTCGCATGCAATTGGATCATACCCTAAACCAAATATACAATAACACCACTTACTCTATCCAGGCATTGAATAGGATAATTTGGTATTTTTATTTAGCTTGTTGTGGCTGGATTTCCCAAGAAGTACTCGTCCTCCGGGTTGCGAAACACACTATCCCGGAGCATTTTGCTCTGAGTCTCCCATTTTGCGTTAAATTCCACCACGACCCATTCGTACGGAGCATCGTTAGTCGGTTTTTCTTAAACCAGAGCATGATATCCAAATTTATAGAAGGAAGATGTATTTCCCTTGCTTCCTCATTTGATCCAAATATTTTTCCAATACGAAAAAACAACTTGAAATCATTCCTAACCAGTTTTTCTTGACGACTTTGAACCTCGCTAATGGTTTAGGTGGAAGCCTTGAAAGGATTTCCATCATTATTTCTGTGGGAAGATCTCTTCACATCTGATTTCTTTGTTTTGGGTTGCCATTTTCGAGCTTGATAAGGTTTTGTTTTTTCGAGGTTCTATTTGCACCGAGAGGTAGCGTGTTATTAGTCGTTACGATCATGACTTATAGATGTTCTTGTAAGAATACTAAACGTCAAATATTGAAGGGAATGGTTTTAGGCGCCTTTTTTTTTTTTTGTACGTTGAATGTAACCAAGGTGATCTTATTAGTAATAATATATTATATTTGTTTTATATAACATTAATGCTTTGGGTTTTAAATATGAGTTATTTAAGTTGAGTTTTTATAAATTAATGCGTATCAAGTTGAATTTTTAAATTATTTTGGATAAAATAATTCATAAGTAACTCATAAGTAATTTACGGATAAGTAATATATGAATTATCATATTAGATTACTTTTTTGTTATCATGAGTAATATTAAGTGTCATTTCACCACCAAATAATTTGTATTTTTTTAAGTTATAATTGTTTACGGTTCCATTAATTATTATTAATTTCTTATTTGAGTTATATATTTATTATTATAATATGAGTATAAAATATATTTATTCTATTTTACTGTAATACTTGTGTTCTATTTACGTAATACTTAGATAGGAACGAATTGTAAAAGGGGGATTAAACATTTTACATGCGATTCAAAATAAGAGTACCTAATTAAGTTAACATTTATACAGTTAAGACTACATAATTACGATAAAAATCACACAAATCATGTTTTTGTTTCACAATATCCGTGCAATAATATTTTGAAACTAAACTTCAACCGACATTGGATCCATTAACCACTTGAACCATTTTCGCCTGTATTCTCCTGAAGCAATGTATGATAAAACTCTCTTTTCGATTTCTTACCCAAGATTGCATTCTCAATATTAATGCAAACCACAACTCCACAGTCCGCAGTTGTTCAGATTGTTGAAGGCTAAGTTCTTGCAAGGGATTCTTTCAACGGCCATGAAGTAGTGGGTACTTAGGTATACCATCTTCTTTCACATCACGTAAAACTTGCTCAACGTACTCAACGATAATAATAAGAAACCAAAGTTAGTAACATGTATCATTATTATATTTTTTGTAATTACCAATCTTTAATTAATTTAATATCTTACCACAAATCTTGATCTATCCAATTTAGTAACCTCCATTCACAAATTTCTAAATAACAACGTATTATCATTGCCTAAGTTCTTGATTTGTCATCAACAAGACTATTCCTATTCTTCCCGGACAACACTCGCTTGTTATGAATCAAATCCTAAAAACATGTTTGCAAAGAACTAATTAATTTTTTTAATTAAAAGTTTCCTTTGAACAAAACATTAAAAAGCAATTTACCCGGCATATAGATGAGAAAACAACAATTTTTCCAGTAGCTTTCGATTTCTTTATATTTAATCGGTAACATTTCGGACCAAGCATCAATAACCGATACAAAAGAAATTAAAGCACGTAATAATATTTATGAGTATATTTATTATATTAAAATTAAAGTAAATAAATTTTACTCACTAAAGGTGTTAGCCTCTCATGATGAAGTATAGATATTATGTCCTTTAAAAGCACCTCGGCCATTGGTACATTTTCCTCTCAACAGACGTACCTAATATTTTAAAAATATTAGGTAAAGTATTATAAAATAATTAAGTACTTATAATGTTGTTAAAATACCAAACTTTTACTTACCTCTCTTTATCATCAACCCAAGAATCTCCGATCATGCTTTTAATATATTCACTAGTCAAGCTCATTGCTTTGTACTTTTTTCCCATACGAAATCACAGATTCGTTTTTATACTTTTCAAGTTCTTCCATTTCGCTTTTATTGATTTGTGGAGTTAATTCCACTGGTTTCCTATCAGCCTTTTGTGTTCTCTCCTTCACCCTTAATGTTAGTGATATCGGCTCAACTACCATTTTTCTCTTTTTTCCTAAGCTCTAGTGTCTTCTCGGCCTCTGTCTCCCCCTTATGAGCATCCACCTCATCCATGATGTTTATTGTATCATTTTCCGCAACGAGTTTTTCATTTTTCTTTCTTTCAATGTGGAAATCTCGCTATTGTCTCCATCCTTTTAATGTTCTCTGGATTTTGGTATATTTGTGCAAATCTTTTTCTCCTTCCTTGTTCGACAAACATCATCTCTACCATCACTCTCTTCAATTTTTTTCCATCACTTTTCTCTCCAATATTAAAGTCTTTTGCTCCTTCCTCATTAAACAACCTTCATCTTTTCCATCACTCTCTTCAATTTTTTTCCATAACTTTTCTCTTCAATATTAAAATCTTTTACTCCTTTCTCATTCTAACAACCAGTGTCTTTTCCATCACTCTCTTCAATTTTTTTTCCCTCATTTGTCTCCTCCATTTTCAAATCTGTTGTTACTTCATCATGTTGACAACCATCATCATTTTGGAGTTCATGTTCGCCATCCGCAGACTCAACAACATCAAGTTTCTTTAATTCTTCCACCACCTCTCCAACTTTTTCATTAACCTCGGTATTTCCATCATATTTCTGAGATATGTCCAAATTAAACGTTGGAATATCATGTGGCATTCCCAAATAAGAATTTTTTTCCACAAATGCTCCCTCCATCGCTGAACTATCTATAATCTTTTCACTAACTACGGTTTTTATTTGAAATATCTTGTCCAGAATTAAACATACCAGATTTGGATGGCACCTCATCTGTCTTTCTCATGTTTAATGGAGTTCCAAGATTAAGCTGTTGAAGGGACTTCCTCTTCTCCGGTTGAAGTATCAACATTGTTCTTTGAATCTTCTTTTCTTGAACTTCCGTAATCACTTTCGGGATCATTAAACATTCTGTTCCAAAATTTCAACAAAGAAGCGAAATGTTCTTTTTCTATAGACCTTGGTTTAAGAACAACTCTACGTATCGGCAAAATATATGTAAACAAAAGTTAATCAACATTGTTATATGTAGCGTAATAATATTAGTATATTTTCGATTTTCGGTGAATGATTATATACCTTTGACTCATTAAGCTTACAAAGATCATAGCGACCAGTTTCTTATTAAATTCACTTAACTCCCATCTCAAAAATCGTGGGAATCCATTTTCGTTGACTCGATCAATCAAATTAAGATGCTCGCACAACCAGAACTGAAAGGAAATTTAATCTTCAATATATATATTCAAACATTATGAAATGTATATATATATATATATATATATATATATATATATATATATATATATATAATAATAATAAACATGATACGTCTGGAAGTAACATAGCACATCCACCAACTCTAAAATTTCTTGAACCCTTAATTTGATTTAACAGTAGGTCAACTATCAATTTGCACCAGTCATACTTTATTATATCTTCAAATTTATCAACGAAGACAACGAAGTGCCATGAAATTGTGGAATTACGTGTAGGTGCGAGCAAAATTGCTAATAAATAGCAGTGTGTTAACCTTGCAATATCTCTACATCCTGTTTTGTGGTCATTCTAAGCATCTCCCTTAATTTATCCAAGATAGTATGCTTATACAACAGGTAGTTCCCATTCGAAGAGTCGATCTCATGCCCGAAACATCTTTTAACCCACTCGATAGTTCATAATAATTCGGCCTTAATGGAATTTCATCACTTCCACAACCTGACTCTAAAAATTAATTGAACATCCCTACTTGTTTGTTGTAGGGCGAATTATTCACCACAAGGCCCATCACCAACTCTGGGCCGGCCCAGCCCAGCTCGGCCAAGCCCAAAGGAGCTCGGCCCCTCCAAGGACCAGCCCGCCGGGGCATGGCGAGCAAGCTGGCCGGACCTCGATAAGTTCGGCACTCATAGAGATCGGCTCGCCGGGCATGGCAAGCAAGCTCGCCAAGCGGGTCGGACCCTCTAGGCTCTGCCCGTCGAGGAGCTCGCTCACCCCGCCGAGGCGAGCTTGGCCATCCAACGAGCGGGCGAGTCCAAGCAAGGCAAAGTCCCGAGCTCGGCACAAGATGGCGAGCACGGAGAGGTCACCATTAACTAGGCTCGGCAAATCGGAGGCTTGCCGACCAAGACACCCTCAAAGAGGTACCAAGTACAGAGCAGCAGTCTCAATTTAATGTCAACCTTACCCAAAAGGAAAGAAATTCCCCCGGCCGACAAAGAATCCCCTGCCGGAGGCCAAGTGGCGGGACGCGAGTGGCCCAGCCGCCCAGTGCGGAGGCGAGTACACCCCCAATTAATTGGGGTTATACGAAATTAATTATATTGTGTACCTTTTTGTACCTTTTGTCTGCCTAAAAGGCAACCTATGCCATGTATAAATAAGACCTACAAGACACAATAAACGGATCTCAAACATCCACTCTTAAGCACAGGACTAACACTCCCAAAGAATCCCTGTCTTCTTTATTTGTTTTCCTGCATTTATTCCTACATTCATTGTTCATTGATGCTTTTGATTGTTCTTGGGTATTTATTGTCATTTATACCTCAATCATTATTGTTTTAACCGATCAAAAAGCCACATCAATCACTCATTAATATTTCGGTTAACAACAATTGGCGCTAGAAGGAGGCGATGGTGTCTTTGTCGCCGACACCCAAAATTAATTAGTTACAGAACCGACCTACTAATGTAGTACGGCAAGTAAGGGGTCGATCCCACGAGGAACCGAGAAATTTAATTGAAATAATTTGTGTGAAATAAAACGGTAACAAAATAGGGGGATTGGATTTCGACTACACTATTTAATAAAATAAATATTCAACAAATTAAATTAAAACAAGTCACGCAGTGTGAGTAAACAATATGAGAAACAATCTAGCCCTCGGATAGCTTTCCTTTGACGGTTTTCCTAACTCAAATTAATAACCACGTCTCTTCAAATTCTTTCTCGAATCTTTTCCCTAAACCAGTGGTACAACCAAACTAGTTCGAATCGTTTCTTAAGTTTAATTAATCAAAAAGTACGACCATCGATTAATCTATCCCAGAACAATCCTAAAACATGTATTCGGATTCAATTCCTAGAATGCATTCGCCTAAAATGATAGGAAAAATTAAGCTATGAAATCGAAACGCGTTCGAATCATACAACTTAAATGTTATTATTTCCTAGAGTGATCTAGTTGCTACCATATCACGAAATTGTACAATTACGAATTACAATATGTGAATTAGCTAGAGACGAATAACAAATAAATTGGGGTGATCAATCCTAATCAATCCGTCATTCAAAACATGCAAAGCATAAGATCAAATAATAATAAAATCGAGACAAGAATTGAAATAACCACGTTCATGCTAATTCGCAAGAAATTCAAACCATTCAAAGTTTCGCATCCTCGGACTAGAAAATAAAAGCTTAGCTACTAGACATGTTTAAATGAACACCGATAATAATAAAAATATTTAAATCCTTACAACTTGTCTTTACAAAAAATGTAAAACTCTCTGTTCTCCTTACGCCTATTACGCCTCAAAACTCCTGCGTAACTTTTTTCTATTCTTTTTCCTCTTTTACTTCTCTCCCCTTTTTCCTCTTGTCCAGGTTCGTCCCCCTCCTTTTGACTTTTCTTTTCAAAATAAGGAAGTCATCAAATCTTCCTTTATTTCGCTCATTTAAGACCGTCAAATTTGCTCTTCCAACTATGGTATGCTCGACCGACATACATGTTGCCTCCTGATTTCCAACGTCATTCAATTTACTGTAATTGATATAAAAATAACACCTCAAAGTAAACTCGACGTGAAGAAATAATAAGCGAAAATACTACAAATTGTGCTAGAAATTAATAATTAAACAACCAATAGTAGCACATAATTTACGCACAATTAATCACTTATCGACGATCTCACTATTCCTCAAGCTAAAGTTCCTCTAAAGACATCCTTTGGTCCTTACTCGCAACCAATCCCTTCCAAAGAAGATCTTGTTTCTTTTGGAAGATGACGGAAGTGTAAATACCATTCTGTGGGGAAAACCCCATGGTCATTCTGATAGCATGGAGCCCATGCACGTTCATGGGGATGAACACTCCGGGAAGGTGACTCTCACCTGTGGCTGCTGGGAGTTTACTCCCATTCCACTCCAGGAGTTCCGCACTCTGAGCGGATTCAGACGGCCATCAAGCTTCTTCAAGCTCGAGGCCGCGAGCTTGCTACGGCCAACCCCGGCCCATCCACGCTCCCCAAAAGGCAAGGAAGAAGAAGAAGAAGAAGAAGAAGAAGAAGAAGAAGAAGAAGAAGGCCCGGCGAGCTTGGGAGGGCCCCGGATCCCCCCAAAGCGGGGCGACCAGCCCTGTGGGTCCAGATCGTCTTCGAGCGACTTGGGTCGCCTCGTTAGGGACTTGATTGGAATTTGAAAGCGGAATCCAGGATCGAAGTACTCCGGCTCGGCGAGCGGTCGAGATCGTCGGCCCATCAACGGGGCCCCGCGCCCGGGCGCACCACTCGAGCGCGAAGCTGGGAGGATCTCGGCTAAGGACAAACTAGGCCCGGCTCGGCTGAGCAATCGACCGCCCAAGCCCTCGCCGTTAGCCCGAACTCGACTCTTGTGATGCTCTTCTCGTCGCCATGCGTAAGAAAATCGGCGAGATGGAATCCCGCTTTGGGGCCCGCGACGGGCAGCGGAAGCGAAGTGTGGCGAGCGAGCCAATTTCTATGGAGGTTGAACATGCGCCGATTTAACCTAAAATCCTCCTCCCTCGGATGCCTATTTATGAGGGGAAGACTGACCCGTGATTGGAGAAAAACCTTTTAATAAACTTTTCGTACTAACCCGCAAGTGCACGAGGTCGTAATAGTAGAATCAAAGGCAAGTCGACCAAGTTAAAATATCGATCCACGAGAGCAAGCAAAGCAATGAGTCCCTAAAACTATGTGTTGTCATGCAACTATAGCTACTAATCAAGTGTTTGAGCAACAAGCTAAAATTAAACGCAAGAAATTAAACTAAGATTCTAACCAACTAATGCAAAGAATTAAATATTATCTAACTTCGGAGAAGTGCAAGTGATGGGGATATGCTTCGTGTATGATCCATTATGTGTTCATTAATTGCTAACTAATCATGCAATAATCTAGTATCTATGGGGGAGGTTAAGCAAGTTGCAACATGCAAGGCTTCATTACATAATCAAATCAACCATTTAATCACATAATATCTAATTGTGAGTGTTCTAAACACCTAGCCTCTCTCGAGTGTTCTAAGCATTCAACAAACGCATTCGATATTTCACACCCCTCAATAAACCATGGACATAAACTAACGCAACTCTCGTATTTAATTAGAGAAGTCCAATGATAAATCTAATAGATGCAATTTAACAAAGTCAATATTAATCAACAATTAAGAACCCATTACCCCCATTTCAACATCAACTAAAGCATTAAAAAGCTAAACAATTAACTTCCACATAGTTTCACATACACAAAGCATAAAACATTTAGCTTATGGTTCTAGAAGAGATACCTATGGGGATAACTAGCATAATAACAATAAACATCATAAATGAAAGCAATAAATAATAGAGTGAAAGGATTAAACAAATGCTTTTGATTGAAATGAAATGCTTCAATATCCACAACCTTTGATTCTTGCTATGAAATGGAAATTCTACTATTAAACTAAGCTATCTACCAAAATGTGAATGGAACTACACTACAAATAAAAATATTTGTGATCACTTTTGTTCCTACTCCTTCTCTCCCTAAAAATCGCACTGCTACAGTGGTGTCTATGTAATGTGTGTTGTTTCTTCTTTTCCAAGTTTTGTACAATCCCTCCCAACCACTCTTGTGTCTCGTTTGGCTTCCTTCTCCTCGAAAATTCGATTTTTCTTCGTTTCTTCACGTTTTTGTCGAAGTCGCCAAATGCAGCCTAAATTCAAGCTCGCTCGACTCAAGTGGAGCAGCTCGACCGGTCGAGCGGCTTTAGTAAGCGTGTTGCGATTTGTCCACGTTTCCGCTCGACTCGAGTGGAGCGACTCAACCAGTCGAGCGAGGTGCCTTTCCAGCGCATAATCGATCATTGCTCTCACTCGACCGAGTCGTCTAACTCGGATGGTCGAGTGAGGCCTTCTTCCGGCAACAATCGGATCATTCACCCCACTCGACCACTCGAGTGGGATGACTCAGTCCAGCGAGATCCCCACATTTTTCCAAATTGTCAATCAATTTAAACTTCCCACCCGAGTCTAGTCGTCCCACTAGACCGGTCAAGTGAGCCACTCGTGACCTTCTTCGTGCATTTTGAACGTTCTCGTCCCGACTCTCGCACGAGCATCTTCATACCCTCCAAAAGGCCTTGTTTACCTACTAAAACACATATTTTCCTTTTTCACCAAATAAACTCAACTTTGTTCAAATCATGGATGTTAGTGCATGAAATTATATAGAAATGATCAATAAAACACAAAAAATATCATGCATATCACACACAAATCAACCGGAGACTCCACCTCGTAAATATAATATTTACATGGTTGGGAGGGGGCCTCTGACGCAACCAAGTGCCGTCGGTTCCCACTTACCTTGGGCGAGCTCGCCCATAAGTGGTATGTTTCTTTTCCCGCCCGCTCGATCCGCACATTTGATGAGCTGGGTGAAAAGTTCACCACTTACTTCGTCTCCAAGATTCCCAGAGCGAGAATCGGCAAAGGCGATGGGAATCAAGCGGGAAGGATGAAAGCGATGAGGCCTACCTCGATCGCCTATACGAGGTTCTCCTCATGGGGAACCGGTTGGAGATGAGCTCCAATCGCATGTAGCCCTCAGCGGCCTGAGACCGGAGTCCCACATGTTCCGACACATGACCAAGAAGTACCCCACTTCCTACGCCGAGTTCCGTCGGTGGGCGGGCAGAGCTCATCACTCACCGAGAAAATGCTCGCCCAAAGGCCGGGCGAGGCACGGGAAGAGGGGAGAAGAAGGCGGACAAGGCCGCAACCAAGGCGCCCTCGTCGGCCGAGCGCGGCTCCAATCGGAAGAGGGCCAGCAGAAGGCGGCTGGGGACCTTCAAGAGCTTCGAGGACCCCCGCCCCGCACAAATCTGTCAGTCGTGGAGAAGCTCGATACTCCCGGCCTTTGTTTTTAATGTGATCCAAAGATACTGGGCTGATCCCGAAGCCCAAACCCATCGGGGTGGACCTCGCCGGGGTGGGCTCCGCAAATTCTGCGCCTACCACGACTCCCGGGCACAACACCGGCCCGGTGTCGGGACTGCTTGGCTTGACTCTCGAGGCTGTTTAAGGATGGAATGCTCGACAGTTCGTTAAGAGGCCTCCCCCTTGGCTGGACACTAAGGAGCGAGCTCCTAAAAGGCGAGGGTGGCCTCCTTTGAGAGGGTCGCACTGTCGAGGTTGCGGCTGAAATGGAGTCATCCGGCGATGACCTCCCACTGCTCGCCACTGTTGGACGGATCAACATGATCCAAGCCGGAGGGGGCGAGCTCGGCGGACATGTTGTGGTCTTGACCCTACCAAACAGAAGAGGAAGGCTGAGCCGAGGGCCATTGACCACATCCACTCGGCGCGCCGCCAGAGCCCACCACCATCTCCAAGACCGCGGTAATCTCCTTTTCCAACGCTGACCGCGAGGGGTCCTATGCCCCCAAGAACGACGCTCTGGTCATCTCGGCCAATATTCCGGGAATGACATTGACCGAGTCTTGGTCGATAATGGCGGCTTCTGCAACATCATCTTCAAGTCCGCCTTGGACCAGATGGGCAACCTTGCCAAGTACATCAAGCCCTACGACCTCCGGCTCCGTGGCTTCGGCGACACCGTGGTTTACGCCTATGGAAAGATCAAGGCATCGTCGAGCTAGTCGACTTTGCAAACGATAGGGTTAGAATCACTAGGCTCGTTGAATTTTTAATCGTTAACCCGACGAACATGTATAACAGCTTTTTTGGTCGCCCTTTACTCGAAACTTCTCGAGGCCGTTGCCTCTTCTTACTTCTATTGTGTTAAGTTCCCTCTTGCCGAAGGGGAGGTTGGCACCATAAAAGGTGACCAGAAAATGTCAAAGAAATATATGAACTACTCATGTCCAGATTTAATTTACGCACTTAGTTTTGGTTTTTCTTTTATCTTTACTGTTGCCGAACAACAAAATACCGAGCTCCCCAAGAGCGCACCTCGCCTAGCGAGCTCGGCATCGATCAGTAATGAAGCAACCCCAATGGATTGCACTCCAACTCCAAATCAAGCCGAGCAGGCCCAAGACGAGCCCGCTCGCTCGGCCCCGACTCCTATGGAGCTTAGCCGAGCGGGCGAGCAAGACCTAGAGCCCGACTCGGCTTTGAGCTAATGCCACTAGACATTGACCTCGGGGAATCTCCAAGATCCCAATGGTCAGCGGCTAAAGCGCACAGCTCGATCGAAGAACTAGAGCGCATTCCGGTGGATTACGCTCGCCCGAGTTCAAAGTTTCCATCGGCTCCAAAATTCCCGCCGATATGCGAGGGATATCATAGACTTCCTCAAAAGCAATGTGGATGTCTTCGCTTGGTCGCATCGGGATATGGTCGGCATAGACCCAAAACATGCCTGTCATCACCTCAAGATCGACCCTACTCGCAAGCCTGTCTTGCAAAAAAGGTAAAAATTCGGCCCAGAGAAGTATGCCGCTCTAGCTGAAGAAGTAAAGAAACTGCTCGACAACAAGTTAATGGAGCAGGCCGAGGACGAGCCCTAATGGGTGGCGAATGTCGTGCTCGTCAAAATTTCCAACGGATCCTGTAGGCTATGTATAGACTTCACAAATCTAAATGCAGCATGCCAAAAGACCATTTCCCAATGCCTCACATCGATCATCGGTGGACAGCCTGCCGGCCACGAGATGATGTCCTTTATGGACACTTTCGCAGCTATCACCAAATCTTGATACTAAAAAGAACGTTTACTCCTGGCTTAGGATGCCCTTTGGGTTGAAAAATGCGGGAGCGACCTATCAAAGGTTGGTAAACAAAATGTTCGCCGAACAATTTGGGAAAACAATGGAGGTCTACATAGGCGACATCGTCGTCAAGAGTGTGAAAAAGGAGGATCACCCGAGAGACTTAGGCGAGACCTTCGCGATCCTCCGGTAGTACAACATGAAGCTCAATCCGAAGAAGTGCAGCTTTGGGATCGGCTCCGGTAAGTTCCTCGGCCACATTGTGAGCCAAAGGGGAATCGAAGCTAACCACTGCCCACATCAAGGCCATCCTCGACATGGAGGAACCTCGCAATGTCAAGCGAGTCCGTAGGCTCACCGGCTGTTTGGCGGCCTTGAACAGATTCATCTCCCGCCTAGGCAACAAAAGTAAACCTTTCTTTGCTACCATCAAGAAACAAAAATTCTCGTGGAACAAGGAAAGCCGAGATGCTTTCCTTAAACTATAGGAGTACCTCGCCAACCCCAACATCCTCGCTGCCAAGCCGGGCGAGAAGCCGTTCTCGTACTGCAAAGATCCGAGTCTCGCCCTAAGCGCCGTGCTCGTCGTGGCGGATCGACAGACCACTCGCCAATCTACTTCGTCGGCCCAGTCCTCCATGATGCCGAGCTCGGGTACACCCCATTGGAGAAGCTAGCATATGCCCTCATTATGAGTGTTAGGAAGCGAGGGCCTACTTCTTTGATCATCAAGTCGAGGTCCTCATAACCCTACCACTCCGGCAAGTCCTACACCAGCCGGACACCACGCCGCCTTCGAAGTGGTCGTTCGAGATTGCCCAATATAGCATAACCTACGTCGCGAGGACGACGATCAAGGGACGGGCGCTCGCCGACTTCATCGCCGAGCTCACTTTCCCAAACAATCCCTCGACCCTAACCATCCCGCCATGGAAGTTGTATGTTAACAGCTCATCGACCCAATCATGCGCCGGGGCTGGAATCGTCTTGGTCGGACGGAGGGACAGTGCTTCACGAACGCTGTCGATTCGAGTTCTCGGCCACCAACAATGAGGCTGAGTACGAGGCTCGTCGGGCGGTGCTGGAGCTCGCCGCCGCGGTGGGCGTTCGACGACTCCACATTTTTATGGACTCCTGCTGGTGGTCAACCAGGTTAAGGGAGAATATGAAGCTCGCGGGAGCAAATGATCAAGTATCATGAGCTCGTCGCCTATGTGCAAAAAGCTTCAACAAGTCTACATCGAGCAAATCCCAAGGGAACATAACTCCTAGGCGGATGCCCTTTCCAAGCTCGCCACCTCGAAGGGGCGGCAGACATGTCCAACATCGTCCTCACGGCTCGCCAGCTCGGCCATCAGCCGCCGAGCGGTAGCCACTGTTCAAGGCCGAGGAGGCGAGCAGATGACGCCCATCATCCTCTACCTCAAAACGGGTGCACTCCCGGACGACCGAGTCCAAGCCAGCACTGGAACTACGAGCAATGAGGTACACTCTAATTGAGGATGCACTTTATAAACGAAGTTTTTTTCTACCCCTACTCAAATGCATCACACCCGAGGACGGGCGAAAGTTCTAGCGGATATCCATGATGGAGTCTGTGGAAATCACGCTGGGGGCAAGCGCTCGTTTATAAAACAATGAGGCAGGCTGTTATTAGCCCACCCTCCGGCGAGATGCCATAGCTTACGCCAAGTCATGCCACAAGTGCCAAGTCATGGCACCCAACATTAAGCTCTCCGGAGCACTTGAAGTCAATCTTCAGCCCCTGGCCATTCGCCCAATGGGGATCGACTTGATCGGACCCCTACCGGTGGCGCCCTGGGGCTGTAAGTTTGCAATGGTCACCATCGACTATTTCACTAAGTGTGAGGAGGCTAAGCCTCTCGAACAAAATTGATCACAGTGCAATCATCCGATTCATCTCGGATGAACATTATCTGCAGATTTGGCTTGCCCCAAGCCATAGTCTCGGATAACGGAAAACAGCTTCGATGGACTCAAAATCCTTGAGTTCTCGCGAGAGATGGAAGATCAAGAGGTCTGTTCTCCACCCCGTACCACCCTAAAACAAATGGTCAAGTAGAGGCGGTCAACAAGATAATCAAGCACACTCTCAAGACCAAACTCGAGGAGAGGAAAGGAAAGTGGGCGGCCAGCCTACCGTGACGTCCTATGGGCATATAGGACGACCACCGAAACTCTACAGCGAGACTCCTTCGCCTCGCCTTCGGCACCGATGTCGTCATCCTGGCCGAGGTTACCGTGCCGAGCTTCCGCACATCGCAGGAGCTCGGCGAGGACAATAATCAGTAAGGAGGCTCGACCTCGACATGCTCGAAGAGCGCCGACTCGACTCAATTCACAAAAATACAGCCTACAAGCAACAGTCGGAGAAATATTATAACTCCAAGGTCAAGCTCGAGACAATTCTCGGTCGCGACCTCATCTTAAAGAAGATTCACGGCCACCCAAGGTGTATTTGGCCCGAATCGGGAGGGACCGTTCAGTGGTATCCAAGTGGCTACCTAATGGAGCGTACGAGCTCGAACACCCAGATGACACTCCGGACCAATACCCTTGGAATGCATGCCACCTCAAGAAGTACTATCTCATGAGCACTCGTCGGTTAAACCTTTTCTTGTAACTTAGAAAATTTTTCAATCATATTTAGAAAATATCATGAATTATATAAATCTTGTAAACCCTTTGTGGGAACTCTTTGTAAATGAATAAAATTTTCAGAAATTTATTTCTTCGTGCTCCAAATCCTCGCTAGAGGTATCCTTGCGGGCTCGCTCGAGGCCAAATGGCCAAGAGCGGGTCCCTTCAATACTCCCGAGGGTCAAAGTATCCGCCGAGGAAGGGTCCAATCCCTAAAAACTCCTCGCAGTGAGCCCACCTCCGTGCGAGGTCCGCCTGCAGCCCATAAACCGGGAGGCTCCTACTAAACCCCTCGTGACGTGTCTCGCTACCGTCCGAGGTCACTCGGCTTTCCTGGCCGGTGTGCCCCTCAAATTCCTCGTGATTTAGCTTAGCCTCCGCCGAGGTCTCCTAGCTTTCCCGGCTAGTGAGGTCCGCCAGCCTCTTCGGAGTTAGGACAAAAGTCGTGTGTGGTTCGGTCTTAATAATCAACCCGGAGCGTAGAGCACGCCACCGGATGCACTGAATAAGTCATCGAAGTGCACCGGGTTTGCCGGAGATCAAGTCTCCGGCGAGCTAATAGGCGACGCCACCGGATGCACCTTCATCAACCGGATGCACCTTCATCACTCGCCCGACCAAACTCGCGGTGCGAGGCCTTTTGGGCAACGGCGATCCGGCGGGCCGTCAACCCGTCATGACACACTTGGGCGAGTCGAGCTCCTAAGTAGATCCTTACTTGCCCAAAGGCCAAACCCGCTATCTGCCAAAACCAAACCGGAAAGGCACTGGCCGAGCCCGATCTCTTGGACAAATAAGGCCGAGGCCTCGACAAGCCACCAACAAGAGTTAGAAATATTTGGCAAAATTTTTTAAAATAAAGCTAAGTGTTGAAAACAACTATTACATGAGGGCGAGTCGAGCTCCCCAACGTAACCCTTACTCGCCAAAGTCCGAGCTCGCCAAAGGCCGAACCCGCTAGTGCCGAAACTAAAATGGAAAGGCATGGAATAAGCTCGATCATATGACCAAGTAAGGGCGAGGCCGAACAGTTGTTACAGTTTGTCATATTTGGGAAATTCACAAAATTTTCAAAGTATGGAAAGCTATAAATCGAAGCGGCGAGAATTACAAGTCATTTGTAAAAGGGAAATTCCATTGATAACAAAGGCGGCCGACGGCCGGTTACAAAAGGTGGCACTCGACCAAGTACAAAAGCTCAAAGGGCATGCGTAAAAGAAAAAAGAAAACTACGGGTCAACACCCGCGGCCGTGTCCCCGCCCCGCCTCAACACTCGCCTCGGCCTCCGAGCCCGCCGTCTCCCTCGCACCGGTAGCCGCCTCCGCACTCCTCTTCCTTGTCCCCTTCGCCCGGTAAGCCAACCGATCCGGCGCTGTGTACCAAGAAAGGTCCACCCTAAAATACCTCTCCAAGTCCTTTATTTCCGGACAAAATCTAAGTGGAGAGGGTGGGCGAGGACGTAGTCCCTGAAGTACTTCTCCAGCGCGCCGCTGGGTTCCTGCACCCTCTTTGCCGCGCGGATAAGGTCGGCGGATGCCATGTAGAAAGCGAACTCACCCACTAGGGCGTGGTCCCGGGCGGGCGGAAGTACCACAGCCTTAGGAACGGCGTAGGCAGCCTCAAGCAAGTGCTTGGTCTGCTCCAGCCTCCTCGGCGAGCCCAAGCTTCTCGTCGGTAAGATGGGCCGCCGCCGCCGACTCTCATCCCTCTCCCGCATGACCTCGGTGGCCTGGGCCCACTCCGCCTTCATTATCTCTACGGTGAGCCATTCAGCGGCCTCCCTCCTCGCCTCATAACCACGGCTTTAGGCCTCGGCGGCTTTCTCGGCCTCGGACCTCGGCGCCCGGCCTCTTCCCGCAATCGGGCAACTTCAGCCCCCAATTCCTCCGCCCGCCTTGAGGCCTCCCTCGCCTTCTTAGCCTCCGCCTTGGCCTCTTTCGCCTCCACCTTCGCCTCTCTCTGCCTCCACCCGCGCTTCCCGCGCGGCCTCTTCCACCTCGTTCCTCTCCCGGGCTGACTGCCGATATCTTTCCACCTCGGAGCTCGTCACCGCCATCGACTTCTCCAATACCACCGAGGCTGGAACCCTAAGGCCTGGGTGAGCAGGAACGAGCTCTCCGTGTTCCACCCGACTCGTCCTCCAGCCCAAAGGTCCGTGCCACGGGAGTTTCTCCATCGCGTTGCGGACATGGTCGTGAGCTCCTCCCCCTCTTTTGGTTGTCACCGGGAGGTGAGTCGAGCACGATGGGGGATGTTTGCATCACGGGCGAGGAGCCGAAAGAAGGACATGAGTAAACGGAAAAGATAGGATGGAAGGGAGAAAATGCGGAAAACTTACTGTTCGAGCCGAGCGGGATCCTGCCCTAGGAAGGATCGTCCAACGGGTGCCTTTAGGAGCTCGGCCTTGGGGCCGAACTCGCGTCTTGCGGAGGCGAGGATGGAGCCTCCTCCACCCGGCCTTCTTGCCGGGGTGGCGGGGAGGGTCGCTCTTAGTCACCTCCACCGAGGCTTCCCTTTCCCTTCGAACCCACGGCGATCGGGCGGGTTCGGCCTCTGCCTCCGGGGCCCGAGGCGGGTCCTCAGCAGCCCACCCCAATAGGCACTCGATTGTGGTCCGCGGAAGCGAGACCCCCATGGGAACCTGCTCGGCGGCCTTCTCATCGCCCGACTTTGCCTTGCCCCGAGGCTTACTCGCTTTCTTCACCCTCGTTCGGATCCGGCCGAACAACCCAGCGCGCGGCATATAATAACGGTCTCGCACGCTTTGTAGGGAGGGAAGTCGGGTCCTGTGTCAAAAAGAGTTAGAAACTTTTAATAAGGAATAACAAGCTTCGATATCCAACGAAATTTACCTGGATCCACCTGAAGATGGCGGGGATAGCGAGAATGCCGAGCCCCAACCTCACGTCATCGGTGTTGACTTCCGAACACTTTTGGTCGGCAAACGGGACTTGCAACAGCTTCCGTAGGGCGAGCCTAAGTCCACGTTTAGCTCTTTCTCTTTCGGAGCGAACAGCCACTGCGAAACAAAGAAAAAGAAATTAGATCAGTTTGAGATGTTCAAGAAAAGCTAAAGGACCTTACGTGCGGGTTTGTGCCTGAAGTTGACGGGAACTTCCATATCGGAACCCATCCGGCCCCAGGCGACCTCAAGCCCCGCCACTGATTGGAGTGTATAGAGGCAAGAGCTTTTAAGACCAATCGCAAAATATCGAACCCAAGGGAAAAAGTATGCACGTGAGGTCCTAGAAATACGAGTTCTTAGTGACTAGAGTTGCAACAATGGTTTGGAATAAAAACAACAAAACACTTGCAAAATACAAAACAACAAGGAGCAAGCAATTTATCGAACACCTAGAATGCGATAACAAAAACAACAATAAATGGTGAAATAGAGGTGCTAGGATTAACATCCATCAATGAATCATCAATCAACAAGCTACAATTAAATCAAATTGCAAATCAACTAAGATAGAAAGCATAAACCATCATGAAATTAATCGCTCCATTAAAATCACAATGCCTAATGTGAGTATCCTTAGTCTTTCCCATCTCTCAATGTAGAAATCCCCAATTCATACAATCATGCAAAATTGAAACTCGATTAACACCTAATCACGTTAGCTCAACTCGCCTATTGCTAGGGTGATCAACCATTAATCAAAAGAGACAATTTTACACAAAGCACAATTAAGAATCACAATTAGGTAGAAAACTAACGTGAGTATCCTTAGTGCAACTAATCTCTCGATTACAAAGCACCCAATCCACACATTCATACACAATTATCACCCGATTAATCCCGGATCACGTTAGCGCAACTCTCGCCTATAGCTAGGGTGATCAAACACTAATCTAAAGAGATAACTATGCATGAAGCACAAATGAGAATCACAATTAGTAAGCAATCTACTCGGTTGATCTCCAATTATCAACAATTATAGCATCATCAATCAATTCATCATCAATTTCAATTAATCCAAGCACAAGAGAGTTAGCCCATGGTACCACAAACAATACCCATGGAAAGAAGATAGAATTGAACAAACACAAAGCAAATCACAACAATTAAGAAATTAAAGAGACAAAAGAGGAAAAACATCACCAAATGATCTTCAATTAACAACAATAGGAATGCTTGAGTCTTCAACACCAATCTCCAAATGAATTACAAGCTTGAATTGAAAGAATTACAAGAATCAAATGCTAATCTAATGCTAATCTAACAACAATCAAAGGAAATCTACATTTAAATCTAACTTCTACTCTAATCTAAGAAAGGAATTGGCTTGGGGCCTGAGAAATCGCCCCCAAACCGCTACTAATCGCTATTATGAAAGATGTATCTGGATTGCTCTGCTCGGCTCTTTAAATACCGATTTTTAACAAAACCACCCCTCGAGTCGAGGGTCAGGCCTCGACTCGAGGTCCCCGCAAAATATCTCGCCTCGACTCGAGGGTCATGCCTCGACTCGAGGTGCCTCGCCATTTTCCGTTTTTGATCCTTTTCGCATAGCCCTCGACTCGAGGCTCTTGCTCCTCGATCGAGCTCGAGTCCGTGGCACTTTTTCTCACGCGGGGCTTCGGCCCCAACCCCGTTTTCCCGGATGTCCGTCTCTTCATTCTAAGCCTAATGGTACTCTCGGTTTGGCAAAAATCCACCGAATTACCTGCAAAATGGACGAAAAACATCAAAATCTCACAAATAATACTTTTCAAGCAAAAGAGTGATACTTTTCACATTTAGGCACAAAACTAACACTTGAGCTCACTTTTTGCACTAAAATAGGCCCTAAAAACATGTATCAATTCACTCCAATCAGCCACGAAGAACCATTTCCTCATCCATTCCGAAGCTTAGACAGATCCCATTAAAAAGGTCCCACCTTGCCGAGTCCGGATATACAATTCGTTTTGGACTCGGACAAGGTAAAGACAAAATTCACCTCGGCAAGGGTAGGCATCCCGTAGAGACGAAGGGTCCCCAACCACGTGAACAACGTGAGGATATTCGCCCATCCATTGGGGTGGATCTCAGATGGGGGCAACCCCCCACGCGGCGAGGAGATGGGAAATATTATGATGGAGCGGGAACCGGAGCCCGGCCTCCATCATATGGTAGTTTATCGCCACCATCCCCTCGGCGGCCTGGTCCGACCTTTCATCCTCCGCCGGCACATAGAGGTGAACGTCCGAGGGAATCTGTCACCTCGTCCTCCATGCCGAGATCTCAGCCTCGGTCACCAAGCTTCGGCGAGCATAAGGGTTCGCCGGCCATGTCGTCTCCAAGGCCCGACAGAGCATAGCTCGGGTTCTCTCGGGGCGGACATAGGGATTCTCCCGAGATACCTTGCATAGTCAAAGGTCGGGCTCGGCCCCGCCTCCGATCGATGAAGTCCTCCCACGCCGAATAGGCGACGGTGACCTCGACGGTTTGACCATCGGCCCTCTCTCTCTCCTCGGCCGCCTCTTCCTCCAAACCTCTTTCGCCTCGGCGAACAGCCTCTGCGACAAGAGGCCCCAGCCACGGACTCGCAGTGCTATTCGGCCTCGAGCTCCGATCTTGTCACCTAACTATCCTCACTCTCGCCACCCGAGGCGGCGACCCGCCATTATATCCTCGGTGGCCATCTCCACCCCTGTGTCGATGGCGGCATCCCCAAATCGTCCCGATCCTCATATCTATACCTGTGTCGGCGAGACCCACGAACGGGCATCGCCGGCCATCGCATCCCTCCACCGCTGGAGCGCAATGTCGGGGTTCCCCATCCAAATACCCCGTCCAACCCATCCCGGTCCGATAATCCATATCGGCGAGGCGGTGTCTGCCATCCCTTTGAGACGATTCCCCTCGACGGCGGTGCTCGCTACTGGAGCACCGTAACCAGCACCACGAGAAGAGCTCCCTCGATCTCACCATTTTAATCGAGAGAAATGAAAAAGAAATGGAAGAAAAGAAAAATTTTCGAAGTTTGAAAGGTATTTACCGGTTGATTTGAAGAATCGGAGCACGAACACAAAGAGGACTCAGGAAATGCTTTGAAGATCGGTGAAGTGCTCTGAAAATCGCGAATGAAGGTTGATATGAAGAAGGAAACCCCTATTTATAAGAAGCGGGAAGGACCTCTTTGCCAAAACCCGAAACTTTTCGAATCGGGGCAAAAAGGAAAATATTTTTGAAGAGTCAAGTGACCGTTGGTACCGTAGGGGCTCGCCACGTGTCCGCATGTGGTGGTTGCAGGTAGTCACCTCCAGCCGCCAAGCGCCCGCAAAGTTACTTTATGCAGTGGCCACGTGAGAAGTGACCCCTTGTCCAATCCAACCGCCATTTTTTCCCCAAATCTTTATCCAACTCCCATCGGTTGGACCGCAAAGGGTGCTCGGCACGAAGAGGCTAACAACTCCTTAAGAGACCAGCTCGGCCTCCAAACTCCCTCGAGACCGAATCATGGGGCAATTGTTGTATGACGAATTATTCGCCCCAAGGCTCATCGCCAATCGGGCCGGCCCAGCCTCAGCAGCCAAGCCCAAAGGAGCTCGGCCCTCCAAGTACCAGCCACGGGGCATGGTGAGCAAGCCTGGCCGGACCCCAATAAGTTCGACACCTATAGAGATCTGCTGCCGAGGTATGGCGAGCAAGCTCGCCAAGCGGGTTGGACCCTCCGGGCTCGGCCCGCCGAGGAGCTCGCTCGCCCGCCGAGGCGAGCTCAGCCATCCAACGAGCGGGCGAGTCCAAGCAAGGTGAAGTCCCGAGCTCGACACAAGATGACGAGCACGGCGAGGTCACCATTAACCAGTGGTCGGCAAATCGAGGCTTGCTGACTAAGCCAACCTCAAAGAGGTACCAAGTACAGTGGCAGCCTCAATTTAATGTCAACCTTGCCCAAAAAGGAAAGAATTTCCCCTGACAAAGAATCCCCTGCGAAGGACAGGTGGCAAGACGCGAGTGGCCACTGCTTGCCCAGTGCGGGCGAGGTGCACCAATTAATTGGGGTTGTACAAAATTAATTATATTGTGTACCTTTGTCTGCCTAAAAGGCAACCTATACCATGTATAAATAAGACCTACAAGGCACAATAAACGGATCTGAAACATCCACTCTTAAGCACAGGACTAACACTCCCAACAATCCTGTCTTCTTTATTTGCTTTCCCGCATTTATTCCTACATTCATTGTTCATTAATGCATTTGATTGTTCTTGGATATTTATTGTCATTTATACCTCAATCATTATTGTTTTAACCGATCAAAAAGCCACATCAATCACTCATTAATATTTCGATTAACAACATTGTTATCATCAGTTTCTCCCCCGACAAAACATTCTTTCAAACATTGAATGTCATTATAATGCTCGAACATCATCCTCATACTTATTGCATCGTTTTTCAGAATTTCATATTCTCCTTTCATTATTCCATTGAACAAGAACCGAAAGGTGTCTTCTTTATCTCTTTTAGGTGGCGGTCTTTAAAGCTCAATTCTTTCAATTCTTTGACAATCTTTAAGTTACTCCTATAATAGGTTGTATTCTTTTTATTATAATATTTCCTGAAATTAAACGAAGATGTACATTAAATATATAAAAATTTTATTATTTTATAAAGCATGCATACAAAAAAATGAATATTTTCTTCATACGATTATTCATATACCAAAACATTCTTTGGCTTCGTATCCTCATCACTTTCATCCGAAGTAGATTCTTCAAGTAATTCGCTATTGGGCCGGTGTTATAACCTAACTATTTCTGTGTCTTTTCATGTAATTATGAATTCAATAATAGACTAATATGATAACAAAAATGATTAGTTTGTAAACATAAAATCATATTTTCATACAATAACTGCATTATCCGATCTTAAGATCTCCTTTTAGATCTTTTGATAACTTTCCTTTTCACACGTCTGGGTTCGGATTACATTTTAAACAAAAAAAAAAATTAAATTTGTTTAGCTTTAATACACAAATATATTACAATTCACTAGAAGAACTACTGGTTAAATTAACTTATCATACCGAGAATCGTAAGATGTTGTCATTTTACGTCCAAGATATTTTCGTAATCTTCTCTTCCGATTAGGAATTTCTTCAAATATCAATGTATCATTATATAATTCTAAAATATTATAAAAGTAAAAAGGTAAAATACCATTATAAAAGTGATGTACAGAATCGATGAAGTACTATCATCTTTTGCCACGAATTTTCCTAAAAATAGTATAAAATAATTAAAATTTTAAATCAAATCACTTTTTAAAAAGTAATACGTTCAAATGTTAATTGAACAAATATGCATACCTCTCATCCTTCTTGACGTACATTCCTTTCTTTTCTTTCTCAACACCGATACTCCACATGTAATAAGGAACAACAAATTGCAATTTATCTTCCTCATTGCAATATATTTCAAAGTAATGCAATTCTAACACCACAAAAATGCAATTTATATCCCTTCTTTGCAATATATTTCTAAGTAATGCAACTCTAGCACCGCATAATTGCAACTATATCACATATTATTGCAATTCATTTAATAATATTGCATTTTAAATCCCATCAATTTTAACTATATTACACTTATTTGAAAAACCACACTATTGCAATTTCACAAGAAATGTTGCTAAAATACACATTGCAACTATTCCATCAATTTTGCAATTAAAAACGTATTTCTGCAATACATTATTGGAACATTAATAAAATAAATAAAAACTCACCTTTTTCGTTTCACCTTTTGAATCTCTCATTTTGACACCCATTTTCTTGTTTTTCACCGCTTCATAACCGAAATCTTTTTCAGCTTTTTTGGTTTCCCCACTTTTCCTGTTTGTATTCTCAAATCATTAAATTAATGTATTTCAACTCAAATTTTAGCGCTTATACAATTCAATATAACCGTTAAATGAAACCTTTTGATTATGAACTTAGGTATATCTATTCCCTATTTATTATTCCGATAAGAAACAAATTACCCTAGGATAAACGGAAACAAAGGCTATTAAAATGTAAAATTGACGCTAAAAATCCATCGCCAAACATTACCTTACAACCGTAAATACAAGTGTTCTCGGAGAAGCGGTGAAGGTCTTATCGTTCTTTGAAAATGCCGTGTTTTCATCGTCGATGAAGATCAATTTTTCAAATGTTTTACGTTTGAAGAGGACAATTGGGTTGTCGATAATAATTATGATTTTTAATCATTTGCAATTTTATTTAAATCAATCAAGAAAAAGTGTATTGGAAAGTGTTGAGGAATAGTGCCTCATAAATTGGTGTCGATCTTACCGCCTATTCCCACATGTAATTGGGAAGGTTAAAATTGGATTTTCACTTGATTTTTTTGTACCGCTTGTAATAAGAAAAAAATGTTAGACTAGATTGTAATAAGGTGCTATAGTTTGTACCCCTTGTAATCCCCCTAAATACTAACTAAGTCAAGAGTAGTTCTTGTATGACCGATTGCACCTGTAATTTCTTTTAAATAATATTTTAATATTTTACGCGCATAACACGACGAAATATGTGAAAAATATTGAAGTATTATTTTATATAAGTGTATGTGTATTACTTAAATAAATAATACTTTTTCCATTCCGGTATAAATTATCCATTTTTCTATTTTAGTTTATCTCACTATAAATTATTTATTTAATTTTTTGCAACTACCCACTAAATGTATAATCCTACACTTTTCAATTATTTACACATATGTCACAGATTTATTCTTATTTTTATCTAAGTCTTATTTTTTTCTTCTATCTCCATCACATCATTTGTATTATTATATATATATATATATATATATATATATATATATATATATATTATAATACCTTACTCTAATCTTTGTGTCTAAAAGGAACAAATAACTTATATCGAGACGGAGGAAGTAAGATATTACAAAATGTGAGGGAAAAAAATCAATTACATATAATGCAACTTTTTTTTTTTTTTTTTTTTTTTTACAGAAATTACATATAATGCAATTTGTGAATATAAGAATTGACATTAGGTTGAATATAATGTTTCATGATAAAAAGCTTATAATTATTTTCCTTAATTTCAAATTAAAATTTTATTTATGATAATATATTACGTTAAATACAATCTACCTTCTAAGTAAATAATAGTCGTTGAGTTGTACAAGATGGTTGTTGACTTTCCCCTACGGCATCATACGTAATGCATGTTTGACAACTCATAAATATGTGGTATTTAATACAACCTATTTTTGAGATAGTATAAAATGGATTCAAAAACTTATTTGATCAAATTTTATTGTAAAATTGGTAGTAATAGTTATTTTATTTAAAGAATATCAGTTATTTTTAGTATAAAGTATTAATTTTGAATGATATTAACTGTTTTTTTTTAAATATTATTTCTTTTGTTCCATAAACTCTTCATATTTTTGTTTTCATCCGTCCTATAATAACTTCACAACCTTAAATTCTCTATAACCTTTATCATCATAATATTCACTAATTTACACAAAATATAATTACATTTTGACATACACATATACACACAATACAATAGGTTTTTTTACGTTATACTTTACAAATTATCCCCCAAAACTTCAATCATTACTCTTCTTTTGTAACAAAATGTGCACTCCCTCAAAATTTTACAATTTTATGGTAAAAGCTGGTTCATGTAATACGAACACAAAAATGGAATACCAAATGAACTAACCAAAATGACACGAGTTTTAATGAAAAATTGTTTATTAATATTAAAAGGTTTAAAGTTGAGGGTAAATTAATAATTTCAAGCTGTATTGGAGGAAAGTTGTTTTAGTTTAAGAGGGTAGAGTATGTACTTTGATTGAAGTATTTTCGTGTAAGCATTTTTAAGACTCAATCAAGTATCGAACTCGTAGCGCCCGTTCCGAAACGTCGGGCCCTCTGTGACCTATCTGAATCGGGAGCGAGTCGCTACTATTGTAACTAAAATTTAACTTTGAATACTTTATAAAAAAATAAATCAATACGGAGGATGAAATTCAAAGCTTAATGAATAATAACCGAAATATCATAATCTCATGATAATAATGCATTCATATTATAAAGATGGTGGATCATAAAATTTATTACAAACATAATTGGAGTCTGAACTTAAATATCGTAAATATTTGACTTTATTTAAATATAATATCTTAACCGGTTAATATGGGGCTCTCGGCGTCACCTGACTTCCGAATCCCTTCTTTAAAACCTGAAATATTTATTGGATGTGAGATAAAAATCTCGGTGGGTAACCTCGCAGTCGTTAAGTCGTTTGGCAATAAACAAAATGTATTATTACGAACCGACTCGTCGGTCATTTCATAAATTTATATTGCCCAATAGATCCGTCGATCCTTAACCCGAAGGTCTAAAGGCTCTATTGATCCGAAGATCAATAGTATTGAGTACATAAGACACGGTGAGCACATAAGGCTCGCCCGATAGACCGTCGGTCCTCAACCCGTCGGTCCAATTGGCCACTTGGATCCGAAGATCCGAAATAATAGTAACTTATTGGTTAATATAATAAATACAATTGCATATACCAACGAGACGACAAAACATTTACAAGCGCACCGCAAATAATGTTACCCACCTTGTAACTCCACAATTTAGTTAGAACTATCTCAGAATTCTTTGAAAATTACACTTGCAAGGACGTCTCGAGTCTCCGGTCCGTAGCACTTCACCTAGCACATTTTTTTCTAAATACTTATTTTACTATAATTGGAGAAATAATAGAATAGTAGGAAGGATTATATAATTACATACTTCTTGGTGAAATTCTTGAGGAAAAGATATTGATGAAGGGAACGATGATGTAGTAATTAAGGAAAATTGAGATGATTTGATAGAGAAAGTTTGCAAAACATATTATACTTATAAGGTTGCTAATTTTTGGATGACTAAGGAAGGCTATTTTTAGGTGATGACTAAGCAAGCCTATACTTAATTTAGGCTTGGATGGTGGCTGATTTTAAGACATTACAAGTTGTGGTGGAAAGAAGCCTTGCCACCTCATGCTAAGTGGGCTTCGGCCACTTTGAAAAAAATTGTAAGAATGCTTACTATTATTATTATTATTATTATTATTATTATTATTATTATTATTATTATTATTATTATTATTATTATTATTATTATTATTATTATTATTATTATTATTATTATTATGTGTGTACCACACATATGTAGTTCATTTATTGAATTTTATACTTTAACCTACAATTAAGTACTCCCTCGTCCACAATTGTTTGCACAGTTGACTTTTTAGTGGTTTTGTGTGAGAATTATTTCATAATAATATGTGTACAAAAGCTATTTTATATGAATGGTATGCTTGTTAACAAGGTCAAGTATCATATCATTCATATAAAACAACTTTTATACAAATATTACTATGAAATAATTCTCACACAAAAACCACTAAAATGTCAATCAGTGCAAACAACAGGGACTGAGGTAGTATTTAACTAAATAAATTTAAGGTATTAATTAGTCCTCTAAAATTAGTCCCTTATTATAAAAATTTTGATCCTCATAAATTTCAATTTACCTATTTATATATATATTGAACTTGAGTTGTATTGCTTATAATTAAGTTTCGAACATTTTTTTCTTTTTTTATTATTATTTTGTTAATGTCCTAAGAGTGCTTCGAATCCAAAGAGTTCGTTCCAAATCTCTAAAAATATTATTTCTTGAAAGTAATGCAACAATAAAATTTTAATTTATAATTAACTTATTAAATTATGCGATAAAAAAATGCACTCGGGTATTACATCCTACCCTCTTAAAAAAATTTAGGCCTCGAAATTTTACTTACCTAATTTCTCGGGCATTGAGGGTATTTTTCTAAGATCTCGTCTTCTCTTTCCCAAGTTGCTTCTTCTTTCCCATGTCTACTCCATCGTACTCGGTACTAGGGGAATCTCTCGGTTTCTAAGCGTGTGAATCTTTCTTCCCAAAATGGTTACAGGTACCTCCTCATAGGTCATGTCTCGATTTACTTCTAAGTTGCTAAAGTTGACAATGTGACTCGGGTCTTGCACGTACTTTCTTATCATAGATACGTGGAATACGTCATGCACTTGTGATAGCTTAGGGGTAAGGCAAGACGATATGCCATGTCTCCAAATTTTCGGAATCTCGAAAGGTCCTATATATCGTGGTTTTAACTTTCCTTTCTTTCAAACGCACTAATCCTTTGATTGGGGCCACTCTTAGAAAGACCTTATCTCCTATCTCAAAATGCACATCTTTTCTCCGAGTGTCGGCATATGATTTCGACGGTCTTGAGCTGCCTTGATTTTATCCTTGATTTTTGTAACGACTTTGGTGGTCTTCTCAATTATTTCAGGCCCCAAAATCATCCGTACTCCGATCTCATCCCAAAGATACGGGCGTTCTACACCTTTTACCATATAATGCTTCAAATGGTGCCATCTTAATCGTAGCTTGGTAGCTGTTGTTATAAGCAAATTCGACCAAAGCGAGATGCTCTTCCCAACTACCCTTGAAATCTAATACACAAGCCCTTAACATATCTTCAAGCGTCTGGATCGTCCTCTTAGATTGTCCGTCCGTCTGGGGTGGTAGGCGGTGCTAAAATTTAGCTTCGTTCCCATGGCTTGATGTAAACTCTTCCAAAACTTTGAAGTGAATCGTGGATCTCGGTCGAAACAATAGAAATTGGTATGCCGTGTAGCCTAATGATTTCTTCTATGTACAAATGAGCAAGCTTATCTAAAGAATATGTCATCCGCTCTGGAATAAAGTGAGATATCTTCGTGAGTCGATCCACTATAACCCAAATAGCATCATGGTTTCGATTTGTCTTTGGTAATCTAGTGACGAAATCCATTGTGATGTGCTCCCATTTCCCCTCCGAATTTTCAAGGGATTCAAGAATCCGGATGGTCGTTGATGGTTAGCTTTGACTTGCCGACAGGTGATTGGAGTGTATAGGGTAAGAGTTATTAAGACCAATCAACAAAATATCGAACCAAGGGAGTAAGTATGCAAACGAAATTCAAGGATAAGAGTTCTAAATTGCTAAAGTTGCAACATGTTTTTGGACTAAATCACTACAAAATGCAAGAAATTAAATGACAAGATTATGCAAACAATCTATCAAACACCTAGAATGCAAGATCAAATATACTAAAATCAATGGGGGAATTGGGTGCAAGGGATAATCTCCATGAAGGAATCCATGATTAACAAGCTATGATTGTATCCAAATGCAAATCAATCAAATTAGAAAGCATAAACCATCATGAAATTAATCACTCCATTAATATCACAATGCCTAATGTGAGTATCCTTAGTTCTTCCCATCTCTCAATGTATAAGTCCCCAATTCATACAATCATGCAAAATTGAAACCCGATTAACACCTAATCACTACAAACAATGAATTAAAGAGAACAAAGGGTAAGAACATCACCAATTTAGCTTCAATAGACAAAAATAAGAATGATTAATCTTCTACAATGCTTCAATCCAACTTCAATTCTCCCAATTCATAGCTGCAATCTTCAATTACAATCAATCAAACTACTAATCTAGTGGACTAAATGTAGAATCTAATCTAATTCTAACAATCTATGGAAATTACAATTGAATTAAAGCTACAAAATGCAAAATTCGCCTAAAGAACCTCCTAGAAACTCGCTTCTAAACTGCTAGAATCAAGATATGCTCTGTTTTGGCTTCAAATGGCTTTAAAACTGAAATTTTCAGTTTTGGGCACTCGTCGAGTCGAGCTTCGTGCCCTCGAGTCGAGGCCTCGAGAGTCGCTAACACGCTTCTTCAAAATATCGCCGCCTCGAGTCGAGGCTCAGCCTCAGTCGAGGATCTTGCAAATTTCCCATCCCTCGAGTCGAGCTGACATTTTGAAAATCTTTCCCTCCAAAGATGAACCTCGAGTCAAGGTCTCATTGCACCCTCAACCGGTGCGCGAGACCGGAATTTTTATCGAGAAGGGCTTCGGGCCCGACCCCGTTCGTCCCGTATGTTCGTCTTTTCATTCTAAGAATACCGGTACTCTCGGTTTGGCAAAATTCCACCGATTTACCTCGCAAAACGGGCGAAATACATCAAAAACTCACAAAGTAATACTTTTTAGGCAAAAGAGTGATACTTTTCACATTTAGGCACAAAAATCACACTTTAGCTCACTTTTTGCACTAAAATAGGCCATAAAAACATGTATCAATTCACTCCAATCAACGAGTCAAACATCTTTTCACGAATGGGCAATAGTTCTTTCCATCCCTCTCCACCAAAACTTTCCTTCAAGTCCCGATACATTTTCATTTCTCCGGTGGTGTACCGTGTAAGGTGTGGTATGTGCTTCCATGAGTATTTCATTTCTCAAAGTCTCATCCTTAGGAACGCATATCCTTCCTTCAAACATCAAGGTTCCATCGGGAGTTAAGACAAAGTTCTTAATGTCTCCTTTCTCCACTTTTGTCTTTATTTTGTAAAGGAACTTGTCATTTTGTTGCGCTTCCTTTATTCTTTCCTTCAAAGTTGGTTGCATCATGAGTGCGAAATCATTGCATTTAAGCAACATGTGCGGTCGCATTCCAACCTCATTCGAGAGAAATCTCGAATTAATTCCTTTTGTTTGGTAGGCATCATTGCCAATTGTGTGTTATCTTTCCGACTTAAAGCATCTCGCTACAATATTAGCCTTTCGGGATGATAGTGAATCGTGCGATCATAATCCTTCACCAATTCAAGCCATCTTCTTTTCCTCATATTTAATTCCTTCCGAGTGAAGAAGTATTTCAGGCTTTTGTGATCTGTATAGATTTCACACTTCCCGTCATACAAATAATGCCTCCAATTTTAGCGCATGAACCACTCGCCGCTAATTCTAAGTCATGGGTTGGATAGTTTTGCTCGTGCGGCTTTAGTTGTCGTGATGCATATGCAATAACCTTTCCATTTTGCATTAGGACACAACCCAGGCCAAATTTTGACGCGTACGTATAGATCACGAATCCTTCGTGAGCCATCTCTGAATGGTTAGGACGGGTGCCGACACCAGCCTCCGTTTCAACTCTTGGAAACTCTCCTCGCATTTGGGGGACCAAACAAACATTTCATTTTTCTTGGTTAACTGAGTTAATGGTCTTGCGATTTGGGAGAAGTCTTTAATGAATCTTCTCGTAATATCCGCCAAACCCAAGAAGCTTCGTACTTCATTCACATTCTTTGGAGCCTCCCGGTTTACAACGGTTTCAACTCTTGCAGGATCTACTTCAATCCCATCTGCTGAGAGGATATGTCCCAAAAACATAACTCTGTCAAGCCAAAATTCACATTAACTGAATTTGGCATAGAGTTTTTCCGTCTCGGTGTTTCTAATACTATTCGGAGGTGTTCCATATGTTGTTCCTTGCCCCTTGAATATATCAAAATATCATCAATAAAGACGATGACAAATTGATCAAGGTATTGGTGAAATACCACGATTCATTAGGTCCATGAAGACTACAGTGCGTTCGTCACTCCAAAAGGCATTACAGGTGAACTCGTAATGACCGTATCGTGTTTTGAAGGCTGTCTTGGGTATATCACTCTCCTTGACCCCGAGTTGGTGATATCCCGATCTCAAGTCGATCTTGGAGTAAATACTTGCATCTTTTAATTGATCGAACAAGTCTTCAATTCTGGGCGGTGGGTATTTGTTCTTTATCGTTAACCGATTTAATTCTCGTAATCGATACACATTCTAAATGTTCCATCTTTCTTTTTACAAACAACCGGCGCTCCCCAAGGCGAGATGCTAGGCCTAATGAACTTCTTTTCCAAGAGTTCTTGCAATTGCTCCTTTAATTCTTGCAATTCCTTTGGGGCCATTCTATAGGGTGCTTTTGACACGGTACAACCCACGGGATTAAGTCGATAGCGAATTGGATCTCGCGATCGGGAGGAACTCCGGCTAAGTCTTCAGAAATACATCGAGGAAATTTCTTACCACAGTACTTCCGATGGTGACATACTTTCCTTCCCTCCTTTCACTAGACTTACTAGAAATCCTTCACATTTCTTTTTCGCAATAGTTTCACGGCTTTCATTGCAGATATTATTGATAGTTTTGAGTCAGTCCTTACTTCACTAACGTGAAACATTGATAATTTCCCTTCTCAAAATCTATCTCTCGGTCCGCGCATCTTATGATGGCTTTATTCTTTGTTAGCCAATCTATGCCCGGTATTGCGTCGAAGTTCTTCATTCGTAAAACGTGGAGGGTGGCGCATAACGTATACCTATCCAAGTCCAGCTCAACATCATTCACTTGCCCTTGGACTTTTATCATATCCCCGTGATGGAATACTTACATTTAATGTTTCCCCTTTTTCTACTTTTAGTCCCAATTTGGTTATAAAATTCTCGGACATAAAAGAATGAGATGCTCCGATGTCGAAAAGAACATATGCGGGGTTATTGAATATTTTTATCATACCTGCCATGGTCTCATTTTCCACCGCCTCATCTGCACCTCCATTCTCTTCCTCCGATTGCATTTACTTAGACCCTTCCTCTGTGTCCTTGGGCAGTGAGTCTTCCTCTTACGAGGTGCAATAAATTGATTATTTCTTCCTGGTAATGGTCCTAGTTGTAAGTTTCTTGCTTGCATTCCACCGCCCGGTGGTTCTCGGACATTCCGTAACCCGATGCCCCGGCTTATGGCAACGGTAGTGCACTCTTTTCCCATACGTACATCTCCCTGTGTGGTTTTTGCCACAATTGTCGCATGGTTGTATCGATCCTGGCTTTGCGGTGATGGCTACTTGATTTCTTTTAGTGGGAGGTTGGAAACGATTTCCTCTATTTGGTTGCCATCTCTTTTTGGTCGACATTTCTGTGGCTTTTGTTCATACTCCAGCCCTTGGTTGATAGATATAGTTAGAGCTCTATAAAAGACTTCACTATACCGAGGTAATTTCAATCCACGAGATAATTCCTCCAATCTCGGACGCAAGCCTCTTTCAAATCTCCTAGCCTTTCTCTCATCCGTATTCACCGGGTGAGTTGCATATCTGGATAAGTGGTTAAAACGACGCTCATATTACATTACGGTGAGTGTTCCTTGTTTAAATTTCGCGAATTCCAATTCTTTTTGGTCTCTTAGGGTCTGTGGAAAATAACGCTTTAGAATGGCTTCCTTAAAATTATCCTGTGTCATTGCACGTCTCTCTTCCAACGTCAAAGTGCGCTCATATGCTTTCCACCGGTGGCGGCATCTTCCATTAATCGAATCGAGCGCAGGAAACCTTCGTGCCTCGGTTATTTCTATAAGATGGTAAATTCTCTCAATTTCAGCTAACCACTCTTCGGTGGCTACAGCCCTTCGTTTCCTTTAAAACGTGGTGGCTGAAAACGTCTCAATTGTTTTACAACATCGTTAATTCTTGGCCCGCTTTCGTGGATCGGGACGGGGAGTTTGTTGTTGAATAAATCCTCGTATTGAGTTAAAAATTCTCTAGCCATATCTCGCCTCGAGCTGCGTCTCTGGAGCCGGTTGCTCTTCTTCAAATGATTCTTGAGGCATCTCCCTTGGTGCTCCTTGATTTATTCGTGCACGTCCCCGTGGCGACATGTTAGTAAACTGAAGAAAATATTACATCGTATAGTTAAGATAAAGTAGAATTTTGTTATTACTTATTGCTTATAAAAAAATGTATTCACCTATCACTCTTACCGTTTAGTATTCGTGATAGGTTGTATCAACATGAAAGTAATAATTAAGTTAAAAATAACGGATAAAATAATACAATTTTACTTGTAGATAAGTAAAGCTGCGAAAATAAATGTTTAACATTCACCACTTACTACTTTAGTAGTATATATATTTTTTTTTCCCGTGGAAACAACTAAATTAATTTAAAATATTAAAAATGATAGTTAGTACATATAATATATATGCATCTAAGAGACTTTATGCCTATATGGGAAAATATGGGCATAAGTCTAGTAAGTCCGAGACCTCCCTATACAAAATGAGGTCCAAAAGTTCTAATATCGTTATACTAGTAAATTCGAGACCTCCCTATACAAAATGAGGTCCAAAAGTTCTAATATTATCATGCTAACTTATAAAACAGCTTCTATGGTTTTCTCATCCCTCTTCTTGTCGGTGGTCGGCTTGGTCCAGCCTCGTCCTTGTTAGGTGGTGGCCCATCACACTCATCCCGTCCCTCCCGGTTATCGTTGTTCAAGCGAGTTAGAAAAAACCTAACCTTATGATCTCCTCCGCCGCGGAATCGACATAAAAAGGCGACGTTCCTCGGAGGGGCCGATTCTACGGGTCCTCCCGGTAAACCTCGCTTCTTCTCGGTGCATTCGTGCTGCCTCTCTATCCTTTTTGCCAACCTTCGTTCCTCGGATTGCTCGCCGTTCTTGGCATTTCCTCGTCGATAGAACTCGGTTGCTTCCTGTTCCGGGATAGCCGCCCTCCCTTCTCGACCATTTGCTTGATTCTCATAGTCATCTCCAATTGTTGGAATCTTACCTTATCTTCAATGGCCCATATCAAACGTCTAGTGAACTGGTCATAGTCGATATTTATCCCTTTTCGTGAATTTGCATCTACCACTCATCAAAGACTTCTCGAGCCACTTCCTTCCAGCATGCGACTACTCCATCCCTTAGTAATTGTGCCGCATGCACATCGAATCTATATAGCCTTCATAACCTGCCAGGTTCTAAGCTCAATCACCCTAAAGACGTATTGCGCGATTGGCTCGTGTTCGATTTGATTCGCCTCCTGGTATTGAATGGTATAAGGCACTAAGGGTGAGTACGAAGAATCCTCCTATTCCCCAAAATCCATCTAACTACAGACATGAAAGAAAAGAAAACAGATTTTAAATAAGTATGTAACAAAGTGCACACAAATAAATTTTAAAAAGTAATATCTAAATTTTTTTCACTTCAACATATGTAAATTTATTTCATTATTATTATTATAACTTTACCTTCGGTAGCTGTGGTGAACACCGATCCCGAATACATATATATTAATAACTTTGTCAAATGAAATATATATATATATATATATATATACTTTTCTAAATATTCTTTTGTGAATTAAGTAAATCTATATATATATATATATATATATATATATATATATATATATTTTAAAAGAAATTAAAACCTGTGGCTCCGATACCACCTTGTAGCGCCCGTTCCGAAACTTCGGGCCCTCTCGTGACCTATCTCGAATCGGGAGCGAGTCGCTACTATTGTAACTAAAATTTAACTTTGAATACTTTATAAAAAAATCAATACAAATGGAGGATGAAATTCAAAGCTTAATGAATAATAACCGAAATATCATAATCTCATGATAATAATGCATTCATATTATAAAGATGGTGGATCATAAAATTTATTACAAACATAATTGGAGTCCGAACTTAAATATCGTAAATATTTGACTTTATTTAAATATAATATCTTAACCTATTTATTACCTCGCAGCCGTTAAGTCGCTTTGGCAATAAACAAAATATATTATTACGAACCTCGGACTCGTCATCATTTCATAAATTTATATTGTCCAAGAGATCCGTCGATCCTTAACCCGAAAGTCTAAAGGCTCTATTGATCCGAAGATAGTGAGTACATAAGACTCGGTGAGCACATAAGGCTCGCCCGATAGACCCATCGGTCCTCAACCCGTCGGTCCAATTGGCCACTTGGATCTCGAAGATCCGAAATAATAGTAACTTAATGGTTAATATAATAAATACAATTGCATATACCAATGCACGACAAAACATTTACAATCGCACCGCAGATAATGTTACCCACCTTGTAACTCCACAATTTAGTTAGAACTATCTCAGAATTCTTTGAAAATTACACTTGCAAGGACGTCTCGAGTCTCTCGGTCCGTAGCACTTCACCTAGCACATTTTTTCTAAATATTTATTTTACTATAATTGGAGAAAAAATAGAATAGTAGGAAGGATTATATAATTACTTACTTCTTGGTGAGATTCTTGAGGAAAAGATATTGATGAAGGGAACGATGATGTAGTAATTAAGGAGAATTGAGATGATTTGATAGAGAAAGTTTGCAAAACATATTATACTTATAAGGTTGCTAATTTTTGGATGACTAAGGAAGGCTATTTTTAGGTGATGACTAAGCAAGCCTATACTTAATTTAGGCTTGGGTGGTGGCTGATTTTAAGGCATTACAAGTTGTGATGGAAAGAATACTTGCCACCTCCCGCTAAGTGGGCTTCGCCACTTTGAAAAAAATAGTAAGAATGCTTACTAATTATTATTATTATTATTATTATTATTATTATTATTATTATTATTATTATTATTATTATTATTATTATTATTATTGTTATTATTATTATTATGCGTGTACCACACATATGTAGTTCATTTATTGAATTTTATACTTTAACCTACAATTAAGTATTTAACTAAATAAATTTAAGGTATTAATTAGTCCTCTAAAATTAGTCCCTTATTATAAAAAAATTGATCCTCATAAATTTCAATTTACCTATTTATATATATTGTACTTGAGTTGTATTACTTATAATTAAGTTTCGAACATTTTTATTTTCTTTTTTTTATTATTATTATTTTTTAATGTGCTAGGAGTGCTTCGAATCCAAAGAGTTCGTTCCAAATCTCTAAAAATATTATTTCTTGAAAGTAATGCAACAATAAAATTTTAATTTATAATTAACTTATTAAATTATGCGATAAAAAAATGCACCGGGTATTACGTAACCCAAGAGATGTGAGATGCAATGAGTCCCTAAGATGCAAGTTGTCTATGACTATTGAAGCAAGCTTGGATGAGTTCTAGCAATCTACCATCAATGATCAAATAAGCTAAGAATTTCAATCAAACAAACACAAATGCAACTATGTAAAACAATATATCAAACTTCCAAGAAGTGCAATAGGGGAATGAGTACTTAGGATAATCTCAATTAAGGAGTCAATGATCACCACTATAATTGTCTCGAATTGCCATTCAATCATGATAGAGCGTAATGAACATCCCGCAATAATATCTCTATTAATCACATAATGCCTAATTGTGAACATTCTCCATGCAATAAATCCCTCAATTACGAAGTATCTAACACATACAATCATACATGTCTATCCTCCAATTAATCTCTAATCATGTTAGCTCAACTCTCGTTTGTTGCTAGGATGATCAAACACAAATCAAAAAGAGATAAACATATATGAAACACAATAAGCATCATCAATTAGGTACAAACTATCTCAATTAAACAACAATCATCAACAATTAAAGCTAGAACAATCAAGCACAAAGGAATAGAGAACCGGTGCAGAGGAACTGTGATATCCAGTTTCAATCCACTTTGAATCTGAAAGAAATGGCTCGAGAACTGCGTCACCGGATATTTGAAGAATGAATTATCGTGGTCCGAACACAAAGAAAGAACTACAAAATGAATGCAGCGGAAAATTAATCTTAAGAAGCATGGGTAGTTTTGATCCAAAGTGTATCGTAAAAGCCAACAATGGAGATAATTGAGGATTTTGTGAATGGGGGATTTTTGGTTCGATTTGGTTAAGACCGTGGAAAAGCATCGATGTTAATCGGAGGAGATTGATTTGGACGGAGTGGATTGGAGTCCCATTACATGTCTGGAATGTTAGATTTTTTTTTCTTTGGCTTGTTCGAATTTAGGCTTGTTCATCAAGTTAGATGAGGAATCACAACACAAAATAAAATTGGATACGGCAAAAGTTCTTATCTCTACGGGTTTGAAAACAATAGACGAGAATAATGGAGATTCGCATAGATGGTGCCTTGTTTTCTATCGAGTGTCGAGTTAATATGCTCGAGGTTGTGTAAGGGATAAGTTGGCAACACAAGTCGAACTCCGATTCCAATTCGAGTCGGACTCACAATATTCCATGGAACCTGCAGAATCCGATGGATCGCGGAGGCGGCCATTGAATCGCCAAAAAATCGACGGGTCTGATTCGGTTGCAATCAATGCGAATGGGGTAAACGCTTCGACTCTGTGAGCATGCATGAAAATTTGGAGAGAGAAAAAGGAACATGGGATTTGGTGGCTGATCCTAATGATATTGCATTGGAAGATGTGAGAAATTTAAATTTGACAAATGAGCGTAATCCTCACAAACGGATAAATATGTCGGCGAATAATTGTAATGAAGAATGGGCCCCAAAAGAAAGCGAAAAAAGCGATTTGCTTCATGGGTGCAAGGGGAAATATTGGGCTTCCAAATAGAGACTCAGAATTTGAAATAGGCCACAACCTCGTTATTAATATGAGCCGAGCAGTAATAAGGTCCAATATACAAACAGGGCCCAAGGTTCGAGAGGAGAACGAGGGAGTAAAAGAGAATGTTGTGGAAAATAATTGTGCACCTGCAGAGACTCGGGCTCTCAATATAGTGATGATGTGGGCCACACAAATTATTCAATCCAACCTAGGCCCATTCGGTTGGATCTCAAGACTCGGTCAGAGAAATGCGACAAAAATATGGAAGGTAATCGCGATCCAAAGGCAATTGAATCGGAGGAGTCTGGTCTAATTAGGGCAAAAGGGAAAAAGGCGATTCCTATCAATAATCCAAAGGTCAATGAGGGAAGAAGCAACTCGGCGAAAGGGTAAAAGAAAGGAGCTATCAAAGGTAGAAGAGAAAAAATGGAGAAAAGGAATTTTTCGTGCTTCATTGTAAACATTGCTTGTAAGAGGAAACTCGGGAGAGGAACAAGAGCAACAAAAATAGGCCACCAAGATTAAATGAAGATGCGAAGAGAACAAAGGAGTAGGAAGAAGCACAAAAACATGGGAATTCGGGAAGAACATCGGTCTTGTGGGAGGGAGCAACGAAGAAGAAATGATTGCATCTTTTGTAGACAAAGGTATGGTCTCTGCTATTACTGGCAGATGGTAAGGGAGTAAATTTAAACGGTTCTTAATGAAAGTGATCTCTTTCAACATCGAGAGGGCTTGGGAGCGGGGGTGAAGAAAGAAGAATTACACTCTTTGATTAGAAAACACCAGATTGATATTTGTTGTATTCAGAAACAAAGATGGAAAATTTGACGGAATTAAATTGTAGGGAAAGTTGGGGTTCAAACAATGTGGGTTGGGCTCATCGGGAATCGGTAGGAAGAGCAGGGGGTATAGCAATTTTATGGAACTCAAATAGCTTTGTGTGCTCTAGTAGTTGGGACATGGATGGTGCAGTGATAATAAATGGGATGTGGGGAGCTGAGAGAGTGGATTGTTGTTTTATCGGTGTTTACGCACCTTGTCGATTAGATGAAAGAATTGAACTCGGGACAGGACTTAAGCCGATAATCCAACAGTAACAGCTCATGTTTATGCCTTGTAGGGGATTTCAATTCGATTCGGTTCCACGATGAGAGAGTAAGCGGGAGCGGTAATTTAAACCGGAATGATTTGAGGAGTTCGATGACTTTATCGGCGATTCGGCTGGCGATTGACTTACCGCTCCAAGGGAGAAAATTTACGTGCTACAAACCGGATGGAAGTTGCAAGAGCAGGATCGACCGAATTTTAATAAACGACCAGTGGATGGAGAATTGGTCGATTCCATTCAAAAGGGTATTTCGAGATCGATTTCAGATCATTGTCAATAATTCTCGACACCAAGCGCATAGATTGGGGGCCAAAGCCATTCGATTTATCAACGCATGGATTTCACACCCGGGGTTTAAGGATTTCATCTCAAATTGCTGGAATAACTCATCTATTCATGGATGGGGGCTTCGTGTTAAAGGAAAAATTGAAAGAGTTGAAACATGAATTGAAGAAGTGGAACAACACGATTTTTGGGTATATCGATGGGAAAATCAGCAATCTTAGAGAGGAACTCCAACAGATTAATGTTGTAGATGATGTGTTCGGGCTTGGGGAACGGAAGTTATTCGGAGAAATGAAGTTTCGGCAAATCTACTTCTTCATTTGAACCAATGGTCTAGTCTCCAAGCTCAAAAAGCACGGATTAAGTGGCTCGGGAAGGGGACGTAAATTCAAGTTTTTTTCACAAAGTTGTCAAAAGAAACCATAAGATTAATGAGATGGCGGGAATTCGGGTGGAGGACCACAAAGTGGGTGGAAGATCCGTGTCTTGTTAAGAAGGTGGTCAAGGAACACTTCGAATCGGTTTAAAAGCGGCAAGGAGTTAGACCAAAGATGCCACAGGATTTTGTAGATAAAAAGACTGGGAGATGAAGAAAATGAGGTACTAATTCAATCTTTTTCGGAAACCGAAGTTCGAGAAGCAATTTGGAAGTGCGACAGGTTCGAAAAGCCCGAGGGCAGACGGGTTTAATTTCAAATTCATCAAAGAAGCTTGGGAGATAATAAAAGGAGACATCATGAATATGTTGAGCGACTTTCATTCAAACGGAAAGCTGGTTCGTGGAAGTAATTCATCATTTATTGTTCTAATCCCTAAAAAGGAGGGGTTGTTTCGTGGCTGATTATCGTCCAATATCCCTCATCGGCTGCACATATAAAATCCTAGCAAAGGTTCTAGCGAGCAGACTTAGCAAAATTATTAATGGGCTGATCTCGGAGAATCAAAATGCCTTTGTTGGTGGGAGGTATATCCTCGATGGGGTGGTGGTACTTGAATGAATCAGAGAGGAGGCCAGAGGAGAAGGTTGCAAAGAATCTTTTTAAGATTGATTTTGCTAGAGCTTACGACTCGGTCGATTGGGATTTTTGGATGAGATGTTACATCGATTTAACTTTCATCCCAAATGGAGAAAATGGATCCATGGGTGTATTTCTTCCGCAACGAGATCGGTACTAGTTAACGGGAGCCCTTGGAGGAGTTTCAATTTGAACGTGGCCTAAGACAAGGGGATCCATTGTCCCCATTCTTGTACCTTATTATTGCCGAGGGGTTGAGCTCTTTAGTATCAAAAGCGGTTCAGAGAGGTCCTGTTTGAATCTGCCGAAATTGGAAGAGACAAGGTTAAAATATCACACCTTCGGTATGCAGACGACACCATTTTTTTGGGTACCGGTAAGATGGAAAATGCATGGGTCATGAAATATATTCGAAAAATTTCGAAAGGTTGTCGGGGCTGAAAGTTAATTACAACAAATGCTTTGTCTTATAGGGGTGAATATTGAGCGGGCTAATTTGAAAGTTATGGCAAACATTTTGGGATGTTCGGTGGGTGAAGTACCTTTCTCGTACTTGGGCATTAAAGTGGGAGCAAGCCTTAATAGGACGGTGGAATGGGAGCCGATTGTTCGTAAAGTCAAAAGGAAAGTGAAAGCATGGGATGATCGAAAACTGTCTTTGGGGAAGAGTCACTCTCATAAACTCCTGGGCCTTGATGTCGATGCCGGTCTATCAACTCTCTTTTACTTTGCTACCAAAAACCTTACATACCACCCTTTCTTCTATCTTTCGCAACTTTCTTTGGGGGTGGGAGGGAGAAGGGTAAAGTGGCTTGGTTAAAATAGGAAAGAGTATGTACTCCTAAAGCGAGGGCGGGTTGGGAGTGAGGGATTTGGGGATGTTTAATAAAGCTCTTATGGAAAAATGGATATGGAGGTTTCTTAATCGGCGGGTGATACATGGGTTAAAGTGATTAAGTCTTTGTATGGGGAAGTGGAAATGAGGGACGATGGAGTAGTATCGATCGGGAGGGCGGGAGAGGCTCAAGCTAGTGGAGGGGAGTGGTGAGTATTGGGTCGGGTAGTGAAGGAAAATAGTTATGGGGAGATTTGGAGAGAACTATTGGGGATGGAGCAGAGATTAAATTTTGGGAGGAGAGATGGGCAGGAAAATCGTCTATTGGATCTTTGTATAACAAAGTTATATAAGTTGAGTTGTCAAAAGGAAAGCGCATTAAGGAAATGGGGGAATGGGTAGAAGGGGTTTGGGAGTGGTGATGGGAATGGAGGAGGGAATTATTCGATAGGGAAAAAGCGTATCTTAATCAATTAATCTCATTGTTGTCCGTATACACCGTGCAAAATGGAGAAGATAGCTGGAAATGGAGGGCTTCAAGGGACGGTTCATATCTATTGAAAGAGGTGTATAAGCGCTTGCGACAACAATTAATACCTCGGCGGGATGGCGGGACCAGAACTCCAAGAAGGCATTTGAGCTTGTGTGGAAAAAGGCAGCTCCTCTGAAAGCGGCGGCAACCGCTTGGAGTGCTTTATGGGACAGAGTTACCTACAAAGAGAACCTAAAAAGAAGGAATATTCTTCGTGCGAATGAGGAGATTATGTGTACTTGCCGTGGAGAGGTGGAAGAAACAAATAACCATTTCTTTCTTGTTTGCAATTTCACTCATTCCATTTGGAGTACAATTCTTAGATGGCTGAATGTTCAATGGGTTCCTTATAACCGTGTCAATTATCACCTTATTCATTTCTCTAAATTGTGGAATGGTAAGAAGGGGAGAAGTGTGTTGTTGGAGTATGGATTTGCATCGTTTGGGTATTGTGGAAATGGAGAAATAAAGTGGTATTTGAAAATATTCGCTGGGAAAAGGAGAAGATCATTGATGAGATAAAAGGGAGGCTATGGAGTTGGTTTTCGGCGTATAATCTTATCAAATGTAATTTTAATTTTCGAGTGTGGCTCTCAAATCCTATTCTAGTTCTTGATCTCAATGACTAGTTGCCTAGCAACTCACCTTGGCCTTGTAATATGTTGTAAACTTTCGGTACTTCTGGTACCATTTTTTATTCATAAATATATATAATTATTTTTGCCGATAAAAAAAAAAAAAAAAAAAAAAAAAAAAAGCAATTATGAAATAGAAATAGAGAGATAAAAAGAACATCACCAAATTTGTCAATATAATAAGAATTGAGTGCTTGAATCTTCAACAATGAAACTTTTCTTCAATTGAAATACAATCTTCAAATCACTAATCTAAATGAGAACTCACTAATCTAATGAACAATTAATGGAAATCTATCTAAAAACTTGAATCTAAGTAACTAGGAAGTAAAAATTGGCTAGAAACTATGAAAATCGCCTAGAAACAAAAGGTAATCGCTCTAAACCGCATGATGCATGCTTTGTTTTCGTCAAATGACATTTAAATGGGGAGAAATCTGAAAAATGGGCGCATCGAGTCGAGCTTGGGAGCCTCGATTCAAGCCCTGAATTCGTTAGCACATTTTTGCTCAAAATTTGATCACCTCGACTCGAGCCCTTCGCATTCTCGGATCCCTCGACTCAAGGGAGTGCAGCTCGACTCGAGCTTCAAGGTACTTTGCCAAATTTTTGTTTCCTCGCTTCGAGCTCGACCCTAGGTCGAGTCCAGAATTTTTGTAGGCCCGACTTGACCTTCCGACCCCTATTTTCACCCCACGTGTTTGTCTCTGCCGCCATATGAATCTCGGTACTCTCGGTTCGGTCTATAATTCCTCCGAAAACCCGGTAAATGAGACGAAACACCTTGCAAAACCATTAATCTTCACATAGTAATACTTTGATTGCAAAAGAGTGATACTCTACACCTTTAAGCTCAAAAACTAACACTTTTCATCACATTTTGCAAAGAGTCATCTCATAAATATTTCAATCATTCACTCTTATCATACTTGAGTGGCATGAAGTGTAATTAAGAGATGTTTGAAAGAGTTTAGTTTGAAAAGATAATATTATTTTTTTGTTATATTGGATGTGACAAAATAAAAATAAAATATTTATTTTTAAATTTTGTGTAATTTAAAATGAGATGGAGGAATAATAATCATCTGGAGGACACCAAAATAATACTATGGTTTCAATTTTGGAAGCCCACTATTCAATATTCATCGCTTCAAATTAAAAATTGCTTTTGTCAGAATAATTTTTGTTATCTGGGAAATACTAAATGTATGTGGTAAATTTAAAAGGTAAAAATTTGTATGATAGACTTAGATTATCAAATATATTAGTAGGAGCATCGAATATATTAACAATGATATCAAATGTTTGAGAATAGGAATGGAGATAAAAATTGTCGAAGTATTATATATGTGAACAAGATCAACTATGTAAAATGGGTAAAGGGCGGTCTCATGTATGAGACTCGCCCATCTAAGAGTGTCCCAATTTAAAATATTGTATTTACAATGTACGTTGTTTTTAAACATCATTTATGAGTTAATAGGGCGACCAAGATATTAATTATTTTTAAATAGTGTATATATTATATACGTAAGATTATAAAATATAAAGTGAAATGAAATACATAAAGGCAAAGTCTTATGTGTTTCATATGCACCGTAAGCTTACGGTATTTCACCGATACTCCTGGTCAAATATTTGATACTCTTTGTTAGATATTTGATACTTTAAATATTATTTTTCAATTTCATCAAATTTTTATACTCACGGTCAAGTATGATATGATTGACTCGAATTCTTGATACTTCTTATGAAATTCTTAATACTCTTGATCAAATATTCGATACTTTAACTTTTTAAAAAATAGTAAAACGAAGCATATTAACAAACACATGATTGCAGGATAAAGAAACTATAACACCTTCATACTACATATAATAGGTGTGCTCATGGGGAAAACCCTCATCATGTTTTTAAACTAAGCAATTCCAAAGGCCCATAACAACAAAGGTCTAATTATTTAAAGGGGGTTACAAGGGGGTGCAAGATATAACCACTTATTACTATTTAGTCTAATCTTTTTCCTTATTACAAGGAGGTGCAAAATATCAAGTGAAAGTCCAATTTTAACCTTCATTTGGCGTAAACACTTTTTGATATTCACTATTTCTCACCCCTTCCCAATGCACTTTTTTTGACTTGATTTAAAGAAATATATGACATTAAATTACATAATTATTCAAAGCAAATAAGAAACCCATTTTTCTCCAGCGATAATTTGAAACCCTATCTCCTCCTCCGACGAAAATCCAAAATCCACACGCTCCCTCTCTAAAACCTCCCCTCTCGTTTTCCAAAGAATGGGTAAATCTTGGTTGGGAGGCGCCGGATCTGTTGCAGCGCCGCGGCTTTTGTGGTAGCCATCACCGTTCGTGAAGCTCGACGCCTTCGTTGGCGTCGCCGTTTGCGAAGGAGGGCCGTCGTTCGCGTTCGCCGCCACGTGTCGCTGGTCGCAACCGCCGATCACCGAGCTCGTTGGAGCAAAGGCGCCGCCGTTCTCGGCCGTCGTCCAATTTGGTATTGCTGCGTTTCTTCCATTTAAATCCTAAAATTTATAATAGTTGTTGTTGCCCTTAATTCTGAGATTTTTTTATGAGTGGCATCTGGGTGTATCATGTATCGATAAATATATGAGATTTTGCTTCCAAATCTATTGATAACTTTTATTGCTTGAAGACAGTTATTTTAGTACAATCGGAACTTTCAATAGAGAATAGATGGTGTTGATTGTATGCCATTATTCAGAAGTGAAATTCTTGTAGTCTAATTTATTGGTGATCTAAGTATTGTAATTGAAAGTTAACATTGCTTTGTGTTTGGTTGATCATATTAGTTATAGTTGGGTGATAATAGCGGGATGACTTTCATATGCCGCTAAGTATGGCTACACCGTTCGACCGCTCTATTCTTTCTCTCTAAGTTGTAGGATCACTAGTACTTTTATTTGTTTCGTGGCCCTCGTTGATTATCATTTTTTTAATTACAGAGGTGTTTATTATTTTTAGAGTTTTGCGAGTGTTTTGCATTTAAGTTGGATATTTTGCAATTGTGTATTTGTAATTTTTTTTTGAATATTTTGCAACTAAAAGGGATATTTTACAATTATGTATCTGCAATTATGTTGAATAATTTAATATTTTGCAATTTTGTTTTAGTTCATTTTCTCGGTTAAAGAATCAAGAATCTGATTACATGTCGTCATTTTTGAAGTATTTGAGTGTTTATTTTTCCACAGTGTCTACAATTTTGGAGGATTAGTTCTGGAGGTGTTCACAAATAGTAAAGTAATCATCGTTCGTGTTCGCCGTCTTCATCACCGATTCTTGTGTGCCACCATATTCAACAATTATTTTTTGGTTTATTTGTCTTTTTTTTTTGTTAAGGTTTTGATCTTGTTTGCAAATGTTTGTGTTTAATGCTTGTTTTTTGGGAATTCTTTTTATGAAATGTTACAATCTGTTTGAGAAGGAATTATATGTTTAATTTGCAAACACATTTCTATTTACCTCATCTTTCCTAACAATCATTTTTTGGTTTATTTGTCTTTTTTGTTAAGGTTTTGATCTTGTTTGCAAATGTTTGTGTTTAATGCTTGTTTTTGGGAATTCTTTTTATGAAATGTTATAATCTGTTTGAGAAGGAATTATATGTTTAATTTGCAAACACATTTCTATTTACCTCATCTTTCCTAACAATTATTTTTGGTTTATTTGTCTTTTTTTTTTTTTTTGTTAAGGTTTTGATCTTATTTGCAAATGTTTGTGTTTAATGCTTGTTTTTCGAATTCTTTTTATGAAATGTTATAATCTGTTTGAGAAGGAATTATATGTTTAATTTGCAAACACATTTCTATTTACCTCATCTTTCCTATTGTAGTCCCATTTTGGTCATTGATTGACTATAGAAGTAATTGAGCTTTTTTTTCTATGTTTTTATTTGTCATTGCATATTATAATACTCTATTGCAATAATTTTAGGTAGCTTGCAAATAATTTTCATATGATTGCAATTTTTTGTTTCATATTGTAATACTTATCAAACCTATTACAATTCGATTATTCGATTTGCAACATTTACCAAAATAATTGCAATTTTTTTCAAATTGCAATTACTTATCAAATAACAATTGCAATCAGTGAATAAATAATGCAATCTTTAATTTTATTTTTTTCAATCATTTAATGATTTAACTAAAAAAATCAATCTGCATTCTTTAACATTTTAACATTTAATATAATAATTTAAGTATTTCTTATTACTATTAAAATTAAATTGTACATTGTTCTATAAAATTATTTATTCAACTAATTTAAAATTAATTAAAAAATTTAAAAATTTAGAGAAAATAAATATACAAGAATTTTTCAAAATGAAACATTTAAATTATAGTAATTCAAACCAAAAATAAAAGTACATTAATTTTTTAAAAAATTAAAATAATTCTAAAATAGTAACGTGAATTGCAATAAAACATTCAACATAATTGCAAAAATTATGAATATAAATTTGAAATATATTGATATTTTACATTCAATTCCTCAGTAGCAAAGATTGCAAATTATTCAACAAAATTGCAAAATATTAAACTAAATAATAAATTATTCAACATAATTGTAAATATCTCATTTAATTGCAAAATATTCAACTAAATTGCAAATACACAATTGCAAAATATCCAACTCAAATACAAAATTTTCAACTAAATTGCAAAATATACAACTTAATTGAAAAAAAAAAAAAAAAAAAAAAAAAAACTCGAGTTGCATCTCTGAGAAACGTCAATGACATATTGTTATCTTTTTTATTTGAAGCACTTGGCATCCAAGATAGATGACCAGGACTGGTCATCCAAAGGCTCAACATCTTCAATTAACAGATTTACTCTACCGAACATCACCGCATTCACATAACAACAATTAGCTCAACATGCATTCATGCTTATTCACAAACGACCACTTAGAATGTGCTTTAAAAAAGGAAGCTCCCTCCAATCAAAAGTGGGAACTCAAAATATAATGTATGCTTTAATGTCATTCTCTAAATTGGCGGAGAAGATGGTTACAAACACTACTCTTAAGATCTAATCAATTAAAAAATATATATATGTATAAACAGTAGAGAAACTAGTCATTTCACTCATTTGGATTCAAAGGTGAAGCTAGTCATTTGAATAACATCAAGCAAAAGTACAAATCATGAAGAATAGAATGTCATAAAGTAATCCTGGTGCAAGGCTCTAGTAAAGCCATGAAGTTCTGTGTTAGGAATTAAGAGGAAACAAAAGAAAATGAAAGAAATTATAAACAGCATCTCAAAAAAGGCAAACAGGGGGCTTGTTTAAACTTTAAAGCAACAACTAATGAAAGTTGGTTAATATGAAGCTATTGCAGAACCTGGTCAGGAACCAATTGTGGAAGATGGCTGGCAGAACCTGTCCCACGATATATAACACAGAAGTCATTGAACGAGAGAAACATTACACAATGGGGAAACTAATATCTTATAGAAAGGGCACATAACATTATATCTTTATAGGCAAGACACCAAACATGTGTAACAAACTAGATGGTCTTTTCAAGCTTTAAAAATATGGATCTCCTATTTTTAAGATCTGTGATTGGTTCCAGGAGTTCTCGAACATGATAAAAGCCATCTCTGTCAAAGATGGCGGGCAGACATCAAACTCATCGAGATTGAGCTTGAGATTTGGCTCAGAGATAAACTGAATTGCAACCAGAATATTAGACATATTATATTATTCTACTTCTATCTTGAAGCCACTTCCACACTTGCACATAACTACACCCACTAGTATACATGCTGGTATAACTATTTTACAGAGAAACCTAAAAACAAAAGGAAATTGACAAATATATATCAATCAGTCAAACTGGTTTCCAATTATTCAGAAAGAAAAAGGGGGATTGAGCTTCTAATTGAAAACACATAATGATTACCATCATATTCACTTCATGTACCTTGTCAATTTTTCAAGTAAATATGGACAACATACTATCATACTAGTTCATCATCTAGCCTCTAGGATTAAAGTAGGAAGATATTCATAATGCTACCAAGAGAATATGTATATATTACTGTCTTTAGGACACAATTCTGACTTAAGAAACCAAGAATCTCAGCACCAGTGCTAAAAGTCATAATCTTTCAATTTAAGTTGAAAATATACAATTATCTTGGTTTCTTAAAAGTAACAAGATTTTGTCGGTTACCATAACACCCCAAGTGCTAAAGATATTCAATTTAAACCAAGAATTTACTCAAAAAGTATGCAGTTATCTAACATTGCCAAAATCAGAAAAATACTACTTAACAAGCTTACTATTATACTAGCCCAATGAAATCCTGAAAATAATGAACTGTTAATAACTGATTGAAAATTGAGGCAATTGCTGCAATAATGATGCAAATCAGTTCATAACGTGACTCGAGAAAAATTGAAGTCCCACTAAATTAGGGAGCAAAGTTTATAGTCAAAATATGCTTCTATATTAGTTAAGTATCTCCACCGTTTTTGGCCAAACATCTTCAAGTATCTTCAGATTTGAGTTAAGTAATTAAGCATCAAGTATTCACCAACTTTCACATAGATGTTACAACATTAATATTAATATATGAGGCACTCTTGTGTGAGACCGTCTCATACATGAGACGGACATGAGACGGAGTCACTTTTTAATAAATTGCTATCACTTTTTCATAAATTGGTATCATTTTTTCATAAATTGTTGTCACTTTTCAATTTGTTATCACTTTTATACTAATTTGTATCACTTTTTTAAAAAGTGATAACAATTTATTAAAAAGTGACTTGGTCTCATGCATGAGACGGTCTCATACGAAGTTTTTGCCTTAATATATATATACATATATATGGAAATAAAAGGTAATAGTTCTTGATAGGCTTTGAAACCGTTTATAAGCTTCGTCTGCTACATCAAAACCCGGTTGAAACTTCAACTTTTCTTTTCGATTATCTTAACGTCCATGGTTTCAAGTCCACCATTTAGGGATTTTTAAGTATGATAGTGAACATAAACATTCAACCAAGATAAACATAAAATTCCCAATTTTCAAGTGCAAATCCACTTATTTCAGTGGAAATATTAAGCCTACCTACGGACACTTGATTCTTCCGTTTCAAATAGCATCCGAAACGCATCCCCACGTAAACTCATGTATGATACACTGCTTTGGCATACTTTGCCGGTGGTTTCACAAACTCCGACGGACTCGCCACGACATTAGAATAAAAATAAAATGTAAGAGCAAAGATTTTGTTAATAGAACCAAAAATAATTAATACTACTATAATAAAAAAGAAAAGACGAAGGCGAAATGAGTTTGTCGGTGGAGGTGTTGATCTATTTGCTGAAACCCTAGGCGGCGGCTCCGGAGAGAGGTTTACCCCCATTGCCGGAAAATAAGAGGGAGGGGAGATTTGAGAGAGAGATACGCAGTGATATTTAAATTGAGGGAGAGAGATAGAGATGTTAATCGGGCCGGCCCTAACCCATTAGGGTCAGCCCTACAGGTTACGGGCCTAAACAGCTTCTTGGCTTTTACCTGGTTCACTCTTAGCGGGCCGACAATTGTTGGAACCTAACCCTAACCCTAGCGGGCTACGGGTTAAACGGGCCACTAACGGGCTCCAAAGAAAAATATTTTTAATATAAAATCTTAAATTATAATTGTAATATAACATAATACAAACTTAAAACATAAATATTGTTCATAAATTCATTAGAAATACATCAAAATAGTTAAACAATAAGGAATTACAACAAAATAGATTGTCAAATGCGTTTTACATTTCGAAAAAATCGTCAGAATAAACTCAACTTATTTGCGAACATTTTATTCTTTTTTTTCTTGAAATATCTCAAACCATTTTAGTAACATTTTGTTCTCTATTAACTTTTACCTCTAAGAATTTTTAACTTCAATTTTTCCCTTATTAAATAACTAATAGGCATAAGGTGTTGTTACCCGTTCTAAATCCGAGAGATTTGTGATTAATGTGGCGTGGTTTAACGGATAAAACAAGTAAGGATTCAATGTTCTTGAACAATAAATGCTCAAGAGCAATGAATGGAGATGATTAGCAATGAGTGCTTGAATAAATGCAAGAAAGCAATAAAAAGAGAGAGATTTGTCGGGTTGTTAGCCCGGCCTTAAGGGTGGATTCTAGGATCCATTTATTGTGCCTTAAAGGCTCTATTTATAGGCAAGCTTGCTGCCCATGCATTTAATGCTTCAGGATCCTCATTTAATGTGGGTTGGCCTCGCAACCCGTACTTGCCAAGCCGCAGCCCGTACTTGGCCAGGCCGCAACCCACTCTCATCCCGCCACCTGTCCGCTGGTGGGGATTTCCTGACATTCTCTTGATTTATTTCTATTACAAGTATGTTTGACATTTAATTCTAACTATTACAACGATATATTTTCCTTATATAGCCTGATCTTGTCTCGATTTACGGACTCCCGTACGGTGGCGAGCCAAAGCTTTGGCGAGCGGCGAGCCGGAGGGTGACTCTTGGCGAGCCGGATCCTGCGGGCTAGCGGCGAGCCGATGATGACGCTTGGCAGGCCAAGTAGTGGCGGGCGAGCGCGAGCGGGATGATGACTTCTTGGCGAAATGGGTCTTGCGGGCGAGCAACGAGCCGGATGATTCTTGGCGGGCCAAGTAGTGGCGGGCAAGCCGGAAGTCACGGGCGAGCCGACCAGATTGGTGAGCCGATACTTAGGCATCTTGCTTGACTATTTGTAGAGCTTTACTTCGGGTGGGCCGAGCTCACCTCTCTATTGGGCCTCTTACGCTTGGCCCAAATATTTGTGATACAACATAAGGTTAGTAAATTAAAAAAATAAAAATAATAATAAACGGCCGATTTGCCAAAAACCGTGGCTAGCCCTTTTAGCCCACCCTAATCGGTCCGGCCAAAAGGCCCGATTTTAAACGGGTCATTAAACTCTTGGCTCTAACCCTTCATTTTTCAAGGCTAAACGGCTGGTCCGCCACCACGCTCTTTTAATATCTCTAGAGAGAGAGAGTGTTGGTGAATTTCTCAAGAAGAGAGATAAAAAAATTAGATATAATAATTAGTTGATTTGAAAATATTACAAGCCGTGTCGGGAGAGAGAAAGGAGGTGAGAGAGAGAGAAAAAGTGAGAAAAATGAGTGGAGGGGAAAATAAAGGGTATTGGGGGAAAATCACATGTCCATTTGTACCGCTTGTAATTCCAAAAAGGTGTTTGCACTAGGATGTAATAAACATTTGGGTCTTACACTAGGTTGTAATTTTCCCTTATTTAAAAGAATGAAAAAAATAAAAGTTCAATGAAAATAATCACTTGTGACAAGAATCATATTTCTCCATATAACCTAGCGCTATATCATCTCCAAAGCAATAATTTTCTCCTACTTTCCTTTTTAAATGTTCCACAATAAACTTTTTATTATATAAATAATAAAAATAATATTCCACTACACATAATTTTTACTCTCTGTTCAAACAATATTACCAAAACTGTCATTCATTACTCAACAAAAAGTAGCATACCTTCTTTTTCCACTTAAATTTTCAAGTTATCCTCCACTTTTATGCAAAAGTCAGCCAACTAGCACCCAACATATAAATAAAAATTAAATTTTTAAACAAAGTGCCCAAAAGAAATGGGAAAGGGATGGAAGGATTAGAATCTTATGTGCCACATATGTGTGACGGTAAAAAAAAAAAGTTCTCACATAAAACAAGAACAATGATAGTAAAAGTTTTGAATATACATATCATTTTCTTTTCAAAGCATTAACAAAGTAACATTAATCAAGTAAAAACAATTACAACTGATATTAAGTAGGCCATCTAGAAGGAGGCTCCACCCAATAATGAGGATTCGTAAATAAACGAGAAGCCCGACAAAATAATGAGCCAATAAAATGACCTTACGTAGATCAAGGTGAATCATAAAATCAAAATTGGGGATTAAATTTCTTTTCCAGGCCACCACAAATCTCCAAACACTATATGGAAAGAATTCGTAGAATAAAACACAAGCTTAGCATCCAGCTCCACTTTAACTTGGACCAAACTCAAGTCCTTAATCCACAAGAGGGCCTCATACGACCTCATAAACTCATCTTCATCAACGACTTAAGTTTTTCTTAAAAATCAATGTTCGGCAAGTCACGAACTCTCCCCACTCGTCCCCAATAATCACATCTACTCCACTTCAAAAGATACATCAAATTAAGAACATAACATCAACATTGAACATCATAAACGATGGCAGGAGTTTGTGCCAGTCCAAACAACATTCGCTCTCCTTATTTAGGGTTGACAATGGGGTAAAGAATCCCCAATTATTTTTTTCACGGTCATGGATCCGATAAATTATTAATAATATTTTTTTAACATTGTACTTTCTTCGTCCCGGCCTAAGTATCTCATTTTACCATTTTCATCCTGGTCCCACTTGAGTGTCTCATTCTTTTTTATTCTTATAACCCTACTTGTATTATTATCCCTATACTACATACATATTTACACAATATGTCACTCATTTAATATATTTAAATATATTTTTATATCTCTCCATCACATCACTTATACTATATTATTATTATACTACCTTTCATTTCTCTATGTATCACATCACATGTACTATATTATTATTATACAACATTTTTAATACTTGTGCTAAAAATGTTGGAACACTTAAAATGGGACAGAGAAAGTAATATATTACATAAGATGGGACACTTGAAATTATTTAATCTTTAGTAGAAAAAATCCTTCATTAAAATTATGTATATAGTCGTGGTCCTTGTTTTTATATTTATTCTCAATTAATTTGTTTTTTTGCTTAATTACTTAGAAATTGCAATTGAATTAACTTTGTCAGTATTTGCACAACTAGCCATTATCGTCCATTCTTTTTTTATATAATGAAAAAAATCATTAAAAAAATAAGTGACAATTTTTTTCTTTTTACTCTGTAGAAGAGTGAGTGGAGATTGATTCACTCCGTAGTAAGTTTCAGCCGCTGTCACTGCTCCAACGCCGCTCTGTTTCTTGCCTTCCAAATACTACGCCATATAAGCATGACTATATTAACCAGAGCTCATGGATTTGAGTTTTCATTTGTGCGATAAATAAAAAGTATAATCATATCAAATTTGCTTACTTCAACAAGAGTCGAATCTGCATGTAAAAGTTTTGTCTCTGTATGAGATTATTCAATACATACACTCATTTTATAAAATAATAGTATCATACAAATTAAAAATAAAAAGTATCAATAAAATTAATGGATTTTATCGATACAAACCTCGAAAAGATAAGTTAATCATCAATTTGAGACCTGAAAGATAAAATTTATCAATGCAAAACCTGAAAATATTTATATTAAGGGATTTTATCGGTACAAACTACGTAAGATAGGTTAATTATCATTTTGAGGCTTTAATATAAATATTTTTCAGGATGCACCGATAAAATCTCTTAATATAAATATTTTTCAGGTTTCGAATTGATAGATTTTATCTTTCACGCTCTAAATTAATAATTAATCTATCTTTCGAGACTTAAATCGATAAAACCCCTAAAATTAATTGCAAAATATCGTAATAAAACTCTTGTTACACTTTACAGGAAAAACCAATGTAAAAGAACCAAATTCGCCGCTAAAGTCACGTTGCATTTGAACTCTCAACGCTCGACACTAGTGACAGCCAACATCCATTCAAAATGACAAATTCTTATATGCAATATTGTATGCGTGAAATAACTCATTTAATAAAATTCGCGGATCCTAGTCGGGTCGGATCTCGATACAATGGATATTTTCAAAAAAACTCGCGGGGACAAAAAAAAATCGCAGGTGCTCCCGGGGTGTTACTATTAGGTTACGCATATGTTACTTAAATGATAAATATGTGTTACTATATAAATAATAACCAAGGGGCTTAGCCCACTTGGCCACCGGACTCCTCACTTAAGTGGGAGACTGGATTCGATTCCCTTCGGGAACGAATTGGAGTGGGAGGTATAAGGAGACTTGGAGAATTTGGAATTATAAGGAGACTTGGCGAATTAACTTCTAACCACTAACAACTAACATTTATCAATAAAAAAAAACTATAAAATAAATAATATGTATTTGTCTAAAAATAATCGCTCAAATGCAAAAAAAAATGAAAAAAATGATCAAATAAATCTCTAATCTAATTATATGTGTGAATCAAATAAGTATTTAATCTTCGACAACTTTATTCTTATTAAAAGAGTGTGATTTTATTAAGATGATGACTTATTTGATCTCAATATTAAAGAGAAACTAGATGAGCTCCGCGTATTTACGCAGATATTTTCGTTAAATAAACTTTACAATATAATATATTATATATAATATTTTCAAACAATAATATATATGTATAAAAAAATTGTAATTATAATTTTATATTAAATAATATTAATATTAATTGTATGACAATTTATGCTAGGGATTATAATTATTATAATTATGTGAAATAATTTACTATAAGATTTGTTTCAAATTTATTGTACAATTAATAAAAAAACTGAGACGATTAATAGAATTTTTTTATATAATTGATGCATAAATATTACTCTCGAATAATATATATCGTATATTTACAATAAATATCATATATGATTATATTAAGTTTTTTTTTTTTTTATAAAAGTTGATACAACCACAATTTTTCTTACATACATTTATAGGCTTAAGTTAAATATAATTTTATGTTTAAAAATTGTCATATGATAACACTTTTTAGATATAAAATAGATATTTAAAATATTTAAAGATTTGTATATTAACTCATTTATTAAAAAATATACATATTGTGCCAGAGGTCTAAGGTTCAAACCTCGAAATATATCTTTTAATTAATTCTTATATTAAAATGACACATAGATGTCATATATTAATTATAAATCAATAGAAAAATGACACATAGATTATTAACATATATATGCATTTAATAAAAATGTGACACATCATTCAAATTAACCTCATGACGACACCTAAGCAAAAACAAACTCCCTATTAGTAATATAGGGATGATTTTAATGTGTTAAGAAAAAAATTATGGGTCTAATTGATCCCCAAGTATAAAATTTTTGGGGTAAATATGTGTTATTGTAAGGGTAAATATGTGTATTAAACTTGTGCAAAGGTAAAAATAAATTTTTACTCTCGAGGTTGTGTTATTATTAGGTCAAACACGTGTTATTGTACGAAGAAAAATGTGTTATTAATGAACAAAACCAATATTTTATTCTTTTAAGGACTAGTAACACGTACTTACCCTTACAGATAACACATACTTTTGAAAAAATATGTTACTATATGAACACAAGCGTGCTTCTGTATAGAGAAATATGTGTTACTATATGAAGAAAAAAATGTGTTACTATATGAACAAAAACATGTTACTTTATGGAAAAATGTGTGTTACTATATGAATAAATCGTAACTGCAGTTAGGAATTGTGATATTAATTCCAGTTTAAACAGAAATAAAAATTTATCATCACAGTCGCATAAGCTTTGTATTCATCAACTGTTTAATTTTTATCCACTCGCTTTTCATCAATCGGATCATCCCTCTTTTTCCTTTTTTCATCGGAGTTCACGCTTTATCCCTCCTCATCGCCGATGTTTATGCGTACGAAAGAACATTGATGCGTGGTTGGGGTTGGTTGGGGAACACAGCACAACGATGGAAGTTGTGGAGCGAACAGAGGAGGAAGAAAAGTTAGAACGGAGGAAGAAGAAATCTGCGTAGAGGAAGAAGAAGAAATTTGCGCTAGTTTGACCGTTCTTTATCTTGACCCACAAGATTTAATAAGATTTAATAATTTCTTTTTTAATTGATATTGCACGGTGCAATATTTTACAAGAGACTTGCTCTTTATTATATTTATATACAATTCACATATAATTTTAACATAAAGTAAGTCTTGTGTGACAATGTTTCACGGATCTCATTTCGTGAGACAGAATCACTTAAATAAATTATCACTTATAATGTGAAGTGTATTCGTTTAATTTTTTATCACTTTTATATTAATTTGTATCACTTTTTAAAAAGTAATAACAATTTATTAAAAAGTGATCTCATCTCACGAAATGAAATACATGAAATAGTATCAAACAAGTTTTTGACTAATTTTTAATATGAACTAGATTAGTTAAACGCGGGTTATTTTCAAATTAAATTGATAACATAATATATTATATATATGTAAATTAATTAATTGTATAAAATAATATATTTATATTATAAAAGAAACATATTCAATTAATATATGTATAAAAGTATGTAATAATTTTTCTATTATATACATCTATAACCTTATAAAGCTAAACTTAAAGCTTATGTGGCAAAACCACATTCTTCTATTTCAAAATTCTTCTCCTCTCATTCACTTAAGTTTTAAAAATTGATCTCAACCATCTATTTTAAAAATTGATTTCAACCATCTATTTTAAATTTTTTAATCTCAACCATTTATCTATTTACATATTAGTTTATAAATAAATGGCATATCTCTCATTTGTTTCTCCATCACAAACCCTAAATTTTTATTCTCTCCTTTTATTTTATCATATTTATATTTTAATTGAGTAATTTTATCTTTTAATAATGAGTTGCTAATCTCTTCTTTTATTTTTCTTATTTTTATTATAGATTGCAGTAACACATATTGATACTAACATATGATGATATTTATAGTACTATATTTCTTTTTTTTTTTTTTTTTTTTGCATTTTGAATGTCTCGATTTGATGTTGCTATACAAATATTAGAATTTTGTATATTGGCTAATTATGATTAGTACTACAAATTATTTAAGTAAGCTTTTTTCTTTTTTTTTTTTTTTTTTTGGTTAAAACTAGATTATGATTTTCTTTACGCATGTTTGTTTGATTGAAGTTTTGATCTATTTTTTTATTGTAGATTGCAAACTAATGATTGATTCGATCGACTGGATGATCTATATCATATATAGGTTTTACTTTTATTCATCACTTTATTATGAGTTGCTAATTCAGTTTTAGTTTTTTTATTCGCTCGGTATCCGCAAATTTTTTTCCTACGAAAATTGATTAAGCAATTTGAGGGCGCTCGATAATTTAGAAGATTATGAAGAATATTTCATTTTTATCTCGTATCCATTAAGATTTAAAAAATTATTATTTGTTATAGGATTAATTAATTTATAGATTTAATTTGTTTTGAGTGATTGTAAATTTGTATATTATAAATACCGACAATTATGTATCAATTTATTTATTTACAAGTTTGCGAAGCGTAAATTTAATTTATTTGGTGATATATACAAGTTATATAGATAGTCTACATAAAATATATATTTAATTTATTTTATGATATATACAAATTGTATAGATAGTCTATAAAAAGTGTATATTTAGTTTTATTATACACATTTTCTCAATATTTGTTGTCATTTCATCTCTATGTGGTTGATAGATTTAAATAGTTAAAAATTTCACATATTATTCACCGATTTATTTTATAAAAATATAAAACTGAGTTCCTACTTTTTAGGATGTATTTTAGGAGGAGGTTCAACAAATATTGTAATGATATATATGAAAATATAATGTTTAATTCAAATCAAATCAATAATAGAATTATTTTATATATTTAATTTTGATTTTTACATATTTAAATTATATTTTTATTTTAAATAGATCTTGTATTATAAATATTTAATTTTTTTATTATACATATTACGGAAAGATCTCCTTCAATATTCAGTTTAAGAATTCCCGATATTATGGCATTTAATTTGACATTTTACTTTTGTATATATATATATATATATATATATATATATATATATATATATTTATCGGTACTTTTGTATATTATTGTAAACTTCTTTTGTAATAAGTTTTAAAGAATATAAATTCATACAATATTCAGAAGCATGCATATATTTAATTTACGTTTAAAATTTTAAAATTTTAAATATGATTGTTCGATTTGTATTCAAATATTTAGAAAGTGTATATTTAAGCTATTTGATTATATATACGTACGGATGAGGTAATTATGTTTTATGTGTTATATATACATTAACTGAATTTTATTTATATTCTATAATTTATCTTTAATAAAAAGTTTTAATGAATATATTTTCAAAAAAATGCAAAAAGATTTGACGATCTTCCATAATAATTCTCAAAGTTATGTTTGACTTCTATCCAATTCTAATAATTGAAGTTTAACCATGTGAAAATTCTAAATTAATTCATGAGAACTGATCATTTAACATAAAAATATCTAATTGAACATAATTACAAAATTTAGATTATATATATAATTTGAAATTTAATTTTGTGAAATGTTTAATTTAATTTAATTTTCTGTAATTTAGAATCAAATGTTAGTATAATTAAATAAATATATAGAATATATTTTTACATAATAATTTAAATTTAATAAAAAAGATTATAAATTATGTCTCTCGAATCGATGGAAAACTATGCAAGTACACTACAATTGTTGTCAAAGAAATTTTTTTAAAATTTGTAAGCTGCAATTGTAAACTTTTGTTTGAATAATTTTTTTGATTTGGGGAACTTTTTGTTTGAATAATTAAATGGTGAACTCATTTGTGTTTTAAACATTTATTAGTTAATAAAAAAATAAATTTTTATTTTTGTGCATGTTAAATTTTTATTTTAATTTAAATTTATTGTGTAATGTAAATATATAAAAACAAAAATTAAAATTTATAAACTCACTACAAAGAAAACCAATTTTAATGAGGGGGTTAACGAGGGTTTTAAAACCCTCGTTAATTAAAGAGGGCATAGTTAACGAGGGCCCACACGAGGGCATGTATTTAGCAACGGGTTTTGCGAGGGTGTAGAACCCTCGTTAGTTAACGAGGCCCACACGAGGGCATGTAGCCCCTCGTTTACTAACGAGGGCTTTGCCTCGGCAGCCCAGCTTAACGAGGGTGGGCCATCGCCAAGGCCCATCGAGCTTAACGAGGATGCCGCCTCGGCTCACCAATTAAAAGGCTAACAAGGGCGGGCTCCCTCGCTAGCCCAACTCCCGATTTTACTAACGAGGACGGGCCCCCTCGCGAGCCCAAGACCCAATATGCTAACGAGGCTGGCCCCCTCATTAAGCCCAGCACTAATTATAGCCTGTTAACCTCTTTTCTCCCCACGACCTCTCTTTCTTTTTTTTTTTTAAAAAAACCACCGCCCACGCCGCCACAAATTGGCCCCACCACTAGTTGGGCTTTGTTGTACGCATTTTCGAAAATATTTCTAAGGTAAATTTTTATGATTTAATCGGTTAATTTTGTTGTTATTTTAGTGGATAAATCTTTTATTTTTTCATATGCATGTATTTGTGTAATTTTATTGTTAATTTTGTTGTTATTATATATATGCATGTATAGGTATTAATTGATTAATTATTTAGTGTTAATTTGTGTAATTATTATGTGTATTTTGCTAATTATTTAGTATTTAAGATTAGTATTCATAATTAGTAGTATAAGATTATTAATTATTTAGAGTTAATTAGTATGTATGTAATTATATAAATTAATTTTTAATATTATTAAAATTTTAATTTAATTGCTATAATTTATATATTTGTAGGTACGTACGCAAATTAAAAGAGATTCGATCCGGCGTATAAGTTCATACACGCAACCACTATCACCGTATGTATTCTTTTTTTAATTATTTATTTAAAGATGCTCTTAATTTAATTATAATAATTATTTATATTTAAAATTATTTTGCATGCATGATATAATAATATATATATATATATGTATATATATAAATATATGATGATCGATGTTCGATCAAATTTTACATGATAGGTCAATTATATTTATGTTGAAAATTGAATCAATGTTAGATTCAAGTTGATGTTGAAGTTGAGGGTTGATGAATTGTTTGGCATTGTTTGTTGTAGAATGTGCATTCCGACTTGATTAATGTTAATTAAGTTGGAAATGGATGCATTAGGATCTTGATATATTAAGCTGGGAATACGATAAAATAAAACAAAACTCTGCCAAAATTTTTAGAAAATATATTAATATTAGGAAAAAATATATTAACTAGAGAATTAATTATGATTTAATTAAATTTTGAATCTTCCTTAATCAAACAAATTTCTATGAATTATTCAAGGCGTAGTTGGATGTATGGTCCAAGAACGATTAATGACATGATATCTCCCGAATTTCTTAGTGGACTCGAATCATTTATAGAATTCTCTACTAGTAACCCGGATTGGATGAGTGAAGGAAAGATTAGGTGTCCTTGCTCGAAATATAAATGTAGGAACCGAGTTTTAGAGAACCCATTAACGTGAAAACACATTTGTATAGGCATGGGTTTATGCCTAATTATTACAATTGAATTTTACACGGTGAGTATACCACACCAAAACTATGATCGATCAGCGTCGACTTCATATAGAGTTGACGACACTTTTAGTCCCAACATTAGTTTCGAAAATGTGGAAGAAGAGCCCCTTAATGAGGAACCTCCTAATCAACATGCCGCACATTTTTTTGACATGCATCGTGCGGCGAATCGGGATCTGTATCATGGTTGCGAGTCTCATTCTCAATTGTCATTCAATGCCCGTCTTTTAAACATTAAAACCGAAAACAAACTGTCGAAAGGGGTTATAATCAAATTGTTGACTTGATTCGTGAGATTTGCCCTCCAGAAAATCTAGTGCCCAAGAAATTTACCGATACTAAACAATTGATGGGTGCGATGGGTCTTCCCGTGGAGGGAATTGATTGTTGTGCAAATAATTATATGCTATATTGGGGTGCGGGCAGCGAACTTGAATCTTATAAGGTTTGTGGTCGGTCACGATTCAAACCCGCTGGACGTGGTGTGGATGGTCGATGGAAAAAGAACAGCTTCTTTCAAGAAGATGTTCTATTTTCCTATCATTCCTCGATTGCAAAGATTGTAGTCCAATACTACCGCTAAGGATATGATATGGCATGCTAGTTGCTATAATGATGAGTCCTGGTGTTATGCGTCACCCCGCAAATTCGTTGGCTTGGAAATACGGACCATTCATATTCGATTATGCATCCGAAATACGGAATGTGAGGTTGGGTTTGAGCACCGATGGTTTTCACCGTTTGGCGATCGGAAAATAATATTCGTCATGCCAGTGATAGTGACACCGCATAATCTACCCCCGTCTGGTCCTAAAAATTCAAAGGATAATTTAGATGTCTTTTTACAACCACTAATTCATGATTTGACCATGTTGTGGAAAAATGGGGTGGAAACGTATGATGTTATTAGAAAGCGGAATTTTATGATGCGGTCGCACTAATCTGGACCATTAGCGACTTTCCGACTTACTCAATGTTATGCGGATGGAGCACCTGGAGGGAATTTGCTTGTGCATATTGTGTTGAATACTCGATGCCTTCACTTTAAGACTCGATGCATAAGCAGTCGTGGTTTGATAACCATCGTAAGTTCTTACCTAGGGGACATCCGTATCGTAGGAACAAGACCGCATTCGTAAAGAATGTAGTAGTTACAGATGACCCACCACCCATCCAAAAGGTGAAATGCTCCTACAAGAAATTTATTGGGTGGGATATCGAGAAAGTGACAGAAGAGGGTGTTGAGGCCCACAACAAAAGATTGGATGGTGGTTGGAGGAAGAAAAGTATTTTTGGGATTTGTCATATTGGAGTACCCTCTCGATTCGACATAATTTGGATGTGATGCACATTGAAAAAATGTGTTTGATAATTTGTTCTATACAAGTGATGAATGTGGAAAGGAAAATAAGAGACACAAATAAATTTAGGGATGAACTTAATGAATATTGTCGTCGTCCCTCTCTATGTCCACGCAGAGGAAAGTATCCAAAAGCTTGCTATTCACTTGATAAGGGTGAAAAGGACGATCTGTGCAAATGGGTAACGTGTTGAAGTTTTCCGATGACTATGTGTCCAACTTTGTCTTAGTGCGTAGACTAGACGAAATTGAAGATGTTTGGGATGAAGAGTCATGATTGCCATATGTTTATGCAAAGAATACTCTCGATTGTTTTCCATGAAACTGCCGCCGAATGTGTGTAAAGCAATCATGGACTTAGTTTGTTCTTTAGGGAGTTAACTTCTACAAGAACATGGCTCGATTGGAAGCAGATATTCCATTTATCTTGTGTAAGTTGGAACGTATCTTTCCACCTAACTTCTTCAATTCGATGGAGCATCTGTCTGTGTGCACCTTACATACGAAGCAAGGATAATCGGTCCCGTGCAATACATATGGATGTATCCATTTGAGAGATAATCTATAACCGCAAATTATTTGATTACCTAAAGACCGTTATACTATATAACCATTGATTCCTTTAATTAGGTATCTTTAAAATTTAAAGCTCAATGTGGGTAACAAGGCACATGTTGAAGCATCGATTGCAAATTCATATTTAACGAAAAGAGGCATCAATATTTTGTTCTCACTATTTTGACTATCATGTTCGACGAGGCGGCACAATGAACCTGGTAATTACGATGGTCGTAGCAAAGTACCTCAAATAGCGAAAGGTACCTGTCGATATTTATACCTCTGGCCGACCACTTGGAAAGATGAATAAAAGATGGATTTTAGATGAGGAGAAAAACACCACTCATACGTACGTGTTACTGAATTGCAGCGAGTTGCAACCGTATATTGAGTAAGTTTATAACGTTCAACTTTTGTTAAATATTGTTTAATCATTAAATAATCTCCCCTTTTGTAGTATGTTTTTCGAGCAACTTCAAATTTCAACCGGATTTCTCGAGGGCTGAACAAGATGATAGACTACAAGAGGAGTTTGCATCGTGGTTTGGACAACTTACAAAGATAAATAATATTCAAAATCGGTGGATACGCGACCTTTCTAAAGGTCCTTCGACTTGTGTCACCACATACCACGAGTATTACGTGAATGGGTACAAATTTCACACACGGATTTATGGCTCATCTAAATCAACTACAAATTGTGGAGTTTGTATTAAGGGCAAAAATTATGATGCGGATGAGAATGATTTCTACGGGATCCTTGAGGAAGTAGTACAATTGAAATATCCCAGACTTATTGAGAAAAAAGTTATTCTGTTCAAGTGTGAGTGGTTTGATCCATCTGGCCAAATGGAACAAGAGTACATCCTAATTACAAACTTGTGGACGTTAATCGAGAGGACGATACGACCGCTACGATCCTTTTGTATTAGCAAGTCAAGCCGCTCAAGTTTACTATTGCAAGTACCTAGAAATGCGTAGACTTGAATGGTTGGTTGTTTGCAAAATCAAGCCGAGATCCTTGGTGGAAACCGCGTCAACAAATAAACGAGAGCTTCCCCATTTCAAGATGATATTGAGTCTCAAATTAATATTGTGCAAATAGATGATGATCCTATAATATTGACAGATGTCAACGGTGCACTAATTGATATTGAGAATAATAAAGAAGAAGAAGAAGAAGAAGAAGAAGAAGAAGAAGAAGAAGAAGAAGAAGAAGAGGAGGAGGAGGAGGAGGAGGAGGAGGAGGAGGAGGAGGAGGAGGAGGAGCTAAATTGGACCCAAATGAGGATTGAGGATTGGATAGTGTAATAATGTGTTTTTAATGTTATATATATGATGAGTGATGTTTTATATGATGATAATGTGTTTTTACCTGTTATATATATATGATGAATGATGTTTTATATGATAATAATGTATTTTTAATGTTATATATATGATGAATGATGTTTTATATGATAATAATGTGGTTTTATTTAATTATTGTTACGAGATGAGTGAAGCGAGTGGGTCGAGGGGACACAGAGCGAGTGGGTCGAGGTGACAGAGTACCGATTGTATCGGTGATTAATTAGGAAGAAGATAATACCGGCTCTGAGTATTAAGGATCACTCATCTCCAGCCGAGGGAGAACGACTCGATATATAGATTTACAGGAATACTTACGTTAAATATATGTGAATATTATTATACGTTAATTTTATATGTCTGTTAATTTCGCGTGCTTACCCCCTTTTTGCAGGTTGATGCCATCGAATCATGTATCCAAGCTTATTAGATCCATTATGTCTATACATATGGAGCTTGGTGCCTTCACATTCCGGATGATATCGCAGAAAGGCTACAGCGTCATCGAAGACATTTCGGGTGTATATACCGTTGATCGCTATATACTTTTGATTAATTTAAAAACTTTAACACCTATCTTCGTACAATAATATTTTGTTTGGCGAGAGAGGCTAGGTGGGATCCTGCGGTTACGAACACACAAGAGGTGTATGAACTATTCGTTCGTAGGGTAGCGGAAAGATATGTCGATTATCCGAACAATGTGAAAAGAAAGTGGTTCACCAAGAAGAAGAGGCCTGCATGGTATGTAGTCGTTTGGAATGCACTACTCGCTTCTTTGGGATAGAGAAGACGTGAAAGCAAAGAGCGAGCAGTGTAAGAAGAATCGACTATCGGAGCATGGAGGCACAGGCACCGGCATCTCCCGACATAAAGGCGGATCCCGTGGAGCAGCCGAGTTTGCCTATGACTTTGTAAGTAATTGTTTAATGCTAGTTCGATATTTTAATTAAGCACGTTGTTCTAATTAAATAAATACAGGAGAGGACGAAAGGACAACCCGCCAATGATTGAGAAATAGTAGAGCATTACCACTACTTAAGTGAAGGGGAGTACACCTACGGGGCTATGAGTGACACACTTGTAAGTATTTTTATTTTATATTATGTAATAATATATATATATATATATATTATATATATGTCTATTTTTATAATCTAAAAATTTAATTGTGGAAAAATTCGTACAACATGAAGTACAAGAGATGGCCTCCCGGATGGCTCGGCCCTGCGAGAAGTCGAGCTTGAACCCGAGTGTCAAGACTTATTCCAGCTTGTACATCAATACCATTGGAAAATAACACGGACGTGTTCGGGATCTTGATCAATTGGGTAAGTCCAGGCGCGTCGCCTCCGGCTCTAGCTCATCGAGTACTTCTATTGGCACCTACAGCCGATCGATGTCGACCGGCTGCTCCAGAGCGTGAGAGGGTGCGGGAGGAGATGGAGTGAAGAGAGGCAACTTTGAGAGAGGAGTTGACGGCGAACATGCAATGTCAATTCACCGAGTGATCTGCGGGGATGTAGGGTTCATTACACGGTGGTATTCCCCACATCCGAGTGGTTACGATCACTCAACCCGTGGGTCGGGGGTTCAAGGCGCTGATCTCGTGTTTAATGGATGAACAATGAATTAATTATTTGTATTTAAAGCTATGAATTTTTCTGAATATTGAGTACGAATTTATGAATTTTAATTGTTTAAGAGTATGAATTTTAATTGTTTAAGAGTACATATTTATACACATGATAATATAGTTGACAATTCGATTGAATATATATGTGATAATAATAAAAATTATAAATATGATAATATATATATATATATATATATATATATATATATATAGTTGACAATTTAATTGAATATATATGTGATAATAATAACAATTATAAAATGATAATATATATATAGTAAATATATAGTATACAATTTAATTGAATATATATGCGATAATAATAACAATTATAAAATGATAATATATATATAGTAAATATATAATATACGATTTAATTGAATATATATGTGATAATAATAACAATTATAAATTGAATATATAAAATATTGAACATAATATGATATAAATATATTTCAAAGGAAAAACATAACGAATGACTTGTTTTTCCCAAATGGTAAAGTGCACTACCCCTTATTCTCGATCTCCGTGGAGGTCGCGTGTTTGAATCCGCGTGTGACGAAAAATTTGAGATTAAATAGCCACAGGTGCGCGGGTTCAATTCCCCTAGCCGCATTTTTTTAATTAGGGTGAACATTAACGAGGGGCGACATGAGGGGTAGCCCTCGCGAGTTAATGAGGATGAGCCACCTCGGCAACTAACGAGGGGCAATTACCCTCGGCAACTAACGAGGATCGAGGCGAGGGGTCTATTAACGAGGACCATTTTAACAAGGGTTTTTTTCCTCGTTAAAGCCCTCTTTAACCTCCTCCTTAAAACTATTTTTTTGGTGTGGTGAGTATTTAAATAGAATTTTATTTTTCAATACATCATGTTTATTGTAATATAATATTTATACTCCTATATATTATTTAAAATTGTATGATAATACTCAATATTATGATTTAAGAATTAATCAATATACTCAATATTATGATTTAAGAGAAATCACATATTTAGAATTATATTATGTAAAGAAAAATAACCACATTAATTTAAAATTATATACTATAATATTAAAATTAGATAATATCAAGTTTTTATAAAATATTTTGAGATAATATACTTACTTTAACGGATTTATTAAATTAGTCAAATCTTCTCATATTAATCATTCCATAAGTTTCACTTAATTTAAAAAAATATATTATTTATTGACACATCATAATATTACTTAATTTATAATGCCACATAATGCAATTTATTTTAATACATAGATATAAATAAACTTAATAAAAATAAAACGTATCATCAAAATGAAAAAAATAAAAGAATGACCACTTAGCAAATTAAAGCTATCTATTACTATATGGGGGATTAATATGCAAGTGTTTCACATGAATTTGGATAGTCAATACACGTGATTTTATGAATTTCCTTATTCATTGTTGTAACAAAAGAAAGAGAAACGGAACTTTTATTCAAAATATAAAACCGACATATTAATTCTACTATTTAATTGGATGAACTTAATTCCCTTAATGTCAAACATAAAATAAATGAACAACAATTGAATATTTTATTTATGCCATTCAAATGTTGGTAAAATGTATAACTCCTATATTTAGTTAAACATGAATGTATTGTTTTGGGTGAACTAATTTTATTATAAAATTAATTATAATAATTAATATATTCAATAAAATAATTAATATAGTTTAAATAATATCATTTAATGAAATAAATAATACTATTCAAAACTTATATCTTATAATAAAAATAAATCATGCTCTTTTTAATAAAGCAATAAATTTTACGGTAAAATTTGTTCATTCAAGAATATAAGGGTTGGTGTCTATCGATGGACATATGATTATTTCCAATTATAATACTCTTGATCAAATTCTTGATATTTTAAATATTTTTTTGAAGATTAAAATTTTAAACTTAAATGTTAGTATACTATTGTATTTTTTTATACTCCCTCCGTCCGAAACTATCTTCACATTTGAATTTTAACGGTTTTGTGTGAGAATTATTTCATAGTAATATGTGTACAAAAGTTATTTTATATGAATGATATGCTAATTGATCTTATAAACTAGCATATCATTCATATAAAACAACTTTGTACGCATATTACTATGAAATAATTCTCACACAAAAACCTTTAAAAAATCAACTGTGAAGATAGTTTCGACGGAGAAAAGTATTAAATATGAATTATTTAAATAATAGAAATATTAATGTATAATATTTTTGAACAATAATATGATACTCCGATTCTTAATAATTCAATTGAGATTTTTAATACATTTAATTAAATATTTAATATATATTTTTCAAATAACTTCATAGTAAAATATTATCATAAATCATATTTATAAAAATTTGTCAAATAAATGAACAATCCTTGTATATTTTATTTGTACTCACTCCAATAAAATAATAAAAATCGAGTGACATGATGTGTAAATAAGAGATGTTTGTAAGAGTTTAGTTTGAGGGGGTATGACTATTGTTTATCACAAAATATACAAGTAAAACCTCTATAAATTAATAATCTTGGGATCATGAAATTTTATTAATTTAGAGAGATATTAATATATCGATAAATTAATATTTTATTAATTAAAAGAGAGACTTTTAAATTTAGCAAATTTAGTACATATGTATTGAAAATAAATGAATTCATATATGTTTCATTAATTACATTCATGCATCAATCAATTCTTTGTAATTAATTAAATATATTCATGTATAATATCAAATCATTGTATACAATTAACTATTATATTCATGGGCGCATGTATCAATTAATTGAAATTACTTAAACAACTCTTCACAATTTTTTGTTACAACTAGAGAACTCGACACCGGAACTCTTAGCTACAATTAAAAGTTAGGATGAAATCCAATTAGATTTAAATTTTAAGAAAAATCAAGTAACAATATATTCATATTTTAGCAAATTACCATAATATTTATAATTGTAATATTTATGAATTATTAATTTAGAGTTTTAATGGGACCTAATATTTATAAAGGGATATTTCAAAAATTATTATCTTATTATCTTATCGAATTTGATCATTTTTTACAAAGGCCCAAGTCGGGACCAGAAGATTTTATTATTTTAAGGAGTTTAATAATTTATAGAGTATTAATTTTGATGCGTGCAATAAAGTCACGCTAATAAGAATGGAACCCGTGCACGAGATTCGCGAGATCACTCCTCGAACACGTGCCAAAACCGTGCAATCCGAACCCGTCCTCGAGCTCTCGAATACCTGCAACACACGCCGGAGGGTCCCCGGCGTAGGGACTCCGATGCTCAAGTCGGTGATCGGAAAGAGTGTAAAAGGAGGGCCCTAAATACCCGGTTAGGGACCTCTGCGAGCTAATATGAACTAGCTGAATAAGTGTTAATGAAGATAGTACAACGTGCTCAAAGTGTGATAAGTAGATAAGTGAATTTATACCTTCTTCCTCATACGGATGACACGTAAATAGTATCAGGAATGGGACGGTTATCTTCACCCTCCGATGAAGTTCTCCACTCTTCATCATGCTCCTCCCACGTTCACGTCCATCCTCCACGTCCCATTCCTCCTTTCTCGGAATATTCTCTTCCAGTATCCTTCTTGATACTCTTTTTTGGCTCTGTTTGACCAAGTCCTTGCTCGAGTCATTAGCTAATCCTTCTTTCATAGGCTTATTGCTAACCACCGGCCCCTTTTTCGATAATTATCTTAACTATTCCCTATATTCTTGTTAATCGATCCTGCATCACTATCTTGGGCCCCTCCGTGCATTACTCGCTCTGGGCTTCTCTCCGGGCTCTCACTCACTCTTTGGTCTCTAGACCTTATTTGGGCCTGGGTCGGCCCATAACCTATTTACCCGCATCAGTGCTCCCCTACTCTCCTCGGGACGTGTAGGGCACAGGAGAAATAGCTGAATATTAGTGATCAGCGATTTAATATCTGTTCGAGACCCTTTGGTTAAGAGACTCTTTGGCTCCCGAGTCCTCTGTCACATCACATCAACCGTCACACACTTCACTTCCGCAGTCCCTTCACCGCCCTTTGTAACCATCCAATAAGGGGGCCACACCTTTTATACCCCAGTCTCGGAGCGAGAAACCCCCACCCCCATCATTCTCTATTTGTATTTCAAATTTCCCATTTCATTTTTCCTACTCTTCTTCATCGTTCTTGGCAAACAAAACCCTCTCCAAGATTTCCTTACTTTCAGCGTTCTTCACTCCCTTTACTATCCTCTTCCTTACTGTATTTTTCATTTCTTCGCTCTATTTTCATCATCCTCCTATCATAATTTCTTTTCTTTTCTCTTTTTCAAAAAGGGGCCATGGATAATCCTTCCCCCCACCCGAGGTCCTACAAGATAGAATCTCATCTTCCTCAAAAATGTGCCTAGGGACATTGGAGGAGTTTCACCGTCGGGGGTGGATCTCTCCCGATTACTCTGCCCGGATACAGGGGCAGACAAGAGGCCCCATCGACGGAGGGTCGAACCTTAGCTTTGCGGGGAACAAATTCGCGCCGGCCTTCGCTTTCTGTCCCTGCTTTTCTCAATAGAATTTACGAACTGTTTAGGGTCCCTTTAAATCAGTTCACTCCTAATGGTTTATGCACAATGATTTTCTTTTTTATGTTGGTAAAAGGGGCCGAAGGAGAACCCACCGGGATCTCTTCTTCACCCATTTCAATTGTAAAATCTTCCACTCCTTTTTCTATGCTACTGCTTACATTAAAGGCCTATGCTCCTTTCTCACTGTCCCTACGATAGTGTCCCTAACTTGACCGAGGAGTATTTCTTCATCATGCCCCGAACCACAGGGCTTTCCTTGTGAGGGTGGATTTCTAAGAACCCTCTCATGAAGGCTCCCCACCCCCAATCAACCTCTAGTTTGAATTATCGAGTTATCTGCAAGCTAAATCTGCATGTGAAGAGACGAGACCTTTTTAACTCCGTAGAACTCAATAGTAACCCCGCCTTCTGTCACATTTTGGTTTTGACCTTCCTGAAATTCCTTTAGATCCCGAAGATGGTAATCTTCTTATGATTCCTCTTTTCACTACATCTTTACATACTTTTATATCTGTTTATCTATACAAATGCTTTATCGTGTACATGTATCTTTATTTCATTTTTCTCATGTACGTAAATAAGTTGGATGTCGAAGTGTGTACGCAAGCCCGCTTGATTCTACCGGCTCGCAGCCCTCGATCGCTCCCCCTGCCAAGTAAGATGCTCCCCAGGTTCCTATTCATTACTGTGCCTATCTCCTCCTCTATCTCCAAGGGGACTCGAGCAGCCTCGGGCAAGGCGGTGAGCTCAAAGGAGGTCCCCCTCCAAAGACGCAAAGGAAGCCGAGCGAAAGCGGTCCAAATGGAAAAAGGGAGCTCCTCTCGGATCCCTTATGTGGATTTGGAGGCTAGCCCCACCGAAGAGAGCTCTCTTTCCTCTTTCTACCGAAAATACACCTCTCCAAGCACCTCTCGGTCCCTACTTGGCCTTCCCCTAGCAGAGAAGATTGTGCATGCGTCCGAAGTTTTTGAGGTAACCCCCTATCCCGAGGAGAACCTACTTTTAGTATATCTTATTCTCGATCCTTATCATACTTCCTTATTCACTCCAAACTCCCATGTTTGCACGGTTCGGGGTCCTATTCTCGGACACTGGCCACCATCTCGTATAGCTCCTGACCACTGGCCAAGGAGAAGGCAGAATCCTTCCTGGTCTTGGAGAAGCTGAAGGTTGAGGAGCTCTCCTCGGGCGCAATCAACTTATCCGGGAGTGCCAAAAGCTGGAGTCTCAACTTGTCAATGTCATTCGGGAGGTCCGGCTAGCTAGGATGCAGGCAAAAGAGGCAGAGCTGCGGTCCCAAGCCGACGGGATTAAGTACTATTTGAGCTCCCTCTTCACCTCCCCCATCGGGCAAAGTTTCTATGCGACCTCCATACCTTTTGGCTGAAGGCGTACAAGAGTAGCCCCAGTTACAGGGGATATGGGGAGTACATCCCCTTCTTTGTGGATCACGGCTTTGATGCGGCCATCGGCCCGGCACCAATCTATTGATTTCAAAGGGGAGTATGATCGAGAGGCCCCTCTTCGACTCGAAGACCCCCAACTTCCCGGTGATGGAGAGGGTAACCACTGATGAGCCACTGGTGACTTCCTTGCATCAGCTCCGCCCGGTGCGGCTTCGACTATCGAGGTGACCCCGCCACCTACTCCCGATGATTGCTCCTCCTTATCCCATCTACCGGGATCCGAAGACCCCCTCGCGAGATGTTAATGAAAGAGAGGCAAGCGGTGAAGGTGGCGACTCTAGCCGTCACTCGAGGCAAAGATATCTGTGAATTCCCTCCTAATTAAACTTTTTTCATTCCTCGTTATCTTGAACATTTTACTTTTTATGTCTTTAAACAATGTTCTACTTAATCCGGGTTGTTTGTGTCCCGTGGTCAAACCGGTAGGCCTCTGTTGGGCTGTTTGTGCCCAACAAGCCCTTTTGTGATGTTCCTAGGGGCCTCTGTGAAATTTGTTTGTGTCCCCGTAAGCCCTCATATGTTATTTTACCACATAATAGGTCCTGCCTGGACTTTTGATCATGCTTTATTTTAATTAGCATTTCTTACGAATCTAATTTACAACTGCTTTTTCCACTGTTATGTCAACCGTTCTCGTATTTTGTGGGAAAGCTTACCTCGTTTTTGCAAAAATTCTTTCCTTATCAACCCGCATAGAATAGACTCTCTCCTGAACCTTAAAAATCCTAAGTGAAGGATTATTCACTTAATAATTCTTCATAAAAATTTGAGGCTCTCTCGGGAACCTCTTTTTAGAAAAATTTGAGGCTCTCTGCGCGGGCACCTCAAAAAAACTCTAAGTGAATGATTATTTACTTAATTACTCTTTTAGAAGAATTTGAGGCTCTCTCGAACCTAAAAAACTTAAGTGAATGATTATTCACTTAATAATTCTTTTAGAAAATTTTGAGGCTCTCTCGAGAACCTCAAAAACCTTAAGGCTCCATTTGGATGGAGTGGATTTGAAATCAAGGGATTTGAGAAAAATATACATGCACTCACACAAACAAAAATGGAGATAAGCTAAATTAATGGATTTGATACACTCAAATATTAAGCACAAGTGAGAGAAGTGAGAGGATTTCAAATGACTAGGTTTTGTTAGGTATTTGAAATCCTCTCACTTATAAGTAATATTTGTGTGCACCAAATCCATTCATTTAGTTTTTCTCCATTTTGATTTGTAAATGTATGGTATATTATCCTCAAATCACTTGATTTCAAATGACTCCATCCAAATGGAGCCTAAGTGAATGATTATTCACTTAATAAATCTTTTACAAAAATTTGAGGCTCTTTCGGGAACCTAAAAATCTTAAGTGAATGATTATTCACCTAATTACTCTTTTAGAAAAATTTGAGGCTCTCTCGGGAACCTCAAAAAATCTTAAGTGAATGACTATTCGATTCACTTAATCGTAATCCGTGCTCTCTCTGAGCCCTTAAATCTTTTTAAGGTCGTTCTTGAACCTTAAAAACTCTAAGTGAATATTCGATTCACTTAATCCAAATCAGGCCTCTATCGGAGCCTTTAAATCCTTTTAAGGTTATTCTTGAACCTTAAAAAATCCTAAGGGAATATTGATTCACTTAATCCAAATCAGGGTCCTATACGGGCCTTCAAATCCTTTTAAGGTCAATTCTTGAACCTTAAAAAATCCAAAGTGAATATTCGATTCACTTAATCGAAATCGAGGCCCTATCTCGGGCCTTCAAATCCTTTTAAGGTCAATTCTTGAACCTTAAAAAATTCAAAGTGAATATTTAGATTCACTTAATCGAAGTCGGAGCCCTATCTGGGCCTTCAAATCCTTTTAGGTCAATTCTTGATCCTTAAAAAATCTAAAGTGAATATTCGATTCACTTAATCGAAATCGAGGGCCCTATCTCGGCCTTCAAATCCTTTTAAGGTCAATTCTTGATCCTTAAAAATTCAAAGTGAATATTCGCATTCACTTAATCGAAGAAGACTTAATCGTCATATTATTCATTGCGTATCATGCATCTTTGTCAAGAATTTAAACAAATTCATGTAAAATCCATTCCCTTTTCACCAAGTACACATTCAATGTAAACCGAAAAAGGAATTTTTATTAAGCGAAATACCCTATTGACAATGTCAACATAGGCCACTGAAGAGCCTAAGCCGGCCTCCTTAAAAAACCTCCTATGGTAAAACCCGGTGGGAAACCCATAGGAGGAAAAAAAAGAGTACTAGGAGGGTGAAAGTACAATAATTCGAATGAACAGAAGCTACGAAATCAAATACAAAACAATAACAATAACAATAAAGAGTACTCCTAAACGAAGAACCTCTTCGATTGACAATATTCCAAGGCCACATTATGGGTGTCCCATCCATCTCTTCTAGCATATATGCTCCCCAGGGTAATACTTGTACGACCACTATAAGGTCCCTCCCGGTTGGGGTCTAGCTTCTTCGTTGGTTTCAAAGCATATGTCCTTTTCAACACCAAGTCTCCTTTTTCAAACGTTCTAGGAACCACCCTCTTATTGTATGCTGCCTTGATCCACGGCCTTGTATCTTTCGACTCTTACTCTGCGGCTTCTCTTTCCTCTTCGAGTAGGTCCAGGTTCTCTTTCATCGGGTTACGGTTCACCTCTTTGTTGAAATGCTCAATTCGATGGGAACTCATCCCTATTTCTGCAGCAAAGACAACGTCGACTCCATAAATTAACCGAAAAGGAGATTCACCTATTGCAACCCTTGAAGTGGTTCTATAGGCCCATAAGACTGAGTCTAGTTCATCGACTCCATGCTCCCCAACATTCTCTAATCGTGCTTTGATCCCATTAACCACGATCCGATTGGTAACCTCAACTTGGCCATTAGCACAGGGCGTGCCACCGAAGTGAACTTGGCGGATCCTCAAGGCTCTACACCATTCCTGAATCTTCTCGCCATTGAACCGAGTCCCATTGTCCAAAACCGGGATCACTGGGAACTCCGAACCTACAACATATAAACTTCCACAAGAATTTTATCACATTTTGTTCATCAATTTTAGCCAAAGGAGCTGCCTCGACCCATTTGCTAAAGTAGTCAACCGCCACAATCGGGAACTTTCGTTGGCCTCAAGCTAGAGGAAAGGGCCCTACCAGATCCATTCCCATTTGGCAAAAGGGCACGGGCATACATAGCCTCCATCTCCTCAACAGGAGGTGTATCAACGGGCCATGCTTTTGACATCTTTCTCACCTCTTCACCAAGTCCCTTGCATCTTCATTCATAGTTGGCCAAAAATACCCAGCTCTTAGGGTCCTTCTTGCCGGCGCTCGAGCTCTGCATGATCCGCCGCACATCCCTCATGCATCTCTTTCAACACATACTTTCCTTCCTGCTAGATAGACATCTTAGATATGGACATGTGAAAGATCGTTTATATAATTGATCACCAATTATACGAGAATCGATTCTAAATTGCTTATCTCTCCGAGACCCCATAGGTCCTGAGTTAAAGCTCTCCGATTTCACTTCTCCAATCTGCTGCGCGTCATCAATAGCTCCCACTACGGGCTCTGTGACCTCTCTTTCGGTTGTGACCAAAGTTATCTTACTCGACCCTCCTATTGGTGAGGAGCTAGCGAGCTTTGCCAATCCGTCCGCCTTCATATTCTCCTCTCTAGGTATTTGTTGGACCTCAAACCGATAGAATCTGCTCTCCGGCTCCTTAACTCAGTCTTTATATACTATCATCTTGGGGTCTTTAGCCTCACAATCCCCATTCACTGTTGGGACACCAACTTAGAATCGTAAAAATATGATTATACCTTGAGCTCCCAAATCATTGCCATCTCCACTCCTCTAATCAGCGCCTCATACTCCGCCCCATTATTGGGAGGTCCGAACCGGAACTTGACAGCCCACTCGAGTCTCTAATCCACGGGATCAATCATCACGATACCGGCTCCGTAACCCATCGGTGTTGTTGATCCATCCACATAGAGCTTCCAAAGCGCAACCTCCTCCGATCGCGTAGCCTCCCGAATGAAATCCGATAAGGCTTGGGCCTTAATAGCTCTTCTAAGCTCAAACTCCACCTGGTATTCACCCAATTCAATGGCCCATTTCACCATCCTCCCGGATAGGTCGGCCACGAAGTTTTCACTGCTTCAATGGATAGTTAGTCCTAACAACAATCTTATGTGATAAAAAATAGGGCCTCAATCTCCATTTGTAATCATAACCGCCAAAGCCGTCTTCTCGATCTCCGAGTACCTACTTTTCACCTCTTGGATGAGCTTACTTACATAGTACACCGGCTTCGTTCAGTACCACTGTTCTTTTATCAATCTGTGCTCAACGAATATTCCCCACGTATAAATATAAATATAAGGTATCACCAGCAAGGGCTTCGTGAGTGTCGGGAGCCGAGCTAGATGGACTTTGAGCTACTCGAAAGCCTCCAAGCACCGCTCGTTCCAAGTGAATTTAGATCATTTCCTAAGGATTCGGAGGAACCGATAGCTCTTCTCTGCTGATCGGCTATGAACCGGCTCAAGGTTGTTATCCTCCCGTTCGGTGTCCGGAGCTCCTTCAAGGTCCTAGGGGCCGCATGTTCGATCGCACGCACCTTCTCGGGATTCACCTCTATTCCTCTTTGATTCACCATGTATACCGAAATTTACATGCTTTGACTCCAAAAGAGCACTTAACGAGATTTAGCATGATTCCATTCCTTCGTATTACCTTAGGCTCCATTTGGATGGAGTGGATTTGAAATCAAGGGATTTGAGGATAATATAACATGCATTCACACAAATTAAAATGAAGAAAAACTAAATGAATGGACTTGATTCACTTAAATATTAAGCACAAGTGGGGGAAGTGAGAGGATTTCAAATGACTAGGTTTTGTTGGGTATTTGAAATCCTCCCACTTTATAAGTAATATTTGTGTGAATCAAATCCATTCATTTAGTTTTTCCCTATTTAGATTTGTAAATGTATGGTGTATTATCCTCAAATCCATTGATTTCAAATGACTCCATCCAAATGGAGCTCTTAAAGAATTCGTCTGTGTCAGCCACATGCTCAGGGCTCTCTGGCTTTTCACCAAAGATATCGTCCACATACACCTCCATGTTCCTACCTATCTGCTCCCGAAATACTTTGTCTACCATGCGCCGATAGGTAGCTCCCGAATTGATTAATCCGAAAGACATCTTCACATAACCAAAAGTTCCACAAGGTACAATAAAGCTGACCTTTGGGATATCACCCGGATACAACCGTATGCGGTGATATCCTTGGTATGCATCCATCATGCCGAGCAACTCGAAACCAGGTGTGGAGTCCACTAATTGATCAATTCTCGGTAGTGGGTAGTGGTCCTTGGGACATGCTTTGTTTAGATCACGGAAGTCAATACACATCCTCCACTGCCACTCCCGGGACCGTAACGAGCGTTAGACCATTCGGGAACTCTATCTTCTTTACCTATCCTACATTAAGCAACTTCTCCACCTCTCCTCTAATGATCGTGTCCTTCTCGGTTCCAAAGTGTCGAAGTTTCGCTTCACCGCCTTACTTTAGGATCAGAATTAAGATAATGCATCGCTACCTCGGAAGGTATCCCCTTCATATCTAATGGTGAGAAAGCAAATAGGTCAGCGTTTTCTCTTATCAAACGTATTACCTCTTCGGCGACTTGGTGCTCCATCTGGGTCCCGATCCTGGTGGTAAACCCAGCTTTATTGGGGAATATATCCACCGGCATTAACTCCTCCTCGGCTTGAATCTTGGAGGTCCCTTCCTCTTCTTCATGAAGGACCTTACACCTCTTCTTCTCCGGATCTGGTCCTCTGGCTCTGTTGAGCTGGTTAAAGTATGTCCTCCGCCCATCCCAACAGACTACATAGCATCTTCAAGACTCGAAATCGGGTCCCCTTTCACTTCTCCTACCTCATCTTCAATCGGGAACTTCATCTTCATGTGATAAGTGGATACTATCGCCTGGAAAGTATTCAAGATTGGTCTTCCGAATATCACGTTGTACGAGGATGGCACATCCACGATTAGGAATGTCCCCATCATAACCTTCCTTCGGGGGTTCCCAACCCCACTTGCAACATCACCTGTCCTAGCGGCTAAATAGCTCCTCCGGTGAACCCATATTGAGCCGTATCAATGTGTTCTAGCCTCACGTTCGTGTTCATTCTCTTTAAACAGTCCGGAAACATAATGTCCGCCGAACTTCCTGTATCCACAAAAATACGAGCTACATCATATCCGCAATATTAGTAGTAATTACCAAAGCATCACTATGAGGTCCCCGAGTTTCTCCACCATCCTCTAGTCCAAACCGGATGCGGGAGCGAGACGTCACTTGCCCTATCTCTCTTGGCTCACACCTCCGTCCAACATGTAGGGCCCGAACAGCAGCCTTACGTGCCACTGAATGAATCTCCTTCAGCGGGACCTCCCATTATCATCTGAATAGCACCTCTCTTGGGCGGTGGTTGCTCCTCTGGATGGTCCCATGAGCTTCGGTTCTTATCTTCCGCCTTCTCTTCCGATTCCTTTCTTTTGAACCTCTCGAGGGCCCTGTCGGTCCCTATAGATGAATTCCTTCAGGTGTCTAGCTTTGTATTAGCCTTTCGATCTCATCCTTCAAGTGAAAATATTGGTTAATATCATGTCCATACTCGTTATGAAAATGACAAAACCTATCCTCTTTAGGCTTTATAGGTCCCCTTGACCTCGACCAGGGAACTTCATCTCTGGATGATCCGCCGCCATGTCCGTGACCTCTGCGGGCTCTATCTTTAGTGGAGTATACTTCTCGAATCTACTCCGGGATGTTACACGCCCTAGTGTAGTTCTTCTTTGAGGCCGTGTCTTTATTCTCCGTCCCTTCTTCTTTGGGTCTCCTATCGCCAGCTTGACCTTGCTCCGCTTGGCCTTCCTCACCTCCTCCAAGGTCACATACTTTTCGGCTCTTCGCAGCAGCTCATCGAACATATCAACATGTTTCTTTGCCAAAGAGGAGAATAGGTCCCCATCACGTAAATGTTAGTCAAAGCATTAATTTTTACCTATGCTGATGCGGAGGGCACCTCTAAGGCAACTTGATTAAACCTTTTCGGGAAGGCCATAAGCTCTCTTTCTCCCCTTGTTGCATGTTAAACAACGTCGGCGTCGTCTGGATTGTCTCCGTGCACTAGCAACCGATGTAAAAATAGGTTGCTAAATTCTTCAAACGAGCTAATGGTGTTAGGTCCCAATCGACTAAACCATCGCCGAGCACTTTAGCAACGTGGTCGAAACACCTGCACTTGACTCCTTCACCGTAGTGATGCAGAGAGCCGAATTCTCGAAGCGCACCAAATGTTCATAAGGATCCGAAGTCCCATCATACTCGTAATTCAAGGGTTTGAAGTTTTGGGGCAGCTCATCTTGCAAAATCTCATTAGAAATCGAGAACCGGACACGAGTCGAGAATCACTAACCCGAGTATTCATCTCGCTTCCTCATACCGTCAATCGCTTCGTAGAGCCGAGATTTAGCCCCGAGTTCCCGGGGTGAGAGTCACCTTTACCTTCTACCGCTTCCACAATATTTCTTCTCTCTGGCGGGACGCTCAGTGAACCTCTACCTCTCGGCTCTTTCGGTGGTTGCCCCGAAATCACCTCATCCCCATCTCGCCACGGGCCCTTGCTCTGTCTCTTCCATTGGATCTATGTGCCTAGGATGACACCAACACCGACTCTCTGTTAACCTCCTTCTCATTCCCCTCCGGAGGCAAAATGAATGAATCCCTCCCCTAAGGAGAGCTTCCAACATGGTCGCCACCGTAGTATCAATGTGCTCCCCGAGGGCCGGTATCTCGGGGCCACAGGCCTTGAGAGATAGAAGCCCCTATACCGGAATCACCACCGGCACGGGGCCTTCGCCTTGTCCGACGGGAGGTGGGGCAGGAGGCTCTTCCCTGCTCATTCTGGTCCACCTAGAGTCTCGATTTGCTCCCGAGTCACATTCGCCTCCTTGCTTTGCGGAATAGGTGTAGGGAAATCTGACCGAGCTCTTTCGTGTCCGGGCCGGTGAGTCATCGTTGCACGAGGCGACACCACTTCCCTTCTCACTACCATTCCGAAAGGGGCGGAAAAGGGACAGCCAAAGACGGCCGACCTCTTGCCCCCATCCTTCTTAGATTCCTCTTGTCCTCTAGCCATAGTAATCACAATTTCACGTAAAACTCACGTCTTAGACTCAAGTTTCCTACAGACAGGCGCCACTTGATGCGTGCAATAAAGTCACGCTAACAAGAATCGAACCCGTACTGAGATTCGCGAGATTACTCCTCGAACACGTGCCAAAACCGTGCAATCCGAATCCGTCCCGAGCTCAATACCGCAACACACGCCGGAGGGGTTCCGGCGTAGGGACTCCGACGCTCAAGTCGGTGATAAGAAAGAGTGTAAAAGGAGGGCCCTAAATACCGGTTAGGGACCTCTCGGGAGCTAATATGAACTAGCTGAATAAGTGTTAATGAAGATAGTATAACGTGCTCAAAGTGTGATAAGTAGAAAAGTGAATTTGTACTTTCTTCCTCATATGGATGACACGTAAATAGTACTTGGGAATGGACGGTTATCTCCACCCTCCGATGAAGTTCTCCACTCTTCACCGTGCTCCTCCCACGTTCACGTCCATCTTCCACGCCCAATTCCTCCTTTCTAAGAATATTCTCTTCCAGATCCTTCTTGATACTCTTTTAGCTCTGTTTGACCGAGTCCTTGCTCGATCATTAGCTAATCCCTCTTTCATAGGCTTATCGCTAACCACCACCCCTTTTTCGGTAATTATCTTAACTATTCCCTATATTCTCGTTAATCGATCCTACATCACTATCTTGGGCCCCTCCGTGCATTACTCGCTCTGGGCTTCTCTCAGGGCTCTCGCTCACTCTTTGGTCTCTGGACCTTATTTGGGCACTGGTCGGCCCATAACCTATTTACCCCGCATCAAATTTATAGAGGTTTCTTTGTAGTGTGAAGTAGTATGAAATTAATCTCATAATATTCATTTAGTGTATTATTACACTTATAAAGTGATATCACATTATAAAATAGTTACAATATTAGTGAATGACTGTAATGATATCATTGAATAATTTAACAATATCAATTTCATACTATGAAATCTTTCTTGAAAGACAAATTTTTATATGAAATATTGCACCGTGAAATAACCTATTTAATGAAATTCGCGGATCCTAGTCGGGTCTGTCGGATACAACGGATATTTCCAAAAACTCACGAGGATGAAAAATAATCGCCCTCACGTGCTCCCGTGTGTGTTACTATTAGGTTACATATGTGTTACTTTAACGATTAATATGTGTTACTATAAAACAAATAATATGTATTTGTCTAAAAATAATCGCCCAAAATGCAAAAATAAAAATAATAATGGTAAAATAAATCTCTAATCTTATATGTACGGATCAAACAAGTCTCAAATCTTTGACAACTTTATTTTCATTAATAGAGTGTGATTTTATTAAGATGAGGACTTATTTGATCCCAATATTTAAAGAGTGATTTAAATGTGTTAAGAAAAAGTTCATGGGTAACAAAATCGGTACAACACATGAATAAATATTTTATTATTTTAGTAACACGTGCTGGAACAAGATTTTATTTATGTCTTTACGAGTGTTACTATATGAACACAAATGTGTTACTATATAGAGAAAGATGTGTTACTATATGAAAAAAATGTGTTACTATACGAATACAAATTCGTTACTACATAGAGAAATATATGTTACTATATGAACAAATCGAAACAGGGTAACGATTGCGATATTAATTTCGATTTTTAGAAAAACATGTAGCACACATAAATTTGATGTTGTTGATAATTTTTGTTATTGTTTTGATCGGATCCGTAGCAATTATTTGACAATTTATAAAAAAATCATACATGTCTTCTCCTCTTTTCCTCTTTTTCTATATTTTTGCGTGTTTCTCCTCAATTCGCTCATGTAGTTGAATTTTCTTTGTTATTTTTCATCGGAGTTCATGTTTATCCCTCCACGATCGTCGGTGTATCTGCGTTTGAAAGTGTCTTAATGCGCGGTTGGGGAACACGGACACAACCATGAAAGTTGTGGAGCGAACGGAGGAGGAAGAAGAATAAGGTGCGTATTCTTTTTATTTTGACCCATTTTTAGTTTGACCCATGAGATTTAAAAATTTTCTTTTTTACCCGATATGGCGTGATGCAATATTTCATAAGAGACCTCCTCTTACTAAAAATATATATATTTTTAATTATTTTGAATATGAGAAAATAAAATTGTAGATTTATTTTTAAATTTTTTATCAGGCTAAATTGATCTAAATTATAAGAAAGAGTAGCATTTAAATATATAATGTTGTCCCAGTATTCAATTCCCACACCAAAGCTTTAAAAACACTCTCAAAAGCAACAACCCAACCACAGAAACAAGAGAACGCCCCCCACCCCACCCACCCCATGGAACCCAACGGAGAAGCTCCGTCGCCGCCCTTCTGGTTTCCACCGGAGACCACCGTCCGCCCCCGGCGGCGCCGTCCTCAGGTCACTCCGCTCCTCAATCCGGTGGCACTAATCATTACCGCCGCAGTTCTCACTCTCCTCATCCTATTTTTTCTACTTCCAACATTTCTATCACACGCCGTACAATTTCTGAGGCCTAGTTCAGTTAAGAAGAGCTGGGATTCTTTGAACATCTTGCTGGTGTTATTCGCCGTTCTCTGCGGCGTTTTTGCCCGGTGGAATGACGAAGCTCCGCTGTCGGACGACCAAATCATCAATGGTGTTTCTAATGTTTCCAGTTTTGTTAACAGACCAAGGCAAAGCGTTTCGACTTGGATGGATTTTCCAGATCGACGCAGCGCCGGTAATGGAAGTGGGTTGCGGCGGAGTAGTAGTTCTTATCCCGATCTGAGGCAAGAGTCGCTGTGGGACGGTGGTGGTCGTGGTGGAAATAGGCAGGTCAGTTTTTGATGATTTTGAGGTAAACTTTTACCGGTCTCCGCCGCCGGAGAGAGGAGAAGCTGAGACGATTGTTAGGGGATTTCCGGTGGATAAATTAGAAATTAGTACAGCTCCGCCGCCACCGACACCGCCTCTGGCGGCGCCGCCCCCGCCGTCTAAGGCCAATTTGAAGCGGAGACGATCTCTCCGTAGCGTTCCGAGTAAGGTAAACGTTGATAGGCATAGGCAGAGAGAAGAAGCTGAAGTTAGAGCCAATCAACGGCCAATGCCTCCTCCAGCCCCACCTCCACCTCCGCCTCCGCCGGTGGCGTCGGAAGAAGCCATTGATGAGGTTCACCGGAAAAAGAGTGGTGTTGCAACGGCAATAGCTTCGTTGTACAAAAGTCAGAGGAAGCGGAAGAGCAGAGTGAAAAGTAGAAATATCTACGAAAGTGCCGCCGTAGAATCACAATCAGCTCCTCCACCACCAGGTCCACCTCCTCCGCCACCGCCACCTCCGCCACCGCCTCCGACGTCTAAGGTTTTCCAAAACCCCTTCAAAAGGAGCGGCAAAAGTAAACGCGTGCACTCTGTTTCCACTACCGCACCTCCACCTCCACCCTCCGCCGCCTCCGGCCTCCATTTTCAACAACTTATTCAAAACAGGAAGCATAAGCAAGAGATTCCTTCATTCAACCACAGCTCCACCACCCCCTCCACCTCTGCCGCCACCATCATCAATCCTCAACACTATTTTAAAACACAGGCGTTTCAAAAACGTTTCCACCAGTCCACCGGCGGAGGCCCCACGGCGGCGCCCGCTCAACACCGGAAAACCCCAAAACCCACAAAACCTAGCGTCATCATCGCACCGCCTTCGCCTCTAATCCCACTGCCACCACCTCCGCCGCCGCAATTCAGAATGGCGGAAGTCAAATTTGTTGCCCGTGGAGATTTCGTGAGGATCCGCAGCACCCATAGCTCCCGCTGCAGCTCGCCGGAGCTGGAGGACGTAGATGTTAAATCCGACGGTGGAGATTCAATCGGGCCCTCGATTACCTGTCCCAGCCCGGATGTGAACGCCAAGGCCGACAGTTTCATTGCAAGACTTCGGGATGAGTGGAAACTGGAAAAGATGAATTCCGTCAGAGAGAAAACGACGGTTCAGCTGAACCGGAAATCGGCCCGGTCCGGTCCGGCCCGATAAACTTTGGGTTCAATCGATCTGACTTTCGCCTGGCTTGTTTTTGTTCCCATTAATTTTATATTTATTTGTTTTTTTTTTTTTCTTATTTTGCTTTTCCTTTGAACATAGAGAAGAAATGATTGCATAATGGAGAGAGTATAGGAGAATGATGATGGTATAGTGGAAATTCGAAGAAGAATGAGTGGCTCCATTTTGTGTTTTTTTATCTCAATATGGAATCCTTCAACAGGAGTTGAGCTCATTTGAATTAGCTAATGTTGGGATTGTTTTGTTGGAAAATGTTCTCATTATTCATTCAATTCTGAGTTGGGGGTATGTATTATTCGGTTGAGTTGGAGTGTGTATTATTCGGTTAAAATCGAAAAAATCGAAGTGAAATTTTAATTTGGTTCAGTTATCTATTGTTGCCCTATACCCATGGAGAATCATGTTACAGTACTTGTAGTTGTATTCTTCTAGTCGCAATCTTATTAAAAATGGGAGCATTAGTTCAGCATCCAGTCTTAAAATTTGAAAAATTTGTATTTGATTTCGATTTTTTTGGTTTAATGGGCAAATTTTTAGTCACACCGAAAATCAAATCGAAATTTTATTATATATAATATATATATCAGTTATAATTAAATATTTAAACTAAATAAAAAATACTTAAAAGTTTAAATTCGTAGTTTATTGAATTTAAAAAAGAGCATGAAATAAAATTTACTGTGCTTTGCAATTCTTTTTTTTTAATTGTATAATTATGTCTAATTTTATGAATTTGGATTAGAATTCGTATTTGATTTTTTATGTTGATGTTTTGGTATTTTGGATTTTATGTTAGAACTTGGGAACTTGGAATATTGATGATTCATGCTTGAAACATAATCTTTACTTGTTTTGATTGAGACATTATTTTTTAAAAATGCCCAAAATTAAAATTTTAAAAATCAGTTTTCGGTATTATACCGAAATCGAATTAAAAATTTAGATTTCGATTTTTATCGATTTTCACACATTTTGGTTCGATATCGATATTTTATAGTAGTTTTAATTCGGTATTTGTTTGGTTTTGACTATTCGATTTTGGTTCGATACAAAATACCGAATATTCACTTCTAATTTCGAATTTAGATGAAGGAAAAATTAAATTTTAAAAATGAGCATATGTAAAGTGAAATTCCTACACTTTCTATGCATGCACCAAGGGAAAATGCAATCATTTTATCCAATATTTTTAGCTATTATATATTCCTACTAACATGTTTATGTTGCAAACTCCTACACAAACTTTTGTACTTTTCTAACAACTAGCTACTACTACCGCTGAAAAACAAAAACAAAAAAAAAAAAAACAAAAAAACTAACTACTACTACAAAAGTTTGATTTTGGATATTGAAGGCGTTAGTTCCTGGATTCTTGTCTCCCATTGATTCTTTTCCTTACAAGGTTGTCACTCGTGCACATCTTACAATCCGTCTAATCAAGGGACCTCTGCTACGAGATGAAGAGTTTGCGTATTCGAATATTTTCTCCTTATAAAAAAAAGTTAAATATTTCATTCAATTACTCAAATTCTTCTTATTGTTTTCGTATAAGCCAACCTCGATCTAAGTCATTGTTCAATTACAACATGAGAATTTAATTTTCTCCACCTCATTCATTTTTAGGATTTGTAAATTCAGTTCTTCATTCAAAATACATATTCATTTCTATTATACATCTATATATTTAAAACTATCACATCACATTATTTTTTTGAGAAAATTAGTGCAAACACCTTTTTGTAATTACAAGCGGTACAATTGGATAAGTGATCTTCCAAAAATACCCTTACTTTTGTATCATTGGGTCTTTGTTAGATTCTCTCTCATACTTACCGAGGACGCTTCCTTGACTTGAAAAAATCTCTCCCATTCTTTGACGTCAGTGCACAGGTTGCATCGTTTTTGTTGGATGACGATCACATCGTCCGGCGTTGCCCGTGGTAAATCATTCAAATTCAAATTCAAATATCTTCATATTAATCTTACCTCCTTTCTCCTCCATCCATATTTTTCCTCTGTCTCGACGAACATATCATAGCCATAAACAATTTACGGTGGGTTTTCCGGCTTGAAGGAGAAATCGATTTAGTCGGCCCAATGTAAATTATTTGGGTCTCTAGTTACATGCCGATGATTTCTATATTTATACGTGTTTCCACCGATTTCTTGCTTTCTCATTTGGTTTTAAGAGGGGAACGGTCTCTATTCATTCTGCCGCCTATGGAGCACAAAATTGTTGCAAGTTTGAAATTCCGCCACCGGTAGCAGTTGCTTTCAGCGAATGTTGATTCAACGTTTGGTTGGTTCGAATCACAGTACGTGGGACACAGTACGAGTTCTGATCTATTCCGGTTTCGTTTGTTTTCTCGGTGGGTGATTATTCGAATACATGTTTAAATTGTGAGGATGACTTCTTGAATATGATTTTTTTATGCCGTCACTTAAAATTGAGCTTGGTGGATGTTCTTTGTTTCTGTTGTAATGATCTTTGATCGGGGTTTGGGGATAGTACGATTTCGTCTAGGCATGGCTTAGTGGTTAAGTGGAAACACCAATGGGGAGGGTTTGGAATGTTATGAACAAATTGATACTATCCATCCAAAGTGAACAATATTGATTCTAAATTAAATGGAAACGACCTTGATGTGAACGAACAATTTGACCCCGTCCAGTTTACGATATTTGTCCACGGTCTTTGAAGACTCCTAAGCTTTCGATCCATGGGTTAATATAATGAATCATGGTGTTGGTGCTGTTTTCCCGGTGGTGTTGTTCGGCTTTAGGATCGAACTTATAAAGTATTGTTCAATCCTAGGTTTTGGGTTTATTTACATTAGGAACATGAAAAGATATGTACATGTTGTCTCGTAAGGAAAATCGGGGGCACAATGTTAATGGTTTATAAAAGCAAAGTGCACTGTCTCTAATCACTTCATCGTGTATAAAGGTGATCTATTTCACTCGTGCCTTTGGGAAGTTGGTGAAGGATGAAGTGCACGCGTTTATGTCCGAAGATTATGTCTGAATTTTTTATTCCGAATGTGCGCAAGCTGCCTGAAATTGGTGGTAAAGATATTGTAGAACTAATGCAGATTCAATATGGTATTGATATCACTTATTCCAAAGCTTGGAGAACTATTGAAACCGCTAAAAATACCATTTTCGAGCTTTTGGTGATTCTTATTCCCACTTGCATTGGTATTGTGAAGCCATCGACGCACTAATCCTGGTAGCGTAGTCTCTCTCCAAGATAACCCCGAATCTTTCTACTTTGAACACCTATTTGTGTCATTCAAGGCATGTATTGATGGGTTTTAATTTTGCCGTCCTATGCTTTTCCTTGATGGTACTTTCATGAAGGCCGTGCACATGGTACTCTTCTTGTTGCTACCGCTAAGGATGGGGATAATGGTACGCATTTATGCATGAAATTCGTATTTCGTTTACGCCGAGAAAACTAAATGATTCTTCCAATATATTTAGGGTAAACGTCTTTTATTTTAGATGCTTTTTCATTCTTGTTGCCTTCCTCCATTGCTCTTGATGTTGTTTCTGCCGAGGCATGCATGCTAAATCTTGTCCCTTTTGTATATTTTTATAGGGTCAGTCTCCAATTGCTTTTGGTGTTGTTTCTGCCGAGACCACCGATAACCGGGTATGGTTTCTTGAAAAACTCCGTGATGCTGTGAGTCATAAAAATCAGATATTTTATCTTTCGGATAGGAATTGTGGTTTGATGTCGGCCTTTAACATTGTTTTTAAAGAGCCGCTCACTTTTTTGCCTTTATTATCTATTATCTAACTTGAAAGGTCGCTTTTTCAACCGGTTGGTCCAATCTTAAGCGAGCGAAAATGGGTGAACATTTTAGGGACTGTGCCTATGCTCCTAATAGACGTCTATTTGATGAAAAGTTGGCAATATTTAAAGAGGTCGGTGGTAGTATTGCAGAGCGGTGGTTAGAAGACCTTCCATATGAAAAATGGGCAGTGGCGTATTCCCCACACATTATTAGATACGGTGAAATGACATCTAAAGCCACCGAATCCTTCAATTCATGGATTCTTGATGCTAGATCCAAACCCATCGCATGCATGATAGATCATATAAGAAAAGGCATTTGTCGATGGTTTGTTGAGAGGAGAGAAGATTGAAATTCTTGGACTGGGGCATTGGTCCCCCATAAAGAGGTTTTGTGGAATCATCTCACCGATGTTAGCCGTGGCTGGTTTGTCGCCGAATGTCCAGTGGCAATTATGAAGTTTCATCTACACCTTCGCTTCCGTGAACTTGATTGCAAGAACTTGCACCTGCTATCAATGGCAGGTTTTAGGATTTTCGTGTGCTCACGCTGTGGCTGTTATTAAACGGCATCGTTCTTCTATTTCCAATTGTGTAGATGAATGTTTTTTCACCACCGATTACCGCAGATGCTATGAAAATGATCTTTATCCGATCCCTCGATCAAATGTATGAATGCCAACGCGAAGATCACGATATAATACTTCCTCCAATCCTCAAACGCCCCGTGACGGCCCAAAATCCCAGAATCCATCGCTCGGTGAGTGGAGAAAAAGGAAACCTTTTTTTGTACAAGATGCAAAAAGGTGTCCAAGCATGATAGCCTCACGTGTGGATTGATATTGGATAAGTCAACCAAAAATTAAAGGTATTCAATTTCAGTCTTTAAAATTATGTTTAAATTGAGATTACAACCTCTATGGATGTTTCATTTATTTTTTTATCTCTGTTTGTGTTCTTCGGAGGTTTATTGCTCGTTTAGGGTGTAAAGCGCATGGTTTGTTTTGTCATTTGATCCTGGAACATGTACCAGCTTCTGTGAATGTGCAACTACGGGTGACAACTCATAAGGTTTACGAGACTTTTTTTTTTTTTTGATTATGGTTATAATAGTGTAGTTCCCGACTTAAGATTGGGGGTTATGAGTCCGAGGTCAGCGATTTGGTGATGTGGTGTTTTACCGTGTAAATCCTTATGGTGTAATGCCACCTTATGAGCCATGCGTAGTACATAAACATGGATGTTAGGTGATTCTATGTTTGTTTCGCTATATTTACTGTCTTTGTATGGTTTTTCACAGTTTGTCGTGCTTGTGGATTCTATAAATCACATGGTTTGGTTCGTCGCTTGATCCTGGAACACATTTCAGTTTTTCTCTAGGTGTTTTGCAATTCCAAGGCAATTACAAGGTCTGTAATGCTTTTGTTTTCTGGGTTTGCTTATAATAGTGTAGCGGTATATCTTACGTTAGGCTATTAGTCTTTTGAATAAATGGGCATTTTAAAGATTTAGCTTTATCGCTTTTGACTGTCACTTGTTCTGGAACTTATTCTGCTTTTGCGTCATGATTGTTAATTTAGATGTTTGTAAGCTGCGTTTTGTGTATCGGTGAAAATCGAGGCCTCTCGCCTTTTTATAAATAGATATGATTCTTACATTCTCGCATTCTAATCAAACTCGTCTAAATGTCATAACTTATGCAAATAATGCCTTGATTAAACCAGCACTAATCGAAGACAAAGACAGACGGTAAGGACATTTGCCGAAATAGAGTCGGCATTGTAACTACGTATGTTGTTGTGCCGATCCCGGAATTAGCTTGTGCGGCCTCGCCTGCTTTGTTTGTTGCACTTATAATATCTTCTTTTGCCGTTGCCAAGTTTCCGATTTACAGGCACACACCATTCACACCATCCATGAGCATCACAGTGTGATACGGTCTTCCCGGATTTTTGCTCGATTCGAAACTCGATTGTTGTGATGATACCACAAATTGGGCACTTTAATCTCTTGTATCTCAAGTAGTCCCCTCCCGAGCTATATCTATTGTTGGATGACATTGTGCGGTGTTGTTTTGTTCCCCTCTTATAATTGATGGAAGGCTTCGCCTATATTTGCCTTGTGTCCAACGGTCAAATTGTATCTAACGGTAGTGTAGTCTAACGGTAATGTATGCTGATCGTTTGTGCATGTATGTAATACCCAGTGTTAGTAAGCAACCCACTCTGTTTCTTTGTATAATGCAATACACATTTACATATGAAATTAATAGCAACTAATCTTACTTTTTTACCTCATGTACTCGTTGAATTGATTATACATTAGCTCGTTACATAGAATTATTTATCTTCGATTTTTTCGATTCATAAAATAATTAATAATATAGCAGAAAATATATATTAATATTTTCCCTTTGAATATTATTTAACTCACATTCTTGAATAATTAGCTATTTATGCGGGATAGGCGTAATAAATTTATCGTTTCATACGTAACTCATCGCTATAGCGTAAAATAAATATTCATTTTTTTTTGTTTGAGACATACCTTTCCAGATATAAATTGTGTGATAAATACATCAAAATTAAACTAATAACTTGATTGACTACGTGTATACAAATATAGAAATTGGTATTTTTAATGTTTTAAAAGATTGGTTTAATATCGTTATGTATCTCTATTAACTCTGATTGCATATATTTTTAGAACTACTCTTCACAATGTATTTATTTAAAATAATTTTGACAATATGTCTCGATATGTCGTTCTTTATTTTATACGAGTGTATTGACAGAATTTCTAGCTTTATTAATGAGCACACGATGTAAATTTTTAGTAATTATCAAATATGTTTATTATATATATAATAGATGTAAACTTACATTTTAGATGCATATGAATTGAATGTGTTAGTGCTAACCAACGGGCGGTGGGTTACTAATAGACGTCTAAGTTTAAGTTATTAATTTGAATTTGTTTCGACCTACTAATCTCTCCTTTCTAGTTTAATGTTAACATAATACACCGCATTAATTGAAACCCATCATAAGTCACATTTCAGCCATATTACAAAAAGAATTTCACTAGTTGATTGCAGTTTTTTATTCAAAGTTGCAATAAAAATCGCTGCGTTGCGGTTTTGATGGTTCGAATGCAATTATATATTTGCAAAGTTGTAACTCAAGAAAACTATTACCTCCGTTGCAAGTATTGTTTACTGTGACATGCCAACCCTTTGGTTCACACACTTTTAAGTCCTCATGTTTATTTATATATCCAATTCATTCTAAATAACTCAACAAATTTTTGCAACCGCGAAATAAATCAATGCAATCTAGGCTTAAAGTTGCAACAACTAATAAATTATTTTGTTTTTTCTCCATTTTCCGCGTCTAGCACAAGTAAGCTCGAAATATCGCTTATATAAAACACAAAAAAATGCAGAATATTCAAGCACAAAATACGTTGTTGATTCCAGTGGTATTTGAGGTAAAGACAACCATAACTTACTTACAAAATGGAGGCAACCATAATTCATAATTTCTTTACAAAAGTTTGCCTTTATGAAATTCAACATTAAAAAGCACAAATGGTAATTATTGGTCTAATATTCTTACGGTTCTTCAATTGTAGTCAGCAATGAAAACGGTCCCATACCCACTCGGTATTAGATTTGTCTCGAACCCGAAGAGGTATTCCAGACTTCTTGTGGTAAATGAACAGAGTGCCATCTGGTTCCAACCTAAGTAGTATCTACTCTTTGTTAATCGCCTAATGCAAAGCGGTGTGAAGAACAACACCTTCTCGTCACTAACATTCAACGTCACCCAGTTGATACGCATTCTCGTCCGTGCAATCGTCTTCATGGATCCAAATCACAAATCCATCTCTACGTTTGCGAGAATGTTGTATACAAGATTAGCTTCAATCATCTAATGATCCTATTGAAAATCCATGCCCCATAGAGATCAAGCTGTCAGTATTTCGATGAACCCATACTCTTCGGTCACCACGTCAAAACTACGAGATGCCATAATGTGTCCCAAGATCCTGGACTGCCAAAGGTGTAGCTTACCATTCACAAAAATTCCTGGATACCGGCATGGACTATCAAAAGGAAAATCCCCCACACGCCTCGACATCCTAGAATTGTTGTAGAAAACGCTCACCTCTATCTTTGCTTCCACGTTGTTAAACAAGCATAGCCTCACTAGCTTATACTCATCTCGCAATCGGGTCGTATCTCTAGCCCAAAGATACAAGAATACCACTTCATCGCGGTCCGGGGCATTGAATAGGCCATTGTGGAATCTTTATGCGAGCTTCTTGTTGCTGGATTCCCAGAAGTACTCGTCATCCACGTTGCGTAAACAAACCATCCCGTTGCGCTTGCCATAGTCTCCCACTTTGCGTCAAATTCAACGACAACCCGCTTGTACTCGGCATCGCTACCCTGCTTTTCATATACCAGGCATGATATCCAAATTCCTCCCGTAGAAGGAAGACGTATCTCCCGCCTCCTCATCTCGAACCAAATGTTTTTCCATCACGAAGAAACGACTCGAAATCATGCTGTACCAGTTGTTTGTTGACGCTTTAAACCTCGCGGTGGTTTCGGTGGAAGTCTCGAGAGAATTTCCATCATAATTTCTTGCGGGAAGATCTCTTCACACCTGGGTTCTTTATTTTGGGAATCCATTCTTGAGCTTGACGACTTTTATGATTTTTTTCGAGTTCTTTGTTTGCACCGGGAGGTGGCGTCTTTGGTATGATATCTCGATCGGGGCCTTATAGACGTGAAAAGTGAGAATGCGAAACGTCGAATATCGAGGGGGATGGTTTTAGGCGCCTTTTTTTTCCCCTTGTCGTACGTTGGATTTGATCAAGATGACCGTTATAATCCATAATATACTACATTCAGCTTATATACATTTAATAATGTTTGTTTTACAAATGTAAACATGATTTATTTAAGTTGGGATAGGTAAAAAGAAAAGGAAAAAAATTTAATGCAAATACATTTTAACCTGCATATTTTTTTTTCCCGAGCCGATTATCAAGGTTACTTTAAATAAATCGAATGAATAAAAATATCATTAATGAATACCGTTAAGTAATATATGATTTATCATTTTCACTATTCTTCTGTTTGTCCTTTTTTTTTAGCTCTCACGATTAATATTAAGATTAAATTAATCCATCAAACTGAATGATTTTTTCTAAAATTATAGTTGTTTACACCTCCACTATTTATGATGAAACCCTTATTTTTCTTATACCGGTAGTGATTTTTGTATACGATATGCGCATGTAGTTTTTTTTTCCTTTTTCCCTTTTTTTTTTTTATCATTTGGTGTTGTCAAATGCGTATCCTTTTTTTTCCATTTTTCACGGTCTGGATTTGTTTATTACTTTCAATCAAACATTGCATAAATAACTCGTTAGTAATTCTTTGGATAAGTATAGATGTAAATTATCACAATAGGCTATAAAGATTAGGTATTTTTTCTTTTTTTTTTTTCTATACCATGGGTATTATTAAGATTAATCTCAACAACATAATAAATTATTTTTTCATATAAGTATGCTTGTTTATCTTTGCATTAACTATTATCGAGTTCCTTACATGACCAGTGACATCTATTTTTATAATCTTCTCATGACCTTTGTGTCTAAAGTATGGAGTGTATTATGTATGTTTTATATTTTTATTACTTATATAGTAATGAATTGTGAAATGGTGGATGAAACACTTAAGATTGACAATCAAAATAAGAGTACCTAATTGGGTTAATCATAAAAGTAGACATGACTACATAAATATGACAAAAGCCACAGATTATGTTTTTGTTTCTCGGTTCATGTTCACTACTAGAGTTGATCTAGACTTCGACCGACATTGGATCCGGTAGCCATTGGACCATCCTCGCCCTGTATTCTCCCGGCGGTGTACGATAGCACTCCCCCTTTTTTTTCTTGCCCAGATTGCGTTTTCAATATTCATGCACCACAACTCCACAGTCCACAGATTCAGCTAATTGTTGGATGCTTTGTTCGTGCAGGGATTCTTCCGACGTCCATGTAGCGGTGGGTACTTAGGTTTACCACCTTCTCACATCACGCAATACCACCAACGTACTCAACCTCGAAATAGTAAGAAAGCAAAGTGACTAACCCTAATCAATTGCATATTCTCGCATGATTACAAATCTATTGCTAAGATTAATCCTGTTTCTCACCACATATCTTGATCTATCCAGTGCACATCCTTATTTGAATTTCTAGGTTTCATCGAATTTAGCAACCTCCATTCACAAGTTTCTAGATAGAACTTCAAGAGTCCAGTGGTCACCAATCCCTTAATCTTTTGTCATGATGGGGAATAACGGTGTCATCGCCGCTTAGGGCCTTTAGCTTGTCATCAACAAGACTATTTCTATTCTTTCCTGACAACACTCGCTTGTTGTGAATCGTGTCCCGAACACATATTTGCACCGAATTAATCAATTATGTTAACTAGCATTTTTCTTGTACAACACTCTGAAAAAGTAGTTTTACCCAGCATATAGACGAGAAAATAACAATTTTCCCAGTGCTTTCATTCATTGTATTTAAGCGGTAGCATTTCACCAAGCATCAATAACTCCGATACAAAATGAAAAAAAAATAGTGCAGCTCGTGATAACATTTACTAGTATATTTATTACATTTAAAATCAATGTATGTAAGGTTTACTTACCGACGATGACAGTCTCTCATGGTGGAGTATAGATATTATATCCTTTAAGAGCACCTCGGCCATTGGTCGCTTTCCTCTCCAACAGACGGATCTAACATTGAACAACATACCAGGTCGGTTGTTATATAATAAGGAGCTTTAATTAGAACGTTGTTATAAGACCCTACGTATACTTACGTCTCTCTACCTTCTTCCCAAGAATCTCGATCACACCTTTGATATATTCGGTGGTTAAGCTTCTTTGCTTTATACTTTTTTCCCACGAAATTACAAATCCGTTTTTGATACTTCTCAAGTTCTTCCATCTCACTTGTGTTGATTTGTGGCGTTAGTTCCACGGAGTTTTCTATCAGCCCTTTGTGTTCTCTCCTTCACTCTTAGTGTCGGTGATGTCGGCTGAACTATCATTTTGTCTTTCCTTTTCCTCGGCTCTGGTGTGTTTTCGGTCTCTGCCTCCCCTTATGGGCATCCACCTCGTCGATGAGGTTTATTGTATCGCTTAAATTTTCATTCTCCGCAACCAGCTTTTCATTCTTCTTCTTTTGAATATGGAGGTCTGCTATTGTCTCCATCCTTTCGATATTCTCTGGATTTTGGTAGATTTGTGTTCTTTGTTGGAACAACTAGTGCCTCCGATCGGCCTTCGGTGCCACTGTTCTCATCGGTTAAATCCAAGACCTCCTTTTCCAAAGTTGTGACCTCATCACTGTGCACGTTATCCCTAAGGTTTCTCTCGTATTTTAAAACCCTATCAAGTTCCTGTTTTTGTTCATGTTTAAACTGCTTCTACATCTCTTTGCATTTTCTCAATCTCATTCCTTTTCTCAACAATGATCACTTCTAACTGTCAATCATCCTGTCTTTTTCAGCCACCAAATCATGCGCTCTCTACCTCATTTACAAGCTCATTTTTTTCATCTAAACCATCATCCTTGTCTTCGCACTCAAATCCTTCCCCCTTCGTGTCTTGAAAAATAACATCTCCACCCTCGGCCTCACCAGTCTTCTTACTACCACACATTTCTTCTTTTCCGATCGACAACCTTCATGTTGTCCACTACCCGTTCGATCTGCATTCCATCACCATTCACTACAGTATTAACATCACTTTGTCTTGCCTCTCCCCGACAATCGATTCTTTCCCTTTTTCTCTTTCGGACTTTCCCCATCACTTCTCTCCCCTGCATGCAAGCATGGGACAATTTCATCGTCTTTGCCAAACAAGATCATTACGGATTTCATTTTCACTGTCGCATTCTCAAAGAACATCAATATTCTTCGAGATCTTGCAACACCCTCCAATTTTTCACTAATATCGCGATTTGAATCATTTTTCCGAGATATGTCCAGATTAAATGTTGGTATCTCACGTGTCATTCTCAAATAAGAGTTCTTCTCCACGGATGCTCTAGATATTACAAGATTACCAATAATCTTTTACGTAATTTCAATTTTCTGCTTGAAATACCACCGCCCAAGACTTAACATATCGATTTGTTGGGTACCTCCACTTTCTTTCCCGTGCCCGTCGGTGTAACAATATCAACCGTTGAAGGGATTTCCTCCTCGCCGGTGAGGAATCACCGTGGTTCTTTGAATCTCCCTTTTTTGAACTCCCGGAATCACTATCTGTTTCATTGAACTTTTTTGCCGTAATCTCGGCAAAGAAGTGAAGTGTTCCTTTTCTATAGATCTCGGTTTGAGAACAACCTTGCGTATCTGTCAAGTTATATTTAAAGTAAGTCTAACCGGTGGTGTTAAGTGTCGTATAAGAATATTAGAACATCATCGGTATTCGGTGAATTATTACGTACCTTTGACTCACCGAGGTTGCAAAGGTCATAGCGATCCAGTTTCTTATTCAACTCACTCAAATCCCACCTCAAAATCATGGGAATCCATTATCATTGACTGGATCAATCAAGTTAAGATGCTCACACAACCAAAGCGAAAGGAAAATTTAATGCTCAATATGTATAGATTAAGTCATTTATGTGTGTTTATATATACACTAGTAGACATGATGCATACCGGAAGTAACATGGCACACCCACCAACTCTAAAATTTCTCGATCCCTTAATTTGACTTATCAATAGCTCAGCTACTAGCTTGCTCAGTCATACTTTACGATATCTTCAAGTTTATCAATAAAGGCAACGAAGTGCCATGAAATTGTGGAATTTTGCGTAGGCGCTAGCAAAATTGCTAATAGATAGCAAAGTGTGTTAACCTTGCTACATCCCTACACCCGGTCTTCGTTGTCATTTTAAGCATCCCCTTCAGCTTATCTAGGATATTGTGCTTATACAATAGATAGTTACCATTCGAAGATTCAATTTCTTGCCCAAAACATCTTCTCTCGCCCACTCTGGTAGTTCATAATCACTCAATCTTAGTGGAATTTCATCACTCCCACAATCGACTACAAAAATTAACTGAACGTCCCTACTTGTTATAATCAATTTCTCCTCCTATGACAAAACATTCTTTCAAACATTGAAGGTCATTAAAATGCTCCGAACATCATCCTCATACTTACCGCAACGTTTTTTGAGAGCTTCATACCCTCCTTTCATTATTCCATTGAATAAAAACCAGAAAGGTGTCTTCTTTATCTCTATTAGGTGGCGATCTTTAAAACTCGATTCTTTTAATTCTTTGATGGCGATCTTTAAGTTACTCCTATAGTATGTTGTATTCCTTTTTATGATAATACTTCTGAAATTAAATGACAGTGTTCATTATACATATTGAAATCTTATTGTGTTATAGAGCATGCATGCTAAAAAGTTATGTTTTTTTCCTTTTCAGATATTCACCTACCAAAATTATTCTTTGGCTTCGGATCCCCATCACTTTCATCCGAAGTAGAATCTTCAAGTAAATCTATTACAGGCCCGGTGTTATAGCCGAACTGTCTTCTACGTCGTTGCATGTAATCATGAAGTCAATCACGAGATTAGTGTGAATAACAAGGAAAAAAACTATTTTATTAATATAAATTCGTGTTTTCACATGGTAACCTCGCACTATTTGATTGTGAGGGCCCCCTTTAGACACTCGTAAATCGTACGCTTCCTTTTTACACGCTGGGTTCGGTTTCGTTTCAAACAACAATTAAAGAATTTTATACATGTAATCCATTATCCACGATGCACGAGATATAATATTGTTACTCGGAGGAACTATGGTTACATTAGCTGCTCATACGGTAATCGGAAGATGATGCTACTTTTCGTCCGGTATATTGCCGTAGTGTTCTCTTTCGAATATGAATTCCTTTAAATATTAAAGTTCAGTATAACAAATTTAAAATATTGTAGCAGGTAAATATTAAAGTTCGGTGTACCGGAATCGATTCAAGCTATCATCATTTGCCACGGCTTTTTCTAAAAATAATATAAAAATTAAATTTTAAGTCAAATCACTTTGTAAGAGTAATATGTTTAGATGGTAATTGAGCAACTATACCAACCTCTCATCCTTCTTGATGTACCTTCCTCCGCTCTTTTTCTCGTAATCGTTAATTCACGTGCGGTTAGTAAACATAAATTGCAATTTATCTTATCTGTTGCAATATTGTTCAAACAATTGCATATCCGCTTACATATTGCAACTAATATTCTTTTGTTGCAAAATATTACACTATATTGCAATTCAAAATCATGTTGAACCAATTGCATATCTCGCTTACATATTGCAGCTAATATTCTTTTGTTGCAAAATATTACACTATATGCAATTCTAACATCATAATTGCAATTAATTTTCCTACATTGCAATCGGTCAAGATATATTGCAACTCTGTCATCCGAATGGATGCAATTGTGTTATATATTATTGCAATCTAGTCCAACTTATTGCATTTTACACGTCTGATCGATGAACCACTTATTGCAACCAATCATTCATTCTTGCAATTCAAAATATATCGCCGCAATACATTGTTCGAACAACAATAAAATACATTAAACTCACCTTTTCCAGATTTTCCTTTCGACTCTCTCCGGTGACACCCGATCGGATCATCAAGAAGGAGCCGACGACTACAGGGAAAAGAAAAGGAACGCTCGTTGACCGGCTTCCTTGAAGCCTTGACCTATTTTCCTGTTTCTCGCTACTTCATATCTCAAATCTTTTTTCTCCTTCCCGTGCTTCACCATTTCTTCGTGTGGAAAAAAACAAAATTATTACATTACCGCATTTTCATTTCAAATTGTTTGATAGATATGTGATTCAATACAATCGCTATAATATGTAGTCCATTGATACTAAGCTCGTGTCCACATTTTGCCCAATGGATAAAACAAAGAACGAAGAACGGAGAATGTAGATTTTTATCGGCGAAGCATTACTCGACTATTGGGGCTACAAGCATTACTAACAGTAGAGGTCTCAACATTGCTTAATATCTTCGTCCCTGGCGTCAATGAAAGACTGGGCTTTCTCGAAAATAGTGTTATCGGTGCCGGAAGCCTTGTATTCGTCGCCGCGAGGATTGAATTTTGAAGCAATTTTTTGGTTTGAAGAGCGCAAATTGGAGGATTACGGTGGGCGAAGTTCCTATCGATGCCGATCAGCGTCCTGCGCGCAACGAAGGCCACAGGCTTTCTTTGTGTAATAGAGCCGACGCAGGAGGCTCCGTCTTCGCTGCCGATCAGCGGTGATATTTTTGAACTTCGTCTTCCAAAAGTGAGCAAAACAGGTGGGTTCCCGAGTATTGATTATATTTTAATCTTATTGCAATCAAATCATAAAAAAGGTGCATAGGGAATTGTTGAGGAATAGTAACTAATAATTTGGATTCCAAGAGTGACTCATACTCCCACATGTAATTGGGAGGGTTAAAATTGGACTTTTACTTGAGATTTTTGTACCCCTTGTAATAAGGAAAAGACTTGCACCTATTTGTAATAAAGTGTTAGAGTTTGCACCCCTTGTAATGCCCCTATTTTTTCTCATTTACTCATTCTCTCTCATATTTTTCATACATTTACTTATTCTTCCTCTTTTTCTTGCATTTACTCATTCTCTCTCTTACTTTTATTCACCTAATAATTATTCCACTAACCAACAATATAATAATATTTTGTCATCACTCAAACGCATTGATTTGACATAAAATCACATTCATCCATACTCCTTCATCCCAAACTATAACACATGTTTACTATTCATTGAATTTGTCTCATTTATTTTATTTCTCCATCCCGATTTGTCAAAATCTCACTCAAGTAAAAAAAAAAAAACACCCTAATTGAATGATGCTTGATTTCTCTAAATATCACTCTTTTATTAAAAAAAAAAATGTAAAATTATCACATCTATCTCGAATTTATCACTTAATTAAATTTTTTTTTCTGAATTTATCACGTATTTAAATTAAATCGGCTCAACTCACATTTTGGAGAGGGGGATTCGAGTATAGTTTAAAGATCATTATCCCTACCCAGGAGCATATTTAGGTTAATTTGATTTCATTGCGAGTGCAATAATATTGGATTAGAGTATTTAGGAGGTACTATGAATTTCACTAATCAAATTAAATTAATTGGATTTGTATGAATCTGTTTCACCGTTAATATTAAAAGGTATAAAGTGAAGGATAAATAGATATTTTCAACTTTATTAAAAGGGATTACTTTAAAGTCAACTTTATTGAAAGAGTTAATTGAGTGACATTGAGGTGTAAATATGTGATGTTTGTGAGTGTTTAATTTAAAAGGACAATGTTATTTTTTTGCTATTTTGAGTATGAAAAAACAAAAATAAGACATCCATTTTCGAATTTTCGAGCAATCAAAAATGGGAAGGAGGGATATCATTTAATGAAACAACCAATATGTTTTAAAACTAACACATTATAATATAAACAACTAATAATTTTTAGTGAGTGTGTCTCACGTGAACCAAGTTTCACGGTGAAACTTGATCCATATTGAAAAAATAGATCAATTTACTTTTCAGCTTATCCCGACTAATACCTTTTAGTAATATAGGTAATAGTCTTCCGTTATCATGACCTATACTCTTTAATAATATAGGTAATACTCTTGATTATCACGACCGATACTCTTTAGCAATATAGGACATACTTTTATCACGATCGAAACCTTTTAGTAATATAGGTAATACTGTTCGGTTATTACAATCGATACCCTTTAGTAAATGATTAAGTTTTACCGTGGACCGTTGTTATACATTGCCTTCATATAACAATCAATACCCTTAAACTAATTCACTTAAAAATTTGCCTAAATAGAATGTTGACAATTATAAAAACTCTTATCCCCTTGGCGTCGTCCAATTTTATAATAAAAAGTAGGATAAAGGAATTAATAAATGCAAGTGACAACTATCTTATAATTCATAAATTGTCTAATCGTGTGAATTATGCAGTTTGCATGATGTTTATTATTCACCTAAGACACCTCATTTTTGTTACACCTCATTCCAATTATATAAACTTTTTTTCTTTTTATTTATGTCTTAATTATATAGACTTATTTTCATATAAAGTACTCCCTCCGTCCCAACAAGTTATGCACACTTTAAAAAGGAAACATCACACAATATTAATACCCCTACAATATCATTTAAATTTTAAAAATATCACTCTTATTCTACTCTACTTTACACTTTATTTTATCTCTTACCCTTTATTCTAAAAAAATCAATAAAATTAAGTTCTCTTAGTTTTCGTGTCCCAAGAAGTGTGGGAGTAATATTTTTTAGTTCATTTACTAAATGTTGGATACTACAACATTTATTAAATATGGTTATAATTGAAATTTTACTGGTTAATTTACTCATTTCCAATAAAAATTCTTAATATTTGTGCAAAATCCAATTAGTTTTTATAATGACAAACACTTGTGTGAACCGGGTGCATACGATGAACTCTATTTTTACTATCACCGTCATGCACATTCACTATAAATGTCATGCACATGCACTATCTCTATATGAAATATGTCTTGTTATAAGTAATATGACAGTGATAATGTATGTGCATGACAGTGATTGAGGATGTGCGTATGACAATGATAGTAAAAATAGAGTTTATCATACACTCGATTTACATAAGCGCTACTCTTATATAATTTGGACGGAAGGAGTAGTTTAATATCTCGAATTTATAACCCCACTAAAGCTGGATATGGAAGGAAACTTTACATTGATAGGTAGTTTTCACGAGGTTGTATGGAAGTTGAACAAGGCAACAACTATAATAAGAGGCGGACTTTATAACACCAACAAATAGCTCAAAAATTTGTTGGTGCCCACTTGTGGACCTTAAGTTGGTGCTTTTGTCCAAATGCCAAGATTCCATTTTTGTTGAGTTTATTTATGATCATAATGTACTAATAACTTCAATATTAAATATCAAATTTTGAGAATAGTAATTTTGTTTTATCTCCTAAGGGGAAGATGAGAAAATAAACTCTATCTAATCAAATATAAGCATTATTTAATTATACAATTGTCTCACCTGATATAGTTCAAGTGGTTGAAAGATGAGAGTGAAAATATCTTTCACTAATTTGTGATTACATATGGTGGAATTTGATTTATGTCAATGATATGAAGTAGATTCACAATAAACACCATTATACAACAAGTTCTCAATTAGGGATATCAATGGGGTGGGGATAGATTCTCATCTCCGTTCTGTAAAGTAAACTTTTTTTCTCCTTGTCCCCATGAAGTAGATGGAAATTTTTTTCTCTCCATCCCCATTCTCATCCCCACGGGATTCCCCTCCTCGCCTATCTTTTTTTTTTTAATTTTATTGTAAGTTTTTAAATTAAGTTTAAAAATTATTTTAAAATATATATCCTGCAATTTACATCCTCCACAATTAGTATTCAGAGCAAGAGTAGTGAAAATCTTAAAGGTGGGTTCACCAATAGATATAATTGGTCCTTTACAATAAATTTTAATTTGTTGAGGATTAAATTGAAAATAGAGAAAATTGTTGGGATATGAATTGTATAAGTTTTGATTAGATACCAAAATTCGTGAGTAGATGGTAATTTGTATAAGTTTTGATTAGTCGGGTTTGTTTGTCAAACTAGATTTTCGTGTTAGAATTTCAGAATAGTTGTCTCAACTTACTTGTTAAGAAGATGATAAATAGGTTGAAGAACAAAAGTAGAATATTTAGTTGAGGGGGAACTCATCTGAACCTAAGATCACATGAAGACACACACTTGAAGTAAAGCCGACTGAAAATCCATGAACCTAAAGGCACATGCACAAAGTCTGGACTCAAGCTTCGTAGGAAAGGATGTCCACCGAGGCAAGTCACATGTATTCTAAGCTATCAAGGGATTGACTCAGTAAAAGTTTAGTCACGAGAGTTGACTAGACTCGATATTAATGCACCGAATATTTATTACTCGGACATTAAATATCCATTTGGTATTCTTGGACTTGGGTGAAAGTTAGTTGCAACACAAAGAATGTCGGGATATTAAAAAAGCACTAAAATCAAGTCATACAAGGTAATGTTCACTCGGACTATTTGTATTAAAAAAGTCTTTTGTCTCATTACCTACCGATAGTTAGGGAACTAATGAGAGTCTCGCCACCTTACGGACTGACACTGCCGATCGCCCACCCGACACGTACTATTCCTTGGAAAAGTCAAAGCTGCAAAAATAAGATTTAACATTTAATGCAGCCATCTTAGTTCATGCAAAGATGATATCATGAGATACTATAGCTAGCATTGCAAACCATAAAATAGACATATATATAGTTTTCTCCCAGAGAAAGTTATTTAAAATTGTTTATAAATAGAGAAAGTCTTGAACCAAACAAGGTAACGGAAAATTTCTAAGTCGATAGAAATCAACCAAGCACTCAAGTATTCAAAGAAAAACTCGAATTTACATCAAATTTCTCAAGTGTTTACGTATAAGCTGTATTTATCATATACATATTCAAGCTTAGAGAGATAACCTATCCATAAAATAAGTTCTACATTGTAAATGTTATCTCACCATAGTTGTAAAACAAACCTGCTAAAAACCTTAAACTTAGAGAGTAGAAGTTGTTTAGTGAGTGAGCATAGAAATCGAGTAGACTGGTTTGTTAACATTAGTTGAAAAAAGTTGTTGAGCACTAGGACTCAGCTTTTCCTAGAGATCGAGATTCCTAAGAGAGGTTCTTGGTCGGTGTAACTTGACACTCTAAAATAAGGAATTCCGAGTTAAGAAATTCTCTTGTTCAATCGGGAAAGTGGACATAGCATACAAACCGATTTTGTTAATTTCATCTCTAAACCACTATAAATCTTTGTGTCTTTATTGTCTTCTGTTTGTAGTTATAATTTGTCTCTTCAAAAAGCATACAAACTGATTTTGTTAATTGAGATCAACTCACCTTACTTACATTAAGACACTCGGCTTCTAAAGACCCTTTGCTCAACAAGAAAACAAGAAAACTAAAATGAGTAAAATTGTAGGGCAACACCTTCGCAAAACTCACACTTTTCGGTGAGAATTTGGGTTCTAATAAATATCCTCTCGGGTTATCTTTTTCAGGCTATTTTCTCGGGTCATCGAATGTTGTAACCGGTAATAAATCCAAGTGATTTATGTGAAATGTGGCTGGAGATTTACCAGATAAACAAGTAATTGAGTAATAGATTCGAGCTTTAACTAACGAGAAATGAATGCATATGATTGGAATGAATGCTTCAATGAATGCGAGTAAGCAATAAAGAAGATATTATTTCTTTGGGTGGTTTAGGCCCAGGCTTAAGTGTGGATTGCGTGGAATCCATTTATTGTGCCTTAATGGCCTTATTTATAGAGCTTAAATGTTGTCCTAGAATCCCTGAAATTGGGGACCATACATTTAATGCATGGATACTCATTTAATGCCGGATGTACGGCTCCGTACTTGGGCCATTAATCGCCCACCTCCGCCGTACCATTTAGGCTCTGGTCGATGGATTTTCTCGATACTAAATTGATCCTATTACTATTACAAGGAATGTTAGCATTTAATGCCTCCACGTTGTGGGGATTTATTCCTATTGTAGGGGTAATTCTCTGCATAAAAGGACAGATGGCCGCTAGACTTCCCTGCTCGGATGCCGATCTTGAGTCGGCCTCCATTTCTTACGTGAGGACTTCTCGCTTCCTTTGGATTTTGGTCCTTTCAGTCTGGTCGGTCTGTTGGACCTGCTCGCCGCCTCGGACTTGGTCTCGCCTTCCCCAATTGGGCTCTGCCAAGTGATGGACCTGATTGGGCTTGCCTTTGGGCTGGCCCTAACTATCTTGGGCTTGGGCCCAATTGATATGTGATACAACAATTGCCCCCTAGCTTGGCCTTTGAGTCTCGAGAGGTGAAGATGGCGAAGAGCGAAATCTGCCGACTAGGGATGGTCGGCGGGAAGGCAACCGAGGAGGGTCGCCTTGGTCCAGTGCCCTTTGGGATTCATCACTTGGAGGGAAAATGTATTTGAGAAGCTAATGAGGGGTCTAATCTGGAGTTGATGCGACGTTTTGGGCGGCCTACGCGCGCGTGTGCCTAGGCTATGATGGCGCATGAGGGACACGCGCGACCGTGATGAGAGTGAATTGATGCATGATTTTATGTGGTATTTATGTGTAAAAAGTGGTAAAAAGTGTTATATTTTTGTCTCGTTTTTAGGTAAATCGGTGGAATTTGACCAAACCGAGAGTATCGGCATTTATACGGCGAAGAGACAAATGAGATGGGCGAAAATGAGGGTCGGAGGCGGAAGACGGGTCGAGAAAATTCCACTGGACTCGACCTTTGGTCGAGGTCTAGGAGCCTCGACCCGAGGGTTCCACCGATTGAAGATTATTGCCAAAATTAGAGGAGCCTTGACTCGAGGGGCTGAAGCTCGAGTCGAGGGTGAAGATTCGCCGTAAGCTCGACTCGAGGGCTAGGAACTCGAGTCGAGGCAGCTGCTTTTAAGAAAAGCGTGGGCACGATTTAAGGAAGCTCGACTCGAGGGCCTCAAGCTCGAGTCGAGGTGCCGATTTTTAGAAAATTCCCTTTTTAATCCATTTGAGCGAAAAACAGAGCATACCATTCTCCAAAGCGATTACTTACAGTTTTGGGCGATTTCTTTGGTTCTTTGCTTAATTCTCCTTGTAGGTTGATTAGATTGATAGATTTAGATAGATTTTCATTAATTGTTGCTTAGATTAGACTTTGATCCATTAGATTTCTCAATTCAAGTTGTAATTCAAGTGAAGTGAAGGGTACATTTGAAGATTCAATCATTCAATATATTGATCATTTGGTTCAATTGGTGATGTTCTTTCTCTCTACTCATTTCATTTCCTTAATTGTTGTGATTAACACTTTGAATTTGCAATTAGATTTTTCACCCATGGATTTTGCAATTTGCTCAATGGGCTAATTCACTTGTGCTTGGGATAATTGAAATTGAGGATGAATTGATTGCTAGTGCTATTATTGTTGATCAATTGAAATAGTTAGTGCCTTAATTGTGATTTTAATTGTGCTTCACGTATTTTTATCTCTTTAGATTAGTGTTTGATCACCCTAGCAACATGCGAGAGTTGAGCTAACGTGATTAGGGATTAATCGGATTATAATTGTGTATGATTGTATGAATTGGGTGCTTCTCAATTGAGAGATTAGTTGCACTAAGAATACTCACATTAGGCATTGTGTGATTAATGGAGACTTAATTGCATGATGGTTCTATGCTTTCTATCTTAGTTGAAAGACAATTTGATTCAATCATAGCTTGTGATCATTGATTCCTTGATGGATATTATCCCTTGCACCCCTATCCCCAATTGATTTTTGAGAATTTCTAGATTGCTAATTGTTCTAGCCTATCTCTTGTTTAGATAATAGCTTGTTGTTGTTGTTTGATTTTAATTCTAGCATTGGTGTAGTGTTTCTAGTTCAAAAATATATTTGCAACAATATTCATTGAAAACTCACATTTCTAGGGACTCATGGCCATACTTTTCCCTTGGGTTCGATAACTTGGTTGTCTTAATATCACTTGTCCGATTTTACCGCAATCAAAATGGCGCCGTTGCCGGGATTAGTTTTTGCGCCTTAAGTGAGACTTAGGAATTTGTTTGAGGTGGCTACTTGTTGTTTTTGTTTTTTGTTTTGTTCTTTGTATTTGTTAGATTTTGATACTTGGATTGGTGGTTTGTAGGTGCATGATTACAAGGTCTAGTGGTATACCACCCTTGCCACTTAATCCGGAAATTGAAGCTACCATTCGTAGAAATCGTGGGAGAAGGAGAAGAGAAATGATGGAAGGTGAAGATTTGATGAATGAAGAGAGAGTTGGTGAACCTCATATTGAGGAGGTTAATGGCAATGGTAATGGAGAAGGGAGAATGCGAGATAATGGAGGAGGTAATGGGCACAATTTACCTTATAATGCTCAAGTTGGCCCTTTCCCTCAAGGGATGCCACCACATCAATTCCCCTACCAAAATCCATACCCATACCCTCCACAAGCTTACCAATATCCATATTATCCACCTTATTTTACAACAATTCCCACCATATTATCCACAAATGACATACCCCTCATGAGCCTAGATATCAAGAGCCACCTCATATTCCACAAGCCCAACCACAACCTATGCAAGAGCCTCCACCTCAAGGTAGGCCACTAAGGGAGTTCTTTGAGCCTCAACTTCGTGAGCATTATGATGGCATTGCAAAACCAAGGATTGAAGCTAATAATTTTGAGATAAGTTCGGCGTTTGTGAGAAAGTTAAGGGAGAAGCAATTTGAAGGGAAAGATGAAGAAGAGTGCCCTCATCAACACATAGCACAATTTTTGGAGATTTCCGACACCACAAAGTGCAATGGAGTGTCCGAGGATGCGAAGAAGCTAAGACTATTTGTCTTCACTCTTAAGGGAAGAGCCAAAGCTTGGCTCAATTCTATCCCTCCCGAAACCGTTCGTACTTGGGAGGACCTTAGCAAGAGATTTTTGATGAAGTTCTATCCGCCATCTAAGACGGTGCAATCCAAGGAAGCTATTTCTCATTTTTGTCAAAAGAATGGAGAGACTATTCCGAAGCATAGGAGAGATATGGGATGTTGCTTATTAATTGCCCACAACATGGTTTTTCGGAGGAGCAAACTATCATGTACTTTTGTAATGGCTTGACGGATAGTGATAGATCCTTTCTTAATGCATGTGCTAATGGTTCGATTTGGTCAAAGACGGTGGGGAAAATGAATGAGATTATGGAGAATATTGCCCAAGACTCTTTCCTAGTGACGGTGAATCGAGGAGCTCATCATAGAGTGTCCCATGTGGAGGAGATTGAATCTATGAAGATAATGCGTGACGATGATGGATTGTTTAGGGGCCCTTACTACTTCAAGCTCAACAAAGTGTGAATCTTCCTATTCCTCAAGTTGATTTGTGTCAAAGCCCAATACCTATTGAAGAAGTAAATTACATGGGAAGACCTCCATAGCAAGGAGGATATCAAAGCAATTATCAAGGTGCAAGACCCTATCAAGTGCTTTATCAAAATAGGCCTCAAGATAATTTTCAACAACAACCTCAAGCTTCATTTAATGCCAACAATTGGAGGAGACATGAAAATTTCTCATATGCTAATCCGAGAGCCGTTGTTCAATTTCCTCCCGGTTATGATCCGAGTGCCAAAACACCTAATAATGAGGGGAAAACAACTACAGAGGAGCTACTTAGTATGATTTTGAAGAGGTTAGAGGCGAGTGATTCTAGATGGGATGATATTGGGAAGCAAATGGACACAAGATTCAAGACTATTGAGCACTAAGTGGGGAAATTGGCCACAACGGTTGGAAAGCTTTCATCTATGGTGGATCATTTGCAAAATAAGGGGAAACATCCATCCACCACCGAAATCAACCCAAGAGAGCATTGTCAAGCCATTGAGCTAAGGAGTGGTACAAAATACGAAGGACCACAAATGCCTTCTAATGATGAGAAAGAAGAGGAAGAGAAAAAGGATGAAGATGGTTGTGATGAAGAGAAGCAAGAGGACATGGAAGAGAAAGTGGAAGAGAAGAAGAAACCGAAGTGGTTGAGAGCGAGGGAAGAAAGGGAAAAGCCTAAGCTAGTGGAGAAAGATGCTTCGGGGGTACCAAAAATGGTTGTTCCTTTACCTTATTCCCAAAGGTATATGAAGAAAACATTGGATGAGAAGTTTGCTAGGTTCCTTGAAGTGTTCAAAACCTTGTATATCAACATTCCTTTTTGAGGCCCTAGAGAAAATGCCAAATTATGCTAAGTTCCTCAAGGATTTGCTAGCCAAAAGGAGAAGAATTGAAGAGCCGGAGTTAGTGAAGTTGACTATAGAGTGTAGTGCCTAGCTTCAACAAAATCTCCCACAAAAGTTGAAGGATCCGGGAAGCTTTACTATTTTGTGTGACCTAGGGATTGGAGTGGTGAAGCATGCTTTGTGCGACTTGGGGGCAAGCAATAATTTGATGCCCATATCCATGTTCAAGAGGCTCGATCAAGGGGAGTTGGGGGCTACTACCGTCACTCTTCAATTAGCCGATGGGTCAACTACCGTTCCTAGGGGTATTATGGAGGACATCTTGGTAAAGGTAGAAAATTTTTGTTCGGCGGACTTCATAGTGCTAGAGATGGGGGAAGACAAGGATGTACCTTTGATTCTTGGGAGACCCTTTTTAGCTACCGCAAGAGCGGTGTTCCATGTGAACGAGGGAAAACTAACTTTGAAGCTCAATGATGAAGAGCTTAGCTTCTCAATTCAAGACTCAATGAAGCACCCTATGGAGAAAGAGGAATGTCATGTGGTGGATGTGATTGATTCATGCCTTCAAGAGGCTTGGGAAAACTCTTCTTATACCCTTCTTTCTAATGATTATGTTATTCCTACTTGTGATAATGTGTCTAATGAATATTGTAATTCTCATGTTATTGATAGGGATGCATTGGAGGTGGAGGAATTGAAGGAGATAAGTTTTGAAGGGTTTCCAAACCAACCTTGGAAGATCAATAAGGAAGGGAAACCACTTGGAGAGAAAGTGAAAAAGCACTCAAGCCACTCCCGAGCACCTCAAATATGCTTACTTGGAGGAGAATGAAGGGAGTCCGTAATCGTGTCATCATATCTTGCATCACATGAGGTAACAAAATTGCTTGATGTGCTATGTAAGCCCAAATCGGCCATAGGTTGGTCAATTGAAGATTTGAAAGGTATAAATCTCTCAATTTGTATGCATAGGATTAGGCTTGAAAAGGACCATAAACCCATAGTGCAACCTCAAAGGAGAGTGAACCCTAACATACAAGAGGTAATTAGGAAAGAAGTTGTTAAATTGTTAGATGCTAATATGATCTTTCCTATTTCCGATAGTCAATGGGTATCTCCATTGCATGTTGTAGCTAAGAAAGGGGGATAACGTTAATTAAGGGGAAAATAATGAATCTATTGTAACTCGGGTAGCTATGGGGTGGCGAGTATGTGTAGATTATAGAGAGCTTAACAAGACCACGTGCAAGAACCACTTTCCTTTGCCTTTCCTAGATCAAATGCTTGATAGGTTAAGTGGATTTGAGTATTATTGCTTTTTAGATGGTTATTCCGGATACAATCAAATTATGATTGCTCCGAAGACCAAGAGAAAACCACTTTTACTTGCACGTATGGTCCATTTGCTTGGAAGAGAATGCCATTTGGTCTTTGCAATGCTCCCACAACTTTTCAAAGATTCATGATGTCAATTTTTCATGGCTTAATTGAGAAGATTATGGAAGTGTTTATGGATGACTTCTCTGTTGTTGGAGAGTCATTTAATACTTGTCTAACAAATCTTGACATTGTTTTGCAAAGGTGTGAAGACACAAACTTGGTGTTAAATTGGGAGAAATGTCATTTCATGGTAAAGGAAGGCATTGTGTTAGGACATCATGTGTCCGCAAAAGGCTTGCAAGTGGATAAAGCCAAGATTGTGGCTATTGAGAAGTTGCTCCCTCCAATGGATGAGAAGGGGATCCGATCATTTCTTGGTCATCTTTGGATTCTACCGGCGATTCATTAAGAATTTCTCACAAATCTCTAAACCTTTATCTCATCTCTTAGAAAAAGAAGTTCCATTTGATTTTAGTGATGATTGTTTGGTTGCTTTCAGGACATTGAAGGAAGCTTTGATTAGTGCCCCCATCTTGATCACTCCGGATTGGATAAAGCCATTCGTTTTAATGTGTGATGCTAGTGACTTTGCCATGGGAGTAGTTTTGGGGCAATTGAGAGAAAAAAGGTTCCATGCCATCTACTATGCTTCCAAAACCTTCAATCCAACGCAAGTTAATTACACCACAACCGAGAAGGAGATGCTAGCAGTGGTGTATGCTTTGATACCGAAAACTATTGTGGGGTCGAAAACTATTGTTTACACCGACCATGCGGCCATTAGATACCTTATGACAAAGAAGGATGCAAAGCCCGGTTGATTAGGTGGATCTTACTCTTGCAAGAGTTCGATATGAAGATCATAGACTAGAAAGGGAGTGAGAATGTGATTGCAAACCACCTCTCAAGGCTTGAAGGAGTGGAAGATGTGAAGAGAGATGTAGAAGAGGTTGAAGAGTCCTTCCCGGATGAAGGGTTGTTGAGCATCGAAGAGGTGTTGTGCATAGGGAAAGAAGGAGAAACTCCATGGTTTGCGGATTTTGCAAATTTTTGGCAAGTGGAGAGTTACCATCGAGTTGAATCCCTATGAGAGGAAAGTGTTCTACAAATGTGTCAAGCACTACATATGGGATGATCCGTATCTCTTCAAGATTGGGGTTGACGGGATTCTAAGGAGATGCGTGACTAAAAAGAAGGAGTAGAGATAATGAGGCATTGCCACACTTTACCTTGCGGTGGACACCATAGCACCTCCAAAACCGTGAGAAAGATTTTGTTATCGGGGTTCTATTGGCCAACCTTGTTCAAAGATTGTGAGAAGTTCATCAAGGAATGTGATAGGTGCCAAAGGGTAGGAAACCTCACAAATAAGGATGGAATGCCTTTAAGTAACATCCTTGAGGTAGAGATTTTGATGTGTGGGGAATCGATTTTATGGGACCGTTTCCACCATCCATGGGGTATTAATACATCCTTGTTGGGGTTGACTACGTGTCAAAATGGATAGAGGTTATTCCTACTAAGAGCAGTGATGCCAAGGCGGTGATAGAATTCTTGAGAAGAATTTTTACAAGGTTTGGAGTTCCTAGAATTTTGATAAGTGATGGTGGAAGTCACTTCATTAACAAAGCCATGGAGAAGCTCTTGCAAAGATATGATGTTAAGCACAAAGTGGCTACTCCTTACCATCCTCAAACAAATGGCTTGGCGAAGTCTCTAATCGTTTGATTAAGGGGATCTTAGAGAAGACGGTGAGAACGAGTCGAAACGATTGGGCAAACAAGCTTGAGGATGCATTATGGGCATATAGGACCGCTTACAAGACCCCTCTTGACATGTCTCCATACCAATTGGTTTATGGAAAGGCTTGCCATCTTTCGGTTGAGCTTGAGTACAAGGCTTTTGGGCTATGAAAAGGTTGAACCTTGATGAAGAGCTAGTGGGGGAGAAGAGAGTCCTTCAATATTGAGTTGGAGGAGTTTAGGATGCATGCTTATGAGAACTCGATAATCTTCAAGGAAAAGACCAAGAAGTGGCATGATTCGAGGCTTAGAAGGAAAGAATTCAAGGAAGATGATCAAGTGCTTCTATTCAATTCTAGATTAAAGCTCTTTCCCGGAAAGCTTAAGTCACGATGGAGTGGACCATTTCGAGTTGCAAAGACATTTCCAAATGGGTACTTAGAGGTGGTAAATGAGAAAGACAAAAGATTCATTGTGAACGGTCATAGGTTGAAGCATTATCACATGCCATCGCAAAGGGAAGTGGTAGATGTTCTTGATCTTAAGGAGGTGCCTGGCCTCAACATTGGAAGGGAAGTATGAACTCCTTGAGTTCCGTCCGGCATAGGATGTTAAACCTAGTACTAGATGGGAGGCAACCCATCCTTTCTTGTTTTCTTTTGTTGTTTTGTTGTGTTGCTTTGAATAATGGTGTCTTGTGATCTTTGTAGGAAGTGAGAAATGCTAGGAAGCTTGATGAGCCCTATATGTTTGAAGGAAAAATGAATTTTGAAGACTTTATGGTACAACACTTCCTTTCAAACTTAGACTTGTCTAAGTTTGGGGGAGGTGTTCTTCTTTCATTGCCTATCTTTTGTGCTCTTATATGATTTGGGGTGTGATTTGTATTGAGCTTTATTAGTGGATTTATTGCATATTTTTAGTTATATTTGATGATGACGTGAGTGTGCTTGAGATTATGTACATGTGCACTTGTGCTTGATTGAAAGATATATTGAATTTTGATCTGATCATGAGTTGATATGTGGCTTGAAGCTAGCATGATTGGTGATTATGTGATGATGAATGTGATTGAAAATGCTTGATTCATTGCTTAATTTAAGCCTGTGAGTTTTTGTGCCTTAAGAATCGTACATCTTATACGGTTGAATTAATTTCTTTGTGAGTGCATCATTCATGGATTTGTATGCTAGAACTTGTCTTTGGACTTGTTGAAATTGATCTTTGTGTGATTTCATGAATATGATAAGAGGCCATGTTTGATATGATAAGTCACTTAGCCAAATTTTTCCCCACAAAAATATTTGATTTCCTTAGTGAGCCATTTTGAGCCTAGTATCCATATTCTTTGGCAAGCCAAGTGAAATTGAAGCCATTTTGCCTATTTTTATGAGCCTAATTGTCCTATGTTTAGTAGAGCTTGATTGTTGGCTAATAGATGATGCATTGCTTGTTAAGTGTGATGGAAAGATGAGGTGCTAAGTTGATTGTAGAAAAAAGAAGAAAGGTTGAGATGTGAATTGAATTGTGAAAAAGTGTGAAAAAGAAAAGGAGAAAAATTCAATAGTGAGCTTAGATATGAAAGAAAGCTCAAAAGAATGGTGGTGAATGAACTTTGAAAAGCATGAAGAAGAAAAAGTTGATTGATAAAGAATTGAAAGAGAAGTGTAGTGAAGTGCTTAGTTAACTTTCAAGTTCTCTACTATTTGAGTCACTCATACCTAAATTCACCTACTGATTCCAAAGAGCTTACATTACAACCTTGATGAAAGACCTCTTTGATTCTTGATTGAACACAAAAGAAAGTGATTGAGATTTAGTTCTTTGGCAAGCTTATGGGGTACATGTTTGTGAATTTGATGATTAAGTGTCATTTTTACCTTGATACACTTGAGAGATGAGAGAAACACTCCATGGAAGGAGCAATGATTTGAGTATTTGATGTTGCATTTATTTGAGCATGATTAATCTTGATTGCTAGTTGAAAGTTTGCATTGATACTTGAGATTATTGATGAGTTTGATTGTCCTAGTTTCTTCAATGGTGCCATGAGACATAATTTCAATCAATTCACTCTTTTGTGCTTATTTGTTTCGTTGCTCGAGGACAAGCAACACTTTAAGTTTGGGGGTATTTTGATGAGAGTGAATTGATGCATGATTTGATGTGGTATTTATGTGCAAAAAGTGGTAAAAAGTGTTAGTTTTTGAGTTTTAAGGTGTAGAGTATCACTCTTTTGCATGAAAATTATCACTTGTATAGAATTGATGGATTTTTTATGTTTTTCGTCTCGTTTTAAGGTAAATCAGTGGAATTTGACCAAATCGAGAGTATCGACATCATAAGAGACGAACGAGATGGGCAAAAATGGGGTTCTGAGCCGGAAGACGGGTCGAAAAATTCCTGGACTCGACTCCGAGGGTGCCACCGATTGAAGATTATTGCTAAAATTAGAGGAGCCTCGACTCGAGGGCAAAGCTCGACTCGAGGGGCTGAAGCTCGAGTCGAGGGTGAAGATTCGCCGGCAAGCTCAACTCGAGGGCTGGGAGCTCGAGTCGAGGCAGCTGCTTTTTTAAGAAAAGTGTGGGCACGAGTTAAGGAAGCTCGACTCGAGGGCCTCAAGCTCGAGTCAAGGGTGCCAATTTTTGGAAAATCCCCTTTTAATCCATTTGAGCGAAAACAGAGAATACCATTCTCCATAGCACTTACTTACAGCTTTTTGGGCGATTTCTCTGGTTCTTAGCTTAATTCTCCTTGTAGGTTGATTAGATTGATATATTTAGATAGATTTTCATTAATTGTTGCTTAGATTAGACTTTGATCCATTAGATTTCTCAATTCAAGTTGTAATTCAAGTGAAGTGAAGGGTACATTTGAAGATTCAAGCATTCAATATATTGATCATTTGGTTCAATTGGTGATGTTCTTCCTCTCTACTCATTTCCTTTCCTTAATTGTTGTGATTAACACTTTGAATTTGCAATTAGATTTTTCACCCATGGATTTTGCAATTTGCTCCATGGGCTAATTCACTTGTGCTTGGGATAATTGAAATTGAGGATGAATTGATTGATTGTGCTATGATTGTTGATCAATTGAAATAGTTAGTGCCCTAATTGTGATTCTAATTGTGTTTCATGCATTTTTATCTCTTTAGATTAGTGTTTGATCACCCTAGCAACATGTGAGAGTTGAGCTAACGTGATTAGGGATTAATCGGGTTATAATTGTGTATGATTGTATGAATTGGGTGCTTCTCAATTAAGAGATTAGTTGCACTAAGAATACTCACATTAGGCATTGTGTGATTAATGGAGACTTAATTGTATGATGGTTCTATGCTTTCTATCTTAGTTGAAGGGCAATTTGATTCAATCATAGCTTGTGATCATTGATTCCTTGATGGATATTATCCCTTGCACCCCTATCCCCAATTGATTTTTGAGAATTTCTAGATTGCTAATTGTGCTAGCCTATCTCTTGTTTAGATAATAGCTTGTTGTTGTTGTTGTTTGATTTTAATTCTAGCATTGGTGTAGTGTTTCTAGCTCAAAAACATATTTGCAACAATAGTCATTGAAAACTCACATTTCTAGGGACTCATGGCCATACTTTTCCCTTGGGTTCGATAACTTGGTTGTCTTAATATCACTTGCCCAATTTTACCGCAATCGACCGGCACAGATCCGTTAAATGGTCACAACGCGTTCCCTAAATTTTCTCTTTGGCCCCTAAATTTGAAAAGTTAATTGCGGATCGACCCTCCCGCCTTCTATAAATAAGGCTTCGCTTGGTTTTCGGGACTTTCCGCTTTGCTGCTAGAAATGTTCCTGTGTTTTCGAGCGATCATAAGTGATTTGAAACGTCCTTTTCGAGATTTACTTTGCGATATTTTCCCGTTCAACGGTCGCCTCCGTGACTCGAGCTGTTGGTAAGTTTCCTGTTGGAATCCCTTCTTGATTTTCTGCTTTTTCCCGGGTTCCCGTCGGGATGGTGAGGTCACGTGGTGGTGCCTCTCCGGTTCTCGAGGTACTAGAGGTAGGACGGTTGGAAGAGTCGAGAGAGGGGAGTTATCCCATCGTGTTGGTCCCACGGATGACGATGGTATGGGGCGTGTTTTCCACCAAAGTGGCGAGGCGGACGCTAGTAAAGTTTCGGTGGCTGCCCCTGTCGGAGTTATTTCCCGCAAGGGGACCGGGAACTCCGCCTTTGAAGGTTTGTAAGACTTAGCCATCGAAATGAGCTTGGAGAGGCGGACGACGGCTTCGGTCGATGCCGGAGAATCGAGGTGAGGGTCTTATTGACCGAGGGCGAGGCTGGCCGAGTCTGAAGAGAATGTTGCATGTCGGCAGGAAGAAAAGAGGAAAAGGGAAGAAGAGAGAAGGAAGAGGGAGATTGAGGACGGGTATCTCCTCGTGGGCCGACTTCATGGATGCAATAGCTGGGAATCCACCAGAGTTCAACTTCTCCGACTACCTTTAGGCCTACCCGCACGATCCCTCTTCTCGTCCTAGGAGGTTGATCTCGAGTCGCCTTCCCTCGGATTAGGCGGTGAGCTCGGATGAGTGGATGAGTACCGTCACCCACCCGAGCTGGATGTGCTCGAGTTGGTCGACCGGAGGGTGCCTTTTGATGTGCACCTCCATGCCCCGATCCTACGGAGAGGGCCGACCAGCCACCCGATGGGATGGTGGCCGTTAGTTTTGCCCCATAACATTATGGGTGCGGGGCTTCGGTTTCCCCTGCACCCTAATGTCTCTCACTGCTGAACTTTTGGGATGTCGCTCCCCGCACATCCATCCCAATGGGTGGCTTCAGTCCTTTGCACTGATGGTAGTCCCGGGTGCTCGCGATTGTTTCGGCTTCCCATCCCTAGGGAGATTACTCATTTGGTGAGTCTCGAATAAGGCTCCTCGGGAGGTTGGCCATGGGCTCTACTACGTGAAGAGCAGAAAGAAATCCGCGATTGAAAGCATCACCAACAGCCTGAAGGATTGAAAGACCAAGTGGTTTTGGGTTTCGGGAGCCGGAGATCGGCGATCGGCTCCCTATCCGAGATTAACGTCCCCACCTCCTTCCGGGAAAAGAAAAAGGGTGAGTTTGCTTTGTGTATTCTTGGTCGAGGTGTTACGATCTAATTTCCCACTCTATTTTGCAGATTATCCATTTTCAAAGGACGAAGAGATGAGCTTTGACTTCAATCTTGTCCCGAAGAAGTTGGAGTTTGTACCGCCTCTCACCGTCAACAGACCGGGCTCAACAAGTCGGGTTCCCACCGTTATGCCACGACTTTTTACTTTCCTCGGCACCTCAACCGAACAGTAGTTTGCTTGAAGTTTTGGTGTTTTGGGCGCCGATGCATATTGATTCGCTTTCTTTCTTAATGTAGAGCCCAATTTTCCTATCTTCTCCTCCCGCCCGACGAGCTAATAGATAGGATGTCGAGCGTTAGCTCACCTTAGGGGAGGAAGGTTCGTGGCTGAAGAGGGCGGACGGCGCCGCCCGCCCGCCCACGAGATCGAAATTCGGGAGCCTGTCCCGATCGGAACCGAGGTCGCCCCTTGTAACCTGCAGCTCTTGCACTTGCCACAGTGATTGAGGCTCCCATCCCGATCCAAGTTGTGGAGCCCCTCTTGCTCGAGTTGAGGAGACTACCGCCGTGGCATCTCCTAGAAGGACAGGAACTGGATCGGTCGGGACCCCCGAGGGGCTACCCGAGCTCGAGCCATGGTCATCTCCGATGATGAAGATGAAGGGAGTCTCTTCGAAAGCGTCCTCGGAGGGTCGAGGCTTCCGGTGAGTGGCCATCTTCCCTCCACCCCGAGGGGGTTCCGGCCTTCTTTGCGTCGGCCGCGCGCTGGCGTTTGCCGAGGGTTTGCCCCCTGCCGGACTACGAGCGGGGCCCCTCGGACCCGGACTGGATGGGCCGCGACCGAGGTCGCTTTGTCGAGTAAGTATTTTGTCGAACACATTCTTCCTTTCTCGAATAACGTAATCTCAATCTTAAAAGTCTTCTATGCAAGATGTTCACCGAGGAGGCTCTTCGGCCAGACTTCCTGTTGAACTTTCTCTCTCCGCCTTCCCGGCGATATCTCTCCGTCCTCCCGCTTCACTGCAGCAGTAATCCAGACATTCCAGCCGCCTGGACCCGTGGATTTAGAAGTAGTGGCTTTTATTCGAGGGAGAGCAACATCTTGGCTGCTCGGGTGCCGGTGGCGCAGTCCCAGTGATAGTGGAAAGAGCCGGCCTAGAGTGGGAAGCGGAGCTCTGCCGGACCCGGCCGCTCGGGCCCAAGAGCAGGAGTAGACCGAGGCTGTGAAGAAGGCCTTGGAAGAGGCCAAGGCCCGGGTGGTAGATGTCATTCGTCGGGTTGAGGCCTTGAAGGGCCGGATCGGGAGCTAGAGTCCCCGGTCGGGCGGGTGACCGACTGGGAGGAGGCCCTCCCACCAAGAGGCCACAACCCTTCAGCTTAGGAAAGCCACCGTCGCAGCCGCCACGATCGAGGGCGTAGTGAGAGGTAGGACCGAGGCCCAGCAGGTCGCCGCCCGAGAGTTGGAGAGGCTGAAGGCTAGCCTCCCGGACGTTGAAACCTTTATCGAGGAGGCCCGGACTCGTGGCCGTCGAGCCGATGATCGATCGCCAGCCTTGAGCGCCGCTTTAAGCCTCCGAGGACACGGTTCGGGACTTGGTGGAGGCTAGGCGGAGGATTGCCGCCTTGGAGGAGGGAACGGTGATTAGAGTGAATTGATACATGTTTTTAGGGCTATTTTTAGTGCAAAAAGTGAGCTAAAGTGTGATTTTTGTGCCTAAATGTGAAAAGTATCACTATTTTGCCTAAAAAGTATTTCTTTGTGAGGTTTTGATGTATTTCGCCCGTTTTGCAGGTAAATCGGTGGAATTTTGCCAAACCGAGAGTACCGGTATTCTTAGAATGAAAAGACGAACATACGGGACGCGGGGAGTCGGGACCGGAGCCCGTCTCGATAAAAATTCCCTGGTCTCGAGTTGGAGTCGAGGGTGCACAGACCTCGACTCGAGGTTCATGCCGGAGGGAAATCATTTCAAAAGATAGGATCCTCGACTCGAGGGAGGAGCCTCGAGTCGAGGGATATGAAAAAGACAGAAGCTCGACTGAGGGCGAAGCCTCGACTCGAGGCAGGAGAGATTTTTAAAGAAACGTGTTAGCGACTTTTAGGCCTCGACTCGAGGGCTTGAAGCTCGACTCGAGGAGTGCCCAAAACCGAAAAATTCAGTTTTTAAGCCATTGAAAGCCAAAACAGAGGGAGAGCTGTTTCTAGCGATTCAGAGCGGTTTCTAGGAGTTTCTTTGAGCGAATTTTACATTTTGTAGCTTGAATTTACTTGTAATTGCATTAGATTGTTAGAATTGAGATAGATTCCACATTTAGTTCATTAGATTAGTAGATTGGTGTATTGTAATTGAAGTTTGCAAGAGAATTGGGAAGAATTGAAGTTGTATTGAAGCATTGTACAAGATTAATCATTCTTATTTTTGCCTCTTGAAGCTTAATTGGTGATGTTCTTACCCTTTGATCTCTTTAATTCATTGCTTGTAGTAATTATATTGTTAATTGCTTTCTTAGATTTTATAGCCATGGTTTTTGCTTTTAGCACCATGGGCTAATAGCTTTGTGCTTGGGATAATTGAAATTAGGGATGAAGTGATTGCCTCATGCTATGATTGTTGATAATTGTGATCAATTGAATTAGATTGCTCCCTAATTGTGATTCTTAATTGTGCTTCATGAAAAATTATCTCTTGTGATTAATGGTTGATCACCCTAGCAATAGGCGAGAGTTGAGCTAACGTGATTAGGTGTTAATCGGGTTTCAATTTTGCATGATTGTATGAATTGGGGACTTCTACATTGAGAGATGGGAAGAACTAAGGATACTCACATTAGACATTGTGATATTAATGGAGTGATTAATTTCATGATGGTTTAAGCTTTCTAATTTGATTGATTTGCATTTGGATACAATCATAGCTTGTTAATCATGGATTCCTTGATGGAGATTATCCCTTGCACCCATTCCCCCATTGATTTTCGTCTATTTGATCTTGCATTCTAAGTGTTTGATAGATTGTTTGCATAAACTTGCCATTTAATTTCTTGCAATTTGTAGTGATTTAGTTCAAGAGCTTGTTGCAACTTTAGCCATTTAGAACTCTTATCCTTGAATTTCGTTTGCATACTTTCTCCCTTGGGTTCGATATTTTTGTTGATTGGTCTTAATAACTCTTACCCTATACACTCCAATCAAATGGCGCCGTTGCCGGGGAGTTTGTTTTTGCGCCAATAAGTGAGATTCGAGGATTGTTTGAAGTGGCTATTTGTTGTTTTTATTTTTGTTTTTGTTGATTTTATTGGTGAGAAGTTGATACTTGGATTTGTGGCATTGTAGGTGCATGCGAACAAGATCGAGTGGTGTTCCACCCTTGCCACTAAATCCGGAAATTGAGGCTACGTTGAGAAGAAATCATGTGAGACGACGAAGGGAAGATATGGAAGGAGAAGATCAACGGAATGAGGAGAGAGTGGGTGGTGAACCACAAGTTGAGGAGTTGAATGGACATGGAGAGGGAAGAGTAGACAATGGAGGTCATGGGAACAATTTTAATGCTCAAGATAACCCTTTATTTCAAGGGATGCCACCACAACACTTTCCGTACCAAAATCCATATCCTTATCCTCCACAAGTCCATCAATACCCATATTATCCACCTTATCCACCATACTACCCTCAAATGCCTTACATGAATGAGCCACGATACCATGAGCCACCCCACAATCCAAATGCCCAACCACAACCACAACCTATGAATGAGCTACCACCTCAAGGGAGGCCATTGAGAGAGTTTTTTGAGCCACAACCTAGAGAGCACTACGATGGGATAGCAAGGCCGAGAATAGAAGCCAACAATTTTGAGATAAGTCCCGCTTTAGTGAGGATGCTTAGAGAGAGACAATTCGAAGGCAAGGACGAAGATGAATGTCCACATCAACATATGACATAATTCTTAGAGATTTCGGACACTACAAAATACCATGGGGTACCCGAAGATGCAAAGAAGCTTAGGCTTTTCTCCTTCACTCTTACGGGAGAGCCAAAGCTTGGCTTAATTCTATTCCACCCGGAACCGTACGTACATGGGAGGACCTTAGCAAAAGATTCTTGATGAAATTCTATCCGCCATCCAAGACGGTGCAAGCAAAGGAAGCTATTTCTCACTTTCGCAAAAGAATGGAGAGACTATTCCGAAGCATGGGAGAGGTATGGTATGCTACTCATCAATTGTCCGCAACATGGTTTTTCCGATGAGCAAACTATTATGTATTTCTACACCGGCCTTAATGATTCCAATAGAGCTTTCTTGAATGCTTGTGCCAATGGGTCAATTTGGTCCAAGTCGGTGATAGAGATGAAACAAATTATGGAAAATATTGCTCAAGATTCATTTCAAGCAAGTGTTAGTAGGGGGAACCACCATCGGGTGTCTCAAGTGGAGGAAATAGAGAGTATGAAGTCTATGATGATGGCCATGATGGACAAGATTGGAGCTCTTACCGTGTCACAACAAGGGGGAAATCCTCCACCACATGCTCAAGTTGATAGTTTTCAAAGCTTAATGCCTATGGAAGAAGTGAACTATATGGGGAGGCCTCCATTTCAAGGAGGCTATCAAGGAAGCAATCATCAAGGCAATCTCCAAGGTGCAAGGCCCTATCAAGTGCCATACCAAAATAGACAACAAGGAAGTTATCCACCTCAACCTCACTTCAATGGAAACAATTGGAGAAGTCACGAAAACTTCTCATATGCCAACCCGAGAATCGCCGTCCAACCTCCCGTACTAGATCCGGTGCCAAAGCTCCTAATAATGTGGGGAAAGCAACTACGGAGGAGTTACTTGGGATGATAATGAAGAAGTTGGAAGCGAATGATTCAATATTCAAGACCATTGAGCACCAAGTGGGACAATTAGCCACAACGGTTGGGATGCTTTCTTCTACGGTGGATCACATGCAAAACAAGGGAAGTATCCATCTACCACCGAGCCTAATCCAAAGGAGTTTTGTAGTGATATTCAACTAAGGAGTGGTGCTAGCTATGAAGGCCCAAAGATGCCTAAAGATGGGGATGTTGAAAAGAGGTGGTGAAAGAGGAAGAAGTTATTGAAGAAAATGTGGTTATAGAGAAAGAAGAGGCAAGTGAAGAGCAAGCAAGAAGAGAGTCCAAGAAAGAAGAAGAGAAGTCCAAGAAAGGTGCATGGGAGTGCCTATGAAAGCTAATCCGGTTCCCTATCCTCAAAGACTAGTGAAGAAAAAGCTAGAGGAGGAGTTTGGTAAGTTTTTGAAAGTTTTGAAGAGATTGCATGTTGAAATTCCACTAATGGACGCCCTTGAACAAATACCCCACTATAAGAGGTTTTTGAGAGATATCATGTCTAAGAAGAGGAGTTGGGATGAAAAGGGTATACTTAAGCTAGTGGAGGAGGGCAAGGCGATCTTGGAGAGACACTTACCACAAAAGAGAAAGGATCCGGGAGCTTCATTATCCCATGTGAGATAGGTGAGAATGTGAACATCTAAGGCTTGTGTGACTTGGGAGCAAGTATAAATGTCATGCCTTTGTCCATGTTTGAGAAATTGGAGCTAGGAGAGGTGACTCCTACTAACATCAACCTTCAATTAGCGGATCAATCATATGCTCATCCATTTGGGATCATTGAAGATGTATTGGTAGGGGTTGGAAAGCTCATATTCCCGGTTGATTTCATTGTTCTTAACATGAAGGAGGAGCTTGAGGCACCGATCATACTTGGTCGACCTTTCCTTGCCACGGGAAAAGCGATTATCGATGTTGAGAAAGGGGAGCTCACGTTGAGCTACAATGGAAAAGAGGTGACATTTTCGAGAGCTCCATTGGAAGAAGTTGCTCAAAGCAAGATGGAGAAGAAGAAATGTGGCTACATAGAGATCATTAATTCATGCCCTCCCATTGATAGGGATGATTCTTTACCTTCTACTTCTTCTAATTCTTTAATTCATGAGCATTTTATTCCTTCTTGTAATATGATGACTAACAAGTCTTGTGTTTCTTTGGATGATTTTAGGAAGGAGAAAGCTCTCATTGTCCCCTTGCTTGACCCCGGTAATAAGAAGCTTGAAAAAGAAGATGAGAAGGAAGTGACCAAACTTGAGCAATGCTCAAGTTTGGGGGTGTTAGAAGAAAGGAAGCCACCGCTTGAGAAGAAAGTTGAAAACTTTGTGGTTGGAGATCAAGTGGTATGGAGGGAGTCGAATTGGATGAGACTACTAGGAGTAGAAAGACTCAAAGAGGTGTTGAAAGTGAAGGAGATCAAAGAAGAAGGAAAGCTCCTAGTGGAAGATGAAATGGGATGTTGTCTATTGACAAAGGAGATCTTGGTTAGGCACAAGGACCCTTCTATCCCAAAAGAAGTGCCTAACATTCTCGTAGATAAAAGGGAAGTGTGAACTCTTTGAGTTCCGTCCGGCAAAGGACGTTAAACCTAGCGCTAGATGGGAGGCAACCCATCATTTTATTGCTTTGGTGTGTTTGTTGTGTGTTTGTGTTTTGTTTTTTTTTTTTTTTTTTGTGGATTTTTGTCTTGAATTCTTAGGAATTGCTCATGCTAGGAGAAGATGTTAGTTGATGGATAGTGTATTTGGTTATTGAGCTTAATTGTTATATCATTTAAGGGTTGCATAATTGTATCATTCACATACTTAATTTTGAATGCATATACTCATCCAAGTTTGGGGGTGTGTGTGTCTAGGTTAGAAGTGTATTCCTTATTGATGCTTTGAGTTGATGACTAATGATGCCCGTGTGTAGGTATACTCAATATGAGGATTGGAAAGGATCGAATTTGCAAAGGAATCGAGGAATTGGGAAGAAAGGAAAGCTTAAAAGTTGGTGAAAATGAGCATTAAGGAAGAGAACCCGGTCTCCTCGATCGAATGAGCGACCGGGCTTAAATCGAGGGACCAACATGGTAAATTTTTGTATATTTGGGTTCATTAGGTGTGTAAAGGTCGATTTTGGGAGTTTCGTGGGTCGGGTCGGGCCCGGGAATCGTAAAAATGCCTGGTCTCGACCCAAGGTCGAGCTTGCATAGACCTCGAGTCGAGGTACCGAGACTTAGAAAAATTTTGAAATGGCACATTCCTCGAGTCGAGGCTTTTGAAAAAGTGGGATTCCTCGAGTCGAGGCCTGACCCTCGACTCAAGGTCGGGTGTCCGTTATAAAAGTCGCGATTCAGATTTTAGCAACACGACTCGAGGGTTTTTCCCCTTTCACGTTCCCTTACGCCGTTTTTCCCTAAATTCGACATTTTCCAGCAGTTTTCACCGATTAATCATTCCAATATCATAGCATTATCATTGTATTGCATCCAAGAGTGGAATTTGTGGATTTATTCATCCAAATTTGGGGGTTTTGAGTGGAAGGTGCATAGGTGTTCGTTCTTAGCATTCAAAGCCAAATTTCCTTGAAAAGGTATGTAATTTCTTTTCTTTTGGCTTTCAATTTCGTGATTGGTGTAGAGTTGATGTTTGGGTGTTGATGAAATTGCATGAATTAAGTTGAATTAGATTTTCATTTGGGCATTTTGTCTAACACTTTATAGGCATGATTTATGTTGATCAATTGAAGCCTTTAGGGAGATTATTTTGAGTAATTGAGGATTGTAGGAGCATGTTAGGATTGAATATATTGTGAGTTGCTCGTTTATGGGCTTAATTTGGCTTGGAAGGTGATTATTGAGCATGATAGGATTTCCTAGTGCATGGTTGAATATTTAGTCAATTTGGGGATTTTTGATGATGATAGAAGTTAATTGTGAGTAATGTGTAATTGTCTAAATACTTGTTAGTTGGTTAATGTTTGGTGATATGATTTTTGGAGCTTATTTACATGATTTTTCATTGAGATCGGTTCTTTGGTGTTGTTGTGAAGCCATCTAGCTAAGTATGCATAAAGTTTGAGGATTAGTTGATCACTTCTATTTGTTTTATATGTTTCCATTGACTCATTGACCACTTGATTAGGATTTCTTGCTTAGTCACTAGGAATGTTGTTGAGGGTTGGATATATTGTTGTTGATTCGTCCAGTGAATAGAGTGATATTTCGAGCTAGCTTTTGATTGTTGGACTCAATTGTGCTATTGGGATTATTTGTGCGGGAATTATGTTTCGAGGAGTGGATGGCCACAATTATTCGGATGCTGAGATCCGAGAGAGAGAAGATGCTATACGCTTTGCACACGAATGCCCGCTGAATTGGGAATTCGGTGGGATGACTACAAGTGGAGAAAGCACATTATTTTGTATGCTTTGAGTTGTACAAGAAGGTGGTCGGGACTCGTCTTGTTGATCATAACTGCATGATTTCTATGGGGATTGAAGATGATATCCCTAGATTGTTCGAGCAAGTAGGCATGGGAGGTTTTCTAGCTAAGAGACCTCGGACCTATCTTGGACTCACTCTCGAGTTCTTATGCACCGTCAAAGTCCACAAGGCTAGGAGGAACAAGTTTGCACGGAAGATCACTTTTGAGCTCATGGGGAACGAGTACGAATTGACGTTGGATGAGATCAATGAGCTACTCGGAGCACCTACTGACCACTGATAGATCTTTGCTTAACATTAGAGAGGAGTACAACGCCAAGAGGTTCTGGAGGCGTATCTCTGATTCGGGGCTCCGAGTCAACCCGAGTTTGTGCCAGGGAAGTCTAAGAGCACACACATTCGAACCCGGTGGTCTGGTACTTAGAGAAAATCCTCGCGAGTACCATCTTTGCGAGATCGAGAGGGAGGAGCCGTGGTCTCTGAAGAGCTATATGTATTGTGGTGCTTCTTACATGGAGTGAGGTTCAACGCGGCGGCATACCTCATTATTTGTTTGAGAGAGCGACGAGCACTAAGTTCAAGAAGATAAATTTTGGTGGGATGATTACTCGATAGGCGAGCACCTTGGTATCCCGACTCATAACCTTGTGGCACTAGATGGTCCAGATTTGACTACGAGACACTATGAGGCGCATGAGGACGCTAGATCGCATCGGGAGGACGTGGTGCCTCAGCGGCACAATGGTGGCGGTTTCCTCTTCCTAATAAGAGGTTGACGACGGTTTTGGATCTCAGGCATTTGTGACCATTAACCTACGTATGTGGTCGCAGCGTCACACCGATGCCATAGATGCCTACACGAGGGAGTATGGGGACGTGCTTAGAGATGAGGGTTGATGATGATCGGGCGGAGTCGGCGGTCGGGGTCAGATTTCGATTCTTCTTCATGATGGTGGAGATGCGAGATAGAGCGGAGGTTGCCGAGGAGGTTGAGTCCGAGGATGAGGATGACGAGGAGCCGGAGCAAGAAGAGCAGCCTGTCCAGATGGAAGAGGAGTATCAGCCAGAGATTAATATGTACCGGCAGGATGAGATGAGGAGTAGAGAGTACGAGGCAGGAGTTCGTCTCACGAATCATGGGTTACAGCGAGAGGAGATGTGGGCGACAGTCGGAAGGATGCACATTGAGAGTCGACCCGGCAGGATGAGATGTACCGGATGATGGAGGATTCTCGTAGGTTCAATGAAGAGACGAGGAGGATGCAAGAAGAATCAATGAAGACGCAAAATGATATGTATTCCCTCCTTCAACAAATGAGCTCGTGGAATTTCGGGCCAAACTATCCTCCTCCACCACCACCTTCCGACTACTAGGGCTATCCCCTATTCCTCATTCCCTCTTCTTAGATTTAGATGCTTATGTTTTGGTGGATTGTACTCGTATTTTGATTAAGGTGTCTTGTGATGACTTGTGATGATTTGATGATTTGATGTTTTGGATGGATGATTTAATTGATGCTATGATTTCCTTGATCTATTTTTGAGCTTATTGTCTATTGGTGATTGTGACGTGATGATCCTTTGGATTCCTTTATTCCCATGATTCCATGTTCTTGATTTTGAGCTTAATAGTGGATTCATTGACATATTATTTAGTATCATTCATGTGGTAGCGAGTATGCTTGAGATTATGTACATGAACATTTGAGTTTGATTTGCAAGACTAGTTGGATTTTGATATGATCATGAGTAGAGTTGTAGCTTGATGCTAGTTTCTTGATTTATTGTGTAAGGATGAATGTGATTGATGATACTTGATTCATTGCTCAAGTTAAGCCCGTGAGTTTTTGTGCCTTAATAATCGTAAATCTTATACGTTTGATAGTAATCCTTTGTGAGTGCATCATTCATGATTTGTATGCTAGAACTTGCCACTAGACTTGTTGATATTGATCTTTGTGTGATGTTTTGAAAGTGATAAGAGGCCATGTTGGATATGATGAGTTACTTTGCCAAATACTTTCCTACCAAATACATTTGATTTCCTTAGTGAGCCATGTTGAGCCTTATGATCCTTATTCTTTGGCAAACCAAGTGAGATTGAAACCATTTTAGCCTATTCTGATGAGCCTTTCTTGTCCTATATTTAGTTGAGCTTGAATGTTGGCTAATAATGGTGATTTGATTGTTAAGTGTGGGGAAGATGAGGTGCTAAGAGATAAAAGAAAAGAAAGGTTGTGAAAAGTTGAATTGTGAAAAATGCATGAAGTGGAAAGAAAAGAAAAAATTCAATTTGTGAGCTTTAAAAGAGAAAGCTCAAGTGAATGGTGGAATGATCATTGAAGTTAAAAAGAAAGAGTGTGCTAGATGAAAGTGAAGAGATGTGTTGTGTATTGATTAGCTTTCATTCAAGTCTCTACTAATTAGTCAATCTTATCCAGAAACATCCCACCTTTCCAAAGAGCCTACATTACAACCTAGAAGAAAGACCTCTTTGATTCTTGGTTGATCATAATTGATTTTGATTGAGATTAAGTCTTGTGGCAAGCATATGGTGTACTTGTTCATGCATTTGATGATTGAGTGCTTTAAACCTTAATACACTTGAGTGAAGAGTGAAACACTCCATGGAAGGAGCAATGTGTTAAGTGTTTGATTGAGCATTTGTTTGAGCATGATTCATCTTGATGGCTAGTGGATAGTTGCATTGATACAAGTGATCATTGATGAGTTCGATTGTCTTATTTTTCGTCTATGGTGCCATGTGACATAATTGCAATCAATTCACTCCTTTGTTCTTAGTTTCTACGTTGCTCGAGGACGAGCAACAATTCAAGTTTGGGGTATGATTAGAGTGAATTGATACATGTTTTTAGGGCTATTTTTAGTGCAAAAAGTGAGCTAAAGTGTGATTTTTGTGCCTAAATGTGAAAAGTATCACTATTTTGCCTAAAAAGTATTTCTTTGTGAGGTTTTGATGTATTTCGCCCGTTTTGCAGGTAAATCGGTGGAATTTTGCCAAACCGAGAGTACCGGTATTCTTAGAATGAAAAGAGCGAACATACGGGACGAAACGGGGGTCGGGACCGGAGCCCGTCTCGATAAAAATTCCCTGGTCTCGGGTGGAGTCGAGGGTGCACAGACCTCGACTCGAGGTTCATCTTTGGAGGGAAATCATTTCAAAAGATAGGATCCTCGACTCGAGGGAGGAGCCTCGAGTCGAGGATATGAAAAGACAGGAAGCTCGACTCGAGGGCGAAGCCTCGACTCGAGGCAGGAGAGATTTTTAAAGAAACGTGTTAGCGACTTTTAGGCCTCGACTCGAGGGCTTGAAGCTCCACTCGAGGAGTGCCCAAAACCGAAAAATTCAGTTTTTAAGCCATTGAAAGCCAAAACAGAGGGAGAGTTGATTCTAGCGATTCAGAGCGGTTTCTAGGAGTTTCTTTGAGCGAATTTTACATTTTGTAGCTTGAATTTACTTGTAATTGCATTAGATTGTTAGAATTGAGATAGATTCCACATTTAGTTCATTAGATTAGTAGATTGGTGGATTGTAATTGAAGTTTGCAGCTGAGAATTGGGAAGAATTGAAGTTGTATTAAAACATTGTAGAAGATTAATCATTCTTATTTTTGCCTCTTGAAGCTTAATTGGTGATGTTCTTACCCTTTGATCTCTTTAATTCATTGCTTGTAGTAATTAGATTGTTAATTGCTTTCTTAGATTTTATAGCCATGGTTTTTGCTTTTAGCACCATGGGCTAATAGCTTTGTGCTTGGGATAATTGAAATTAGGGATGAAGTGATTGCCTCATGCTATGATTGTTGATAATTGTGATCAATTGAATTAGATTGCTCCCTAATTGTGATTCTTAATTGTGCTTCATGAAAAATTGTCTCTTTTGATTAATGGTTGATCACCCTAGCAATAGGCGAGAGTTGAGCTAACGTGATTAGGTGTTAATCGGGTTTCAATTTTGCATGATTGTATGAATTGGGGACTTCTACATTGAGAGATGGGAAGAACTAAGGATACTCACATTAGGCATTGTGATATTAATGGAGTGATTAATTTCATGATGGTTTAAGCTTTCTAATTTGATTGATTTGCATTTGGATACAATCATAGCTTGTTAATCATGGATTCCTTGATGGAGATTATCCCTTGCACCCAATTCCCCATTGATTTTCGTCTATTTGATCTTGCATTCTAAGTGTTTGATAGATTGTTTGCATAAACTTGCCATTTAATTTCTTGCAATTTGTAGTGATTTAGTTCAAGAGCTTGTTGCAACTTTAGCCATTTAGAACTCTTATCCTTGAATTTCGTTTGCATACTTTCTCCCTTAGGTTCGATATTTTTGTTGATTGGTCTTAATAACTCTTACCCTATACACTCCAATCAAACGGCGGAGGCTGAGAGGGTTGAGGCGGAGGCCAATCCCTATGAGGACGTCGCTACCGTATCGAAGTTTACCTACTACATGGCATTCGCCGATGCGATTTACGTCGATCGGAGGGAGAAACGTGCCGTCTGGCCATCTTGAGAGCCGCTTTCGAGGCTTATGCAGAGCAGCACCCACTCCATCCCTGACTTCTATGTTTGGATTCGCGATTTGGTGGAGCCGGGATTGATCTATCTTGGTACCCCAACCAGGCTCGACTTCTCCTTCCCGGGGAAGCCACCCCGAAGTGTCGATTGGCGATCACGTTGAGGGAATGGGGGAGACTGCTGGGGAAAGGGTTCTTGAGGCCGATGGTGAAGGCGGCGGGGAAGAGGAGTGGACCCGGCGGGCGAGCAAGCTGGTGGCGGGCCTGGCGAAGCCGGCGTGGGTGGGTGGAGGTAGCGGAATGGCGGAAGAGGCGGTCGGTGGCGGTGGCGATCCTTGATGTACTTTTATTTTTGAACTTTTATTATTGTATGCCCACGGGTCTTTGTAATCGGCCTCGGCCACCTTTTGATTGTAAATGGATTTTAATAATGAAAAGTATGTACTTTGCTTCTCCTTGAGTTGTGTATTTGATCTCGCTTACCTAGTAAAAAGCAAACAAGAAACCGATCGACAAATATATAGTTAGAAATGTAGTTTTCTCTGCTCAGCCCCAAAGTTGGGGCTTGACTTGAAAGCTTTTTAAATGAAATTCAACTTTGTAAAATGAGTTTTCACGTAAAAGATTTGTAAAATGAGTTTTCATGTAAAGGATCCTGCTCGGCCCCCAATTCGAGGCTCGATTTTGAAAGTTATGTAATGAAAAATTTTGAGTGAAAATTTTCAAATCGAAGGATCCTTCTTGTTGTAGTCAAAGTTTGACCCGTGTCGGTTGAAAGATCCTGCTCGGTGTAGAGGTTTTAGGGAGCTAGCCGAGCTTGTGTTTGCTCATGAACCTTATCCCTACGAGATTGGATGATCGGCTTCTACGACTTCCAATACGTTGTCTGGTGTCTTAGAGGGATTTGTTAGGTAAAGAAAAGGTTGTATTTAGTTTTGATGTGTTAAAAAGAATAGGATGACCAGCTGAGCATTATGTATAGACAGTGAAGTAAGTGTTTGAAAATAAAACTAAGTATAAGAAGTCGACGAGGTCAAGAAATCAGACTAGGAAAAACCTCGAGATAAGGACAGAAATCAGATGGGGACCAGATATCGACTAGGACAACACTTAGAAGACTAAGATTCAATACGATAAACAAACACCCAGACAAGGAGTGAAGACAAAGACAGGGTAAGGCAAGTAGCAAACGATGAAGTGTTAGAGAAATTTTACACAAGTTTCAAGAAGCAGTTTCAACTAACCAAGAGGAAGTTACAAGTTTCGGTTATACGGTTACAACCGACTCAAAACAGAATTCAAGGAAGTTACAACTACCAAATAAAGATCTCTATAAATAGGGATAGAAATTAGTTTAGAAATACTTGATACTTTGCATTCACCATTATACACATTTTGTATTCACGAGCCACAAATATTGTACACGTTCACAAACGTTCTATACGTTTTCAGTTTTAGTGTTTGTAGAACACCTTTCACACATCATCTTCAAGCCATTGATTAGGAAGAAATCATTGTAAGGCTGAAGATTCACAATTGTAAGTAAGTCGGCAAGAAGGAAGAAAGTAAGTAAGTGAAGACCCTTCTTCAAGTTGAAGAAGGAGAGTGGATGTAGGATTTTTATAATCCGAACCACTATAAATCCTGTGTTCTTTATTGCTTTGATTTACTTATTTGTTTCTATTCAATTCTCATCTTATCAATCACAGATTAATTTCAGAATTTTCGTTAAAACTAAAAATATCAATTAGCTTTTGATCTTGTTGAAGTTAAGGTTAATAATTGTTTTCCATTGTGTACATCTGGTACTTTGAATATATTTTGATAGATTTGAAAAATCTACAAAATCTATTCAACCCCCTTCTAAATTTTGTCCAAGAAGGTTAATTTTAAGTTTCTTAATCAACTCAACTAATCGGGACCAACAGATTTAATCCGCTCGTGAGCTCGTTTTCCCTATCGTGAATATGCACGCATGCGGGACTTTCCATACGTGAACCGATCACGTGTTAGGGCTCGAACGCCCAAAACTCATAGGAATTGGGATACCTCGTAGGCACAGATTGCCCATTGACCTCGGCCATGGCCAGAGTTAAATCGAGAAGGATTTGGGGGTGATGTGCCTCCGCTTGTGATAGGTTCTTGCTCGTTCACAAGTCTTATGGAGTCGGTGTCCATTCGTAAGCCGTGGTCGGGTCGATCATGAGTTTTGTAGATAATTTTAAAATTCAAAGACGAGTATGTAAAAATGAAAATTTCTTTTATAAAGAAAAGTTTTATCATTACATTGAAAGATTTCTAAATAAAAAATGACCTGCCCGACCAACTATTGATAGTATTTTCCTGAGGTGAGAAGCATTCCAAGGGTATTGGTCCGGGATGCTGTCGGGATGCTCCGGCTCATAGTCCCCTTGAGATAACCAGATTAGATATTCCGAACGGGCCCTCCCAATCGGGGCCGAAGACTCCCGGCTTGGACATGGACCTTCTTGAGGACTAGCTTGCCGACACAGGAATTGACGGAGTTTGACCTTGGAGTGTAATATTTCTCGGACCTTTGTTTGTAGGCTGCATTCCTGTAGACCGAGGTCAATCTCCATTCTACAAGCATGTCGAGGTCTATTTTCCGGATCCATCATTATTGTCTGCGATCGGCATGGAGGTTACGTATGTCGGGATGGCGACCTCCGAGGGGATGGCTGCTTCCGTACCAAACACCAGGCGACGGGGTTTCCCAGTTGAGTTTCTTGTTGTGGTCCTGTAGGCCCGAGAGGACGTCGGGGAGGCAACTTGCCCAGTTTTCCTTCTTGTCCTCGAGCTTGGTCTTCAGATATGTCTCGAGATCTTGTTCACCGCTTCCACTTTGGCATTGGATTGCGGAGTGGAGAACAGTCTCTTGATCTTTCACCTTTCGCAAAATTCCATGATTTCTAGCACAGCCGAACTATTTTCAATTGTCCAATGCGATGGCCTGAGGGAGACCGAATCGACAGATGATACTTTTCCAGATAAATTTGATGATCTGTCTGGTCGATCTTATTCGATAGTTCCGCCTCGGACCATTTTGTGAAATAGTCGGCGGCGACCACAACATATTTACACCTCGGGAGCCATGTGGAGAGGCCCGATCAGATCGATACCTCACCGAGCGAAAGGCCACGGGCTGTAAATAGATTTTAGGTGCTCGGGGCGACATGATGTTTGGTGCTATCACTTGGCACTTATGGCAAGTTTTCGCTTATGCGATGGCGTCCTTTCGAGGGTGAACCAATAATAGCCTTGCCTTATTGCCTTGTAGGTGAGTGTCGCCCCCAGCGTGATTTCCCACAGACGCCGTCATGGATATTCGCTAAAATTTCTTACCATTCCTCGGGGGTGACGCATTTGAGTAGGGAAGGAAGAAACTTCGTTTATAAAGGGCATTATCGATCGGGGTGTACCTCGCCGCTCTGAGTTCGAAGTTTTACGGCTAGAACCCTGTCCTCTAGTAGGGCTCCGGTTTTGAGATATGTGATGATCGGAGTTATCCGGTTTTACGCTTCTACGTTGATGGTGCTTACCTGATCGGTTGCTTATTGCCGAACAGGCTGCCTGTTGAGGAAAATGTTCGACATGTCGGCCGTACCCTCTGAGGTGGCCAGCTTGGGACAGGGCATCGGCTTGGGAGGTTTGCTCTCTGGGAATTTGCTCGATGAGTACCGGTGGAGCTTTTGCACATCAATGATACCAGCTTCCGATACTTCACCATTTGCTCCCCTCGGCTTCGTACTCTCCCTTTACGATTCACCACAAGTAGCGAGTCCATGAAGATGTGCAATCGGCGAGCCCCTACCGCCTTAGCGAGCTCGAGGCATCCGACCGGGGCCTCATGCTCGGCCTCATTGTTGGTAGCGAGAAAGTCGAATCGAATCGCATTTGTGAAGCATTGACCTTCAGTCCGACCGGGACTATCCCGGCCCCGGAGCAGAAAACGTGGAGGAGCCATCAACGAAAAGTTTCCAAGGAGGGAAATCTACCTTGAACGGCTACGGAGGAAAGGTCGGCTCGGCCCACGAAATCCGCTAGGCCCTGGCCTTTGATTGCTGTTCGGGAGCGTAAGATATTCCATATTGTGCTATCTCAAGGGACCATTTGAGGAGTCGACCACCTGGGTCTGGTCGGTGAAGGACTTGTCTCGAGCGGGAGAGTCGTGAGGACCTCGACACAGTGGTCGAAGAAGTAGGCCATTAGCTTCCTTACGTTCATGATCAATGCGTACGCCGCTTTTCAAGAGGAGTATATCCCGAGCTCGGTGTCGTGCGGTACACAGCTAATGAAATATATTAGAAGATGTTGCTGTCCCTCATCCCGTACTAGACGGCGGCGAGCCTTGGACTCCAACGCGGCCGAGATATAAGAAAAAGATTCTCACCAGCACGGGTTTGGCGAGAATTTAAGGGCTGGCCAGGTATTCTTTGATCTTTTGAAAGGCCTCCTTGCTCTCTGTTCCACGAGAACTTCCCTTTTGATGGTGGAGAAGAAAGGCTTGTTTTTATCGCCTAGTCGGGAGATGAACTGTTGAGGGCCGCCAAGCATCCGGTTAGGCGCTGCACTTACTTGATGTTTCTATGTTCATCCATGTCGAGGATGGCCTTGATTTGTGCAGGGGTTCACCTCGATCCCCGTTGACTTACAATGTGGCCGAGGAACTTGCGGATCCGACCCCAAACCGCACTTTTTGGGGTTGAGCTTCTTATTGTACTCCCGAGGATTGAGAATGCCTTGTGTTGGGAAGAAAGTTATATTTATTTTTATGAGTTAAAATGTAAAATAGGATGACCACCGAGAATCTTGTATAGCCATTGATGTAGTAAAGACGTGTAAATAGACTAAGTACAAAAGTTAGATAAGAATACACAAGAAGTCGGATGAAGACGAGTAGTCGGATTAGGACAAAGAGTCGATTTAAGATAGAAAGCCGACGAAGACAGGCATAAGAAGACAGACAAGGTCAAAGACAACGAACGATACTACCAAGATCAAGACCAGGATACAAACAAGGTGGAAAGTCTAGAGGGGGTTGAATAGACTTTCCCACACTCAAAACTTTTACAACTTTTCGTGAGTGAGTGTGAGGTTAGAAGACTTTGAAGTCTTCTGCGGCAAGGTACTCGAGTGTGCTAAGTGAGATCAGCAGACTTCGGAAACTTCGAAATCTTCCGATGGTGCGGAAGCTAATCTCGTGTGTGTATTTGAAAAACCCTTTAAATGAAAACCTTCTTGAAAGATACTTAGCAAGATTAATGCAGGTTTTTAAAAGCGATGAATGAATGAGCAGTTATTATTATGTATGCGAGAAAGTGTAAAGGCACGAGAGATTTTTATAGTGGTTCGGATATAACGATCCTACGTCCACTCTCCCCGATCCCACAGGGTCTTACTATCCACCGAAACCGGTCTTGTCTCTTCTAATCTCCTTGAGGATTCGACCACGGGAAGTTTAACAAGTTCCTGCCCTTGAGTACAAACGATTCGATCTTTGAGTGTTAACTCTTAGATCTAAAAACAATCAACCTTTTCTCGTCTTGAGATAATGAAAGGTGATTTACACTTCCTTGACCAAAAATAAATCTCTTAGAAAATTCAACGTGTTCGATCAATTTACGGTATGAAGAGTTAAGCGTGTATTGCAATGAGTGAAGGCGTTGTTCTTGATGTTTCTCGCGCGTGTATATTTTAAAAATCCTTCACTCCAGCTTTTATGATTCTGAATTTGACTAGCCGTTAGGCTAATTTGTCAATCAGGTCTTCAAATAAATGGTAAGTGATCGTTGGAAGATTTGTTTGACTTTGGATAATTGATTTTACGATACCAATCAATTATGCCGTGATTGATCTTGATTGATAATCAAATCTTCACTTGGCCGACTTGAGTATCTTAGAGTTATCTTTCGACTTTTGTTATCACCGATGAATTTCTTGAAGTCAACTCTAGCAACTTTCAACCTTGCTCCAAAGACATCTAAAGCTTCTTTGTAGCATGGATTCCAACCTTGCTATCTTCACTTGAACCTTTCTTGATAATACTTCTTTTTGCATAACTCTTATCATCTCTTCTTGATCTTCATGACGCCCTTCTAAATGACTTCGAGCGAGATCTCTCTTAGATCTTCAAGTCTTCTTATCAACAGCCTTTAGTTCTCAACCAATCGATACGAGAAGGTTAAGCCTAGCAAGTTTATCCGTACTAAGACATAAACCCTATCTAGATCATCAGTGACTAACGAGTTCAGCTGGTCCTATTACACATAGGTTTTAAGAACATCATCAAAACATACAAATTCAAATCCTAACAAGTTCCCCCTTTTTGATGATGTTAAAACCTTCTTGAGAACTGCTCACAAACAAGGAAAAGCGAAAGAAAGACAAAGAGATCTTAAAAGATCTCAATCAAAACCAAATGACAACGAGAAGTTGTCTTGGCGCAAAACATTCACTTCTATTCATATATATATCGATCGGTACAAATTACGTAAGTGAAAAGCAAAAAGAACAAGAGATAACAAGGAAATGCATAAAAAAAAATAAATGCTTGACATCGGCAGACTTCTCGGCGGTCTAGCTTCCCAACCAAAGAACCTTCATGTCTTCCTCGGTCATACCTTCTAAATCCTGTTGGAACGTTTAGCCACTCATACACTCTATCATAGAGTTCTCTGTTATTTGTTCCAATAGGTGGGTTGACCTCGGCCAAGCAGATTTTGAGCGTCCTGCGAACACTCGGCTGGTCAAACTTCCCATCTGCTGTGATTTGGAGTAGGAATCTTTTCAAATTAAGCGCTTGAAGGTTCGGGTTGAATTCCACAAGCTCTCGAAATATCTCGCCCAAAGATTCTTGTGCTTTTCCTCCATCCAAGCAAAGAATGTTTCACTATTCGCTGTGGCCCCAACGCCAATACTTTTGCGAGACATAGTATGAGCAGATGAAATCCCTCTTTCTTGCTTTCCAGTCCTCAATTCTCTCTGGAGGACAGCAATCATCCACAAATCCATCGAATTGTGGGGAGGATAAAGTCTTCCTCACCTACTGCTCCAGAGCTTCTTTCCTTTCTTACTCTGCTTCTTCCTTGACACGGGTTTTGCTTTTACACGGCTTTCTTCGGTATAAAGCTGCTTTTCTGTTTACTCTCCAACACATCCACTTCTTTCCCTTGCTTCCCTAGTAGCTTGATCATCTTGTAACTATCCTTCTCTTCCATCCTTCTAGTTTCTAAGTCGGCAAGAAAAGCTTCCTCATGCAAAGCCTCCAACTCTTCTTCAGACTTTCCTTGAACTTTTTGAGACATCTTAACCAACCTTCTCCTTTTCGGTGGTTGGGAACTTTGACCTTCATCTTCATCCATTCCAGCGAGACTCTCGCAATGCCCTTTTCAACTCTGCTTTTTCTTTCCGTTCCAACGAGAAAACTTTCAATGACCTCCAGCCTATCTTTCAAATCCTTAAATTCTTTATCCTTAGCCTCATCTCTGTCAACCATCTCGAGTTCTCAACTGGCTTTCCCCCTTTTTAACATCATTCAAAAGAGGGGTCCAGCGACCTTCCATTTCCGTCATCTTGGCAAGAATATCCCGTCAGTAGGCGGTAAACTTTTCCGTGAACTTCTTGATTACGCATACTCATTGCTATTGGAGAAGCAATCTTCTCATCGATTTTGAGCATATCTTTGAGCAGCGCATGATGTCGGCCCGCAGATAGCTAGCCGTCTCCGTCAATCTAGCATTTGCCTCTTGGGACAGATCGCAATTTGCTTTCCCATGTCCAGCATAGATGATTGGATAGCCGCATTCTGATCAATTCCTTCTTTTAAGCTGTGCTTCCATGGCACCGAGTCTCGTTAATCGATCCTCCATTTTTGTCAAATCTGTCCTCAACCGCCTCTCTTTCGGAAACACCTTCCTGAGAGTAGCTTGGCTTTCTCACCTTCAGCCTTTACACTTTCAACGTGCTTTCTCACCTCATTTATGTTGTTCAACATCATGCCGAGAAAGAGTTTCGATGATAGTCTCCTGTTGCTCGAGAAAACATATCGGCGGTAGTTTGACGGATCAAGGAGGGGGCCGTCTGAATGGCGGCCTCGATGTAGGACTTGGACGACTCAATAGACTCGGCAAGAGGAGTGTATTTAGCAGCCAATACGGAAAACATTGAAGCATACTATTGTGTTAACTCAACAAACTTTGAGGAGTAAGAGTTATACGAGATCCTCATGAACAATAACGAGGCATAAAGTTGGGCAAGCGAGCAGATGTAAAATCAGGAAGAGGAGGAGGGATAGTAGAAACACCTTTCTTGATCTCTTCAGAACTGTAAAAGAAGAGGCTGAACTACCTTCAACAGGTTCTGGTTCATCCATCGGTCGAGCAACTAGGCATGCAATTTGATGATCTGTGGTTAGGTCAAAAGCTTTGGCAACTCCTGACCTTGTTACGTAGTTCGAATTCCCATAGAGAGAACTCATTATGGCCAATCTCATTTGCCGGAAGAATAAGATCATCTATTGCTCCCAGCCTTGCATTTCTCCATACTAGGATGTCTATCGGCAAGCTACGCTCCTCGACATATTACGTAATCTAGGAAACTTCTTTGTCCACCCAAGTAGAAACCTCGGTAATCAAACACTTCTCAAATGGACCACGAATTCTATCGGCAAGGTTAACCATCTGCATTGGGACATCTCCAACCACACCTCCACCGTGATCACCCTCGGCAACCTGGTGGTAGGCTCCGAAGCGGCACCCATGCCCGCAACATCATCGCCAATTTCCATCGGTGCGGCAAGCTTTGAAGAAGAAGGAATCTCGAAAGAGAAGGAAACGGAATTGGTACTGTTCCTCCTTACCTTAGGAGGCATCTGTGCTCCTCGATACGATTTGCTCACGAGAATCTTTCCGGGTTGCCACAATGAACCTCTTTGCCTTTCTCTGTGGTAATTGAGAAATCGGAATTTGATCTTGTTGCCCGGAAGACTTCCGAGTCTTCTCTCTGTACTAGCAGCCTTGGAACTTGCTGGTGCACGATCACTAATACTCTTGGAAGAATTTTCCAAATCTTTTACGAGTCTCATCCTTCCCACCAATAACCGTCACCGGGCAATTCCTCGATGGGTGACACATCCGCAGTTCCCCCTCAATCTCGGCTGGTCTTCTTCATCATCGAATCGGGAGGACCACCGAGCTCCTCATCCTTATTCAAAGCATAAACTTTGCCTTGGTATATGGTTTCGTCCACTTTGGGTCCCACGCCGTGTCGGGCATCACCCTTTCCAAAGCAACACCGTGATCTTGTTCGACATGGAAACGCATCTTGTTCCACAGCCCATACCTTAACTTCGGATGTCTGTCCACCTCGGTCAGAAAGAATCTGTTCTTTTCCTTGCAGAATCTCAAAGAATTTCTTGACCCAATCACACTCGACTCCATCCACAATCGCCTTTAAAGCACACAAACGCCTCGACTTACCGAGTCCATACTCGGCGTTCACCAAACATCACTTTCACCATGATGTCAAACAACAGTCTATACTTCCTTTTGAGATATGCTTTCTTCAAATCCGACACATGATGCCGACATGAAGTTTTCGCTAGAGAACGAAAGGCTTCGAGATGATTTTCTCGACATATAAGATTAGGTCAATACCTTGCGGTGATAACCCTAAATGTTGATGAACATCCTCTCGTCCGATGGTCGACTCCGCCAAACACCTGTCGTTTTGATCCTGTTCTTACCAAATTCACCACGAACTGTAAACTGTACCACATAAGCATCAAGAGTTCGTCGTTCGGTAAGAATGAGCCGAAGCGATCTTGATACAAACCCCGATCAGATAGGAGATTCAAAATCTCCATCGCTTGTATCCGTTGTTCTAAAATCTACGGATAATTCACTCCGTACTTTCTCTGATAGGACCGAGAGGATCCGCAGTCTTGTGTTTTCTGTGTTGTTTTGAAGAAGATTATTTTGGAGCCATTGATATTAACTCAAAGAAAATGAACAAAGATCGAGAAGAAGGAAAGAGATGAACAATAATATGAAGTAATGAGGAAGAGAGAGAAAAGAACATCAATTTATAAGAAAGAAGAAGGAAACCGCTAAATTTTAAAAATACAAAATAAGATTTGAGCGTTGATTGGCATATTGCACGATCGATCGAGCGGTTATGGATTAAAGCGGTTCGAATTCCGAAAAGTGCGTGTCCTCGGCTCTGGATTTGAAAAAGGTAATTTTCCAAAATTGAGAGATTTTCGGTCCATGAGAAATAGAATAGGAAATAATATTTTAAAGGAAAATTATCTCATACCCCATGGTTGAAAAGATTTGATTTGACAATTCACAGCGTTAATTTTCAAAGTCGAGGATAAGTAAGGAAATAAAATATTCCGAAAATTATTTTAGCTACGAGAAACAAGGAATATTTTATATCAAGAATATTTCTTAAGCGAATAAAGCAGTAAATCGAGAGAGAGAGAGAGAAAGAGGGAGAGAGTAAGAGTAACATATCTGTCGAGTTGATATTGTAATCAAGCGATATTGTAATCGATTGATATTGCGGCAAGGTTTTAGACCCTTCTCCAAAGAGGTTTGAAAGTTCGGCGGCAACCTTTATACTTTCTTGACAAGTTTTATACTCTTCTTGACAAGCTTTATACTCTTCTTCAAGCAAGCTGTTTTTCCTTGATCTAATAGACCTAGTTCCACCGATAGATCTCTAAACCGTGCTTCGCCAAAGGTTTTGTAAAGATGTCTGCTCTCTGTCGATCTGTATGAATCTTTTCCATTCGAATGTTTCTCTTTTCGACATGATCTCTAATGAAGTGATGACGTATATCCACATGCTTGCATCTTGTGTGAAATCTTGGATTACGAGTAATAGCAATGGCACTGTTGCTATCACAAAAGATAGGAATTTCTTTAGTGACAATGTGATAGTCTTGTAATTGTTGACTTATCCAAAGTAAGCTGTGAGCAACAACTTCCGGCGGCCATATACTCTGCTTCCGTGGTTGATGTAGCCACGAAGTTTGCTTCTTAGAGAACCACGATACCAGCTTACTTCTAAGAAATTGACAAGTACCTGTGGTTGATTTTCTATCAATTCTACAACCACCATAGTCTGAATCGAATATCCACCGAGTTCCAGATTGTCATCGGCAGGATACCAAAGACTCCAAGTTTGCGGTACCCTTGAGATATTTTAAGATCTTCTTTCTTTGCATCCAAATGACTTTTCTTTGGGTGGCTTGAAATCTTGCGCATACTCCAACTGCGAAAGAAATGTCAGTCTGCTTGCTGTTAGATACGGCAGAGATCCTATTAGTCCTCGGTACATAGTCCGATCAACACTTTCACCATCCTCATCTGGATCCATCTTGTAGTTTGTCACCATGGGAATTTTTGCATCCTTGCTTGTTATCATTCCAAATTTTTCTAGCATATTTTTGGTATACTTTGCTTGGTTTATGAATATTCCTTTTGAAGTTTGCTTGACTTGAAGTCCTAAGAAATAATTCATTTCTCCCATCATAGACATTTCAAATTTACTTTGCATCAATTTACTAAATTTTTCACAAAGCTTCTTGTTTGGTGATCCAAAGATTATGTCGTCCACATAAATGCATACTAAGAGAATATCACGATCTTCTTCAATTCGAACAAAGTTCGATCGATCTTCCCTTTACTAAATCCATGATCAAGTAGAAACTGTGATAATGTGTCATACCAAGCTCGAGGAGCTTATTTTAGTCCATATAAAGCTTTCTTGATCGGTATACTTGATTTCCTTTGTACAAAACACGGAGGTTGTTCAACGTATACTTCTTCCGCAAGAACTCCATTTAGAAACGCTGATTTTACGTCCATTTGATATACTCTGAATTTCATATATGCGTATGCAAGGAATAATCTTATAGCTTCTAATCTTGCTACGGAGCAAACGTCTCATCATAGTCAATTCCTTCCGACCGTGAGTAACCTTGCGCAACGAGCCTTGCTTTATTTACGATGACCTCATCTTTCTCATTTTTCTTGTTCTTGAAAACCCACTTCGTTTCAATCACTTTTTGATGTTTTGGTCTATCAACGAGTATCCAAACCTCTTGTCGTGTGAATTGATTTAGTTCATCTTGCATAGCTTCTATCCAGTTTGTGTCCACCGGTGCTTCTTCAATATTTTTGGTTCTTGAAGAGAGACATAGCAGCTAAATAAACCATCTAGATTTATCCTTCTTCTTGTTTTGACTCCATCTTGAGGATTACCTAAGATTAAATCACCGGGATGATCTGTCATCCAATTCCTTCTATTAGATGCGTCAACTCTTCTCAAGGCATTATTGGAACATCATCTTGCGTCATTCCCTTGATTTGATAGATTTATATCTGGAGTTCTCGGGTGAGTCATCGGCAGGTCTTGAGGTTACTTCAAACAGACTTTGTTTTGCTTGAGTCTTCTCTTGTCTCAAGAATACCTTTTCCTTTTTCTCGCCAACTTTGAGATTTGCTGATCATCTTCGAATCGGAATCTAGAATAGGTAAATGAACCTTGACGTAATTTGTCTTATCCTTGAGTTCAAGTTTCTCAAACCCTTCTCGCTGACTCTTCTCTTCCTTTGTCCTTAGACTCAACAAGAGATTCATTAAAAACCACATGAGGTGTTTCTTCCACAACAAGGGTTTTCCTATTAAAAACTTCGATAAGCCTTGCTTGTCTTTGGAATATCCTAAAAATATCCCATCAGCAACCTTGGCATCAAAAGTTTTTAACTTGGATTTGCCGTTGTCATGAATGAAACACCTGCAACCAAAAACACGAAAGAAAGAAACACGAGGAATTCTACCTTTCCATAACTCATACGGTGTCTTTCCATATTCTTTGGTCGAAGCTTCGATTCTCGAGTATAGCATGCCGTATTCACAGCCTCTGCCCAAAACCTCTCGAGGAACATTGTATTCTCGCTAGCATTGTTCTGGCAGCTTCCTTTAGTGTTCTGTTTCTCCTCTCAAAGAACACCATTTTTGCTGTGGAGTGCGGGCCTGCAGAGCGTTTCATGTTGAATTCCAGCCTTCTTTGCAATACGTCACTATGTGAGAGTTTAAGAATTCTGTTCCTTTGTCACTTCTAATCCTTACCACACTTTCTCCTTTCTCGTTTTGTAATCTCTTCGTAGTTCCGGTAACCTTGTGATGGTTTCATTCTTCTTGAACATAAATATCACCCATGTGAATCTTGAATAGTCATCTACCACCACCAAAGTGTATTTCCTACCACCGAAGCTCAATGGGGATACAGGGCCAAATAAATCCATGTGAAGTAACCGTAGTACCCTACCGGACGTTGGTACGAAACTTCCTTGAATGAGGCCTTAGTTTGCTTTCCTTTCGACACGAGTCACAACTGATCTTTTGAGAAAACTTCATTTGGCAAGCCTTCTACAAGAGACCTTCTCGCTATCTTGTTTAGTGTTTTGAAATTTATGTGACTCAATCTCTTGTGCCATAAGCAGCTTGTTTCAAGTACTTTTTGCTACAAGGCATGTATTGCTTGGACATTTACAAATTCCGCAACATAAACATTGCCCTTTCTCAAGCCGCTTAAAAATACCCGATCATTTAAGCCACTCAAAACAACACACAAGGAACTAGAAAACTTAACCGAGTATCCCTTATCACAGAATTGTGAGACTGAAAGCAAGTTATGCTTTAATCCTTCCACGTAGAAAACTTCCTCCACACGTACATCTCCAATGTATAGAGTCCCAACACCTTTGGTAATACCAAAGTTATTGTCTCCAAATACCACCCGTGGGCCATTTTGTGATTTTATTGAGCTCAAGAGTTGCTTGTTTCAGTCATATGCTTCGAGCACCCACTGCCGATGTACCAGACGGTATTCCCAGCAACCTCTCTTTCATGTCCCACGGCGTCCCGCACGTTTAGTTAAGTTTTAGGTACCCTTTAGGTTTGGGTCCTTGAGAGTTAGCACAGTCTTTAGGAATCCATAGGAATAGACTCTTCTTATTATATTCGAAGATCTTATCCTTCTTCCATACATATCAACATAGACAATCTCATCCTTTGGTGCCTTCTTGAATGTATGCCTATGGGTGTCGACCGTGTTCCTTCTAGAAGACTTCTAACCCTTTCCGAGGTCTTCTACGATGGAGTGATCGATCGTTGTGCAATGGTTCGAGGGTTTTGATGATAAGGGTACGTTCTACTTGAGCCATCAAAAGATTCATATCTCACAGCACGTATGACTTAGTAGATCGGTTAGCAAGCTTTGAAGTTTGCTTAGGTTGTGTAGTCTTCACCGAGACTGTCTCCTCGTAGATGATTTCGGCTGAAGTCTACTTTTCCGACCTTGCTTTGAGGTTTCTTAAATTGGGATTCCCCTTCTTTTGATACCTCATCGCTTGTTTAGGTTGTTGAGTATAACTACTCTTCTTCCCATTCGACCGATTTGTCGGGTCGGCAACCTTTTACCCTTATCAGTAGGTTTAGGTTTGGAACCCTCTCCTACCAAATCATTACCCTTAACATGTGTACTCTTCTTAAGTACACTTGTTTGAACTGTGAGGATTGGGCAATGGTAAAACCAATTCCTTCTTTACGTTAGGTGTTTGAGACGATTCAACTATTGTTTGAACCGCATGAGAAGCTTTGTTCAGTTGATCCAACCTCAAACTTAAACGTTCCTCACTTGATTTTATACGCTCATGCTGATGGAAAAGTTCATCGAATTTAGCTTGTAGAATCTTCAATCGATCGCTTTTCTCAAGATTCTCGCAAGCAACCTTTCTACCAAAGAAACTCCTGTTCAAGATACTTCATTTTAAGAGTATTTAACTCTTCTGAAGTTATCTGATTAGAATCTGTTAGTGTCTCGCATTTCTTGCTAATAGATTCTTGTGTAAATCGATCAATTTCTTCTTTCAAGCTCACATTCTCCTTTTCCACACGCTTGTAAGCATTTATAGCAGCTTTGAGATCTTCCATTAACTTATCAACAAAGTTATGGTCAAACTCTTCTGCAAGAGAAACACGGGAAGCGGACGAAGAACAAGAATCGAAAATACCTTATCTCCATTTGCCATAAGACACAGATCATTATCTCAAGAGAAGTCTGATGATGATGTTGAATCGCTTGAGAGAGTATCCTCCTCTTCACCACTAAAGCACGCTTGTCAAAGAAACTTTTGTTTCTCATTAATCTCTTTTCTTCTCTTTTTCTAGGAGTTAATTACTGACAGTCATAGCTGAAATGTCCAGATTTATGACACGTATAGCAAGCATCACTTCTAGAGGATCTTCTTGGACTAGAATCCCTTTTAGGAGAAAAGTCTCTCCTTCTTGGACTTTCTTCTCTTTTTCTTTCTGGAGTCTTGAACCTCCTATCCTCCTTGGAATCTTCGATCTCTTATCTCAAGATTTGTTTCCTGACTCAAAACCAGCTTTCTTTGAATTCTTCCAATGTCTTCTATATTTCCCAAATTTCGATTCATTTTATCAAACTTTCTCGTCAAAGAAGGCCATTTGTTCTTTCAAGCTTAAATCCTCTCCAATAGGTTCTTTTGATGACCGATTCAAGTGACCTTGAAAGCAACTTCCTTTCCAAGAGAGTTTGAATTTCCTTCATCCTCGTCTTCTTCTTGTTTCAAATCATATTCATGAGCTTTCAAATGTGAAAATAACTCATGATGACTTATCTGCTTCGAGTTCTTTTGTATCTTTGATCACCGTAATCTTGACTCTCCATTTACTAGTTAGAGATCTCAATATTTTGTTGTTGATCTCCTTCTCAAGATAAGACTTTCCTAATGAACTTGCTTTATTGATGATATTTGTCGATCTTAGATCCAACTGATCTATTGTCTCATCGTGTTTCATCTTAAATGTGTCAAACGAATGTAGAATAGACTGCAACTTATTTTCTTTAATTTGCTCCGAACCTTCACACATGAGTGCTAGGGTTTCCCACATCTCTTTTGCGGTCTTACATGTCTTGACTTTCTCTGTAAGCTCTCTCGGTTAGAGTCTCTATGATCTCGGTTCGTGCAACTTGATCATGATTAAATAGTTTCCTTTCATCATTTGACATTTCACTCCTTTTCTTTTCAATCTTCTCGCCGAGTAGATGCTTATGCTCCACCGCTCCCAGAACTTACCGGTTCAAAGTAAAACTTTATCGGTCCATCTTCTAGTGTCTCGAGCATCCTATCATGAATTGCACCAAGATGATTTTCCATGCGGAATTTCCAGTAGTCATAGTCTTCAATAGAGAACTCTGGTAGCTTTCTTTTACCGCTCTTAAGGGAACTCATTATTAGTAATAAAAACGATTATGCAATGAATGCAATGAGTTTTATGAAAACAGTTTTCAAAAGATCTGCATTCAGTGACCACAACAGTCTTTCCTCAAAGACTATTGGTAACCAAAGCCGGTGGTCGGTTGAACCACCGCTTCTGATACCACTTGTCGGTCCCGGACGAGATGTGCAAGGAGGTGGAAAGTCTAGAAGGGGGTTGAATAGACTTTCCCACACTCAAAACTTTTACAACTTTTCGTGAGCTGAGTGTGAGGTTAGAAGACTTTGAAGTCTTCTCGCAGCAAGGTACTCGAGTGTGCTAAGTGAGATCAGCAGACTTCGGAAACTTCGAAGTCTTCGATGGTGCGGAAGCTAATCTCGTGTGTGTATTTGAAAAACCCTTTAAATGAAAACCTTCTTGAAAGATACTTAGCAAGATTAACGCAGGTTTTTAAAAACGATGAATGAATGAGCAGTTATTATTATGTATGCGAGAAAGTCAAAAGGCACAGAGATTTTTATAGTGGTTCGGATATAACGATCCTACGTCCACTCTCCCCGATCCCACAGGGGTCTTACTATCCACCGAAACTGGTCTTGTCTCCTCTAATCTCCTTGAGGATTCGACCACGGGAAGTTTAACAAGTTCCTGCCCTTGGTACAAACGATTCGATCTTTGAGTGTTAACTCTTAGATCTAAAAACAATCAACCTTTTCTCGTCTTGAGATAATGAAAGGTGATTTACACTTCCTTGACCAAAAATAAATCTCTTAGAAAATTCAACGTGTTCGATCAATTTCTGGTATGAAGAGTTAATCGTGTATTGCAATGAGTGAAGGTGTTGTTCTTGATGTTTCTCGCGCGTGTATATTTTAAAAATCCTTCACTCAGCTTTTATGATTCTGAATTTGACTAGCCGTTAGGCTAATTTGTCAATCAGTCTTCAAATAAATGGTAAGTGATCGTTGGAAGATTTGTTTGACTTTGGATAATTGATTTTCTCGATACCAATCAATTATGCCGTGATTGATCTTGATTGATAATCAAATCTTCACTTGACCGACTTCGAGTATCTTAGAGTTATCTTTCGACTTTTGTTATCCCCGATGAATTTCTTGAAGTCAACTCTAGCAACTTTCAACCTTGCTCCAAAGACATCTAAAGCTTGCTTTGTAGCATGGATTCCAACCTTGCTATCTTCACTTGAACCTTTCTTGATAATACTTCTTTTGCGTAACTCTTATCATCTCTTCTTGATCTTCATGACGCCCTTCTAAATGACTTCGAACGAGATCTCTCTTAGATCTTCAAGTCTTCTTATTAGCAGCCTTTAGTTCTCAACCAATCTGATACAGAAGGTTAAGCCTAGCAAGTTTATCTCGTACTAAGACATAAACCCTATCTAGATCATCACCGACTAACGAGTTCAGCCGGTCCTATTACACATAGGTTTTAAGAACATCATCAAAACATACAAATTCAAATCCTAACAATAACTAACTAGAGAAGAATCAGCAAGGAAGTTACAATCGCCAACAACAAGATCTCTATAAATAGATCCGTAAAGTAGAGTAGATTAACTTTTGCTACCTCACGAATTCACAAGTATTCTCTAAGCACGATTAACATTCACAAATATTGTAATCATATTCACGAACGTTCTTTACGTTCACGCTTCATAAGCGTTTATAGAACACTATACACATTGTTAGGAAAAAGAAAAGTGTATTTAGTTTTGATGAGTTAATAATGTAAAATAGGATGACCAAATGAACATTTTGTATAGACAGTGAAGTATTTCTTTATAAATAAAACTAAGTATAGAATATCGAGACGAGGTCAAGATGTCGACAAGGACGATTTCCAGATAATGAGAGAATATCAAATGAGGTCGAGATATCGACAAGGACAACACGTAAGATAGTTGAAATACAATACTAAACACCTAGACAGAAAGAAGATGAGGACAAGGTGAAGTAAACATCACAATGAGGTGTTAGAGAAATATTATACAAAGATTCAAGAAGCAGTTTCAACAACTCAAGAGGAAGTTACGTAATTCGCTTATATTGTTATAACCGATCAAAACCGAATTCAAGGAAGTTACAACTACCAGAGAAGATCTCTATAAATAGGGATAGAAATTATTTTAGAATTAACTTTTGATACTTTGCACTCGTCATTATACTTTGTACTCACAAGCAAATGTAAATCATACACATTCACAAATATTTTATACGTTTTCATTCTTAGTGTTTATAGAACACTTTTTCATTAGATCTTCAAGCCATAGATATTCGTAAATTAGGAAGAATTCATTGTAAGGCTGAAGATTCATCATTGTAAGTAAGTCGGCAAGAAGAAGAAAGTAAGTAAGTGAAGGCCCTTCTTCAAGTTTGAAGAAGGAGAGTGGATGTAGGATCGTTTGATCCGAACCACTATAAATCCTGTGTTGTTTCTTCTTATTGTCTTTACTTGTTTTCATTGATTATTTCTTGATCACAAACTTTAATATCGATAAAGCTTTAGATCCTATCTAAATTGAGTTTAATCAATCAAGTTTCCCATTGTTAAAAGCTGATTTTGGAGTTGATAGATTATCTAAGCTCAAAAAGTTTTTGATAATCTATTCATCCCCCTTCTAGATTATCACTAGAGGGCATCCTGTTTTTGTGATTAACTATTCTAAAGGGACCCAACAAGTGGTATCGGAAGCGGTGTTAAGTCACATTGCGATAAAAGATTTGTGGTCTTGAAATTTCTGAGTTCTTGTTGAAATCGATTTCTTATTATTGATTCACTAACATTCCTGATAAGTTGTCTTTTAGCATCTTGAATTACAATGTCTTGTTAAAAGTAAGAAAACCGGGAGTTTGCCAGGAGTTCTCTATTGAAGAATATGATTATTGGAAGTTCGAATGGAGAATCATTTGAAGGCCATTCATGACCGCATGGAAGAGGTTCTTGAGGAAGGTCCAATAAAATTCTATCATGGAGTTGTTAGCACTGGAGCTGAATCTTCTCGTTACAAGAAGTCAACAAGAAAAGAAAAGTCTTGAATTGACAAACGATGAAAGGAAGATTCACAATTTGGATCAAGTTGCAAGAAGCTGAAATCATCGAAACTTTAAGCAAGGATTGGATAGAAAAGGTTAAAAGATGTAAAACTGCTAAGGATATGTGGGAGACTCTTGCAAGTGTTTGTGAAGGGTCGAAACGAGGTTAAAGAAAATAAAGCTGCAGATCCGTCTTACATGCATTTGATACGTTCAAAATGAAGGATGGAGAAGCGTGGATCAATTGGACGTGAGATTGACTAATCGGTGAACAAAGTCTGCTGATTTGGGTAAGACCTACACCGAGAAAGAAATTAACAACAAGGTACTCGGATCATTGAGCAAAAGATGGAGGGAAAAAGCAAATATTCTCAAAGCAACACAGAATCATCATCTATATCACATCACACTCTATTTTCTCATCTGAATGCACTCGAATATGATATACACATTGAAGATGAAGAAGATGAGGCAGAGTCGTCTACATCTGGAAAAGCTGTGGCATTTCTTCATCAAGAAGATTCTAACAAGATTTCCAAGGCATCAGTTTATCGGTTAAGGAGGAAATGGCACTATTAATCGAGACGATATGAGAGACTCAAGATGAAGTATAAAAGAAACAAGAGAGACAGGTTTAATCGTCAAAATTATAAATCAGACAAGGAAGAGAAGTATTCGAGATAATGACAAAAGAATCCGGTGAAAAGATATAAATCACCAATCGAGATGAGGTGAGAATAGTCCAAAATCGAGATAGAGGAGATATCTGTTATACCTGCAATAAACCCGACCACTTTAGCTATGATTGTCCTCAACTCACTCCTAGAGAGAGAGAAGAAAAGAGGAAGAAAAGGGATAGGAGGTATGCGAGATCAACGAGCTCTTTTAGCGTAAAAGGAGGAAAAACATGAGACATCATCATCCTCATCCTCATCTAGTTTCGGGTCAGACAATGACATTTGTCTAATGGCTAAGGAGGTAAACTATTACTCATCCTCGACAATGATAATGATAACTTGTCCAATCGATCCATGTCTTATTAACAAGCTTCTAAAAGATCGAAGACAGCTTTATCTCGCTTATAAACAGATAGAGACTGAAAATTTAAGTTTAAAGGATCAAATTCTTAATCTAACAAAGGAACATCAGACAGAGACAAGAAAGAATCTGGATTGTACATTCAAGGGGAATGTCAAGCTAAGACTACCGCTAGTTCCTCGTCTGAGAAAACCAATAAGTTGGAAAAAGAATTGAGTACTTTAAAAATTAAATTTTCAGATATCAATATGGAGAATGAGAATTTTAGAAAGACTAACAGAGAATTGAATCTCAAGTTAGGACATCTTAATAATTCACAGTCTACAATTGATAACATCTTCAGTACTTCTCGGAAGCCTAGTGATAAAAGCTGGATTGGGTTTTGATAGGAACAAGAAAAATGATCCTATCAAATCAAGAGTTTTTGTCAAAGAGTCCAAAGAAATCTAAGGAAAAATCACCTCATCTGATATTTCTAAAGAGAAAACACAGACGTGGAGAAATGTTTCCAAAAGAAATCTAAAGACTAGATCAAAGTCATTTCCAAAGTATAATAATTTTGATGGAAGAAGCAAGTCATATCCATTCTGTCCACAATATAAGACAATCACTAGAGATCGGTTAAATAAAATTGATCTAGATAGTCTAATATTAGTAGACAGATATGGTTGTAAAATTCAATCATTGGTTACTCAAAACTTGGATGTGTTTATCTGGATACCTAAGTATCAACTTAACAAGAAAGGACCCAATACACAAAGGGTACCTAAGAATTAATTTGTGATTGCGGGAAATAAGGAAATAGTTAAACGAGAAGATGTTCTTGAAGTCATCTGGTATATAGACAGTGGATGTTCTAAGCATATGACTTATGAGAAAAGACTTCTTTCTAACTATCAGACAATAGATGGACCTCGGGTAATGTTCGGAGACAACAATTTTGGTCTAACCAAAGGAGTTGGAACTCTAATGATTGGAGATGTTCAGTTAATGAAGTGTATTTTGTGGAAGGATTGAAACATAATCTATTATCTGTCTCACGTTTTGTGACAAAGGATATTGTGTAAAATTCACTCATGATGCATGTTATATTTTGGATGGTTTGAACGAAAATATTTTACTTGCTGGAGTCGACAAGGTAACATCTATGTTGCAAATTTCAAGAGTTGCCCTAAGGATACTTGTCTTATTGCTAAGAGTTCGAAGATTTAAGTTGGCTATGGCATAAACGTCTTAGTCATTTAAATTTCAAAACTCTTAACAAAATAGCAAGGAAATCTTTAGTCAAAGGACTTCCAGATAAAATATTTTCGAAAAATCATATTTGTGATGCTTGTCAAAAAGGAAAACAGACCAAAACTTCTTTCAAAACAATAAATGGTCCTCGCTTACGAAAGGATTTTGGAACTTTTGCACATGGATCTTTTGGTCCAGTTACACCTCCGAGTTTTAGTGGAAGAAAGTATACTTTAGTGATTGTAGATGATTTTTCTAGATTCACTTGGGTTATTTTCTTGTACAAAAAGAATGAGACTGTAACAAAAATTCCAGATTTCCTCAAAAGAATTCAAAATGAAAAAGGATTAAATATTGTCAAGATTAGAAGTGATAAAGGTACTGAATTTCTAAACTCGTTTGTTACTAACTATTGTCTTGAGAATGGTATAGCACATGAAACATCATCTGCAAGAACACCCCAGCAAAATGGAGTTGTAGAAAGGAGAAACAGAACCTTGAAGGAAGCTGCAAGGACAATGTTATCCGAGTATGACACTCTACACAGGTTTTGGGCGAAGCTATTAATACGCATGTTTTGTTCGAGAATAGGTGTTTAATTGTAAGAGATAAATGCAAAACTCCTTATGAAATATGGAAGAGTAGAATACCAAAAATTTCATATTTCCATATATTTGGTTGTAAGTGTTTCATCCATAATAATGGAAAATCTAAATTAAAAACTTTTGATGCTAAGATTGCGAAGGGATATTCTTAGGATACTCATCTGTATCCAAAGCATATAAAGTTTTTAATAAGATTACATTATGTGTGGAAGAAATACCACATGTTGTTTTTGACGAAATTTCTAAGTCCGAAAGCACGAGATGATGTCACCAAGATAGTGAAGATCTCAACAGATTAAATATCAAGAAATCAGTCAAGTTCTACTTACAGTCGAATCGGATGAGGAGGACACATCGGACATGAATAAAGATAAGGAAGCCGAGAGTCCTTCCATATCATCCGATCGCACGACTACACTACCAGATGGACTAGAAGATATTCCTGAAGGTAATACGTAACCAATTGATGAAAATGTCTCGAGATAAGACTTCATACTCATAAAAGATAAAGGTAAACGAGTATTGACTTATCATCCAAATTGAGATAATCGGAAGTTTAGATTCTGGAGTCCAGACAAGGACACGAGATAAACCAAGACTGCCTCTGTTTAGTTGTTATGTATCATTGCTCGAACCTAAAACTATTACTCAAGCTATAACGGACTCCAATTGGATAAATGCAATGCAAGAAGAATTAAATCAATTTCAAAGACAAGATGTATGGGAGCTTGTTGAAAGACCTCATCATCAAAAAGTTATTGGAACAAAATGGGTTTTTAAGAACAAAAGAGATGAGAACAACATTGTGGTAAGAAATAAGGCTATATTGGTCGCACAAGGATATTCACAATCGTAGGGAATTGATTATGATGAAACCTTTGCACCAGTTGCTTGTCTTGAAGCCATAAGATTGTTCTTAGCTTATCTTGCTTATAAAAGATTTACTTGTGTTCCAAATGGATGTGAAATCTGCTTTTCTAAATGGAGTCATTGTTGAGGAAGTCTATGTAGAGCAACCCCTTGGCTTTGTCAACGGAGAAAAGGTTTATAAACTAAGGAAAGCTCTATATGGACTTAAACAAGCACCTAGAGCTTGGTATGATACCTTATCTGAATATTTAATTCAGAATGGTTTTGTAAAAGGTAAGATAGATAGAACTTTATTTAGAAAAGAATCGATAATGATCTCTTATTAGTACAAATCTATGTTGATGATATTATTTTTGGATCAACTAATCTAATCTTGTGTGAAGAATTTAGTCATCTTATGAAGAACAGATTTGAAATGTCCATGATGGGAGAGATGACATACTTTCTTGGACTTCAAATTAAGGCAGACAAAGAAAGGAATTTTCATAAGTCAAGCAAAATACACCAAAGATCTTATTGAAAAATTTGGAATAGGTACCACCGAGAAACCAAAATACCTATGATGACAAATTTTTCAATGGATCCAGATGAGAAAGGGGAAGACACCGATCGACACAGTATAGAGGTTTAATTGGCTCTCTTTTATACTTAATCGCTAGTAGACTCGACATTTCTTTTGCGGTAGGTGTATGTGCACGTTTTCAAGCTAAACCTAAAAAAGTCATCTTGAAGTCAGCAAAGAAGATACTAAAGTATTTGAAAAGTACAATTTATGTAGGGCTGTGGTATCCAGTGACGATAACTTTGAGTTGTCGGGATACTCGATTCAGATTTTGGTGGGTGTAAGATAGATAGGAAATCTACATCCGAACTTGCCAATTTACGGGAAGTAAGCTGATTTCATGGTTGTCTAAGAAACAAACCTCTGTAGCTACTTCTACTACCAAGTGAGTACATGGCAGTGGGAGTTGTTGTTCACAACTAATCTGGATCGATCAGCGGCTAAGGGACTATAACATTATCACCAAGGATGTACCAATCTTTTGTGATAGTAATAGTGCCATAGCTATTACCGTAACCAGTCTTACATACCAGTGCAAACATGTTGATATTCGTCATCACTTCATTCGAGATCATGTAGAAAAAGGTAATATCGAGACTAGAGAAGATTCTTTGTGATTTTCAAAGAGCGAGACATATTGACAAAGCCTCTTGCAGAGACAAGGTTTAAAGAACTTTCTAGAATTAGGATTATTAGATGCTTCTTTAGTCAATCTTTGATCAAAATTCTTGAATTTACCTTGTCTTTCTCATTTGGTTTATTATAATGATTAGAAAGAATTATCGGACAAGATATGAGTCAAAGGACAATCAGGTAGTTGATATCATTGATCTCCTTTCGTTGGAATCAAGAATCAAGGATTAGTCATATTGACAATATCCGACTTGATAAGTACTTATGCGACATAAGTAAATCAAATAAGGATGTAATAGTCAACTTACTTCTACGAGAATCGGATGACTATTGAACCTTATCGACTTACTCTTGTTACTAACAATTTACCTAAGTGTCTGTGATTTCAGCAAAAACAAAGTTTACATGTCTCTAAATGCAAGACAAGGTCAATTTATCCAAGTGTTTCAAGTAGCATGACGGTGATGCTATCGATCCACAAGGAGAAAAATCGGGAAGTTTTCTTAAATACTTTTAATTATGAATATTGGGTTCATATAATTAATATATGAATTTAATATCATAATTCACTCTATCATTCATTAAATTACTGAAGTTACTCGGTGAAATAAAATAGTTTGATTTACAAAATAAAAGGATAAGGGTTCAAATTTGTTTTCTAAAAACAATAATATTTTATTTTATCTCTCCAATTAATCTGAAAAGTATTTTCCCAAATAAGTAACTATGTCGGGAGAGAAGTTACTACGGACCCGAATTTTTATCAAATTCATTTTTGAAATACTGTGAGTATACTCACGCGCCGAGAAATGGAGGCGGTTTACGAAATATGAACCGTCTCAATCTCACGCGCGACATATTAAATATTATTCTATGCACTTTTCAAAATAAATGTCATAATTGCATTAATGGCGATTCAAAAGCCTATATTTACACTTTTGCGAGGCAATTATTATTCTAATAATTGTTTATTATTATATTTTCCATATAAATAGACATTCGTGTGCATTATTTTCATTTACGCACACATAAAATCCTTCATATTCTCAAAACTTCTCTTTTCCCTCCTAAAAACCTTCAACATTCATCAATGGCGGAATCCGAGAAAGAATATAAAGTTCGAATATGATTTATCTTCCATCGAGAGATAAAACAAAATCTGAAATGTATGTTGATTGGAATACTACCACCGATCTTTGAAACAAGAGAGATTCTAAACCTCTGGAATCAAGGGGTTTAAAACGATCTTGTGCGATGAAACCAACGAAGAACTTGACGGTGGATGATCTACGTGCTGAATTTCGACTAGAGCAAAAGCAACAGAAGCTAGATTAGAATCTAGAGTAAGAACTATGGGGAGGAAACGAAGAATAGTTTTATCTATTTCGAGATTGGTGCGATTTTCGGTTTGAGCACCATGGCGACAATCCATTCACTTATAAATCATCGGAATATTTGGAGAGTTTCCGATTGATGGCCAGGAGAACTTACCAAAATACAACGGCAAATCAAGAGGCCAATGTTGAAGAGGAAATACTGATTACTTATGCTGATTTTGACTAAGTGCATTACGGGTGAGCAATGAGCCATGATGGGCTAACAAAGCCAAGGATATCTTTGTCTCGAGAGCTATCCTAGATGGGGCTGAAATTAAGCTGGGCCGAGACTAGTTTATTCAAGGATAATGGAAGAAAGAAAGAAATTCACCAAGACTCCAATCACGAGACGCATTTAGCCGATGAGATGGTCTTTGACCAAGATTGCAAGTATGATGGCAAGGATTACCATCATACTTGAACACAAGGTGGGTACGAGACAACCTTGGTGGAGTGTTGGAGTTAAAAAAGTACACCAGCGAAGAGAGTATTAATAAAAGATGAGAAGCTTTATGGACCAAGCGACTCGAAGGAGATGGAGACGCTCAGGCCCACCTCCAGCTCCTAAGAAAAAGGCTTCAAAAGCCAAGAAGACGGAGTAAAGACTGTTTTGGTGGATGAATCCTCGTCTGCTGAGACGGAGGAAGACGAAGACGAAGAGGAGAGGACAGCTTCCCAAGGGAAGTGTCCCAGTGAGGAGGTTGGTGTATCGAGGCAGAGACGGAGGCAGTAGAAGTCTCGTCTGAAGATAAATCGAAAAATGAGAAGAAATTAAATCACCTTCATCATCTTCATCCTCATCGAGGATGGCGTACCTAAATCCATATCTTCCCAATGCAGCGATGAAGAGGCGAGACAAGGCCGCCGCCTGCGAGCCTCTAAAACGGTCTACTCCCATAAGTCCAAAACAAACACAACCCTCATTCGACCCATTCTCTTTCCTACCCTCAACCTCATCCGAAGTTGATCTTTACCTAAACATACCCAACCCATCCTGGGGAGATGGGACCTACTAAGACCTCTCTTGAATTCTTGGGAATAAATTTCTTCTAAGACAAGAATCCACTCTCAGGGCGAGCTTTGAGCTTTTAAAGGAGCTTATCGATGTCTATCTCGCTAAGAAAACTCAGGCTAGGATCCTTTGAAGAGACAAACTATTCGATAGGCGAGGCGAGATGCAACAATCTTGCCATCCGGGGAAAAGGAGGTTCTCAAGAAGGCGAAATCAAGTCGTTCCAAGATATACTTACCGAGAGTACATTTGTTGATTACATTTTACAAAGAGTATATCTTGGAGATGAAACTCCAGAGGAGGTGGAGAAAGCAAATGAGAAGGGAAAGAAGCAGAAGAAAGATGAAGTTGTTATTCGGGAGGAAAGGGTGGAGGAAGTAGTTGGTGGAGGCTGTCGATGAGCCAGTGGGATGGATACAGTGAGGAGGCACAAACAGAGCGAGATTGAGGAGAGGCAAATCGTAGCGAAATTGAAGAAATAGATCTGACTCCATCCGATGAACAGATCTTGCCCTCCACATCTGCGTCTGTATCCGAAGTGGAAGCCACTGAAAGCTGAAGTTCAAAATCTTAAGACTCGCTTGTCTGAATGCTTTCCAATGGTTTCTAATGTCATCACATCTTCAATCAAGGAGAATGTAGAAGGCTGCAGTTCTAGAAAAAACCAAGATTGATCTATACTTCTCGGAATGAGACATGAGAGCAGAGATGACGGAGGTGAATAAGAAAGTTGCCTCGAGAGATGAACTCTCAAGATGAGTGGGTTAAACAATATGTTTGCTCTGCTTATACTTTGAAATAAGAGACTCTGTTGAGGATCAAGTGAAAGAAGCACTTGGAAAGCAAAAGAAGCCTCATTTCATCAAGTCTTTGAAGATGCAACTAGCTTTGGAAAAAGATAGACAGACAACTATCTTAAAGCAGTTCATAGGCGATGAATTCGCACAGCCGAGGTCGGTCAAAAGAAGAGATATGACTAGCTTGATCAAAAGACAGGACTCGTTAGAGAAGAACTCATGGGATACATAGATCAAGTAGCCACTATCTGCAATACCCGATTTCTTGATGTAAAAAAGGGGGAAGATAGTGAGCTCAAGAAAAGAGTTGAGTTGCAAGATGATCAACTAATGGCGCTAAATGAGGATAGATGAGCTTTACGAAGAGCCGTTGAAAGGCGAGGAGGAGAAGAAGAAAGCGGCTGAGGAAAAATCTCGAGAGGGCGTTGAGAAGGTTGAAAAGGAGAACCACAACCGAATCCACCGAGTCTCGAGCTCGAACCCGAACTTCCTTCCATGGCTGATCCTGCTCTCACTTACGACTATCAAATCTCTCTCATCCTCTTCTAAGTCTGTGTGAAAGCTAAGGTCTCAAGCCAAGTTCAAAAGACCCAGTCACAGAAACGAAGAAGAGGCAAGAGTGCTTAAGAGGAGAAGGGAGGAAAAAGAAAAGTATAAGAGAAGAGAAGCTAAGAGGAGAAGGGAGCAAGAAAAGGCACTGGGAAGGCGTACGATAGGAAGACGAGGAAGTGGGTGCGAAATTAAAGAATACAGAGGGAGAAGAAGTCTTTCGCCCATTCCATAGAAACAAGCCGTGCCCAAGGAAATTCTTCCCATGGATCAACAAGCTAAATGGAGAGCGTATGAAGGGGAATGGATCTTCTGTTTCACGTCTGCAAGAAGATCTCTTGGGACACGAGGCGAGAACATTGCTTTTCATGAATGGCTGGAGGCGAAAGATCCAAACTTCTATCAGTATTTAATCGACCTTGGAGACGCAGAATTTAATGTGGACATAGTCGCACCACCTTATGCAACCATGTCTGCTCCACTAAAGCAAGATGGCCAGCTAGACAGAGAAAAGGTGAAGCAGATCTTGATCCAGCCGAGACCGTGGCCTGATCTAGGCGAAGGTGGGGAGACACCGAGCTTGAAGAATCGTGTCTTCGACTTGATGACTATTCGAGAAGAAGATAGGTGGTATGATTAAGTCTTATTTTTACTCCTCTGATTATTTCTTTGTGAAAGATGAAGTTATAAGAATGTGAAAATCCTGTGAATAGGTGAAATATATCTTTTGAACTACTCTCACGAAATTTGAAGTGTTTAACTAACTTGTTACTCATTAACTAACTCTTGTCTTAAGTAACTGTTGTATAAACTTAACTCTAAATCTTAAAACTTGAAATATGTCTATGTTTTCTTCAAAGTACTTGACCTTGATTATGAAGCAACTACATTGCTCGATTATCGTATATTGAACTATTGCTCGATTATCCGACTATGTGGCTTATTTGTATATTTTGTTTCACTCTCAATTTTTTACTAACAGTTTTTCTTTTCTTGAGCTGAGTTTTAACATCATCAAAAAGGGGAAAATTGTTAGGAAAAAGAAAAGTGTATTTAATTTTGACGAGTTAATAATGTAAAATAGGATGACCAATTTGAACATTTTGTATAGACAGTGAAGTATTTCTTTATAAATAAAACTAAGTATAGAATATCGAGATGAGGTCAAGATGTCGAGACAAGGACGATTTCCGGATAATGAGAGAATATCGATGAGGTCGAGATATCGAGACAAGGACAACACAGAAGATAGTTGAAATACAATACTAAACACCTAGACGGGGAAAGAAGATGAGGACAAGGTGAAGTAAACATCGAGACAATGAGGTGTTAGAGAAATATTATACAAAGATTCAAGAAGCGGTTTCAACAACTCAAGAGGAAGTTCTGAGAATTCGGTTATATTGTTATAAGCGATCAAAACCGAATTCAAGGAAGTTACAACTACCAGAGAAGATCTCTATAAATAGGGATAGAAATTATTTTAGAATTAACTTTTGATACTTTGCACTCGTCATTATACTTTGTACTCACAAGCAATGAAATCATACACATTCACAAATGTTTTATACGTTTTCGATTCTTAGTGTTTATAGAACACTTTTTCATTAGATCTTCAAGCCATAGATATTCAGTAAATTAGGAAGAATTCATTGTAAGGCTGAAGATTCATCATTGTAAGTAAGTCAACAAGAAGAAGAAAGTAAGTAAGTGAAGGCCCTTCTTCAAGTTTGAAGAAGGAGAGTGGATGTAGGATCGTTTGATCCGAACCACTATAAATCCTGTGTTGTTTCTTCTTATTGTCTTTACTTGTTTTCATTGATTATTTCTTGATCACAAACTTTAATATCTGATAAAGCTTTAGATCCTATCTAAATTGAGTTTAATCAACAAGCTGTTTCATTGTTAAAGCTGATTTTGGAGTTGATAGATTATCTAAGCTCAAAAGTTTTTGATAATCTATTCATCCCCCTTCTAGATTATCACTAGAGGGCATCCTATTTTTGTGATTAACTCATTCTAAAGGGACCCAACACACATATATCCTCAAGCTATTAGATTCCAGAAATTGAGAAGAAAACATTGTAAAGTCAAGATCTGCATTGTAAGTAAGAAAGAAAGGTAGAAAGAAAGTAAGTAAGTCAAGGCCCTTCTTCAAGTTGAAGGAGGAGAGTGGACGTAGGATCCTTCGATCCGAACCACTATAAATTCGGTGTTATTTCTTTCAAGTTCTTTTTATTCTTCTGTTACTTACATTTCGATCACATACAAGTTTCGGAACGCTTAAGATCCTGATTGATTGAGTATAAAAATTATTTATGCTTTGTAAAACTTTGATTTAGAAGTTGATAGATAATCTAAACTCGAAAAGTTTCGATAATCTATTCATCCCCCTTCTAGATTATCGCTAGAGGGACATTTAATCTCCTAATTCAAACTCAATCAAAGGGACCAACAAGTGGTATCGGAGCGGTGTTAAGCTGTTTCGATATATTTGTGGTCTTAAAGTTTCGAAATTGTGTTTTAAATCATTTTCTCTATTTTCGATTAACTAACCTTGCTAACAAGACTTTGTTGAGTTTCTTGTTTCATAATGTCAACTGTTAAGAGTAAGAAAACCAGGAGCCTACCCGAGTTCTCTATTGAAGAGTACGATTATTGGAAATTTAGAATGGAAAATCATCTGAAAGCAATCCATGATCGTATGGAGGAAGTTACGGAGGAAGGTCCAATAAAATTCTATCATGGAGGTACAAGTGATGGAACAGAACTACGAAACAAGGGTTAGGCAAGAAAAGAAAAGTCTTGAGTTGACAAATGACGAAAGGAAAATTCACAATCTAGACCAAGTGGCAAGAAGCGAGATTATCGAGACGCTCGGTAAAGATTGGATCGAAAAAGTGAAAAGATGCAAAGCAATGAAGGAAATGTGGGAAACACTAGTTAATGTATGTGAAGGATCGACCAAGTAAAGGAGAATAAGTTACAATCAGTATTGCATGCATTTGATACGTTCAAGATGAAAGAAGGTGAAAGCTGTTGACCAACTCGATGTCAGTTGACAAATCTTCTCAACAAAGCTGCAGAATTGGGAAAGACTTATACGAGAAAAAAGAAATCAATAACAAGATACTCAGATCTTTGAGTAAAAGATGGAGAGAAAAGGCCAACATTCTCAAAGTAACTCAGAATTTGTCCTCAATCTCACATCATACCTTGTTTTCACATCTCAAAGCAACTGGAATATGATATTCAAATTGAAGATGAAGAAGATGAAGCCGAGTCATCAACTTACGGAAAGACAGTTGCATTTCTTCATCAAGAGAAATCTGAGAAAATTTCTAAGGCATCGAGATCTATCAATCAAAGAAGAAATGACACTTTTAATGAAAGCGGTATGAGAGGCTAAAGATGAAGTACAAAAGGAACAAAAGAGATAGATCAAGTCGGAGGAATTACAAATCGACAGAGAAGAGAAGAATATAGATAATGACAAAAAGAAGAATCAACCTAGAAGGTACAAGTCACCGGTCGAGAAGAGGAGATAATAGTCCAAAAGCAGATAGAGGAGATATACATTACACTTGCAACAAACACTGGTCATTACAGCTATAACTCGTCCTCAACTTACTCCAAGAGAGAGAGAAGAAAAGAGGAAGAAACTAGATAGAATATACGCAGTACTGAGAGCACTTCTAGCTGAAAAGAAGAAGCTCAAGAAACATCATCATCCTCATCTTCATCCTGGTTTTGGATTAGACGATGACATATGTCGATGGCAAAGGAGGTAAACTATTATTCTTCTTGAGATAATGATTGTGAGAACCTATCTGGATCTGATCCGAGTCTTATAAATAAACTTCAAAGATCTGGAGACTGCTCTATCTGCATATAAACAGTTAGAGACTGAAAATTTTAGTTTAAAGGATAAAATTCTTAATCTAACCAACGTCGGTCAGACAAGGGATAGTAAAGTATTAGACTGTTCATTCAAGGGGGAATATCGAGGCTAAGACTATCACTAGCACCTCGTGCGAGAAGACAGAATGAGTTGGAAAAAGAATTTGATACTTTAAAAATAAAATTCTCAAGTATCTGCTTCCGAGAATGAGAGTAATAAAAGAACTAACAGAGTTAAATCTCAAGTTAGGACTTCTTAATAACACTCGATCCACAATAGAAAAAATCTTTAGTACTTGAGATAAGTCTAATGATAAGACGAGTTTAGGTTTTGATAGGAATAAAAAGGATGATCCCATAAAACCAAGAGTCTTTGTCAAAGCTACTAAACCAAAGGAAGAAACTAAATTTGGTCCTTGGAAACCAAAGGAACAAATCACCTCACCCGATATTTCGAAAAGAAAACACAGACGAGGAGAAATGCTCCAAAGGCAATGCCAAAGACTAAGTTAAAGTCTTATCCTAGGTATAATAGTTTTGATGGAAGAAGCAAGTCATATCCATTTTTACCACGATATAAGACAATCACAAGAGATCAACTAAACAAGATTGATCTTGAAAGTCTTATATTAGTAGATAGATATGGTTGCAAACTTCAATTAATGGTTTTAAGGAATATAAATATTTTTTTCCTGGATTCCCAAATATCAACTTAACAAGAAAGGACCCAAGTTACAAAGGGCACCTAAAATCTAAATATCTGTGATTGCGGGAAGACAGAAAAATAGTAGAAAGGGCAGATATTCTTGAGGTCATCTAGTACATTGACGGTGGTTGTTCAAAGCATATGACCTATGAGAGACGTCTTCTTTCTAACTATCAATCTATAGATGGTCCAAGAGTCATGTTCGTAGACAACAATTTTGGGCTTACCAAAGGAGTTGGAACATTGATGATTGGAGATATACAAGTCGTGAGGTCTATTTTGTAGAAGGATTGAAGCATAACTTCTTATGCATTTCACAATTTTGTGATAAGGGGTTAAGTGTTAAATTCACTCATAATGCATGTTATGTGCTAGATAGTATCAATGAAAATATACTATTAGCGAGAGTCGACAAGGTAACATTTATGTTGCTAACTTTAAAAGTTGTCCTAAAGATACTTGTCTTGTTGCAAAGAGATTAGATGACTTAAGTGGCTATGGCATAAACGTCTTAGCCACTTAAACTTCAAAACTCTTAACAAAATAGCAAGGAAATCTTTAGTAAAAGGACTCCCTGATAGAATATTCTCAAAGAACCATGTTTGTGATTCTTGTCAAAAAGGAAAAGCAGACCAAAACTTCTTTTAAAACAATAAATAGTCCTTCTTCGTAAAGGATTACGGAACTTCTTCATATGGATCTTTTTGGTCCAGTCACACCTCTAAGCTTCGGTGGAAGGAAATATACCTTGGTAATTGTAGATATTTCTCAAGATTTACCAGGTTATTTTCTTATACAAGAAGAATGAGACCATGACAAAGATTCCGAATTTCTTAAAAGAGTTCAAAATGAAAAATGACTAAGTGTTGTTAAAATTAGAAGTGATAAAGTTCTTGAATTCCTTAATAAGCTTGTTACTAACTATTGTACTGAGAATAGCATAGCTCATGAGACATCACCACGGACACCCACAACAAAATGAAGTTGTTGAAAGGAGAAACAAAACCACGAAAGAAGGCTGCTAGGACAATGTTATGCAGTATAACACTCCTCACAGTTTTGGGCGTAAGATGTTAATATTGCTTGTTTTGTCCAAAATAGAAGTTTGATCGTTAAAGATAAATGTAAAACTCCCTATGAAATTTGAAGGGAAGATCTCCCAAAATTTCATATTTTCATATATTTGGTTGCAAATGTTTCATTCACAACAATGGAAAATCTCGATTAAAAACTTTTGATGCCAAGATTGCAGATGGAATATTCTTAGGATACTCATCTCGTATGTAAAGCATACAGAGTTTTTAATAAGACAACCTTGTGTGTGGACGAAACACCACATGTTATATTTGATGAATCTATTTTTTAGTCTAGTAATACAGATGACATCACAAAGATATCGAAGATCTGAACAAGATGACCATCAAAAGATCGGTTGTAAAGTTTTATGAACAGAATCGATTCAGATGAAGAAGAAGAAGAACCAGATTCAAACAAAGAAAAAGAACCTAGTTCTTCTACACCACCGATCAAACAACCAATACCGCAAATGATCAAGAAGATGCATCAGAAGGTAATACGTAATCATTTGAAATAGATATTTCGCACAAATCTTCATCCATGGTAAAAGACAAGGGTAAGAAAGTAATGTCTTATCATCCAAATTTGAACAAATAATTGGAAATTTAGACTCTGGAGTCCAGCACAAAGACACAACTAAATCAAGATTGTATGTTCGGTTATTATGTGTCATTACTTGAACCTAAGACTATTACCGAGGCTCTAACTGATTCCAACTGTATTAACGCCATGCAAGAAGAACTAAATCAGTTTCAAAGACAAGATGTGTGGGAGCTTGTTGAAAGGCCTCATCATCAAAAAGTCATTGGAACTAAATGGGTCTTTAAAAACAAAAGAGATGAGAACAATATTGTGGTGAGAAATAAAGCCGGACTAGTTGCTCAAGGTTATTCACAATCGAAGGGATTGATTATGATGAAACCTTTGCACTAGTAGCTAAATCTGGAAGCCATAAGGTTGTTCTTAGCTTATCTGCTTTTAAAAGATTCATAGTTTTTCAAATGTATGTTAAGTCAGCATTTCTTAATGGAATCTTAGAGCAACCTCCGTGCTTTGTCAAAGGAGACAAGGTCTATAGAGTAAGGAAAGCTCTATATGGACTTAAACAAGCACCTAGAGCATGGTATGATACTTTTTCCGATTACCTAATTCAAAATGGTTTTGTAAAAGGTAAAATTGATAGAACTTTGTTTAGAAAAGAGTTTGGTAGTGATCTTTTATTAGTTCAAATTTATGTTGATGATATCATTTTGGATCAACTAACACATCTTTATGTGAAGAATTTAGTCATCTTATGAAGAACAGTTGGAAATGTCCATGATGGGAGAGATGACTTACTTCCTTGGACTTCAAGTCAAGCAGACTAAAAAGGGAATATTCATAAATCAAGCAAAATATACAAAAATCTTATTGAATAATTTGGAATAGGTACCAGAAGCCAAGATACCTATGATGACAAACTTTTCAATGGATCCAGATGACAAAGGGGAAGACACAGATCAAACAGAGTTTTGAGGTTTAATAGGTTCGTTATTATATTTAAGCGCTAGTAGACACGATATTTCTTTTGCGGTAGGAGTCTCAGGCACGCTTTCAAGCTAAACCAAAGAAGTGTCATCTTGAGGCAGCCAAGAAGATTCTTAAATTCCTAAAAGGTATAATTAATGTTGGACTGTGGTATCCGGTGATGACAATTTCGAGTTGTCGGGATACTCGGATTCAGACTTTAGTGGGTGTAAGATAGATAGAAAATCTACTTGGAACTTGCCAATATCTGGGAAGTAAGCTGATTTCATGGTTGTCTAAGAAACAAACCTCTGTAGCTACTTCTACTACCAAGCCGAGTATATGACAATGGGAGTTGTTGTTCACACTCATTTGGATTAGTCAACAGCTAAGGGACTATAACATTATCACTAGAGATGTGCCAATCTTTTGTGATAGTAATAGTGCCATAGCTATTACCGTAACCTAGTCTTACATACAGTGCAAGCATGTTGACATAAGATATCACTTCATACGAGATCATGTTGAGAAAGGTGACATCGAGACTTAAAAAGATTTTGACCGATTTTCAAAGAGCCGATATCTTGACAAAACCTTTAGCAGAGACAAGGTTCAAGGAATTATCCATAGAGTTAGGATTATTAGATGTTTCTTTAGTTAATCTATAATCTCATCTTATGTTTTACATTCTTTGTCTCTCTCGATTATTTTACTATGTCTAGAAAGAAGTATCGGATGAGTAGAGGATCATATGGATAATCACACGAGCTGATATCATTGATCTCCATAAAAGAAATCAAGAATCAAGGATTAATCTATTGATCTTAGACCAACTTGATACTTACTTATCGACATGAAGTAATTCGAGATAAATACATTATAATCGTCTGCTATAAATAAACAGATGAGTATATGTACCTTATTTGAGTTACTTGCAAAGGTTACTAATGAATTGTTTCAATGTCTTTGTTTACGTGGAGAAATTAAGTCCGGTAAACACTTTTCATCATATGACAAGAGCTTCTTATCCGAATATTCATAGAACAGAGATAATGTTACAATCAATCCAGACAAGATGAAAATATCGTGAAGTATTTTCTAACGTTCTATTTCTTTTATAATAAAAATTATGCATATTAGTTAATATAATCAATATGTGAATTTAATATCATAATTATATTATTAATTCAAAAATGAATTTACTCAGTTGATTCTTTAAAATTATTTTGTTTTTCAAAATAAAAGATAAGGGTTCCGATTTTGTTTTTTATTAAAATATGTGTACTTTTCATTTTATCTTTCCAATTAACTAAAGAGTAAAGAAAAATAAGTAACTACGTGTCGAAGAAGTTACTACGGACCCGAAAAATTTATCAAATTGAATTTTGAAATACGCCGAGTATCATTCACGCGCTTAATTGGAGGCGGTTTACGAAATATGAACCGTCAACAGTCTACGCGCGACATATTTAATATTATTCTCTTCGCTTTTCAAAATTAATTGTCATAATTGCATTTATGATGGCACGAAAGTCTAAATTTTTACTTTTTTTTCAGTCAATTATGAGTTTTATAATTATTTATTATATCTCTTTCCATATAAATAGGAGAACGTGTGCATATTTTCATTTACGCACATATGAAACCTGTTCATATTTCTCTCAAATTTTCTTTTCCCTCTAAAAACCTTTGCATTCTCTTCAATGGCGGATACTAAGAAACCCAAAATCAAGTTCGAGTATGATCTAAGTTCGATCGGAGACAAAACTAAATCGAAAATGTATGTGGAATGGGATGTATCCACCGATCCCGAAACCAGAGAAATTCTTCATTGTTGGAGTCTAGAGGCCTTAAACAAGATTGCACGATGAAGCCATCAAGGAACAAAACCCTCGACGATCTTTCCGCCGAATTCCCGACAAGAGCAAAAATAAGGGAAAACGGTTTGGAATCAAAAGTTTGAACGAATGGTAAAAAGGAGAAGGTGGTGGTCTGTAGAGGACACAGGTGAGATTTTTGGGCTAAGTACGGTGGGTGAAAACCCTTTTACTTACAAGGCAAATGAATACCGGAGAGTTTTTGAATGATGGCGAGGAGGTCACATCGAATACGACGGTGAATCAAAGGCCGATCTTTGAAACGAAATACAGATTGTTAATGCTGATTTTAACAAAATGTATTCTCGATGAACAACAAAGCCACGATGGCTTGACAAAGCCAAGGCTGTGTTGTCGAGAGCCATTATTGATGGAGTCGAAATCGATTGGGCGGTGTTGTTTTCGAGGCCGATAGAGGAGAGGAAGAGGTTTATTAAAACCCCAATTTCAAAGATGCCGATGAAATGGTCTTTGAATAATTTTACAAGCATGATGGCGAATAACCATCATCCTTGAGAGCAAGCCGGGAGCAGACAACCTCAATTGGGAGGATGGTGTCAAGAAGTTCACCGCATGTAAGGGCTTGCTCATCAAGGATGAGAAAATCTTTGGTCCTTCACACTCGAAGGAGACGAGGACATCCCAGCTCCACCACCAAGCCAAGAAGGAGGGCGGTGAAAGCCAAAGCAAAGAAGGTGGAGACGGTGTTGGAGGACGAGTCCTCATCTCAAGAGTCCGAGGAGGATGCCGAGGAGATGGAGAAGACAGCCTTCCCAAGGGGGAAGTGTCTCGAGAGGCTGATGTAGAAAGGATGGTCATTTCATCCGGAGATGAACCGAGAGGAGGCTGCACAAGCTTCATCTTCATCCTCATCCGAGGATACGTAACCCCAACCCTCCACATCCCAACCTCGGCGATGAAGAGGCGAGACAAGACCGCCGCCTCGAGCCTCTAAAACGGTCTACTCCCAAAAGTCCAACCCAACCCCAACACACAAATGACCCATTTTCTTTCCTATCCTTATCTCAAACAGAATCCAACCTATACCTACACCTTCCAAATCCCTCGGGAGAGATGGGATCAACCAAGCTATCACTCGGACTACTTGGAAAGAAATTCCTTATTAGAAAAGAATCAGCCACGATAGACGAACCCGATCTATTAGGTGAACTCATTGATGTCTGGTTGCCGGGAAGGTTGAGGACAGGATCATTTGAAGAGACTATTCTTATAGCGAGAGGAAGGAGGAAATAATCTATCCATCCGGGAAAAAGAAGTCCTCAAGAAAGCCGGTCTTAAATCCTTCTTGGAAATCTTGTTTGAGGATAAATTCTATGATTACATCTTGTAACGGGTGTACCTCGGAGATGAGCAACCAAAGGAGGTAAAGGAGAAGGAGGTGAGGAAGAAAAGGTGGCTAAGGTGGAGGAAAAAGGAAAGGCTGAGGAGGCAGAGAAAGAAAAGGTTGAAGAGGAGACTGAAAGAGGGATGGAAATGGAGGAAGCGAGAAAAGGACATTGGTGGATCTGCGATGAGCCACCGAGATGGATACACTGGGAGGCACAAGCAGAGCAGATATTAGGGGCAGAGCCACCGTGGTTGAGTCGAAATGCCAACTCAAAAGGCACATTGGGCGAGACTCACCACCGGCAGCAGCTTGAGGCCATTATTCCGATCGAGGAGATAGATCTTACACTATCTTCTCCGTAAGAAACCGCCCAACCCTCAACCTCTGCGCCTGCATCCGAAGTTGATGCCTTGAAGGAAGAGGTCTCAAATTTGAAGATGGCTTGCTTAAGTGCTCTTCGTCTGGTTCCGGCATTATCTCACCATCCATCAAGGAGACATAGAGGCTACAGTACACAAAAAGACAAAGATAGACCTTTATTTCTCCGAGAATTAGACATGAAGAGCACATGGCGAAGGTCAAGCAACAAATTGCAAGAAGAGAAAGCTCAAGAGGCTCGGGTCAAACAGTACATACTCAATGCATATGCTGAAATCGTAGATACTGTTGAAGACTAGGTCAAGGAGTCTTGGAGAGAGAAGGAGGCTTCGTTTTAGCAAGTCTTGAGGATGACACCGGCTTTGGAAAAAGATAGACAAACAAACATCCTCAAGCAAGTACTTAGAAGGAGAATTCGGACATGCCGAGACAAATTAAGAAGAGGTATGATTAGTGGATCGAAAACGAAATTAGTCGGACATGAACCGATGGGCCAAATCGAACAAGTAGCCACTATCTCGCAATACCCGCTTTACCGCTGTTAAAAAGGAGGAAGATAGTGAGCTCAAGAAAAGAGTTGATGTTCAAGATGACAAAATCTTGGCCTTGAACCTAAAAATAGAAGAACGGTCTCAAGAAGCTGTTGAAAGTCAAGAAGCCAGAAGAAAGCCGCATATGAGAAATCTCGAGAGTCTTAAGAAGGATCAGACGAAGGACGCAGGCATACGAATCACTTGAATCGAACACAGAAGGCGAAAAAGAACTACCTGCTCAAGACCATGTCCCCATCCTATCAATCAGATCTCCCTCATCTTCAACTATGCCAATTGGGAAAGTTAAAGTCGCAAGTAAACCAAAACCCAGCCGAGATAGATGAAGAAGAGAAGATAAAGAAAAGAAAGAGGGAAGAAAAGGAGAAGTACAAGAGAAGGGATGCAAAGAAAAGAAGAGAACAGGAGAAAGTAGCAGGAAGTTCTACGATCGAAAGCAAAGGAAAGTGGGTTCGGAAGGGCCAAGATGAGCAAGGGGCTGAAATATTCCGACCATATCATAGAAGCGATGTAGTACCCAAGGAGATCTTGCCGATGGGGGATTAGGAGAAGTGGAGATCCTATGAAGCAGAGTGGATCTTTGCCTTCCACGTCTGTAAGAAGATGAAATGGGGCCTAGAAGAGAACATTGTTTTCCATGTATGGTTTGAAGAGAAGAACCCAAAATTTTACCAAGATTCGATAAACCTTGCTCATGAGGAGTTCAACGCAGATGTAGTCGCACCAGCTTACTCGCCGATGTCTCCTCCAACAACAAAAGACATCTGGACCATGAAAAGGTCAAGCAACTCCCGATCAAAGTGAAGCTCAAGCTGACCTTGCGAAGGAGGAGAGACGGTGTCCCTTAAAAACAGGGTCTTGGGCTAAGTGTGCCGGAAGAAGAAAGATGGTATGACTAAGGGGGTGTATTTATTTAGGATTCTATGGGATTTTTATGGATTTTGGAAAATCTAGGGGTATTCAATATGGATTCTTAAAAGCGCTTTAAAATCGATGGTATTCATTTAGGATTTTTAAATTCCATCCAAATCTAATGGTATTGAAAATTTCATTGACTTCTTAGGATTTTATTAATTGATAGATTTTGTAGGATTTTAAGTGTCTTCTTATAAATAAAAAGTTCCTCCAAAATCTCTTGTCTCACCATAAGATTTTGACGTATTGCCCAGCGGAAGATGAAACAACAAGAAGAAAAAAATACGAACCGACGGCCACCACCTAATTTTCTCTGGTTTTCTTTTGATAACAAAAGTACATATTTGTTTTTTTGTTGTACAAATCTTGCTAAATCAATTTCTTGGTTTTCTCCGATTTCTATAAATTGACGAATGCATAGTAATGATGTATTTTTTATTTGATTTCTTTGTTCGGTTTACATATGTTAATAAGTATAAACATTATATAAAAATATTACTTTATTTTGTGTATATCAATATAATAATATTAATATGGGAGACTCACAACAAGATACGAAAAAAAGGCATCTTATGAGCAAAGTTCTTGTTAGAACTAATTGTTGATACCGTGGCTCGTGAATGACGAGATAATAGTGGTATTTTTAAAAAACAACGGTGGAAGAAATAATACTTTCTAGTCTTAACTCAAAACTTGGTTATCTTATTCAAACCTATTGCGATTTAGCTCTGATTTTGGATTTTATATTAATTTAAGAACAAATATAAAAGATTATTTAAATTATTAATTTTAATTATAACCATTAAAATTATATTTGAGATTTTTAGATAATTATTAAAATTGTATTATAATATATTTAAGTAATCATTAAGCTATATTTGTATATATCTATAGTATATTTGTTAAAATATATTTTAAGTTTTAAATAAAATTGACAACATACGCTCACGCGTGGCAAAGGGTGGGGTGAAGTTTTTGGGGTGGAAAAAAGTTTGAATCTAGCAGCAAATTAATTAAAAATATTTCAATTTTTCTTTTAAATTAATTTTTTTAAAGAATGAATATTTATTTACAATTTGTGTATTTATAATTTCTGAATTTTTATAATACAACACTTCTCCTATTTATACTAACCCAACGATTACGAGATGTTCTCTACAATCTATAGACTTTATAAAATCTATAGAAACAATCTCATAGAATCTGCTAAACTCTACATAGATTTAAAACAATCCATCAAAATTAGCAAAATCCAAAAGAATCCATGGATTTTAAAAAGTCGACAAAGTCTTTTAAAACTGGATTGAATACACCCTCTAAATCTTATCTTTTCATGATCCCGTCTGACAATATGTGAAAGTGCTAAATTGTGTTGTATTTGAAACCAATGTGAATATACTTTTGACCTACTCTCGTAAAACCGTTGTTTAAACTAACTTGCTCTGATTTAATCTTCTAATCAATCAATTCTTGGTATAACCAACTGAAATAAACTTGATTAAAAATTCATAACACTAACTCGTCTATAATTTACCAATCTTGACTATCTGCTTTTATCCCGATTATCTAACTATGATCATCCTGACCGTGAAATATATTGTTACGATTATCCGACTACGTGACTTAAGTGCATACTTTGTGGAATACTTATCTTCTAAGATTACTAACATATTTCTTTTCTTGAGCTATGTTTTAACATCATCAAAAGGGGAAATTATTAGGAAGAAAGTTATATTTAGTTTTGATGAGTTAAAATGTAAAATAGGATGACCGGTGATGTAGTAAAGACGTGTAAATAGACTAAGTACAAAAGTTAGATAAGAATACACAAGAAGTCAGATGAAGATGAGGAGTCGATGAGGACAAAGAGTCGACGAAGATAGGAAGCTAGACGAAGACAGTATAAGAAGACAGACAAGGTCAAAGACAACGAACAACAGTCACCAAGATCGGAGACCAAGATACGCATAAGGTGGACCGTGTCTCAAGACAAGATGATGAAGTGTTAGAATATTCAAAGGATTTCAAGAAACAGCTTACAACTAACCAAGAAGAGGTTACAAGATTCAATTAGTTGGTTATAACTAACTAGAGAAGAATCGGCAAGGAAGTTACAATCGCCAACAACAAGATCTCTATAAATAGATCCAGAAAGTAGAGTAGATTAACTTTTGCTATCTCACGAATTCACAAGTATTCTCTAAGCACGATTAGCATTCACAAGTATTGTAATCACATTCATGAACGTTCTTCACGTTCACGGTTCATAGTGTTTATAGAACACTATACACATATATCTTCAAGCTATTAGATTCCGAAATTGAGAAGAAAACATTGTAAAGTTGAAGATCTGCACCGTAAGTAAGAAAGAAAGGTAGAAAGAAAGTAAATAAGTCAAGGCCCTTCTTCAAGTTGAAGGAGGAGAGTGGACGTAGGATCCTTCGATCCGAACCACTATAAATTCGGTGTTATTTCTTTCAAGTTCTTTTTATTCTTGTTGTTACTTACATTTTAATCACATACAAGTTTCAGAATGCTTAAGATCCCGATTGATTGAGTATAAAAATTGTTTCGCTGTAAAACTTTGATTTAGAAGTTGATAGATAATCCAAACTCGAAAAGTTTCGATAATCTATTCATCCCCCTTCTAGATTATCGCTAGAGGGACATTTAATCTCTTAATTCAAACTCAATCAAAGGGACCAACACCTCGCCGAGGTCCCTCGGAGTGGTCTTCTTTCTTTAAGCTTTTAGCCACTATATCGTCTATGTAGACCTCCATTGTTTTGCCGATTTGTTCGGCAAATATTTTGTTGACTAATCTCCGGTAGGTTGCCCTCAGTTGTTTTTAAGGTCGAAAGGCATCCTTAGCCAAGAATAGACATTTTTCTCAGTAAGGAATGGGGTGTGCTTGATGTCCTCGATCGACATTGGTATCTCGGTGGTACCACTGTGAATGCGTCCACGAAAGACATCATCTCATGCCCGCCGTATTGTCCACTAGGTGGTCGATGTGCGGCATCGGGAAATGGTCCTTGGGGCACGCCGCGTTCAGTGTCCTGTGAAGTCGATGCACAACCTCCAGGACCCATTGGATTTCTTAACAAGGACAGCGTTGGCGACCCATTGAGGCTCGTCCTCGGCTTGCTCTCTATCAGCTTGTTGTTGAGCAGCCTTCTTAACCTCCTCGGCCAGTGGCCACATACTTCTCGAGCCCAAATTTCCTTCGCTTCTAGGAAACCGGCTTTCTTTTAGGTCGATCTTCAAATGGTGGCAAGCATATTTGGGGTCGATGCCGACCATGTCTTGATGTGACCAAGCGAACACATCGACGTTGTTCCTAAGGAAATCGATGATTTCCCCCTGCATTTTGGTTGGTATCTTCGAACCGATTGTTACTTCCAAATCTAGTCGGTTTGGATCTACCAAAATACACTCGAGTTCCTCAATTGGAGCTATTCTTTTGAGCTTTTGTCCTTCAGTGGTCTCGCAAGTTACCCCTTGGGTCAATATCCGTGGTTGAAGGTTCGAAGCCCAACCGCGGTTCTAAGTCTTAACTCTCCGAAGTTTGGACCAGTCGACCTCCATCGGGCGAGGGCCCTAGTCGGTCTCGCTGGTGTTTAGATCGAAATTTGTTAGGATGTATACTATAAGCCTAGCTTTTTGTATGAACATCTTTTAGATATGAGATTCATTATGATCAAAATACTTATTTTTATGATTGTTACATATATCATTGTTTTTGTCAGTTAATCTATGTTGTAGATAACATGGTGTGTGGTGTCACACGTAAGATCATGCTATCAGTTCCTTATAGATTATAAATAAGATCTCACAACCAAGATGAATTTGGACAAACCATTGGAACGGTTGTGGTGTAATTTGGTATTAGTCTATCTTGACTATAAAATTGCACTAGCACATTTTTGTATTGAGCAGACCATATGAGGTTGTTCAATTTGTACCGACTATATAAAAGAACAAGATCTCTGTTATTATGATTGTATGTCTTCTTAATCCCTATATAATAACGAGAACGTGTACTCAGTGTTTGTTTCTTCAATTTGTCAATGGGTGAGATTTATTAAATCAATAGGCTCGGTGAATTGGGAGATAACACTATTTATATGGTGTGTTGTTGATTATAGAAAGAATCTGTGTCCTAATTATTTAGGATGATGATGTCCCCTTGAGGAGCTCATAAAGATTATTATGTAAACCCCGCAGTGGATTTAATCCGACATAATAATAAAGATGAGTGGTAATCGCTCTTGTAATTAGATGTAAATTAATTAAGTTGTCAAGAACTTATTTAATTTATGGACATTCGATATCTTAAACACGGGAAAATTAACGTACACATAATAAAGGAGCCCATATTATAACATGGGATTAGGACGATAATTCAATTATAACTCTTTAGTGGACCGAGTTATAATTGATGGGCTTAAGTAGAGTGTTCAGATTGAACACAGGACATTTAGGCCCATCAGAGGCCCAACCCTAATTCCTCCTTAGGGTCCCCGTTGTAGCTTATAAATAAACCCTATATCGTAGCCTCCAGACGTGTGAAAAAAGCGTGAGATCGAGAGAGGCAGATTCTGGATCTCGAGGATCGTCGACCACTCGACGCCCAAGGGAAAGGGATAGGGATACGGCGTAAGATCGTGAAGTTCGTGGCTCATCCTTGATCCGCAGCTTCGACCTTAGAACTGGTTCGATTTCACCGATTAAGGTGAATAGGTATGTTTTATTTTTCTCACAAGTGCGTTTTATGCATGTGATCCCGAATTAGATAATCAATTAGAGTCGGCGATCCGGTGATTCCAACAAAATTGTGTTACAACTACAATCTAAACTAAGTGCGGAAAGTAAATTGGAGCCCGAGCAGCTCAAACACTTTCTTGCCATTTTTCGGTCTCCTTTTACAGCCCCAACTTCACTCGTGGGTGGAAAATTTGATACAAGAAAGAAAGACGAGGCAACCGCCTCAAAGGTTTCTAGGAAAGGGCGACCAAAGAAGCCGTTATACATGTTCGGCTGGTCGACGATTACAAAATCTACTAGCCTAGTAATCCTAACTTTTTCATCCTTGTGGTCGACGAGCCGCACCGCCACTTGATCTTCCCATAGGCATTAACGACCATGTCGCCGAATCCGCACCTGCAAGTCGTAGGGCTTGATGTATTTGGTCGAGTTCCCCATCCGGTCCAGCGCCGATTTGAAGATTATGTTGCTGAAACTTCCATTGTCGACCAAGATTCGATCGACAGCTATCCCAAGGATAGTGGAAGTGATGACCAGTGTGCGTCATTCTTAGGGAACCGAAGACCTCCACCACCACATAGGCTTCCTCCTGGAGCATGTTAATCAATCCCCCGCTTGGGTGGGTAGGAGCTCATCATCCCCGAGTCACCGACGGTTGATCAACGGCCGTGACCCTTAGAGGATGAAACTCTTTGTCGGCGAGGAGCGTTCTCCTAGGTGTCAGCTCCGGGGAGGTTTTTTTATGAAGGCATCGGGCTGTCTTTCCTCGTAGAGTTTCCAGAGCCGACGGAGGAGGTCGAGGCACCGACTAGTGTTGTGCCACTGGGACTCATGATAGGCGCAGAATTTGCCGTAGATTGGCCTTGTGGGGTCCAGCTTGACTAGTTTGGGCTTCGGGAGCAGGCCGAGTACCGGATGGAGTGGAAAACTTGAGCGGGTGAGTGTCCGAGCACGTTGACGATTAGGAAGACCTCGGTCTTTGGGAGCTCTCATCGAACATTTTGAAGGTTCCAAAATCTCTTTTGTGGCCACTTTTTTGTGGTGACCCCGGCCCTTTTTGGTTGGAGGAGCTGATCCCTCGGTTGCCCCTTCGTCCACTTCCTTCATCTCACCCGATCGTTAGGAAATCAACTTCCTCAAAGTGGGTGTTAAGGTTACTGCTCGGCGGCGGAATTCAACATAAGTGGTGGGGTATTTTTTGTCATATGCCGGAACATATGAGAATCTGGGTGGAGGCCACCGATGAGGAGTATTTCATCAAGCCTGCCGAGGTAGGCTTCGGCCGACCCGGTCCGGGTCTAACGGATCCCCATCAACCTCTGCGCTTTCAGCCCGGGAATTTTGAAGGCAAAGTAAGAGGTGAAATTTTCGCTAAGCTCGTGAAATTGTTGATCGACCGAGCAGGAGTGAAACGTACCATTTGTGGGCAAGTTCGCCCGGGGTAAGTGAGAACTATCTGCATTTAGTGGCATCCGAAGCCCCTGCCGACCATATAGATTATGTATTTACTCGGATGAGTTTCGGTCGGCTTTTCCCTTATACACCGGGGTTTGAGGGCGGAGTATCTTAGGTTGAACTGGCGCATGTTTAACCTCCACCGATAAGGGCTCGTTCCCAAAGTTCCTTCTTGGGGCCCCGCCATCGCCCCGATCTGATTTGCCATTTCATCGATCTTTCTTTGCATGGCAGCGAGCAAGGAATCGCGAGGGTCTCCGATCGCCTCCGAGCGGGCAGGGGGAGTGGTCTAAGGCAATCGTGAATCGAGATCGGGCAGGCCCAACCGATCCATGATCGATGCCCTTCGTCCCCCCCCGTTGGTTGGGGCACCGGGACCCTCTTCTCTGGCCGAGCCTTTGCGGGCGCTTTGGTGACCGATTCGGAGTCGACTCGAAGTCCAACCGCTTCGGAAGGATCCCAACCGCTCGAACACGGTCCTCGATCCCTTGGGGATCGGCTAGTGGCATGCTCGGTGGCCTTGTCCTTTGTTGGCCTTTTTGTGGGCAGCCGATGGTCCAGGTTGGCCACCTCGAGTTCCACTGCCCGTGCTCCTGCAATCGCTTGATGGTCGTCCATATCTGCTCACGGGTTTGATATTCTAAAGCGAGGATAGGAAGCGAGACATCCGCGGCTCGGCAGAGGCGACATCCTCCCGAGCCTAAGTGTCGGGACAGCTGCGATGTCGCGAGGTCGTTGGCGGCGGGAGTTTCTTTCATTCTTGTGGGAATGGATCGTTCATCATGGATTCCGTCTGAGAGATTAGGGTTTGGTTAAGGAGATGAAGAAGCGGTGAGTGTTCTTCGAAGGATCTAGGGTTTCTTTGATGGAATTAGGGTTTCTCGGAGGATCAAGCACCCCCTTCCTCTGCGCCAATCGTTGTAACCGTAATAAATCAAGTGATTTATGTGAAATGTGTTTGGAAATTTACCGGATAAATAAGTAATTGAGTAATAGATTTGAGCTTTAACTAAAGAGAAATAAATGCGAATGATTGGAATGAATGCTTGATGAATGCGGATGAAGTAAATAAAGAAGACATTATTTCTTTGGGTAGTTTAGGCCCGAGGGCTTAAGTGTGGATTGCGTGGAATCCATTTATTATGCCTTAATGGCACTTATTTATGAAACTCAGTGTTCTAGAATCACGAAATTGGGGACCATGCATTTAATGCATGGATTCTCATATAATGCCTAGGATGTACGACTCCATACTTGGGGCCATTAATGTCCACCTCCATCGTACCATTTAGGCTCATGAAATTGGATTTCCTAATACTAAATTGATCCTATTACTATTACAAGGAATGTTACATTTAATGCCTCCCTTGTTGTGGGGATTTATTCCTCTTGTAGGGGTGATTCTCTGCATAAAAGGACAAATGGCCGCGAGACTTCCTGCTCGGATGTTGATCTTGTTTGGACTGCGGATGGCTGAGTCGGCCTCGCGTTCTTACGTGAGAACTTCTCGCTACTTTGGATTTTGGTCCCTTTCAATCCCAGGTCGGTCTGTTGGACCTGGCCATTGCCTCGGGGCCAGGTTGTTCACCCACTGGGCTCACAGCCAAGTCTTTGACCCGATTGGGCTGTCTTTGGGCCGGCCACGACTATCTTGGGCTTGGCCCAATTGATATGTGATACAACACCGAACTTAATGAATCATATAAGATTTTCCGAAAAGGAAAGGTTTTTGCTCATATATGTATCCCCTACACTTGTTTAACTTATTTCGGAACCTACAATTATTAATCTACTATAATAAAAATTTACTAGGGCTAGTGTGTCATCTCCACATTTTGTGTGTCACCATCATTATAGATTTATTATATTATTATATGTATTCTATTATTTTGGTAATTTTGACCAACCATTTATTTATTTATCTCCAATTTTGATAATTTGGATAAAAAAATTAACTATAATTAATTCTCATTATGATAATTTTGACCAATCAATTATTATATAAATCAGGTTTAATATATATATATATATATATATATATATATTATATTATATAAGTTTGACCAACAATTTTATTATGTAATTGCACGTGTTTGTAATTTAATTTGGCAAACCATAAATATAATTTTAGTATCATTATTCTTTATTCCTTTTGAATTATAGACAAATGTATTAGACAACATCATCATGTTTCGTATACACCGTAAACTTATGGCGTTTCACTTTCACTTTTATCCAATTTTTGATATTCTTGGTCAAATATTTGATACTCTTAATTAAATATTTGATACTTCAAATATTATTTTTTTAAACATAATATTTTAGTTTAAATATTATAATTACGTATTTTTCATATATAATATGAATAATTTAAATAGTTAAAATATTATGATATTACTTGACCCTAATTTTGATAATCATGATGAGATTTTTAGTATTTTTTATCAAATATTTCATACTTTAAATTTTTCAAAATAAGTATCATTGTATCCTTACAATATATACGAAACACATAAGACCAACTCAAAATAAAACAAAATATATGTGCATCTTGTGCTCCGTGCACCACAAATACCATTGTTTATATAAAAACTAATAATATTTTTTTATAAGATATAATATTATTGACTAGTAATATATGGTGTGCAAACTGTATACAATAACTTCTCTTAAAATTTAAAGATCGTGAATTATTCTTCACAATATATAATTATTTTTAATAAAAACTTATTTTATTTTATTAAATTATTCTTCATAAATTAATTTATAAATATACATAAAGAGTACATATAAATTTTATCTTTATTTTAGTAAAGCAAAAAACATAAATCTAACGTCTCTCCTTATTAGTAGCCTAGTAGGGTTGATGTGCGCTTAACTCCTTAAAATTTAATTTTCATTAATAGTATTTTTATTTATTTTTTAAATATCCTTTATGTATGTTCCCTTTAATATTTTTAACTAACGATACGGTGATACATCGGTCCCGGAGGCGGTTCTAAGTTTGAAAATAGATGGTTGTTTGAAAAAGATTTATCGTAGTTAGCAAGTCTTTGGGTGAGCTTCATCGATTTACCGTTGTGATCGGTTGATGGCGACAAAGACCTTGACTTCGTGGGGCAATCGAAAGTGAATTCTGAATTGGTGTCTGAAAAAGGAGCTGAAAGCAGGATATCAATTCACTTAGGTCCCTTGATGGAACAACAAATGGTGAACATCTTAGTGAGTTGAGGATTCTTCTTGGTAATTTATTTGTACAAGAAGAGTCCTTTTGGAAACAACGCGCAAAAATTTTTGGCTTAGAGATGGGGATCTCAACACAAAATTCTTCCATCCATCTGCTTCGGCACGGCGTACCCCATAATCGTATTTGAAGCTCAAAAGCTTGACAATGGTCTTTGGATTGATCCCAGTGGAATTTGTGACTTGATCGGCTCTACTTCAATAACATTTTTGAAGCTAGTAATCTTGATTGTGGACGTTTGGATTTTCTTGATGTATTACACCCGATTATCGGTGAGCGACAAAATTCTATGTTGACGGAAACTTTTGAACTTGAGGAGTTTACTATATGCAATTAAGCAAATGCATGGCGATAAGGCTCGGCTCCAGCGGCTTTAATCCGGCCTTCTATCACAAGTGTTGGTCTTTAGTGAAAAAAGAGGTGTTTGTCTCATGCGTCTGGTGGCTCCATTAGGGTTCGTTTCCAGATGGCTTGAGCAATACAAGTGTAGTGCTCATCCCTAAATGTGAGACACCTCTAATCATGAGGACGCTTAGACACATATCTTTATGCGGCGTTGTTTACAAAATCTATGCCAAGGTTACGTATATGAGGCTCAAAAAGTTTTGCCGAGCTCATCGACAAAGCATAATCAGCCTTTATATCGGGGCATTCCATTCAAGATAATGTTCCTATAGCCTTCGAGACTATACATATGATGAAGAACAAATGTTATGGGAATCGTGGTGATGTTGCTCTCAAGATTGATATTAGAAAGCATATGATAGAGTTGATTGGACTTATCTCAAAGCAATTATTGTCAAGCTAGGATTCTCAAAATGTGGATCGATTGGATGCTTCTTTCGCGTTACGCCGGTATCTTATTCGTTTCCTAGTTAATGAAGATGTGATTGGTCCGATAAATCGCAAGCCGTGGTTTAAGACGGAGATCCGTTGTCGCCCTACGTTTTCATACTTTGTGCGGAAGGACTATCGGTGGCCATCAACAAAGCAAAGATTGATGGGATCCTTCATGGTAGTAAAGTTTGTCGTTTGGCCCCGAAATCTCACCTTTTATTTGCGGATGATTGCCTCATTTTTGTAAGAGCTACTGATGCGAGAATGTGCGACTCTTCGTTCAATTCACTGAATAATTATGAAAGAGCCTCCCTGCGGCGATCAACTACAACAAATCGGAGTTTTTTTCATTCGTAACGTCAATGAAGATCGAAGAGGCAGCTTGCGGAAATTCTTGAGTGTCGGCAACCCACAATCACGTCGCTACCTAGGGTTTGGCGACACGACCACCACCTTGACAACCGGCACCATAAATACTAATTTAACAAGAAAAGTAAGTTGTGAATAATTTTTTACAAGAAATGACTTCGTGCACATGTGCGACCCCTTTTATTTTCAAATGCTTTAACACAAAGACAATGGACACTTCAAAACGTGACAAAAGAACTCATTACATTATATACAAAACTTTATAAGATACAACTCAAAATGCTGCTGCGCCCGGTTTGACCTAGCAGTGCGTCATCTATGTACCACTGACCTTCAAAACCTACGGGAGCTACCGCGACTTGTCCGGTAGAACCACAACGTCCAAGATCATCGATTACCTATTGTTGTTACACCGATTAAGTGCCCAAATAATAGTGTATTAAAGTGCTAATCGGCCTGTTTAGTTAGTGGGGTTGTTTGGAAGGCGGTAGATATTAAATGCCAATGATAAGCTTTGAATGCAAGCAACTAATGGTGAAATGAATGCCGAAAGCAATAAATGACGTAGGAGTTCTTTGGGAGGATGAGTCCCTATCTTAAGTGTGGATTTTCAATCCTTGTTATTGTGTAGAATAGGATCTATTTATACAAAGCCATTTTGCGGCTACTAAATCCCAAGAAATCGGGGTGCATTTAATGTAAAAGTACAATATTTAATGTCTAGGTACGATAAGGTACGAGGCCAGGCGAGTTGCGCTGCCCAATCGGGACGCTCACGTGGGCACTTGGCGAGAGATCTTCTGCGCGGCGAGATCTTTTCCTTTTAGGGAATGACCTCTCGACCGTGTTACTGTGAGATCTCTTTCCTCTCTTGGCAATCTTGTCTTTGCTCGGCTGTTCGTCGGTCCTCGCTAGACGGCTTCTCGCGGAGTTGCTCATCGTGTCCTAAGAGATGCTCGCCTACCCGCATGACGGCCGAGTCAACAAGTTGCTCATATTCCATGTCACAACAATTGCTCTAGCTCGGTCTGGTTGTCCTTGACACGGGGCGAGGTGAGATCTTTGGGTGATATGCTTTGCGGACTTAGCCAACTCGGGCTCTTGTGGCGTCCTTTCAACCGCCCAAGATGACATCATGTGGTAACTTTTAGGGAATCGATGCGTCTCTTCACCTTAAAGGGCGCGAGTGGGCTTGATTCCGAGGCGCGTGGGCCGTCACAATCATTGCGTGGGAGACCCACGCGCATGCCCTCCGAGGCGAAAGTTGCCACGAGGGGGCCTAATTTTGGGGAAATTCCCCTCGGGCCCCCTTTTTCGAATATTAAAATTGCATGGGGGCCCCTCTCCCATATCTATAAATAAGGGCCTCATGTGATTGTGTAACATTTTATGTTTCTCGGCAAATTGAGAGCTACCCAAACTATCTAAGTATCCCTTCAACCTTGGCGTGCATCTTACTTCTCTGCAACTTAGGTAATTCCCTTCTTTCATCTTCCCCTTTATTTTCTCGTGGAAATGGTGAGGGGTTCCATGACCTAGGCCTCGGAAAACGCTTGGGGCTTGGTCGGAAGAGGATCTCGAGGGCCTGGATCAAGTTTTGGGAGGCCCGTTGCCCCTATCTCGGTCTTGGCGGGGCCTCCCCATCCCCAATTTTGCCGGCTTGGGCGATCTCGGAGTGGATCTCGAGCCTCCCGGAGAGGGTAACACCGGCGGCGGCCGCTCCCGATGAGGAGGAGAGGATCGACTACGAGCCGGGACCGATTCTTCGTTGGGATCGGACTCCTTGCTAATTAGGATGAGTTATTGCATGATAATTGTGTGCTTAATTGTCTCAAATTAATATGATTTTCATATTAATTCACAATTACTTGGTCCAATTGCACTTAATTGTTTAATTTGATATTATGAGTTTAAATTGCAGGTTTGAGGTCAACTTTGAGTGCAAATTGAGAATATTTATTGTATTCAATTCAACGGAGCAATTGTATGGTTGGAAATAGGGCCGAAAGAGCTTCACATAGCAAAAAGAATCGGGTCAATCGGAGTTAGTATGAAGGAGATACGGTCGAACGAAGTTGAGACGGCGAAATAATAAGCTGGTACACCCACAGGCGAGTGGCACGCATCAGATTAGGCAGTGCACCCAACAATTGCACCCACATTTGCGATGAGTTCACCCCTATCGTCATTTTCGCAGAACAACACCATCGCAACCTTAACCAGTTCAGAAACAATTATTCACCAACCACAAACCACCATCGCCGGTGCCATTCGCCGACGAAAGCCCATCACCACCGCCTTATCTTCTCTCATTGCCGCCGCCCATCCCCCCACCATCCATCGCCGCCGTCACTCCGTCCCGTAACCGCATCCTTGTGCAGCAGCCCAACGCCGCCATTGTCGCGACCAGTGCAACAAATCCGCCATCACGACTCGATCTCTTGCTCCACTCTTCGATCCGAGCCGCGTCTCGATCCGAGCCTACGCCTATGTCGAGTCGAGACATTGAACCCCAAATTTACGTAGCTCTTCCAAATTGTCTCGAGCTCGCCTCGACCCAGCGCCATCCCCACTTCGACTCGAGATGTTGCCACCTGACTCGAGTCGAGTCGAGCCGCCACTCGAGTCGAGGCGGCACTTTCGCAGCAGAAAAGCGCATCACGATTTTTACCTAGCGTTAATTTCTTATTTTTTTCGGCCAATCAGAGAGAGCCACGTGGAGGGATACACTTATACCATATAACCGAGATTTCCATCGGATAAAAGGGGGATATAGCTGCGTAATATTGGAGAGGCAGATTAGCCGATTTAATATTAGCGCAAAATTTGGGAGCGAAAATTAGAGGAAAATAGATAGAAAAATAGGGTTTAATCCCTACACATACTATTACACACTTTTACACACACATAGCTAGATTTTGCTTTTCTTCTTCAATTTTGATGATCAAAGGATGGTTTCTTAATATTTGGATGCTACTTAGGTGATATTTTACCTTTAATTTCGGTTTTTGGTTCAATTTCTTATTATGACCTTTGTTTATTTTATTAATTTCATGGGTTTAATTTCTTTAATTATGCTTGGCTAAATTCCTAGTGCTAGGGTGTTTTGATGCTTATGGGTGATTGATTTTGTGTTGGATTTTCATGGGTAATTTTGATTGTTGATCAATTGATTGGATTGATGAGTATTGAATGATCTATTTGTTTAATTAATTTCTAATTCCATGCATAGTTGCTTAATTATCACAAGGAGACTTGGGTATTTAGATAACACATTTGGGGTAAGGGAATTAATTAAATAAATAGAGTGAATATTAGCTTAACACAAGGAGACTTGGTTATTGCTATTAGAATTGCATCAATTCCACACTAATACTTAGACGATAAATCGGGTAATTAGTGAAGAGACCATAGGTAAGTGCCTTAGTATCAAAGGGGAGACACGTTAGGGGAACCTATTGACTCGTGTTCTTGCCCGAGAGGAAAAGGTGACTTAGTCCTTTCAATCTTTCGTGCATTTATTGTAGCATAGTTCCTAGGCTTACCAAGTACGGGATTATTGTTTGTTTTAAAGATTGCTTTTATTGATCGATTGACATGATAAATGCTCATTTGAATTCATTGCTTATTTGATCTCCATTAGTTGATAAACACCCGAGCACCTTTTTATTATTGTTGCATTTCGTTACTTGTTGATTTTCATTATTTGCATCATTGTTCATTTATTGTTGCTTTACTTATTGATCTTGTTGAATGGCTTGTGCTACAATTATGATTAAACTAGTAAATTTAGGGCTATCTCCCACTTGATTCCCACGGATCGATAATTTAACCGGTAACTTACTTGCTACACGATCCCTTTACACTTGAAGGGTGAGTGTTGGCATTTAAGCCTATCAAGTTTTTGGCGCTGTTGCCGGGAATCGGTGTTTGAGATAACTTAGATTGAAAGTTGAAAGTTGAAAGTAATTGATAGTGTTTTTATTTTTGTTGTTTTGTTATCTTGTTTTTGCTTTATCTTGTGAGAATTTGATACTTAGGTGTTTTCTAGATGTGCATGAACATAAGATCAAGTGGAATTGAATCAATTCCCTAGAACTTGGAGATTGAAGCCACCGCAAGGAGACATAACCGAGAGAGAAATCAAAGAAGAGCTCAAGCAAGAGCAAGGGCACGAGAGATGGATAACAATCGGCCCGTAGTTGAAAGACAAGAAGTAAAGATGTGAGGGGGAATGTACGGAGAATTCGTGAGTACTTTGAGCCCCGGTGCAACTCCATTATGATGGCATAGCTCGCCCGCCATTAGCGGTTAACAATCTCGAAATCAAATCAGCCCTTCTTCATATCCTTCAAAGTAAACAATTCGGTGGTGATTCCAAGGAAGACCCTAAGACGACACATTGCTCAATTCTTAGAATATGCCGATACCGTGAAGATAAATGGTGTGAGTGAAGATGCTTGTAGAGCTCATCCTTTCACGTTCACACTAAGGGATTTAGCAAAGATTGGATAGCTTCCCTACCTAGGGATAGCTTGGACTCATGGGAGACCTTGAGCAAAAAGTTTCTTCTAAAATTCTTTCCACCTTCCATGACTCTTCAATACAAGACAACCATTGCTGAATTCACTCAACTTGAAGAGGAGAACATACATGAAGCATGGGAGAGGTTCAATGGATTGCTAAGGAAATGTCCACAACATGGCTTCATGGATGAGCAAATTGTGAGTTTCTTCTATTATGGATGTCTTCCATTTTCAAGGCAAACTCTAGATTCTTCGGCGGGTGGTTTCTTGTTTGATAAAACCAGTAGAGAGGCCAAAGAGTTAATTGAAAATATTGCTAGCAACACGGCTAGTTGGCCTACCGAAAGAAGGGTATCATACAAAATTGCCAAAGTGGAGGAGAGTGAAATGATAAAGGCACTTGCCATTGTGCAACAATTGACAACAAAGGTGGATGAATTTTTGATGTGAGCAAAAGGGGGTGATAGGAGGAAGCATTGAGGCTCCTCAAGTTGTCAATCATGTGGAAGAGGCAAGCTATATGGGAAGACCATCATATCCTCAAAGAAATTTTCAAGGTAATCAATTCCCTAACCAAGCCCCTCCACAAAATTACCAAATCGATATCTCAACAATCCTCCACCAAATTTCCAAAATCAAGCCTCTCAACCACCTCCATATCCCTCAAACAACCCTCCATATAATCCCAACTTTCAAAGCATGAGAACTTCTTCTACTCAAACCCAAAAGCCGCCATTACATTGCCTCCGGGAATTGATCCGGTGCTCGTGCTCCCAACAATGAGGGGAAGCCAAGTCTTGAGGATTTGCTCACAAGTTTCGTGGGATCTCAAAATCAAAAGATGGAGAAGATAGAGAACATTGTGAGTACTTTGGCCAATCAAGTGAAGAACTTAGAATTCCAAATTGGTCAAGTGACTTCTTCAAGTGGTGGAAACCAAGAAGGAAAACTCCCTCTACTACGGAAGTAAATCCGAGGGAACATTGCATGGCAATTAAACTCCGGAGTGGTACTCATTATGAAGGGCCAAGCATTCCAGTTGAGGAAGATGAGGAGAAAGTTGAGAAGGAGGTTGGTGTTGAAGACGAAAAAGAAGTGGAGAAAGAGATGAGTGGTGAAGAGGAAGATGAAGGAAGAAAAAGTGTGAAAGAGAAGGAAGAATTGAAAGAAGAGAAGAAAGAAGAAAGAATTTCCAAGTGGAAGAAAGCAAGAGAGTTGAGAAAAGAGAAAGAGAGGAAAGAGCTAGAAGGTGCCAACGTTGAATGTGGTGCATGACTTATGTCCCACCACCATTTCCTCAAAGGTTCATGAAGCAAAAGCTCGATGAGAAATTCTCAAAGTTCTTAGAAATCTTCAAGAACGTGAACGTTAATGTACCTTTGATGGATGCTCTTGAGGAAATGCCCACTTATGCAAAATTCTTGAAGGAGTTGATCCCCAAGAGAAGGAAAGTTGATGAGTGTGAGATGATAAGTTTATCCATGGAATGTAGTGCTCTTATTCAAAAGAGTCTACCTCAAAATTGAAGGACCCGAAGCTTCACATTGATGTGTGAGTTGGGTAATGGTGAGAAGAAGGTTCTTTGTGACCTTGGAGCAAGCATAAATTTGATGCCATTATCTATCTATGACCGTTTGAAGCTCGGTGATCTCAAACCAACCCACATGGCCCTACAACTAGCCGATCGATCATTCGTTCATCCAAAAGGAGTTGTAGAAGATGTGGTGGTGAAGGTGGACAAATTTAGCTTCTATGCGGATTTTGTTGTGATGGAGATGGAGGAGGACTCTAATATCCCCTTAATCCTTGGGAGACCATTCTTGGCTACCGGTGGAGCTACAATTGATGTGAAGAAGGGGAAGATCAAGTTCAAAGTGGATGATGATGAAATCTCATTTTCCATGAACATGAAGGATCCTCCAAAAACTAGCTCCATACATTCTATACTCTCTATCTCTCATTTTATTGATGATTTCCACGATTTAAGCAAGTTTAATGTTGCTTATGATAACTCTCTTGGTGTGCTAGGAAAGAAAGTGAAGAAGGAGAAGGCGAAGGATTGGTTTGACAAAAGGAAGAGAAGAAACAAAGGAAGGAAACATCATTATGCTTCATCCTCCATGGAAGTGGGTGGAGTGAAGATGAAATGGATTGCAAAAGTTGAGCTGTCTCAAGCTCCGTCCGGCATAGGACGTTAAAACTAATGCTAGATGGGAGATAACCCATCGCTTTTTCTTGCTTTCGCTTTTTGTTTTGTTTATTGCTTTCAATAAGTGTGTGATCTTTGTGTGACTCTTGTAGGAGGTCGAGGTGTGCAAGTGAGGCTTGGTGAGTTACAAGCTTGAAGATGAGAGGAATTTTGAAGACCTTACGGTACCACACTTTTTCTAGACTTAGACTCGTCTAAGTTTGGGGGAGGTGTGCCTCTTTATACCCATTTCTATTTGCACCGGTGCACCTCACGTTTTTAGGGCTTATATGCTATATCTTACCGGTACATGAATTTTGTGATGAGCTTACTTGTGAATATGTTTTCTTGTTGGTATAGTTTTGAATTTCATAGTGGGTAGTTGTGTGCAACTTCACCTAGCTAACTACATTTGCCAAACTTTTAATTGCTTTGCAATGAAAAAGTTTGGGGGTGTGTGTTAGTTAGCAATGCTTGTTGCACCAACTTGCCTCTCATTGGTAATGAGAAAATTGTGTGAAAATTTTTGTGAATATTGAGCTTAAGTGTGGATTTCACGCATATCTTTGAGTTTATTTGATGAGAAATTGATGAGGTGTTATGCTTGGAGGTATGTACGTGGCATATTTGTTTTGAGTGATGGACATGGTGAACTTGTGATGTGATATTGAGTTGATTTGTTGCTTGATTCTAGCATGAGAAGTTGTCTTGTGGTGATGAGTGTGATGTAGAATGCTTATTCACTTTGCTAATTTTAAGTCCGCGAGCTTTTGAACCTCTTGAATCGTGCATGAAAACGGTTTGATTCTTTGTTGAGTGCATCATTTGCGATTGCGCATGCTAGAACTTGCCTACGTACTTGTTGAAGTTGAGTTTTGTGTTGATCTATGAAGATGATTTGAGGCCATGTTTGGTTTGTTAAGCTACTTAGCCAAATTTTACCCCACCAATGTCATTGATTTCCCTAGTAAGTCAATTTGTGCCTTAAAGCCTTATTCTTTGATAACTTGTGAAATTAAGCCATTTTGTCTTTCTTTATGAGTCTTTGTTCCCATATGTTTAGTAGAGTGTTGTGGAACGGGCTACGGGCTACGGCCCAACAAAGAATCAAGTAAGCCCACATGCAGGCCCAAACATCTTGGGCACACGCCTTGGGGAACTTTCGGGAGGCAACCGATCAGTGGGCCGTTCTCGCCGAGCAGAGCAGCAGACCAAGCAAGGATGGTCGGAGATGCGAGAAGTGAAGGGGTTTTCCTTCATTAGGCCAGACCGACCGGTGGGCTCCCAGACCTAGCCGCGGCAACCGAAGACTTCAGCCGAGCAAGGAATGGCCACAGCGTGTCCTTTGTGTCGAAATCACCCCTACAATAGGAATAAATCTCCCAACAGTGAACGCATTAAATGCCGACATTCCTTAGAATAGTAATAGTGTACTCTTGTTTGTCACCCGGCCTACCGAGCAGCCGTTACATTGTACGGTAAGAATGGGTCATCACTATCTTTTGTATAGAGCCGTACACCCGGCATTTATTAAGAATCCATGCATTAAATGCATGGCCCCAATTTCAGGAATTCTAGGGCAACATTTGAACACTATAAATATGGCCTTAGTGGCACAATAAACGGATGACACAATCCATACTTTGTCTAGGCCTAAACCACCCAAAGAACCGCCGTCTTCCTTTCTCGCTTATTGCATTTCGGCATTTAAGATCTCAACCCAATCATTTACATTTATGATTCGCATTCATTACTCATGGATCATTAATAACCTTATTCCGTTTCTTCATTATTGTTTTAATCGTAACTTCACAAGCCATATCATCACCATATAAATTAATGGGTTACAACAATTGGCGCTAGAAGGAGGGTAACCTCCGTTGTCAATCAAGAAGAAAAACAAGGTTTTTTCGCAAAACCCACCATTCGCCATCCCCACTTGAAAACCCTAGAATCGCGCCTGGACTATGATGAACCCTCCATTCGCCCACCGGACGGAGGGGACCCCGCCGGAAATGATACTCGCGATGGCGCGCATGTCCCGACCCGCAAATCCAAGGTGATACAACTCCTATTAGGGTTGGAGGTTGCATTGCCCCTATCCCTCTCCAAGAATACCAGACGGGAGCAGAATACGGATCGCTATCAAACAGCCTCCAGTGCCCGGGCCGAGAGCTTGAAGTGGAGCAACCCCGGCCATCAGCAACCCGCAAGAGGCCCAAAAAGGAAAGAGCAAGGCGGTGGATCGGGCCACCAAGTAGGGTCCCCCCAAGGTTCCAGACCGTTTTTGAGCGGCTCGGTTCCTCCCGCCACTCGATTTTGAATTAGATTCCGAATACGTGACCAAGGCGCCCGCTAAAGCCCAATCCGGAAGGCGCGCCCAGCACCTGGGCCGCCCGATCATTCGGGAAGAGGGCGTCCGCTATGGACCGCTGGTCCAGCCTCAGCCTCGGTCCACGACCGACTCGGCCCACTTCCTCTCACCCATTCTCGAACCGGCTAAAGATCCACGTGACTCCCTACTCGCCGCCATGCAAAGAAAGATAGACGAGATGGCCGAACAAATAGGCACCGGCTGTAGCTCCTCGAAAAAGACTCTTGGGAATGAACCACCGTCGGCGGAGATCGAGGAGGCTCCGGTTCAGCCCAAGATCCTTCCCTCAAACCCCGGTGTACGAGGGAAAAACAGACTCGAGACTCACTTCGAGCAAATATAAGATATACATGGTCGGCCGGGAGCTTCAGATGCCACTAAATGCGCACAATTTCCACTCACCCCGGGCGAACTCGCCCACAAATGGTACGTCTCACTCCCCGCCTGCTCGATTCACAACTTCGACGAGCCTCGAGAAGTTCACCTCTTACTTCGCCTCCAAGATCCCACGAGCCGAAAACCGTTAAAGGTTGATGGGGATCCGTCAAACCCGAATAGAGTCGGGATGAAGCCTATCTCGACAGTCGGGATGAGATACTTCTTACGGGGAACCAAGAGGCGACGAGCTACAACTCCATGCAGCTATAAGCGGACTTCGCCCAAACTCTCACATGTTCAGCACATGACTAAGAAGTACCCGGCTACCTACGCTGAGTTCCGCCGCCGGGCCGGTGATCTTATTACTCGCGTAAGCTGATTTCCCAACGTTTGGGTGAGGTAGAGACGGAAGGTGCAGCCGAGGAGGTTGGAAAGGCTCCCCCACCAAGAAAGTCCAGTGGCACAAGAAAGGGGGCATAAGCGGGACTTGAACCTTCAAAAGTTCGACGAAAATCCCCCAAACAGAGGTATTCCCAATTATAAACGTGCTCGGTCACTCGCCCGCCTCGTGTTTTTCACTCCATCCAAAGACTGGTCAGCTGCCAAGCCCAAGGCGATCAAGCTTGACCCCGCTAGACCGATCTCGTGCAAATTCTCGCGCGTACTCACGAGTCCCCGTGACACAACACTGCCAAGGCCGCGATCTCCTCCGCCAATTATGGAAATCTGTATGAAGAGAGACAATAGATGCTTTCGTTAAAAGCCACCGCCCGTAGCGGACACCGAGGAACGAGCTCCCCGCCGTCAAAGAGCCAACTCCCGACCAGTGGTGACGGCAGCTGAGCAGTCCGCCGGTGACTCTTGGGACGACGAGCTCCCGCCCGCCCACGCCGGAGGCCGAATCAAGATGCTCCAACAGTGGGAGTCTCGCGGGCTGGTAGAAGTTTTCAGATCCAACCGGAAGAGGAAAGCCGAGCTCGGGGCCATTGATAACATCAGCCTAGTCAACTTCCCGCCGCAGTCGACCATCCCGAAGTCAACCGTGCTCGGCTTCTCCAACGCCGACCGAGAAGGTGTACTTTGTCCAAAAATGATGCGCTGGTTATCTCCTCCACCATCCTTGGAATGACGGTCGACAGGATTCTCGTCGACAATGGAAGTTTCGCAACCTAATCTTCAAGTCACCTGGATCGGATGGGAAACCTAACGAAGTATATTAAGCCTTATGACCCTGCAATCGGCGGGTTCGGCGACATGATCGTGAATGCATACGGAAAGATCAAGCCGACGGTGGAGCTCATCGACTACAAGGACGAGAAGGTTAGGATAACTAGACCAAGTAGATTTTGTAATCATCGACCAGCCAAACATGTATAACGGCTTCTTTGGTCGACCTTTCTTTGAAACTTTTGAGGCGGTCGCCTCCTCTTTCTTTTATTGTATCAAATTCCCCACTCCCGAGGGAATGTGCGAATCGTAAAAGGCGACCAAAAATGGCAAGGAAATGTTTGAATTACCCGGTCCAAATTTACTTTCTACACTTTTAGATTCAAATTGTAATACTGCTCAAGGAACATGTACCTCCGAGGCCGACTCAGAGCCATAGTCAAATGAAAATTGATCGGGTTAACGACTCCAGTTGCCAGGACTTAGAACCTCGTTTGGGTTTCGAGTTGCTAAGGCTGGATATCGACCCGAGGGGCAGCTCCGAAAGACCCCGAGGGGCAAAAGCTCAAAAGAACCGCATCGGTCGAGGAGCTTGAATACGTCCCGGCCGACTCCGAACCGACCAGACTTAGAGGTTGCCATTGGCTCGAAAATCCCAATAGAAATGTGAGAAGAGATTGTCACCTTCCCGAGGGAAAGCGTGGATGTTTTCGCCTGGTCGCATCGGGACATGGTCGCATCGATCCCAAGCACGCCTCGCCATCGCCCGAAGATCGATCCAAAGAAGAAGCCGATCTCGTAAAAAGAAAGAAGTTCGGACTTGAGAAATACGCAGCCTTGGCAGAGGAAGTTAAGAAGCCGCTCGACAACAAGCTAATAGAACAGCCGAGGACGAGCCACAATGGGTCGCCAATGCCGTGCTCGTAAAAAGTCGAACGGCTCCTAGAGGTTGTGCATCGATTTCACGGACCTCAATGCGGCGTGCCCCAAAGACCATTTCCCAATGCCACATATCGATCACCTGGTCGACAATCTCAAGGGGCACAAAATGATGTCATTCATGGGACGCTTTTGCTGGTACCATCGATACCGATGGCAAGGAGGATATCAAGAATACCTCCTTCCTCACGGAGAAGAACAACTATTCTTGGTTGAGAATGCCCTTCGGCCTGAAAAACGCTGGGGCAACTTATCAAAGATTAGTCAACAAAATGTTTGCCGAAAGCAGATCGGCAAAACAATGGAGGTCTACATCGATGACATAGTGGTTAAGAGCCTAAAGAAAGAAGATCATTTACGAGACCTCAACGAGGTGTTCTCAATCCCGAGAGAGTATAATATGAAACTCAACCCAAAGAAGTGCGGCTTTGGAGTTGGGTCGGGAAAGTTTCTCGGCCACATAGTGAGTCAATGGGAATCGAAGCGAACCCCACGCAGATAAAGGCCATCCTCGACATGGATGAGCCCAAAACGTTAAGCAAGTACAGCGCGACAGTTGTTTGGCGGCCCTCAACAGATTCATACCCCGCCTCGGGATAAGAGCAGCACCTTTCTTCGCCACCATTAAGAAAGGGAAATTCTCTTGGGGAAGGGAGAGCAGAGAGGCCTTCTAGAAAGTCAAGGAATACCGGCTAACCCACAAATCCTCTCCAAGCCGCACTGGCGAAAAACTCTTTTGCAGCCTCGGATTCGGCGCTTCGCCGTCCTAAGTACGGGCCGAGGGGCAAGCATCTCCCGATATATTTTGTCACCAGTATCGCACGACGCCGAGCTCGAATATACTCCTCGGAGAAGCTGGCATATGCTTTAGTAATGAGTGTGAGAAAGCTAAAGACTTACTTCTTCGACCATCAGTCGAAGTCCTCACAGCCTCCCGCTCAGTGCAAGTGCTCCATCGACTGCACACGAGTGGCCGACTCCTCAAATGGTCCCTTGAGATAGCCCAATACGGAATATCCTACTCCCCACGAACGGCAATCAAGGGGCAGCTCGCGAACTTCTTGGTCGAGCCGACATTTCCCAGATCCGACCAAGGTAAACTTTCCTCCTTGGAGACTTTACGTCGACGGATCCTCCACATCCTCCTGTTCGGGGCCGGGAAAGTCCTAATTGGGCCTGAAGGTCAGTGCTTCACAAACGTTGTTCGATTCGACTTCCCGCCACAAATAATGAGGCCGAACATGAGGCCCCGGTCGGGGTCTTGAGCTCGCCAAGCCGCTGGGGTCCGCCGGCTGCACATTTTCATGGACTCGCCGCTCGTAGTAAATCAAGTTAAAGGAGAATTTGAGGCTAGGGGAGAACAGATGATGAAATATCTAGAACTAGTAGCGGCGATGTGTGGGAAACTCCAACAGTACTCATCGAACAAATCCCGAGAGAGCAGACTCCTGCGGATGCACTCTCCAAATCGCCACCTCCGAAGGAGCCGCCGATATGACAAATATCGTTCTTACTAGGCAGCTCCGCTCAACGATTTGTAACCAATCGCTTAACACCGTCGGACGAGGAAGGAGAAAACTCGATGACCCCAATCGTGGCCTACCTCAAAACGGAACTTTACCAGAGGATAGGGTCCTTGCCGGACAACTCGAGCTCGGGCGGCAAGGTATACCCCGATCGATAACTCACTCTATAAACGAAGTTTTTTCCTCCCTCTCGCTCAAGTGCATCACACCCGAGCAAGGTCAAGTAGTCTTGGCGGATATTCACGATGGAGTTTGTGGGAACCACGCCGGGGGCCAAGCTCTTGCCCACAAGGCAATGAGGCAAGGCTACTATTGGCTAACCTCGTGAAAGACGCCATTGCATATGCGAAGGCCTGCCACAGATGTCAACCGATGGCGCCGAACATCGACGGCCCCGAGCAGCTAAAGTCCATCTACAGCCTCGGCCATTCGCCCAATGGGGCATTGACTGATAGGCCCTCTCCCTATGGCCCCCGCAGGTCAGAATACGCCGTGGTCGCCGTCGACTACTTTACGAAGTGGGCAGAGGCTGAACCCTTGAATAAGATCGACCAGCGACAGATCATCAAATTTATATGGAAGAATATTATCTGTCGTTTCGGCCTTCCTCACGCCATCGCCTGCACAACGGGAAACAATTCGATGGGCTAGAAATCATGGAATTCTGTGAGAGGTGGAAAATCAAAAGGTTGTTCTCCACTCCATATCACCCACAATCCAATGGCCAAGTGGAGGCGGTTAACAAAATTTTGAAGCTTATCTTGAAGACCAAGCTTGAAGACAAGAAGGGCAACCGGGCGAGCTGTCTTCCCGACGTCCTCCGGGCTTACAAGACCACCACGAGAAACTCAACAGGAGACCCCTTTCGCCCTAGCATTCGGCACCGAGGCGCTTATACCATCGGAGGTCGACATTCCGACACTTAGGACTTCCACACCGATCTCCGACAATAATGACGAAGCCCGAAAATGGATCTCGACATGCTTGAGGAACGGAGACTCACCTCAATACATAGGAACGCGGCGTATAAGCAGCGGTCTGAAAAATATTACAACTCCAAGGTCAAGGTTCGCCAGCCTCGGTCGGCGAGCTTGTCCTCAAGAAGGTCCTCGGCCCCAGCCAGGGGTTTTCAGACCCAATTGGAAGGTCCTTTCGTAGTATCCAGATGGCTGTCTGGTGGAGCCTACGAGTTAGAGCACCTTGATGGCACACCGCACCAATACCCGTGGAATGCATGCCACCTCGTAAAGTACTATCAATAGCTGGTCGGGTAGGTCATTTTCATGAAAATTTTGTACACACCTTTCAAATGTAATAGTTGTAGAATGGATAAATAAAATCAATTTACCTTCTCAAATCTTTTAAATTTACAAATCGTCCCGACCCACCCGATCACAGCTCACGAGTGGACACTGACTCCACAAGTCTTGTGAACGAGCAATAACCTATCACAAGCAAGGGGCACACCACCCCCAAATCCTCGCGACGAACTCGGCTACGGCCGAGGTCAACGGGCAACATTACTGCGAGGTATCCCGATTCCTATGAATCTCGGGCGTTCGAGCCCTAACACGTGACCGGCTCACGTAGGATAAGACCCGCATGTGTGCACATTCACGATAGGGCAAATGAGCTCAAGCGGATTTCAATCCCTTAAGGAGCACTGCACAACGTATTGGGAGTCGTAGAAACCGACCAACCAATCTCGTAGGGGCAAGGCGTGCAAGCGGACACAAGCTAAGGACGCACCCTAAAATTTCTTGGCCGAGCAGGTCCTCGGATCGGAAAATTTTCTCGCAAATTTTTTCAAAAACTTTAAAAGCCGAGCCTCGCTTGGGGGCCGAGCAGGTCCTCGGATCGAAAAATTTTCTCATGAAATTCTTTCAAACTTTAAAAGCCGAGCCTCGCCTTTGGGGCAAGAGGAGCAATCCCCTAACTAATTATATTGTCCACCCGACCTGTTTGCTCTTGTTTATTTAATGAACAGGTGAAAGGCAATTTGGAAAAGAAACACAAGGCAATAAAGAGAGATTTTATTTACAATCAAAAGATGGCCGAAGCCAAATACAACCCTACAGTCATATACGTAAGAGAACAAAAACAAAAGCGTCTTGGGATCAGGCTCCACCAACAGCCTTCATCTTCGAACTCCACTCCCGCCCGGCTCAACCGCTAACTCCCCTGCGCCGATATCTCCTCCGACCTGTTCACCCGCCGGATGCGCCTCTCCTCCAGGCTTTCTCCCATTCCCTCAATCTGATCCCCGCGGACGCTTGGGAGATGCCTCTCCGGGAAGAAGCAGCCGATCCTGGCGAGGATACCAAGAGAGGTCAACACCCAACTCCACTAGATCCTTTATCCGCACGTAGAAGTCGGGTGGAGCGGGTGCTGCTCGACATAAGCCCGAAAATGGCTCTCGAGGTGGGCGGATGGCACATTCTCCCTCCGACTCGTGCGAATAGCCTCGGCGAATGCCATGTAATAGGCAAACTCCGACACCGCAGGTGACATCCTCATAGGGGTTAAATTCAAGTTCCCCTATCTCCGCCTCGGCGATCCCTTCCTCCAGGCAGCTATCCGGCGACGAGCCTCCACCAAATCCCGGGACAGTCTCCTCGGAGGCCCGGAGTTGGCGCTCGAGGCCAACAATTCGATCATCGGCCCGGCGAGCCTGATTTCGGGCCTCCTCGACAAAAGTCTCGTACATCCAGGAGGCTGGCCTTCACCTCTCCAACTCCCGAGCGGCTACCTCCTTGATAAGTGGAATATTGTGTGTATTTTATGTGGTTAACGTAATTATTTTATTATTAATTAAGTGCCACTATTTTATTATTTCCACTTATTTTATTTATATCGCCTTTTCCGTGATATTTCGTTTCTTTATTAAATACGGGTAAATAGGCAATTTTGGGAGCACAGATAGAAAATCGAGAAGTAGAAAATTAGAAGCCGCGCGCTCGAGAATGGAAAGAGGATGATTGAGAGAAGATTGATTGCTTCCTTGTGGAGAAAAGCAAGGGGGATGAACCTCGACGGGGATTTCGGGAGAGAAAAGAAGAGAACAATTTTTTAATCTTTTACTTTGGTTTTTTTATTCGAACAATTTTTTGTGATCGTGCATACTATGGCCTCGCGTAGAGGCTAAACTATTTTCTAATCCGAGGAAACCCGAACTCCGAGATGCTTCATCGTTTCTAATAGTAACGTATTTCTGTCCTAATTCATTTTTCTCGTTGTTTGTTTATATGCTAAGCGTAGTTCGAATTATTATTTATGTGAGTCCGATCATCTTGCATGCCTAATATTCGTTCGTAGCTAAATTACATGCTATAATCCATAATTGTTATTTGCGTGTAATTGTGGTAGTGAATAAAGTTTGTAGCTCTAAGGACAACGAAGTTCTAGATTGTATGATTCGAACGTTTCGTTTTCATAGTCTAGTTCACCCTATTGGTTTGGCTCGTTAATGTGTTGCATGAATTGAATCCTAGATACATATTTTGGGGTTATTCGTGGGATAGGTTAATTAGGGTCGTACTCGTTAATTAACTAAACCTAAGAACCAATTCGGGCTAGTTTGGTCGTACCACTAGCTTAGGGCGAGATTCGAGATAAGACAAGTATTAGTTGCTATTACGAAGAAGTATTTCAGGAGGTTATCCTTGGGTTAGATTGTTTCTATCATTGTTGTCAAATTCATTGCGTTACATTAGTTTTACTTTTTGTTTAAGTTACGTATTAGTGAGATATCCGATATTCCCCCTATTGTGTTACCGTTTTGTTTCGCACAAATAATTCAATTCAATTACATCAGTTCCTTGTGGGATCGACCCCTTACTTGCCCTACTACATTAGTAGGTTGGTTCTGTAATTAATTTATTTTTGGAGTGCGCGGCGACAAGACACCAAATTTTGGCGCCGTTGTCGGGAACCGTTGGTAATTTTGTTGAATTGTTTTTGTGTTTTTTTATGTTGAAAAAATTCTGGAAAAAGTTTTAAAAAAATTGATGGAAATTGCATTTTGGGATTTGTTGCGTGCATTTTTATTTCCTTAAGTTGAACATTGAATCCCTCGGTGTCTGTTTTGGTTACGAAAAAAATTCTGAAACTGTGCTATTCGTTCTGGACTTTATTCGTTGCTATATGCTTGCTAACACTGACCCCTCGGTGTTTATTCAAATTTTATTGCGGTGAATGATCACTCGCTCGCATCAAGTACATCACTCGAGTTTGATCCGAAGTAGAAAGAAGAGCCGAGCAGCTTAGGAGAGAGACTCGGTTGCGGAGACGAATTGATTTTGCATCAACAGGGGATACAAATAGTGACGAAGGGGGTGAATCTAGTGAAGAAGTAGAATCTGCATTTACGTTCACTAACATGGCTGCGAGGAACGAAGAGAGGACGATGAATGAGTTGGCAAATCCGCCACAAACCATCAACCTCTTTGCATTACTATTCCTACTCTTGCTACTAATGTTAATTTTGAACTTAAATCAAGTTAATTCACTTATTGCCTTCTTTTAATGGTCTTGCGGTGAAAACCCACATGCATTTCTCGAAAGAGTTCCACGTTGTATGTTCAAGCATGAAGCCAACAGGAGTTTCAGCGGAGCATGTCAAGTTAAGTGCATTCCCGTTTGCACTAAAAAGCACCGCACGAGATTGGTTATATTTCTTACCACCCAGATCAGTTACTTCATGGAATGAGATGGAGAGGCTATTTCTCCAACACTATTTTCCAGCCACCCGAGTGGCGATCTTGAGAAAAGAAATTTCAGGTGCTAGACAGGACCGGGAGACACTGTATGAGTATTGGGAGCATTTCAAACGCCTCATAGCTTCGTGCCCACAGATCAAATCGCTGATCAATTGCTCATCCAATACTTCTACGAAGGTCTCACTCTCACCGATAGAAACATGCTCGATGCAGCCGGTGGAGGAGCTTTGATGAGTAAAACACCAACACCTGCACGGGAATTGATTTCTAGCATGGCAAAGCAAATACCCAAAGCAGTTTGGAGTACGTGATGTCATGAACAGACCTATGGAGCAGCCTAAACATGATGCCTTAGAAAAAATTGCAAGTATGATGGAGATGATGATGAAGGCCAAAACTCCTTAAGTCCGCCCATGCAAAGTTTGCCATACTTTAGAGCTATCTACTCAAGATTGTCGAGTCCCGAGTGATGAGTTAGAGCAAGCTAATGCAGCTTGGTTATGGGAATTCTCAAGGCCGAAGGTATGACCCATTTTCCAACACCTACAACCCCGGGTGGAGAGATCATCCCAACCTTCGTTATGGAAACCAACAAAATAATCAACCAGAGACAATTTCAGCACTTCCATTTCAGAACGAAAATTCCAATTATTTAGAGGGAATGATAGAGGTGGTGAGAGCTCGGGGCAACATATGGGTGAGAAGGATTCAGACCTTCTTTGGAGGATATGATGAAGGCGTTGACATCCAACACCATGAAGTTTCAAAGCAAGACACTCAAGTGGTGATAAAGTCTCTAGAGTCCTGGGCAACGAACTTTAGAATCGGGTCAAAGGAATTTGGAAGCCCAAATGAGCCAAATAGCCACCGTTAGCCGATTACAAGCACAAAATAGTGGCAAGCTACCCTCTCAACCCGAAACTAATCCTAGGAATGCTTTTGCCATCACCTTGCGTAGTGGTAAGCAATTGGAGGAAATTTCCCCACCAACACGTCAGGAAAAAGGTGAGGAACGAGAATGGGGAGGATGAGGAGGAGCAGCCCATGGTACCGAAAGAGAAAGCGGAGGAAGAGGAGTTGTTCCCAAAAATCTGACGCAGATCGCACTAACACCGACCCCATCGTCAATGGACCAAACGAAAATTCGTGTAAAACCTCATAGTTCAATTCTGTTGATACTAATATTTTACCTTTTCCTTCGAGGATGAAAAAAAAAAGCGAAAAAGGCATCAAGGATCAACAAACACTTGAAGTGTTTCGAAAAGGTTGAGCTTCGCATACCCTTAATGGAGGTCATGAAACAAATTCCGAGATATGCCAAATTTTTGAAGGAATTGTGTACCAACAAGAGGAAGCTAGCCAATGATGAGAAGATTTTTATGGGAGAGAATGTCTCACTGTACTTCAATGTATTGCCTCCAAAGAGAAAGGATCCCGGCATGTTCGTCATCCCTTGCACGATAGGGAACCATAAGATCGAGCAAGCTATGATTGATCTTGGGGCCGCTTATTAATGTCATGCCCTTGGCGATGTATGAGCAGCTAGGTATCGGGCCATTGAGAGAAACTGAGTGGTTATTCAGCTAGCCGATAAAAGTCTTGCCTACCCTGCCGGAGTAGTGGAGGACGTCCTCGTGGAGGTAAATCAATTGATATTTCTGCTGATTTCTATATATTAAATATGAATGAGAACTCGATGGATTCCACACCTATTTTGTTGGGAAGACCATTCTTGAATACTTCCCAAACAAAAATAGATGTTCGTGAGGGACTCTCACAATGGAATTTGACGGGCGATTACTCAATTTAATATCCTTGATGCTAAGAAAATTTCTAATGAGTCCGACTCTCTTTTTGTTGTGAGTGTCATTGAGCCCATTGTACAAGAAGTTTTCGAGGTTGATTGCAGGAATAAGTTAGAGGAAAAATCCATGCTTAATCTACAAGGGGAAGATAAAGGAGCCAAGGCCATTGAGGAACCAGAGCTTGAGTTGAAGCCACCTCCTAAACACTTGAAGTACACATACATGGGAAAAATTGGTTAAAATAAATTTCTTATGTCGAGCCAACGACAATATAAAAAAGGCGCTTGTTGGGAGGCAACCCAATATTTTATTTTCTTTTAATTTTTTTATTTTATTTTGTGTTATTTTATTTTGCATGTCATTTTTTTATTTAATTAGTGCTTACTTGTGTTCTTTCGTTCTCTCGAGTAAACATATTGAGGAATAGTTGAATGAAACCTGCTGCAAATTATTTTGGATGGGCCGTGAGAAAATTTGATGGCACTTGGGCCTGTCAAGTTTTTAAAAAAATTGAAGCTCATTATATTTTGAGCCCATGAGACAAGTTAAAGAAAGAACAAGGGCCTGGGTCAAACCCTTCTCTTCTCCAACAGACGCCCAATGGCCCCCTATTTTATGTGTTGCCGCTTTTCCGCCCATTGCTCACGCCGGCGACAACACACAGCCGCCACATCGCCTAGAAGCTGTTGTGTCCGTGCCACTCACGGCCGTGACGGCGAGCTATCCGCGCCGTCGATCGCCCAGCCACCGCGAGCAAACCTTCACGCCGCCGTCTCACGCTGCCCAACCGCCGCAGCTTCCCTGCTCATGCTCGTAGCCGACGCCGCTTCCGGGCCGGCGACCTCCATTTTCAGCAATCCTTAGCGCCGCGCAAAGATTGCCGCCAGCGCCACCGATCAACCACCCAGCCGCCGTCCAGCGGCGCGCGCTGCTTGCCGCCGGCTTCCTGCCGTCGTGCCGCCTCCCCTTTCCACCGCCGTTGAGTGCTATTGTGGGCTGCCTTCACTGCAGCCTTCCTATTTTCCCACCGCTAATTTCAGAGATTTCTCATGGTTAATCTTCGGCCACGACCGGGCCGACAAGGGTCTTCCTCGCGAGCTCCAGCTTATAAGCATTGATGAAGATGAACCAGCTAACAACCCGTCTCCCATAGAGGACCAGAACCCGAGGAGAGTGCGCAGCCACCACCGAGTGCCGGACGTCAATGGTGTTTTCCCAATGCCCACTCTATCGGGATGGCTAATCCTCGCCTGGGTAACTCGCTATCGAAAAATTTGCACTCGTAAAATTCGAGCTACTATGTATTTGGATATGCCATTGTTGCGTTCTCTAGGGTTGTTAGATGATGTGTTGAAATTATTAAGCTGTTGGATGCTTGCGTTATTTGGTTACCGGCAATTGGCCTACTTATGATGATTTAACCTATGAATTTTTGAGTTCTTTTAAAAGGTGTGATAGTGGGGTTCGGTTTCGTTTGGGTGGGGATACGTATGAATGGACTGTTGGTAGGTTGATGGAAGCTTTGGAGTCTGTCGGATGTCACAATTCAGGTCCCCCTTTCATCCCAAATTCTTTTGGGATGATATCACCGATGGCGTGATTGAGTATCACCCAAGTGCTAAGACCAGTGCCATCCGAATCCCAATTTCCGGTACATTCAAAGGCTTCTTGCTGGTACCGTGTTTGGGAGGGAGACTAACAAGAATGTGGTAGAGTTTAAAGAGATGTTCATGATGTATTCTATGTACCATCGCACTGCGCCGCCATGGAGCGATTATGTTCTAGAGCATCTTGAGACCACATGCAGGAGAGACGGTGGGATAACGATTGGAGGCCTCATCACCGGTATCGCAGCTTAGTGCCGGCATTTCCCTTGAGGGAAAAGTGCCCGTTGCCCTGCTCGGACTTTGGGATATGAGTTATTGCAAGAAATGGGGGTGCTCGAGAATGATCATGGCACTTATTGGTGGACCATTTCCCAGCAACACCGTCTACCGTTGCCTAATCCGACTACATCGGCATTGAAAATATGCCGAATGTTCGATGATGTTCCGTTCTCGCCAACGAGCCTGGCCTCCGGCTTCAAAGTGCCTATTCATGGCCTTGGATTCGGCGACCTTGAGCTTCGATGCCGTTTGGACAGACTTGACACTAGACAAGAGGCACAAGGATATCGATAGCGAAATCTTGCGGATGCTCCGAGCAACAACAACCGCCCACCGATTAGCACCCTGTAACCCCGCTCCACTTTTTATGTAATTCTTTATGGTGCAAGTCTTTCTTATTGTGCATTTGTGTTAGGGACTAGCACTGTTTAAGTGGGGGTTGATAGTGTCATTGTTGTTTCGTTTATTTTGATATTTCTTGTGTTTAGTTGTTGTATAGTGTTATTGTTGTTTAGTTCTCGTATGTTGGTGTATTTTTGTGGAGTTCGAGCATGATAGTTGAGCACTTAGTCATTGATGTAGCTGCTGATTTTTCTCGTTAAAAATGCTCAAAACGTGAATTGCATGTCTTGATTGGTGATTGCATTTGTATTCATGTGTTAGTCATAGAATTGAGTCGATTGTTAGTTGCTTGGCTTTGACATTACAACTTGATAATTTGTTTTTTGATAGTTGTTTTGGTCTTTTGGAAAAGTGAAGTTTGGGTTGGTGCCTAAAGTTGAAAATAATAAATGTGTGGTTGGAGGAAAAAAATAAATAAAAGGAGTTCTAGTTGAAGAATTGTGAAAAAAAAAAATAACGAGGGGCCGATACGGCTGCCTCGCTTCTGGGGGCTCAAGTGTGAAAAAGAGAAAAAATAAAAAAAGAAAGAACACGAAAAGAGCTAAAACCCGAGAGCAGAGCGGAGCCGCGAGCCCTCGTTTGAAAATTGAAAAAAAAGAGAAAAAATAAAAAAAAGGAAAAAAAAAGAAATAAGGGAGTTAGGCATCACTCGAATTTTTTTACTTTGAAGAAAGACCGAAAATAATTTAATTGAGAACAAGTTGTTAGGAAATTTTGGAGAAGACTTGAGTAGCTAAGAGTAGATGAGATTTTGTGATTGATCGTGAGTATGAGTTGTAATTATTTTGATAGGCACGTGAAACATGAGTTTGGCTCGGGAATTCGTGAGCTAGGGAAATAGTAGAGTGTCTTAGTTGTCTTGCTTGAACCGTGTGTGTAGTGTTTGCTTGAGGACAAGCAAAGTTCTAAGTGTGGGGGATTTGATAAGTGGAATATTGTGTGTATTTTGTGTGGTTAACATAATTATTTTATTATTAATTAAGTGCCACTATTTTATTATTTCCACTTATTTTATTTGTGTCGCCTTTTTTACCGTGATATTTCGTTTCTTTATTAAATACGAGGTAAATAGGCAATTTTGGGAGCACAGGATAGAAAATCGAGAAGTAGAAAATCGAAGCCGCGCGCTCGAGAATGGAAAGAGGATGATTGAGAGAAGATTGATTGCTTCCTTATGGAGAAAAGCAAGGGGGATGAACTCGGACGGGATTTCGGGAGAGAAAAGAAGAGAACAATTTTTTAATCTTTTACTTTGGTTTTATTCGAACAAATTTTTGTGATCGTCCATACTATGGCCTCGCGTAGATGCTAAACTATTTTCTAATCCGAGGAAACCCGAACTCGAGATGCTTCATCGCTTCTAATAGTAACGTATTTCTGTCCTAATTCGCTTTTCTCGTTGTTTGTTTATATGCTAAGCGTAGTTCGAATTATTATTTATGTGAGTCTGATCATCTTGCATGCCTAATATTCGTTCGTAGCTAAATTACATGCTATAATCCGTAATTGTTATTTGCGTGTAATCGTGGTAGCGAATAGAGTTTGTAGCTCTAAGGACAACGAGTTCTAGATTGTATGATTCGAACGTTTCATTTTCATAGTCTAGTTCACCCTATTGGTTTGGCTCGTTAATGTGTTGCATGAATTGAATCCTAGATACATATTTTGGGGTTATTCGTAGGATAGGTTAATTAGGGATCGTACTCGTTAATTAACTAAACCTAAGAACCAATTCGGCTAGTTTGGTCGTACCACTAGCTTAGGGCGAGATTCGAGATAAGACGGTATTAGTTGCTATTACGAAGAAGTATTTCAGGAGGTTATCCTTGGGTTAGATTGTTTCTATCATTGTTGTCAAATTCATTGCGTTACATTAGTTTTACTTTTTGTTTAAGTTACGTATTAGTGAGATATCCGATATTCCCCCTATTGTGTTACTGCTTTTGTTTCGCACAAATAATTCAATTCAATTACATCAGTTCCTTGTGGGATCGACCCCTTACTTGCCTCTACTACATTAGTAGGTTGGTTCGGGTAATTAATTTATTTTTGGGTGCCTATGACAAGACACCACTACCGCGCCTCGGTCCTTCCTCTATCTAAACCCTCAAGAAGGGCAGCAGAAGAACGACAGCCTCTTTGTCCCGGGCGGCTTCGGCCTCCCGATCCCTAAGGGCCCTCCACTCGGCCCACCCGAGCGGCCGGGGACTCCATCTCCCCAAGCCGCTTCCAGAGCCTCTGCTCGATGAAGGGCCCCGACCGCCCGAGCCTCGGCTTCCTCCAAGGCCTTCCCGGCCATCTCGGCTTGGGCCCGGTCAGCAGCTGCCCGGCGGACCTCTTCCTCCCGCTCAAGGCCAGCCTTTTCGGCCATTACAAGGGTCTGGCCGCCAACATCCGGATCGCCACGACGCTGCTCGCCCTCGGGAAGGCGGCCACGGCCTCCAAATCCCGATTCCAAGCCGCGGGAACATCCCGAACAGCCAATCAAGGTGGGCCGGGAGAGCAGACATGTCCCTAGCCGTACAGAAGAAAGGAAGTTCAGCAAAATATCTCGGCTGGAAGACGTCCTCGGTAAACATCCACGAAATCAAAAATTAATTCAAGATTAAGGTCGAGAAGAGAGAAAAGACGAGGAGCACTTACTCCTCAAATCGACGCTGGTCGCGGCCCATCCAGTCCGATCGAGGCGTCCCTCTTGGAGTCGGGTAACGGGAGGCCCTCCACGGCGGCGCTTGGGGCCGCAGTGCAACCGGTTCAAGCCCCCTCGTGGCGGGTGACGACGTCCCCTCCCGGGCAGAACGGCTGGCGCAGCCGCATCGGTGGGGGCCCCTAGTCCTCCTCCTCGGAAAGCTCCACCGGCCGGGCCTGGGTCGACCCAGCTGGAGCTCTAGAGGTCCCGGCTCCCACTTCTTCCGTGGTCGGGCGCTATCGCGGTGTCCTCCCCCTCGGTTGGAGCGGCGAGGAAGCTCGGAGGTGGTAGGGGATAGGACCGATCACGGGGCAGCGGAACCCGTGTGACGGAGAGGTAGCTACGGTGGAGGTCGGGCGGGTTCCCGGATAACTACCCCCGATAGGCGCGCGCCCGCCTTCCATTTCGCTTTTTGGCGGCTCTTCCTCAAAGAAGCGCCAGACGCTCGGCATTTGACCCATTAGCTCGGCGGGGCACGAGAAGAATATAGGGAAGTCGGGTTCTGTAATAAAAAGAAAATCAGATCCACGACCCAAAAGTAAAATTGAGCGAGTGGAACAATACCTCGTCGGCCGAGATGCCGCGGAAAATCGAACAATCGAGCACAACGGCGGGCCCCAAAAGTGCTAAGGGCGTTGCCAGACCGACGGTCCGAGGCCGGAACGAGCCAAAGCTTCTCCAAGACCAGACCGAAATCAAAATTTAACTCCCCTTCCTTCAGAACGGATAGTCTGCAAAACAGAAAAAGAAATTAGATCGACTCACATGCCTTATAAGCTAGGGGCAAGCTCACCTTTCTTCTTCTCCCGGAAAGAGGTAGGGACCGAGATCTCCTCGATGAGGAGAGCCAATCGCCGACCTCCACGCCCGGAGACCCAAAACCACCTCGTCTTCCAATCCTTCGTGACCGGGAGGTAATGCCCTCGATCACGACCTTTTTCCGGCTCTTGACGTAGTAGAGCCCACGGTTGGCCGTCGCCCCTGTGGGTTTTGTTGAGTCTCACCAAGTGAGTGACCTCCCCAGGGTGGGATGCCGATACACCTCGTGCATCCCATGAGGGTCATCGTGCACGTAACCTAAAGCCAACCGTTGGGATGGATCTGGAGGAGCCACCTCCCAAAAATTGAGCAGTGAGATACATTGATGGGCAGGGAAGCGGAGCCCCGCACTCATCATGTCAACATCGACGGCCACCATTTCCGCGGGAGGCTGGTCGGCCCTCTCGGTGGGATCGGGCATAGAGATGCACGTCAATCGGGACTCAACAATCTACCCTTAGCCTGTCAAGCTCGGCCTGGGACATCGAGCTCATCCACTCCTCGGAGTTCACGGCCCGGGCGAGGGCTGGGTAACTCGGATCAATCTCCTCGGCCGGTCGGAAGGATTGTAAGGGTGGGGCCCGTAGGTACTCCCGGAAGTTAAAATCAATCTTAGGCCCGGCCAGCCTGTCCATGAACTCTGCCCACGCTTGGTACCCAGCCTCAACCTCACGATTCCTCTCCTCGACCAAGCGCCGGCAATCTCCTCGTTCATCTCCTCCTCCGTGCTCTATCCCCTCGGCCCAGAGAACCCTCTCCTCTTCCTCTCCATCACCAGCCATTTCCTCCACACGTTCGAGGCTCATCTCGACCACTAGGTCAGACAAGCCCTCAAACGCGGAGTTTCCCGGGCCCCTTCGCGGAAACAACACCGGCGGAGGCGGCCGCCGACGCCTCCGGCCTCTCGCCTCACCACCCCGGGCGGAAGACGCGTCCCGAGACCATCATCGTCGCAGTAGGCCCGACATGACGAGACGACTCGCCTGTCAACCCTCCCAACGATCCTTCCCCAATGCCTCGCGACCCGTAAGCACCACCGCGAGACCTCACCATCCCAATAATAACCGCAGAAACGCAGAAAAGAGAGAACACTTGCAATAGATACTTACCAACGAATAATGGACAGAAAGGTAGAGACAAATCTCGTGAAAAGCTCTTCAACCGTTTGGGTACGCTCGAGAACGATGGAGTAATCTCGGATGCAAAAGTCGAAAAGTCCTGAATAAGGAAACGGAACCGCTATTTATGAAAGGCGGGAGGGACTCGTGTGAAATTAACTTTTCAAAATTAGGAGCCAAGGAGAAATTTCGAGGCAAGTTATGACCGTGTGACGGACCCGTGTCGATCGCGCGTGCGGCGCAAGCACCATCATGACCTACGCTCACGTGCGCGTAGGCTGTCCCCATAGGCCTTTTCGCATTCCCGATTAGACTCGTCGCTTCCCGGGCATGCCACCCTATCCGACAGGCCCCGAGAAACTCCAGACCTGATCAACACACTAAGCCCTTTTCGGCTCGACCGCCTGTGTCGGCCGCTGAATTGTCGCCTCGGCCACCGGAAAACCAGAGGCCAAGGCGAGGGGCAATTTTTGTGGAAGGGGCTACGGGCTACAGCCCAACAAAGAATCAAGTAAGCCCACATGCAGCCCAAACATCTTGGGCACACGCCTTGGGAACTTTCGGGAGGCAACCAATCAAGGCCGTTCTCGCCGAGCAGAGCAAACAGACCAAGCAAGGATGGTCGGAGACGTGAGAAGTGAAGGGGTTTTCCTTCATTAGGCTAGGACCGACCGGTGGGCTCCCAGACCCACCGCGGCAACCGAAGACTTGATCGAGCAAGGAATGGCCACAGCGTGTCCTTTATGTCGAAATCACCCCTACAATAGGAATAAATCTCCCAACAAAGGAACGCATTAAATGTTGACATTCCTTAGAATAGTAATAGTGTACTCTTGTTTGTCACCGGTCTACCGAGCAGCCGTTACGTTGTATGATAAGAATGGGCCGTCACTATCTTTTGTATAGAGCCTTACACCCGGCATTTATTAAGAATCCATGCATTAAATGCATGGCCCCCAATTTCGTGGATTCTAGGGCAACATTTGAACCCTATAAATATGGCCTTAGTGGCACAATAAACGGATGACACAATCCATACTTTGTCCGGGCCTAAACCACCCAAAGAACCGCCGTCTTCCTTTCTACGCTTATTGCATTTCAGCATTTAAGATCTCAACCCAATCATTTACATTTATGATTCGCATTCATTACTCATGGATCATTAATAACCTTATTCGCTTTCTTCATTATTGTTTTAACTGGTAACTTCACAAGCCACATCATCACCATATAAATTCTTCAAGTTACAACATAGAGCATGATTGTTGGCAAAGAATGGTGAAGTGAAATTGAGAAAGTGTGGTGGTATGAATTGGATAAGTGTGATGAGATGAAAAGAAGAAAGAAAAGAAAAGAGGTTGAAAAGAAAAAAATTGAATTGTGAAAAAAAAATCATGAGAAGAAATTCAAATTGAGCTTGAATGCAAAAGAAAGTCTCAAAAGGAGTTGGTGGTGAATGTTATGTGAAAAGAATGAAAATGAGAAGAAATAGCGGTGTTTGTTGAAATTGAAGTGAAATTTGGATTGAATTGCCTATTCAACATTCATTGCTTCTACTAACATTGAGTCACTACTTCCCAAATTCACACCCACCTCATCCAAAGAGCCTTCATTACAACCTCTTGAAAAGACCTCTTTGATTCATAGTTGATGCACAAAATGAACGATTGAGATTGAGTCTTGTGGCAAGCATATGGTGTGTATGGTTGTGATATGATGATTGAGTGTCTAATTCCCCTTATACACTTGTGTGATGAGAGATACACTCCTTGGAAGGAGCATTGAGAAAGCATTTGAATTGCATTTTGTCAAAGCCTGATATTTTTAGTGTTAGTTGAAAGTGGCATTGAAAACTTGTGTTCACTAATGAGTTTGATTGTCCTAATTTCATCTTTTTGCCATGTGACATAGTTGCAATCAATTCACCCTTTGTGTTTTATTTGTTTCGTTGCTGGACGAGCAACACCTTAAGTTTGGGGAAGTTTATTAGGGTGAATTATAGCATGATAATTGTGTGCTTAATTGTCTCAATTGATATGATTTTCATGTTAATTCACAATTATTTGGTCCAATTGCACTTAATTGTTTGATTTGATATTATGAGTTTAAATTGCAGTTTGAGGTAAACTTTGAGTGCAAATTGAGGATATTTATTGTATTCAATTCAACAGATCAATTGCATGGCTGGAAAGAGGGTCAAGAGAGCTTCGCATATCAAAAAGAATCGGGTTAATCGGAGTTAGTATGAAGGAGATACGGTCAAACAAAGTTGATACGGCGAAATAATAAGCTGATACACCCACAGGCGAGTGGCACCCATCAGATTAGGCAGTCCACCCACCAACTGAACCCACATTTGCGATGAGTTCACCCCCATCGTCATTTTCAAGAACAGCACCATCGCAACCTTGACCAGTTCAGAAACAATTATTTACCAACCACAAACCACCATCGCCGGTGTCGTTCGCGGCGATTTAAAGCCCATCACCACCGCCTTATCTTCTCCGCTGCCGCCGCCTGCCCCAACCACCATCCATCGCCGTCGTCACTCCGTCCCGTAACTGATCCTTGTGCAGCAGCCCAACGCCACCAATATCGCGTCCAGTGCAACAAATTTGCCATCACGACTCGATCTCTTGCTCCACTCTTCGATCCGAGTCAGCCGTCTTAATCCGAGCCCACGCCTACGTCCGAGTCGAGACGTTGAACCCCAAATTTACATAGCTCGCCCAAATCGTCTCGAGCTCGCCTCGACCTAGCGCCATCCCCACTTCAACTCGAGACGTTGCCACCTGACTCGAGTCGAGCCGCCAGCTCGAGTTGAGGCGGCACTTTCGCAGCAGAAAAGCGCATCACGATTTTTACCCAAATAAGTTAATTACTTTTTTTTCGGCCATTCAGAGAGAGCCACGTGGAGGGATACACTTATACCATATAACTGAGATTTTCATCGATAAAAGGGGGATATAGCTGCGTAAAATTGGAGAGGCAGATTAGCCGATTTATTATCGCCGCAAATTTTGGGAGCGAAAATTAGAGGAGAATAGATAGAAAAGTAGGGTTTAATCCCTACACACACTATTACACACTTTTACACACACATAACTAGATTTTGCTTTTATTCTTCAATTTTGATGATCAAAGGATGGTTTCTTAATGTTTGGATGCTATTTAGGTTATATTTTACCTTTAATTTCAGTTTTGTTGGTTCAATTTCTTATTATGATCTTTGTTTATTTTATTAATTTCATGGGTTTAATTTCTTTAATTATGCTTGGCTAAATTCCTAGTGCTAGGGTGTTTTGATGCTTATGGGTGATTGATTTTGTGTTGGATTTTCATGGGTAATTTTGATTGTTGATCAATTGATTGGATTGATGAGTATTGAATGATCTATTTATTTAATTAATTTATAATTCCATGCATAGTTGATTAATTATCACAAAGAGACTTGGGTATTTAGATAACTCATTTGGGGTAATGGAATTAATTAAATAAGTAGAGTGAATATTAGCTTAACACAAGGAGACTTAGTTATTGCTATTAGAATTGCATAAATTCCACACTAATACTTAGACGATAAATCGGGTAATTAGTGAAGAGACCATAGATAAGTGCCTTAGTATCGAAGTGAAGACACGCTAGTGGAACCTATTGACTCGTGTTCTTGCCCCGGGAGGAAAAGGTGACTTAGTCCTTTCAATCTTTCATGCATTTATTGTAGCATAGTTCCTAGGCTTACCAAGTACGGGATTATTGCTTGTTTTAAATATTGCTCTTATTGATCGATTAACATGGTAAATGCTCATTTGAATTCATTGCTTATTTGATTCTCATTAGTTGATAAACACCCAAGAACCTTTTTATTATTGTTGCATTTTGTTACTTGTTGATTTTCATTGTTTGCATCATTGTTCGCTTATTGTTGCTTGACTTATTGATCTTGTTGAATGGCTTGTGCTACAATTATGATTAAACAAGTAAATTTAGGGTTATCTCCCACTTGATTCCCACGGATCGATAATTTAACCGGGTAACTTACTTGCTACACGATCCCTTTACACTTGAAGGGTGAGTGTTGGCATTTAAGCCTATCACTCACCCGAGATCGGCGTTAGGGAGGCCCTTGGGGAGGCGGCCCGTGGGCTGAGGAGGAGGCCGCAATGGAGGAAGAGCGGCAACATGAGTAGGAGCTCGACCTCGCAGACGAGGAGTGGGTCCATTTCATGGACCAGATTGCCAGCCTGGGCCTCGAAGTTTGACTTCGCCTCGTACTTGGCCACGTGCCCGCACGAGCGAATTCCGAGGAAAGAAGACATGTTCCGACCGGGCCGAGTCTTCGGAGTGGCCTTGTGACTCGGATGCCCGGGAGAGCTCTGTGAGCACCGAGGAACTACATCATTTGCGGTTTGAATGGGAGGTCCCCTCCTCGGTGCAGATGTACCGGCCTAAGGGCCATGAGAGGCCGGATCGGCCGCCTCCGGGATGATCACGGTCAACGTGGCAATGATGGAGGCCGGTGTTCGCTTCCCGCTCCCGCCTTGCATCTCCTACTACTTCAACACTGGGAGTAGCCACCGATCCAGTTGCACCCCAACGGATGGAGGCGTCCGATGGCCCTCTTGATCCTCTTCGGCGAGCATCGGCCGTTGAGGATGCCGAGCGCTAGCGAGATCAACTTCCTGCACAGCCTCGCGGATGCGAAGGATGGGCTGTATATGAAGCCGAAGCAAAGGGCTCGATCGTTGGCATTCCCAACAAGATGTACTACCGGGCAAGATTGGTGGTTTTGGGTCGGGCCGGGGCACAGGTGACGACCGAACCTCGCCTCGGCACTACCCTCGCCATCCCCATTGCCTTTGACCATAAATGCAAAAGTAAGACGTCTTTGCCTTCTATTTTAAAGATTACCGATCTAATTTTCGATTCTTCTTCGCAGGCTTGACTCTCCGTGGGCGGACCAACCTGAACTAGGACTTCCACTTTGCTTGGAGAAGATCAAGAAACTCCTGAACACGAGCGCCATCGGAAGGAGATCCTTACCATCGAGCGAGTAAAGGCTGCACGCTTGTTTTGGTTTCCTCGTGAGGTGATATCAACCTGTAGCTCCTCGCACCCTTTGGTATCTGCCTTACCTATTTGGGATTTAAAAACTAACAAGGCTTCCTTCTCGCAGCCCCTCCGATCCCGATTTTCACTCCGCCTCACAAATCATGGGAAAATCGAAGTTGTCCCAACGGGTAGGAGGTGGTAAGGCTGCATCTGCGGCCAAGAAGGACACGCGACCGCCTGGCCAGCCGACTTTGTGCCCATCGGCTGGTCGCGGGAGCTCGCAGCACCACCGCGGGCACAGGGGAGCCCCCATAGCTACCGCTCGGCCTACTTCTCGGGCTCTGGAGTCGTCTCCCGATAGGGAGGGCCATGCACGGTCACGGGAGGTGGATGACGATGAGGTTCGGGTGGTCTCCGCCGCCGAAGCCCGCAAGAAGGCGAGGCATGACGTCGCCCCCACCGGCGGGACCTTATAAGCCGGGTCATAGCCCGCTCCGACCGGGATACCCCGAAAGACCCTCGAACCTAACCTTCCTCGGGCGCGACCCGATTGTAGAGGGCCGATAAGGTTCCAAACTCATATTTGTTAGTGTATCTTCCTTATCCCTTTTTTTCTAAAGTCTTGTTCTTCGTGAAGACTCCTCACGATGGGGTTGCTCACCCCGCAATTATCCACAACTACCTCTTGCCCGTCGAGGACCCGCCTCCAGCCTTCCCACCATACATCGGTTCGGCAATGAGGAACCTCGTGGCGGCCAGACCGACAAGCTAGATGTCGCCACCACCTTCAATAACGAGAGCGCGGGCCTCGGTGAGCCACATCCTCAACCGCCGGCTGTCCTCGCATCGCAGCTGGCCCTTCGCTCCTGCGATGAGGAGATGCAGCGGTTCGTGCGTTGCGGGGAGGAGAAGGAGGTCCTAGCGACCAAGGCAGCCCCGCTGGAGAGGTAGGTGGGAGAGCTGACCGCCGCTCGGGATGAGGCTATCGCCGCCTCCGCCATGCCCAAACCGCTCATGAGAATGCGCCACCGCTGAGCACGAGAAGGCGGGGTGGCCGAGACCTCGTGGCACGCCGCAGATCGGGCCCGAGCGTAATCGGGCCGAGCAGCTCGCCGCTACCTGCAGGGACCGCGAGGCCGTGACCCTTTGAGCCGACGCGGAGGAAAGGAGGATCGAGTCTGTGGAGGCTAAGCTCACTGACTTCGCACGAATCCTCTTAAGGATGCGGATGTGATGGGTGAGCTCGCCTATTACCTCGCCTTCGCGGACGCCATTCGCGATCTCGAAGAAGGCCAACCGCCCTCCACCCCCTAGAGAAATCACGAAGGACTATGTCCTTGATCCTAAGCACGCCGTCCAGGACCATGGATTTCCCACTCAAGGATTTGGAGACGGCCCATGGGGTGGACTCGAGCCGGTTCCCCATCGGGCCAAGCTCTGCGATCTCCGGAGGACGAGGACGAAGAGGGGGTGAGGGCGGTGAGGCGGACGCGGCGGCGGTGGTCGCAGAGGATAGAGCGGTCCGCAGAGACCGAGGCGGAGGCAGGGCAGCCCGAGCAGCCGCAGCAGCCTGCAGTAAAGCCTCGCTAGATGATGCAGATCCGCTTCATCATTTTGCGATGATTCATGCTTGTCTACCTTTTAAGGGTTCTCGATAGATGATGTAGATCTGCTTTTGCATTTTGTTTAGGGTTTTGGGTTTAGGACTTCTTGTACTTCGGCCTTCCGCGCTCCTTTTGATGTATTAATGAAAGTTGCCCTTTTCGCCATTTTGTTCGCAATTTCCTTATATTTTTGCAACTTAATATACTCGCACCTTGGTATGCTCGTATTTAAACACTTTATCGCTTTAAATGTGCAAGTGTTCCTTTTCGCTCACCGCGGGCTTAGGCCTCGCCGAGAGACTTTGTTTGGCTCGCGTGGACTTTGACCTCATCGTGAGACTTTTGGTGCTCGCGGCGAGATAATTATTCTCGCGAGTCTTTGTGCTACTGTGGGTGCAATCCCTCGTAGACTTTTATGCTCACCGCGGCAAAGGCCGCGTTAGGAGACTTTTTATGCGCGCGTGGGCTTTGGCCGCATCGTGAGACTTTCGGGGCTCGCGGCGAGGTAATTATTCTCGCGCGAGTCTTTATGCTACTATGGGTGCAATCCCTTGTAGACTTTTATGCTCACCGTGGGTTTAGGCCTCGTCGGGAGACTTTCTACCGCTCACGTGGGCTTTGGCCGCATCGTGAGGCTTTTAGTGCTCGCGGGCGAGGAAATGTTCTCGCGCGAGTCTTTCAAAGGTGCTCGGCGAGAGTGTGAGTCATCGCGAGTGTTTAACAATTTTCATTGGAAACAAATATTTTATTAAATTGAGAAATTCTATTACATTCTAAGAGTTTAGTCGAAGCTTACATGTGAGTTATACTATTGAAGATTTCTTGAGGCGGTGAGCATTCTAGGGGTATTGGTCCGGAGTGCCTTGGGGTGTTTCACCAGACGCCCGTTGGGTAGCCATTCGGATACTGAATAGGCCCTCCCGGTTCGGGCCAAATACTCCAGTGCTCGGGCCATGGGTCTTCTTTAGGACCAGCTCGCCTTTTGCGAATTGTCTTACTTTGACCTTGGAGTTGTAGTACTTCTCCGAGCTCGCTTGTAAGCCGCATTCTTTTGGACAGAGATGCTAAACGATGCTCCTCCAAAGTGTGTCGAGATCTAACCTTCCGCGGCCTCGTTTTCCTCGCCGAGAACCTACGAGGTTCGTAGGTTGGGATTGACACCTCGAGATGGGATGACCGCTTCGTGCCATAAGTGAGGGCGAAGGGGTCTCCCTGGTGGAGTTCCTCGTTGTCGCTTTTGTACGCCCAAAGGACGTCGGGAGCTCATGTGCCCATTTTTCTTTCTCGCCTTCAAGTTTGGCCTTCAAGGTATGCTTGAGAATTTTATTGACCGCCTCAACCTCGACCATTGGTTTGGGGGTGGTAAGGTGTCGCCGAATGACCCCTTAATCTTCCATTGTTCGCAAAATTCTGAGATTTCCAGGTGATTGTCATCGCTTTATAATAGCAAATATTTACAACCAATCAGTTATCGAACCCAAGAGAAAAAGAAAAGCAAGGTTCCCTAAAACTACGAAGCTTCAGAATTAGTGAGCCAAACACGAGTTTTGCTATTAACTAGAATCAACAATTAAAAGCCAACAAATAAGCTAAGAACAATTAACTAAAATAGCAATCAAATATAAAGCAATTAAACTAGAAAGCAAATAACACTAATCAAATATCAAGATTAAGTGAGTGCTCGGGTGTAATTCACCAATGAATCGTTAATCATGGATCAAACAAGACCGGATAACCACATGCGAGAGAATGATAAGGTCAATCACGAATGTAGCACTTAACCGCATCGATAAGCTTAGGACAAGAACAATAATTAAGCACATAGATTGTCTTAAAGACGACACTCTAAGCCCCTTCACTAATTACCCAATTCACGATCAAGCAATTACGTATCCTTATGCTCTGGTTCTAATGAAATTAACCAAGATGATAAAAATCACATGAAAAAACAACAAACAAATATTATTGAAAAATCGTGAAAGTACATAAGTAGTGCATGAAAAGATGATAAATAAAAAAACTTGTGTGGATAATTGTGCTAAATAATTCAATTATATAGATAAGACAAACATATACGTAACATTACTATGATGACATCAAATAGATCCATATTGTTACAACGTAGTACGCTTTCAAACCTTATACAAAAAAATACAACATATTTATACATCATTTAATTTACCAAAAATTGTTCATGAATTGACAAGAAGCCCGTGCTTCCTTTGTTGAAATAAGGATAAAGGGTTATTCGAACTAAGAATCGACTTGTTGAAATCAACTTTTTCATATATCGGAAAAAGGAATGATCTTTCGCTCGTGGATTGTTATCGGATAATGGATAAAAAGAACATAAATTATATCAAATACTCCAAATATTCAAAATTGATACCGAAAATACCACATATTTTTACATAATTTAATTTACCGTAAAATTGTTCAAGAATTGATATGAAAAACAAAAATACACTCTTCGTCCCGTGATAATCTTCACATTTTCCTTACTCGAACGTCCCAACATAATCTTCACACTCAAATAAAGAAAGTCAACACAATATTAGCACCCTCATAACATCACTTTAATTTAGAAAATATCACTCTTATTTTTCTTTACTTTATGCACTCTCCTACACTTTATCTCATTTAATCACTCAATATATTCTTATACTTTATTCTCTCTCTACACTATTTCAATCAAAAAATAATTTTTTTAATATGTGTGTCAAACCTACCAGAACAAAGAGAGTACAAGTTACACATCATTTAGTTTACAAAAAATTGTCCAAATAAGAAAAAAATAGAGGTTTTATTAAATGCTCTAAAGATTTAATCCTTATCTTGGAAGACTAACAATATTCAAAAGCCATTATTTTCTTAGTCATAAAAATAACCCACAAGATAAAGAACTACAACTAAACTTATTTAAGGGAAGCCAATGCAATGAATAATTATATAAATTATAACAAGCTAAAGACTAAGATATGCATTTATACGAGAAAAGGACATGAACTCATAGACTTTGTTTATCAATAACACCGATCCAACCCAATTTTCAAATATAATATTCATTTCTTTCTCATTCACTATACTCCCTCCGTCCCAATTTTGTTTGCTCAATGGGAATTGACACAAAAATTAAAAATGTGTTGTTTATTAGTATTAAAAGATATAAAATGAATGGTAAATGAGTATTTTCAACTTTATTGAAAGGGGTTATTTTAAAGTCAACTTCATTGAAAGAGTTAATTGAGTGACATTGAGGTGTAAATAAGGGATATTTGTGAGGGTTTAATTTAAAAAGGTAGTGTTGCTTTTTTGCTATTTTGGGTATGGAAAAACAAAAACAAGACGTCCATTTTTGGATTTTGAACAATAAGAAATAGGACTAATGGAGTACAATATACAATCCAATTCAAATTTAACTTTTTATATTTCATGAGTGACACCAACCCAACCTAATAATTATTTTTTTCTTTAATATTTTTTAAATATATATTATGTATAATTAATTTTTGTTATACTCCCTCCGTCACTTTCAAACTTTCCTTTTTCGTCTGTCCCAATATAAGTTTCATACCCTTAAAATAAAAACCTTTATAAACCTCATCCTCATAATTTTCACTAATTTACGTAAGTAACATTATTTTTACTCTCAAATACAAATATCCCAATAAAGTTTTTACTTTATACATAAAAGTTTACTGATTTATCCTCAAAACTTCAACCATTACTCTTTTTTCTTAAAGTGTGTGCCCACCTACATATGAAAGTTTTTCCGGGACGGAGAGAGTATTTAATATGTAAAAAAGTATATAAAAATAATTTGACATTTTAAATTTATAATTGTAATAGGAAATAAAATTACTATGCACTTAAAATAAATTTTAACTCAATAACAAAATTAATGTTACAAGTTTTAGATTGCGAAATTGAATAGAAATAAATCAATTTATAAATAGATGCATGAAATATTAAATTACAAATACAAAAAATAATAGAAGAGAATAATTTTAGGAGTTTGAAAAATAATTTGAATGATTTAAGTCAATAATAAAAAATGATGGATCAAAATTTTGTACTATTTAAAGGTGTTAGAAATATTTAAAATAATAAATAAAATAGTTAAAATAAAAATAATATAAATAAATGTGTGACATCCAGGTGGCTAACCATCATCGTATATACCCTTCAAACACCTAAAAATTACAAACAATACCATTACGTTAAAATAATCTTTGTTTATTGTTGAAAGTGAAAACCAATAAAACGAAAATAAAAAGAGTAGTGTCTCAGAATCGGATATATAAGTTTGCATTCCTAAGTTAATAATACAATTTAATTTAAAAATGATAAATGTGATATTGATAAATGAAGTAGTAAATAAGGATAAAGCAAGAGATAACTAAAAAGACACGTAAAAATTACGTTACAAATGAAAAAAAAAGGACAAATTTGTATGAAATAAAACATGAATGGGCAAAATGGTCCAAAAATAATTTACACTCTTAGTCACTTTTATATATATTATAGATTATAGATGTACAAAAATATTGATGTTTAAAATGTATGTTCGTCACAAAAATATTAAATTATACGACAAATATGATTGTCACTAATTACAATTAATATAAATATATGTTTGTCACGAAATGTAGAGTAAATTGCATTTTTGGTTCCAAGAGAATGAGTGGTTTGCAAAATGGTCATTTTTTTGACACTTTTGGTCCCGTAGTTTTTTTTAACATTTTTAGTCCCAAAAAAATTGCAGCTTTGGTACTAAAAATAATGGTTGAGACTATTTTTGTAAAAAGAGACCAAAAAGAATGTGGGACTAACATTGTCGTTGAAAAATTCTCATGAGACCAAAACTATAATTTTTCCCGAAAATGTATGTTCGTCACGAAAATATTAAATTATACGACAAATATGATTGTCACTAATTACAATTAATATAAATATATGTTCGTCACGAAAATATTAAATTATAAGACAAATATGATTGTCACTAATTACAATTAACATCGTCAAGAAATAATATTATAATAAAATAAGTGTGTCACTAATTATTTTGAATTATTAATGACAAAAATAACATTTTCACGAAAACATCATATTATACGATGAATATGATCGTCACCAATTATAATGAACATCATCATCAAATAATATTGTGACAAAATACGTGTGTCACTAATTACTATCAATAATTAATGAAGAAACATTGCATCATCATGAAAATATTATATTATACGACAAATATTATCGTCATCAATTACAATGAACATCGTCACCAAATAATATTGTGATAAAATACATGCATCACTAATTATTTAGAAATGATTAGTGACAATATATTGCATCGTCGTGAAAATATTTTATTATACAATGAGTATTATCTTCACCAATAACAATGAAGTCATCACCAAATAATATTGTGATAAAATATATGCGTCATCAATTATTTTTAATAATATATGATAAAACATTGCATCGTCACAAAATATTATATTATATGATAAATATTATCGTCACAACAATATTATATTATATGACGAATATTATCGTCACCAAATAATATTATGACAAATATGTGTGCAACTAATTATTTTTAATAATTAGTGACAAAACATTGCAACGTCGTGAAAATATTAATTTATACGGCGAATATTATCGTCACCAATTATAATAGACATGATCACCAAAATATATTGTGACAAAATAAGTGTGTCGCTAATTATTTTGAATAATTAATGACAATATATTGCATCGTCACGATAATATTTTTTTATACGACAAATATTATCATCACAAATTATAATGGATATCGTCATCAATTAAAATTGTGACAGAAAAATTGTGTCACTATTTATTTTGAATAATTAATAACAAAATATTTAATCATCACAAATATATTATTTTTTGTGACGATGAATCGTACACAAATATTATGAATATCGTCACCAAAGATAATTATGACAAATTTCTTGTTAACGTTATGAAATTTATAAATTAGCGACGATTTTATTTATTAATTGTGACAAAATTTTATTTTGTCACAAATTCAAGGTTTTTGGTGATTTAAAGTAAAATTCGCCACCTTTGAGTAACAAATTGTGACGAATTTTGTGTCGTTGCAAAAATTTCGTCATAAAAAGTCTAATTTTTGTAGTGATAAGCACTAGTAGAAGTCCGATCATCGGTGTCACCACCCAATCAAAGCATCGAAAAATAATGAAGAGAGAGCGAGGAATTCCTCTTCAAAGAGATGCTAAGATCCCGAGTACCATTTAGATATCAAAGAAGACGTTTAACCGCACCCCGGTGAGATGCAGAGGAGCATGCATAAATTGAGATAACTTATTGACAAAGAAATGCTATATCCGGGCAAGTAAATTGCAGATATTGAAGGCTCCTAAGACCTGTCGATATAAAGATGCATCAGCAGGAGGAGTGCCATCATGAAGAGTGAGAGCACTAGTCGAGGCAAGAGGTGTTTGCACTGGTTTGCAACCAAGCATGTTATGTTTGGCAAGGAGATCAATAACATACTTGCGTTGAGAAAGACAACGATCATCTAGTCGCTGGAGGACTTTAATGCCAAGAAAGTAGGACAAAAACCAAGATCCTTGATCGAGAAGGTAGAGCGAAGAGCGGTGACAACCCGACCGAGGAAAGTAGAGTCACTTCCTGTGAGGATAAGGTCATCAACATAAACCATAAAATAAGTTGTAATACCCGCTCTTTATAGACAAAAAGAGACTCATCGATTTGGTGCAGCAAAACCAAGGGATGACATAAAAGTGCGAAGAGCATAATACCAAGTACGTGGAGCTTGCTTAAGCCCATAAATTGACTTGTGTAATTTGCAAACATAAGAAGGACAACTTTTATCCACAAACCCAAAGTGGTTGTTTCATGAAGACCTCATCGGTGAGAGAACCATGTAGAAAAGCATTGTTTACGCCAAATTGACATAGGGGCCATCCTCGAGAGATGGCAATCGAGAACCAAATGAATAGTGGTAGGTTTGACCACGTGGCTGAAATTTTCGTGGAATCAACACCAGACGTTGATGAAAGCCTTTAGTGACCAGACGGGCCTTGAATTTGTCAATGGAGCCATCGGTTTCCGCTTGATACGAAAAACCCACTTACAACCAACCACATTGTGAGAGGGGTCTGGTGGAACAAGATCTCAGTGCCATTATTGAGAATAGCAGTTGAACTCCTCGAGACATAGCCTCGCACCAACGACTATCTGTCATAGCTTGAGTAACAGAGGTGGGCTCAATAATAGGAATAACAACGAGATGTTAAACAATACCTCGGATTCTCGCTTATGAATGTTGTTATGAGATCTAGTGGTCATAGGATGAGTTGAGCTTTGCACGAGGAGCGATCACGGTGAAGGGTCGCGCACGTGGGAAGATGGCAAAGCGAGGTGGTGGGGCGAGACGCGTGGGAGCAAGTGAGGTGGAGTTGGTACAAGGCGAGAGAAGGGTTGTAGGAGTGTCATTCAAGAGAGGAAGGTGAAGAAGACGAGGTAGTAGAAGCAAGTGGGAAGACATGCTCAACGAACTTAACATGACGAGAAGTATATATTTTATTGGTGGCTAGATCAAGACACGTATAAGCACTTTGAGTAGGAGAGTAGCCAACAAAGATACAAGGAGTGGAGTGATTTTCAAGTTTATGAGACATATATGGACGTAACCGGGGATAACAACGACAACCGAACACCCGGAGTTTGAGAATATTAGGTGAGTGCTGAAAGAGGATTTCAAAAGACGAGAGCATGGATAGATCAAGTTTAGGAAGACGATTAATAATGTATGCAGCGGTAGACATGGCATAGGGCCAATATGTGAGAGGCATGGAGGCTTAATGTAGTCAAGCGAGGCTAGTTTCAACAATATGCCTATGTCTACGTTCGTAAATACCATTATGTTCAGTGTATGGGGCGGGGTTGTTAGATAAGTAATACCCTTGGAAGACAGAAAAGAACGAAGAGCAATGTACTCTCCACCATTATCCGAATAGAGAGTGACACTTTTGGATTTGAAGTAATTTTCTACTAAGGCTTTAAAAGCGATAGAACGTAGAAAGCACATCGACTTGTGTTTAAGAGGATACAACCAAACATATTTACTAAAGTGATCAATGAAAACAACATAATATTTGAATCCATAGAATAAACAAAAAGATGTCCAAACGTCTGAGTAAATGAGTTCAAGTGGTGCAAGAGAGACTAAACTAGATTCAAAGAAAAGGAAGTTTGTTGGATCAAAAGGTTTTGATGAGTTAAAGAGCAGATCGTACTAATCACCAACCCAAGAAGAACAATGAGGATGTAAGCCGATCGACGGTCATGCGTTAAGCTAGTCACCGAGGTCCTGATATCATGCTAGCCATCCAAGACAAGCTCAAGTCTAGTCATCTGCAGGGAGACAAATATGAAGAGCTCTACGAGGTCAAGATAAGCCGAGTAGAATAAGAAAGGCGAAGTTTTCACCAAGTCACCGCAGATGAGTATGAAGAATCACTAAGGTCTAGAGCAGCTTTAAGTTTGTTAAGTAGCTTCAAGTTTGTTAGAACTAACTAACAAACTAACTCGTCTTTCCGCACTTATAAATAGGTCTAGGTTTTTCATTTTTAAATAATATAGATAGAACACTTATGCATATTAGATTTCACTCTATTCACTACTCGCATTTCAATCAAAATCTTTTCACAAGTATTTCTAGTGAAGTTTCCAAAAAGTTCTAAGTGTTTTTAGAACACTTTTCTTGTAATCTTCAAAATCCAATACACACCGTAATAGTTAGATTTCTAGAAGAAGGGTTTAGTAGATTGAAGATTTGAAGAATTGTACAAGTTGTAAGTTGTAAGTCGGGAAGTGAGAAAGTAAGCAAGAGCAGAGTCCCTTCTTCGTATTGAAGAAGGAGAGTGGATGTAGGATTATTAAAATCCGAACCACTATAAATCCTGGTGTTATTTCTTGCTTTCTTTAGTTTCTCGCTTGATTTACGATTGTGTTAATTCAAGATTAAAGTTCAGAATCTTAACTAAAATCAATATCAACCTTGCTTTTGATCTTATAAAAGTTGAGAATTCAATCATATTCCGCTGTGCTTAATTTGATATTTTGAATTGATTTTGAAAGATTTGAAAAATCTACAAAATCTATTCAAACCCCCTTTCTAGATTTTGTTCTAGGAAGCTTTCTCAAGGTTTTAATCAACTCAACTTTCCGGGACCAATAAGTGGTATCAGAAAGCAAGTTGTTAAGTCAGTTTCCGATATTGATTTTAGGTCTTGAACAAGATTCAAATTATCTTGATTTTCTTCATTTTCTTTCATTTTCTAACAAATGCTACTAATAAGCTTTTGTGGAGTATTTTGTCTTTGTTCTCATCATGTCATCGTGAAAAGTAAAAAGTCTAGGAATCTTCCTGAATTTTCCATTGAAGATTATGATTATTGGAAATTTAGGATGGAAAATCATCTCAAGGCCATTCATGATAGAATGGAAGAGGTCCTCGAGGAAGGTCCTATAAAGTTTTATCATGGAGGCACCAAAGATCGAGCAGAATCACTGAATCAAGAACTAGACAAGAAAAGAAGAGTTCTCAATCGACTAATGATGAAAGGAAGGTTCACAATCTTGACCAAGTAGCTAGAACAAAATCATTGAGACTCGAGTAAAGATTGGATAGAGAAGGTTAAGAGATGTAAAACCCAAAGAAATGTGGCAAACCTTAGCTAATGTTTGTGAAGGATCTGATCAAGTTAAGGAAAACAAGCTACACAAGATTGCATACATTTGAAACATTCAAGATGAAAGAAAATGAGTCTCAGAGATCGGTTTGATGTTAGGTTGACCAATTTTCTCAACAAAGCAAATGACCTTGGAAAGAATTATTCAGAGAAGGAGATTAATAACAAGATTCCGAGATCATTAACCAAGAGATGGAGGGAAAATCCAATATCCTTAAAGCAACTCAAGATTTATCCTCTATTACTCACCATACTTTATTTTCTCATCTTAAAGCTCTAGAGTATGATATCCAGATAGAAGATGAGGAAGATGAGATGGAGTCAAGCACCTCATCCAAGTCCTGTTGCCTTTGTCAAGAAAGAAGACAAGGTGTCAACAGAGTCTGTAGGAGCTGATCTATCTTTGAAAGAGCAGATGGCTTTACTTACAAAAAGGTATGATAAATTGAGAATGAAGTATAAGAGAAATAAATTGAGATTTGCAGTAGAGATAGACAAAGATCCAGATCGATAGGAAGGTGGATAAATCTTCGTATGATGACAAAAACAAGAGCCGACAAGAAGATACAGATCACCTATCGAAGAAATACTTCCACCCCTGCATCGTATAGGAGTGACATTTGCTATACATGCAACAAGCCAGACATTTCAGCTATGACTGCCCTCAATCGACTCCTAAAGAAAGGGAAGAAAAGAGGAAGAAAAGAGACAGGAGATTTGCAGATCAAAGAGCTTTACCGGGTCAAGAAAAAGAGCCAAAGAAATCATCATCATCTTCATCATCCTCATCCGATTTTGGATCGATGACGAGATCCGTCTCATGGCTAATGAGGTAATCTACTATTCATCTTCGTATAATGATTCTTGTCACCCGCATCCGATCATGATCAAACCGTTATTCATGAGTTATCGAGAGATTTAAAGATATCTTTAGCCGCTTATAAACAATGGAGACAGAGAATTTATTTTTAAAGGATCGATTCAAATTCTAAATAAAGGCAAGCAGTGATGAACGGCTTAGAGACCGAGGAAACATTCAAGGGGGAATGTTTTCATCGATCAAGCTAGTACATCACCACCTTACCCGAAAGGCTAGAAAATGAACTGAAAACTTTAAAAGATAAATTTGAAGTAGTTCTGTATTAAAATGAATTAATTAAGAAAGACAATGAGAAGCTTGTCTTCAAAATTAGTCACCTTAATAATTCACAATCGCAATAGATCATATTTTTAATACTTCTCAAAAATCTCATGATAAGACAGACTTGGTTATGATAGGAACAATAAATCGGGATGTTCAAAAACCTAGGAAATTTGTGAAAGCATCTGCTCAATCAAAGGATATTAAAATTGGTCCATGGAAATCAACTAGTCGTATAAGGACTACATCTTCCAAACAAACCAAGAATTCAAATTTAAAAATCCCTATCGTACTAGAAGGAATTCAAGAACCAAAATAAGAAGATTTTCTTATTATAATTCTTTTGATGGAAGGAGCAAATGCTATCCTACATTTCCTAAGTTTAGGAAAATTACCCAATCAATACAACAAATTGTCATTTAAAAATGATATAATTGTAGACAGATTTGGTAGAAAATCCGTCCGATTTATCATTCGCAGATGAGATGTTTATTTAGATTCCTAAAGTGATTCTTGACCCAAAAGGACCCAAGATCACTAGGGTACCTCAAAACTAACTGCTTTTACAGATTCACAGGATCATCACTCAAGGAAGAGATCTTAGCTTCAATATGGTACATTGATAGTGGTTGCTCACAACATATGACCCATAACAAGAAGTCATATCAAATTTTCAAAGCATTGATGGTCCAAGAGTTTTATTTGGTGATAATAATTGTGGTCGACTAAAGGTGTAGGTATTTTGATTATCAAGGATATTCATATCTCGAGGTATATTTTGTTGAAGGTTTGAAACATAATCATATCTGCTTCTACCTTTGTGATAAAGGTTTTCTTGTAAAATTTTCAAGGGATAAATGTGATATTTTGGATAATTCCTCGTATAAGGTACTATTAATCGGCTTTAGACATGGTAATATCTATGTGGCCAACTTTAATAGTTGTCCCCAAGATACTTGTCCGATGGCTAAGGGTGGAGAAGATATCACTGCTATGGCATAAAAGGCTTAGTCATCCGAATTTCAAGACCCTTAGTAAGTCGGCTAAGAAGAACCTTGTCAAGGGATTACTCGAAAACTTTTATCAACCGATCTTAAATGTGATGCTTGTCAAAAAGGTAAACCTAGACACTCATTTAAGAGTATTAACTCCTCCTCATCCGAAAGAGTGTTGCAACTCCTTCATCCTGGATCCGTTTGGACTCGTTACACCTCTCGCCAAAGTGGAAGAAAATATACTCTTGTTGTAGTAGATGACTTTTCTAGATACACTTGGGTTATATTTCTTTTCAAGAAAAATGAGACTATGAACAAGATTCCCGATCCGTTCGCATAAATTCGTAATGAGAAGGGAGTTAATATTATTAAAATAAGGAGTGATAAGGGTACATAATTTTTGAATTCTTGTTTATCTAATTTCTTCAATGAGTATGGAATTATTCATGAGACATCTTCAGCAAGAACTCCTCAACAAAATGGAGTGGTTGAAAGAAGGAATAGAACTTTGAAGGAAGCAACAGAGCATGTTGGCCGAGTATAATACCCTCATAGGTTCTCGGCGTAAGCCATCAACACAAATTGCTATACCTGTAACAGTGCTTAGTTGTCAAAGACAAGGGTAAGACTCCTTATGAGATTTGGAAGGGTAAGATTCCAAGGATCTCATACTTCAAAGCTTTTGGTTGTAAGTGTTTCATTCATAACAATGGGAAATCTAAGTTAAGAACTTTTGATGCTAAAGCAAATGATGGAATATTCTTGGGATATTCTAATACTTCAAAGGCATTTAGAGTTTTTAACAAGACATCCCTTCGTGGAGGAAACTCCTCATGTTGTTTTTGATGAGATGTATTCCTTCTCGTATAAAGTGAATCAAATTTCAAAATCTAGATAAAATTGAATTATCCAAGACTAAACATAGAACTCGTCTATCTACCTAGTCTTGATTCGTAATCGATGAAGAAGAATCCCCATCCGATAATCGAAGACAACTTCCGATCGACTCCTTCGCATCGTACACCTTTGACATCACCGATCAAAGAGGTTAGCCGATGAAGGGGGAACGCTTGCCGAGGTCGAAGTCGATGAGTTGCCAATCGAGACTCAAGATGAGGATCTTTCTCCTCATATAGGCAAAAGGATGAGAAGCTATCATCCATCCGATCGTATTATAGGAGACCCATCTAGTAGTGTGCGTATTACACTAATGATGCTAGACTCAAAGTCTTTTCAGCTTGTTATGTGTCGCTTCTGAACCCAAGTCTATTGAGGAAGCACTATCAAACCCAAATCGATAACAACATGCAGAAGAACCGCATCGCTTTGAAAGGCAAAATATATGGGATCTAGTGGAAAGACCCTTACACGTAAAGATTATAGGCACCAAATGGGTGTTTAAAAATAAAATGTATGAGAACAATATTATTGTTCGAAATAAGGCAAGACTGGTTGCACAAGGTTATTCATACCGAGGGAATAGACTATGATGAAACCTATGCTCCAGCTTGCCGATTAGAGGCAATAAGATTGTTCTTGGCATTTGCTGCATATAAGTCTTTCAAAGTCTTTCAAATGGATGTTAAGTCTCGCTTTTCTTAATGGTGTGTTACTTGAGGAGGTCTATGTAGAGCAGCCTCCCGGGTTTAAGACCAATAACAAGGTCTATAAACTCAACAAAGCTCTATATGGACTCAAACAAGCTCCCAGAGCTTGGTATGATACTCTATCTCGATTTCTTGACATCAAATGGTTTTTCTAAAGGTAAGATTGATAGAACTTTGTTTAGAAAGGAAGTAGATGGCAACATCTTACTAGTTCAAATTTATGTAGATGACATAATTTTTGGTTCACCTAATCAAATTATGTGAAGAGTTTAGCATTCTCATGAAGAACAGTTTGAAATGTCAATGATGGGAGAATTAACATACTTTCTAGGCTTACAGATTAAACAGATGAGTAAGGGTATATTTATACATCAGCTAAGTATGCTAAGGATCCGATTGAGAAATTTGGAATGACAACTAGCAGAGAAGTTAAAATACCTATGGCAACTAACTTCTCAATGGATTCAGATGAGCAGGGATACCCACCGATGCAACGGAGTATCGTGGACCGATTGGATCTCTTCTCTATCTCACCGCAAGTAGACCGCATATAGCCTTTGCAAATTGGGGTATGTGCAAGATTCCAGCCTAATCCTAAGAAAACTCATCTCGGAGACTCAAGCTAAGAAAATTCTTAGATATCTCAAAGGAACCTTGCAAGTAGGGTTATGGTACCCACCGATGACAACTTTGAAATGACAAAGTTATTCGATTCGACTTTGGAGGATGTAAGATTGATAGAAAATCCACTTCCTCGAACTTGTCAATTCTTAGGCAACAAATTAATTTCTTGGTTATCTAAGAAATGTATATCTGCTGCCACCTCCACAACCGAAGCCGAATACATGGCACTGGAAGTTGTTGCTCTCAACTCCTCCGGATTAGTCAACTTAGAGACTATAATATTCAAACATCACTGTTCCTATTTACCGTGATAGTAATAGTGCAATAGCAATGACTTACAATCCCTGTTTTACATTCTAGATGTAAGCATATAGATATTAGGCATCATTTCATTAGGGATCATGTTGAGAAAAATGACATTAGAATTGAGAAAATTGGCACCGAATCACAAAGAGTCGACATTCTTACAAAACCATTAGTTGAATCTAGGTTTAAAGAAATGTGTTTAGAATTAGGATTACTTGATGCATCTTTAGCTGGTTTCTAATTTGTGTGCATCTGCTTTCCTTATTTCTTTTCTTTTCTTTAAAATGTCTAGAAAGAATTATCGACTAGATATGTGTCAAAGGACAATCGTGTAGTGATATCATTGATCTCCTTTTAGGAATCAAGAATCAAGGATTAGTCATATCGACCTTATCCGAATTGATAATTACTTGTTCTGACATTGAGTAAATCGCATAAGGACACAATAGTCACCGATTTCCTCAAGAAAACAGATGACTATTTACATCCTATCTCGATTTACCTTAAGCTTCGATGGTTTCTTTTGAGTTTATGTCTTTGCAGAACAGTCACGTATAACACTGCTTTCATTCTTTTTATTCAAACTCCTTTATTTTATTTCTTTGTTTTTTAAATTTTTTTATAAAAGAACAAATTTGTTTTAGAAAAGTAAATCTGAGTCCTGCTTTGTTTAAACTTGTTTTGAAATTGCTAAAAAGTTACATCTAAACTGTTGGTTTTCGTGATCGACATGTTACTCTATCGATGACTTTCTAAACCCATCTGCTTTTAAAACTAGTCTGCTTTTTCAAACTCATCTCGATTTACAAACCCTTAGGCGAAGTAAGGTAACCCTAGGCCGACGCTGTATACTTACTTCTCGCATAAAGTAACCTACATCTCACAAATCAACACTATAAAGTAACTATTTACGCATTCCAAAGGCGATTACAGCTTACGCTACGAATCCTAATCGCTTATCTTAGTTTTTAACCGTTGATTAATACTCAAGAAAAACTTTTGAATAAATGGCTAAGATTAATTCAAGTTTTCAAAAATGGCGGTTTCTCTTTCCAATCTATTTCCCTATAAATACATCTTCTTCTCCAAATTCATTCTTTTCACTTTCGTAACTTATCAAAATTCTCTCGCAAATTTTCTCACATTCTCTCTAAAATCAGTATATGAGCATTTCTCGTAAGAGGAGTAACATCAACAATGGTGGATGTACAAAATGAAACCTACGCAAAGAAGGTGAAGTCTCGAGATGTATGTCGACTTCAACACCACCACCGACGCAGAATCCAGTGGGAAATTCTGTCTTTATTGGAGAGGGTCGGATTGAGGACGCTTTGCTCCAAGAAATCCCCTTCCAATAAGACATTGGATATGAGAGGGCTGGAGTTCTATGTCAATGGGACATATGAACAGGAGTTTTTAGAACCAGGTGTATGGAGAAGGAATTAACTGCTTCTCCGGCGGAGGTGGCGAGGATCTTTGACACGAGCAAAGGAGGGTGTGAACCCTCACCTACAACTGATGAATGGGTAGAATCATTTGAGATGATTGCCCGGAATTCCATGAAGGATCGCCGATCGGAGTTGAAGAAGAGAATGCTCCGACGACGATATCGCCTTCCGATGACCATTGTCACGAAGGTGATATTGGGAGAACAGAGCTCCCACGATGGGCCGACTGCACCTGCACTTGTTATGAGAACCATCCTCGATGGGGTTCAGCCAATCGGGCTAGTCTCGCATCGAGAAGCCGGAGACGGAGAGGAAGCGCCTGGAGGTAGTCAATGGGAAGTGGCAAAGGTCAATCACTAGTCTTTTTAACAAAGTGACTGTGATTATGGAGGACTTGCTGTCACCGAGATAAATTGGTCGACGGGGTCCGATCTTACACGGCGTAAGGGACTTCGACCAAAGATGAGCCACTGGGCTCCAAATGATTCTCATGAGGGTGGAGCCGAGGTTAGAGCTCAAGCTCCACCAAGAAGAAGCCGAGGAGGAGGAGGAGGAAGAAGATGTGGAGGCGGAGCCGCCGATCGTGAGCTCACCGAGGCCGAACAGCCGATGAAGTCAAGGAGAAGGCCCCAAGGAGACGAAGGTTGGTGAAAACCTCCGAGTTGGGAGGATCGCCTCGCAGATCAGCCAACTCTCCTTCCCGAGGAAGCATCCACGCCGCAGATTGCAACTCAGTGGTTCACCGGGAGGAGGTCCAGAAATAAGTTCTCAAGGGACCCTCCCCACCCGAGGTCGTACATTTCTCCCCTCCCCATCTCCAACCCAAACCGGCAATGAAGAGGTGTCCTGTGCCGGCACCTCGTGAGCCTCCGAAATGCCTACTCCCGAAAGTGTCCAAAGTCCAACCTCATCTTCTCTCCCTCAAATCCAAACTTTATCTCCTCCACCATCCCCATCTCATATGCCGTCCTTCTTATCCTGACCAAGATTCTCCCCAACCCCCATCTCCATATCACCCCAGCTCAACCCCAACTCATCTTACTCCAATCACTTCAATCTCCTCCACTTACCACTTCACAAATTCCACCCCCACCATCATCTCCCCCACCGTAAATCCCACCCCCACCATCGACACTCCCACCTCATCTATCCCAGCTCGAACCTCATGTGGATACCTCAAATATCTTTGGGGATATCCCCATGAGCTCCCCTAGTCCAACTTCTTCCTACCACCTCTTCCTCATCCGATTCAGAGGAAGAGGATGCACTCACCCTTGCCATCTCCTCTCGCTTTGAGCAACTTCACAAAGAAAATTATTTCCCAAGTTCGAGAGGATGATGGAGAAGAAAACAAGAAAGGTGATTCGAGCAACACGTACACTATGCTCGCCAACATGCAGATTGGCCGAGGTCAACATGACTTAAACTTATCAGCCAATCTCAAGACCGCTATTGGTTCTGCATCGAGTGCGCTTGAAGAAGAGGTCAAGGCACCTAAAAGAGAAGACAAGAAATGACAACGAAGTCGTGGTCTCAACACTCACATCCGATCGTAACGACTTGCATTTACGTTGTGCAATGATAGAAGATGAGCTTCACCCTCAAGGATGAAGTTAAAAAGGGGGAAGGTGCGGAGAGCAGATCGAAACCCTCACAACCGGTGTCATGTCAATAATGTATAAGCTTGATACAAAGGCGTATACACTGAGTTGGAGGCAGCCAAGGTGGAAATAAAAATCAAATCGCGAGTTGGTCGCCTTGCAACCGAGGGTAACCCAGATTGAAGAGGCCATCCGAGAGGATGAGGAGAAGAGAAAGAAGGAGGAAGAAGAGAAAATCGAGAAGCCGCCGGCTCGCATGAAAGAATCGAGAGGAACCGGAGCCCAAGGGCAAAGGTAAAGGGAAAGCAAAGCAGCAGAGCCGAGAAGACTCCATCACCGAGCAGATGATCAGCCCCAAATGCATGATCACCCGTCACCGAGCGCAAAAGAAAGGAACCAGATTTCTCCAACTTATCACCGAGCAGATTAGAAGAATCAAGTGAGAAGGAGATGTTTGAAAAGAGAGAAAAGAAGAGGTCAAGAAGATGGGGAAGGCTAAATGAAGTGGGACAGTGATACTCGGAAGTGGGTATCCAAAGCCGCAAATGAAGCCGACTTCCGCCCTATCCACCGCACAACAGCCTCCTCCAAAGATGGTATCAGGAAGTACACCAATGATTATAAAAGCAAGCCCCGGATGCTAAGTGGATGTATTATCGGGTACATTCTCAAGGCATCGCTATCCTGAGCAGCCAACGAAGACATCTCACGGCATGAATGGATGGAGAAGGAGGACGCAGATCTTTATGGGAAGCCGCCGATGAGGCACATAATGTGTTCAATCGCGATCCGATCGCACCACCCTACGAAAGCAGTCACCCCCAAGCTTAAAGAAGATGGTTCTCCGATCCGAAATGGGTCGTAATAGTTGTGGCCAAGGCGTAAAGGGAATCCGAGCTCACGATGAGAATGATCTCAAACAGCCTTAGAGCGAGGATTTTCACCGCTAAACATTCCGTGAGCCGACCGATGGGGAATCGATAGAACAGATTTTTCTTTCCTTATCTTTTATTTTCTATCAGCTTCTCTTATTTTGTAATCAGAATTTCTCGTGAATGAATATATTCAGACTTATGTGAATTTTGTGTATTAGTTTTCTTAAAAGTTTTTCTAAGTATAAATCATCCGAGAAATTTTATATCTCGTAGTTAAAAATTTTTCTAAGTATAAATCATCCGAGAAATTTTATATCTCGTAGTTAAAAAATTTTCTAAATATAAATCATCCGAGAAATTCTTATATCTCGTAGTTAAAATTTTTGTTAAATTTTTTTAAAAAAAAAATTACTTCTAAAAGAGTTTAAGAGACTTAATTTTTTTTTCCGACTTGATTGTGACCGAATCATGAAGTGTGAAAATGTGCTATATCTATCTCGATTGATTTAATTAAATCTAGTACTAACTTCACTGTGAGTATGTTTTCTTTTATAGGTTTTAACTTCATCAAAAAGGGGGAAATTGTTGGATCAAAAGGTTTTGATGAGTTAAAGAGCAGATCGTACTAATCACCAACCTCAAGAACAACCGAGGATGTAAGCCGATCGACGGTCATGCGTTAAGCTAGTCACCGAGGTCCGATATCATGCTAGCCATCCGAAGACAAGCTCAAGTCTAGTCATCTGCAGGAGACAAATATGAAGAGCTCACGAGGTCAAGATAAGCCGAGTAGAATAAGAAAGGCGAAGTTTTCACCAAGTCACCGCAGATGAGTATGAAGAATCACCTAAGGTCTAGAGCAGCTTTAAGTTTGTTAAGTAGCTTCAAGTTTGTTAGAACTAACTAACAAACTAACTGTCTTTCCGCACTTATAAATAGGTCTAGGTTTTTCATTTTTAAATAATATAGATAGAACACTTATGCATATTAGATTTCACTCTATTCACTACTCGTATTTCAATCAAAATCTTTTCACAAGTATTTCTAGTGAGTTTCAAAAAGTTCTAAGTGTTTTTAGAACACTTTTCTTGTAATCTTCAAAATCCAATACACACTGTAATAGTTAGATTTCTAGAAGAAGGGTTTAGTAGATTGAAGATTTGAAGAATTGTACAAGTTGTAAGTTGTAAGTCGAAGTGAGAAAGTAAGCAAGAAGAAGAGTCCCTTCTTCAGATTGAAGAAGGAGAGTGGATGTAGGATTATTAAAATCCGAACCACTATAAATCCTCGTGTTATTTCTTGCTTTCTTTAGTTTCGCTTGATTTACGATTGTGTTAATTCAAGATTAAAGTTCTAATCTTAACTAAAATCAATATCAACCTTGCTTTTGATCTTATAAAAAGTTGAGAATTCAATCATATTCCGCCGTGCTTAATTTGATATTTTGAATTGATTTTGAAAGATTTGAAAATCTACAAAATCTATTCAAACCCCCTTTCTAGATTTTGTTCTAGGAAGCTTTCTCAAGGTTTTAATCAACTCAACTTTCCGGGACCAACAAGTGGTATCAGAGCAGTTGTTAAGTCGTTTCCGATATTGATTTTAGGTCTTGAACAAGATTCTCAAATTATCTTGATTTTCTTCATTTTCTTTCATTTTCTAACCGTGCTACTAATAAGTTTTTGTGGAGTATTTTGTCTTTGTTCTCATCATGTCATCAGTGAAAAGTAAAAGTCTAGGAATCTTCCCGAATTTTCCATTGAAGATTATGATTATTGGAAATTTAGGATGGAAAATCATCTCAAGGCCATTCATGATAGAATGGAAGAGGTCCTCGAGGAAGGTCCTATAAAGTTTTATCATGGAGGCACCAAAGACTGAGCAGACCAATCAATCAAGAACTAGACAAGAAAAGAAGAGTTCTCAATCGACTAATGATGAAAGGAAGGTTCACAATCTTGACCAAGTAGCTAGAACAGAAATCATTGAGACTCGAGTAAAGATTGGATAGAGAAGGTTAAGAGATGTAAAAGCCAAAGAAATGTGGCAAACCTTAGCTAATGTTTGTGAAGGATCTCGATCAAGTTAAGGAAAACAAGCTACAACAAGATTGCATACATTTGAAACATTCAAGATGAAAGAAAATGAGTCTCAGAGATCAGCTTTGATGTTAGGTTGACCAATTTTCTCAACAAAGCAAATTGACCTTGGAAAGAATTATTCAGAGAAGGAGATTAATAACAAGATTCTCGAGATCATTAACCAAGAGATGGAGGGAAAAATCCAATATCCTTAAAGCAACTCAAGATTTATCCTCTATTACTCACCATACTTTATTTTCTCATCTTAAAGCTCTAGAGTATGATATCCAGATAGAAGATGAGGAAGATGAGATGGAGTCAAGCACCTCATCCAAGTCTCTGTCAGCTTTGTCAAGAAAGAAGACAAGGTGTCAACAGAGTCAGAGGAGCCGATCTATCTTTGAAAGAGCAGATGGCTTTACTTACAAAAAGGTATGATAAATTGAGAATGAAGTATAAGAGAAATAAATTGAGATTTGCAGGTAGAGATAGACAAAGATCCAGATCGATAGGAAGGTGGATAAATCTTCGATGATGACAAAAACAAGAGCTGCATAAGAAGATACGTATCACCTATCGAAGAAATACTTCACTCCCTGCATCGTATAGGAGTGACATTTGCTATACATGCAACAAGCCAGACATTTCAGCTATGACTGTCCTCAATCGACTCCTAAAGAAAGGGAAGAAAAGAGGAAGAAAAGAGACAGGAGATTTGCAGATCAAAGAGCTTTGTTGTCAAGAAAAAGAGCCAAAGAAATCATCATCATCTTCATCATCCTCATCTCGATTTTGGATCGATGACGAGATCTCGTCTCATGGCTAATGAGGTAATCTACTATTCATCTTCGTATAATGATTCTTGTCACCGCATCCGATCATGATCAAACCGTTATTCATGAGTTATTGAGAGATTTAAAGATATCTTTAGCCGCTTATAAACAAAGAGACAGAGAATTTATTTTTAAAGGATCGATTCAAATTCTAAATAAAGGCAAGCAGTGATGAACGGCTTAGAGACCGAGGAAACATTCAAGGGGGAATGTTTTCATCGATCAAGCTAGTACATCACCACCTTACCCGAAAGGCTAGAAAATGAACCGAAAACTTTAAAAGATAAATTTGAAGTAGTTCTGTGCTGAAAATGAATTAATTAAGAAAGACAATGAGAAGCTTGTCTTCAAAATTAGTCACTTAATAATTCACAATCGCAATAGATCATATTTTTAATACTTCTCAAAAATCTCATGATAAGACAGACTTGGTTATGATAGGAACAATAAATCGATGTTCAAAACCTAGGAAATTTGTGAAAGCATCTGCTCAATCAAAGGATATTAAAATTGGTCCATGGAAATCAACTAGTCGATAAGGACTACATCTTCCAAAAACCAAGAATTCAAATTAAAAATCCCTATCGACTAGAAGGAATTCAAGAACCAAAATAAGAAGATTTTCTTATTATAATTCTTTTGATGGAAGGAGCAAATGCTATCCTACATTTCCTAAGTTTAGGAAAATTACCCAATCTGAATACAACAAATTGTCATTTAAAAATGATATAATTGTAGACATATTTGGTAGAAAATCGAGTCCGATTTATCATCTCTGCAGATGAGATGTTTATTTAGATTCCTAAAGTGATTCTTGACCCAAAAGGACCCAAGATCACTAGGGTACCTCAAAACTAATCTGCTTTACAGATTCACAGGATCATCACTCAAGGAAGAGATCTTAGCTTCAATATGGTACATTGATAGTGGTTGTTCACAACATATGACCCATAACAAGAAGTCGTTATCAAATTTTCAAAGCATTGATGGTCCAAGAGTTTTATTTGGTGATAATAATTGTGGTCAGACTAAAGGTGTAGGTATTTTGATTATCAAGGATATTCAGGTATCTCGAGGTATATTTTGTTGAAGGTTTGAAACATAATCATATCTCTGCTTCTCACCTTTGTGATAAAGGTTTTCTTGTAAAATTTTCAAGGGATAAATGTGATATTTTGGATAATTCCTCGATAAGGTACTATTAACTGGCTTTAGACATGGTAATATCTATGTGGCCAACTTTAATAGTTGTCCCCAAGATACTTGTCCGATGGCTAAGGGTGGAGAAGATATCACCGGCTATGGCATAAAAGGCTTAGTCATCCGAATTTCAAGACCCTTAGTAAGTCGCTAAGAAGAACCTTGTCAAGGGATTACTCGAAAACTTTTATCAACTGATCTTAAATGTGATGCTTGTCAAAAAGGTAAACAGCCTAGACACTCATTTAAGAGTATTAACTCCTCCTCATCCGAAAGAGTGTTGCAACTCCTTCATCCGGATCTGCTTGGACCTCGTTACACCTCTCGCCAAAGTGGAAGAAAATATACTCTTGTTGTAGTAGATGACTTTTCTAGATACACTTGGGTTATATTTCTTTTCAAGAAAATGAGACTATGAACAAGATTCCCGATCTGCCTGCATAAATTCAGAATGAGAAGGGAGTTAATATTATTAAAATAAGGAGTGATAAGGGTACATAATTTTTGAATTCTTGTTTATCTAATTTCTTCAATGAGTATGGAATTATTCATGAGACATCTTCAAGCAAGAACTCCTCAACAAAATGGAGTGGTTGAAAGAAGGAATAGAACTTTGAAGGAAGCAGCCAGAGCATGTTGGCCGAGTATAATACCCTCATAGGTTCTCGGGCGTAAGCCATCAACACAAATTGCTATACCTGCATCAGTGCTTAGTTGTCAAAGACAAGGGTAAGACTCCTTATGAGATTTGGAAGGGTAAGATTCCAAGGATCTCATACTTCAAAGCTTTTGGTTGTAAGTGTTTCATTCATAACAATGGGAAATCTAAGTTAAGAACTTTTGATGCTAAAGCAATTGATGGAATATTCTTGGGATATTCTAATACTTCAAAGGCATTTAGAGTTTTTAACAAGACAACCCTTTGTGTGGAGGAAACTCCTCATGTTGTTTTTGATGAGATGTATTCCTTCTCGTATAAAGTGAATCAAATTTCTCAAAATCTAGATAAAATTGAATTATCCAAGACTAAACATAGAACCTGCCTATCTACCTAGTCTTGATTCGTAATCGATGAAGAAGAATCCCCATCCGATAATCGAAGACAACTTCGATCGCACTCCTTCATCGCATACACCTTTGACATCACCGATCGAATGGTTAGCCGATGAAGGGGGAACGCCAACCGAGGTTGAGTCGATGAGTTGCCAATCGAGACTCAAGATGAGGATCTTTCTCCTCATATAGGCAAAAGGATGAGAAGCTATCATCCATCCGATCGATTATAGGAGACCCATCTAGTAGTGTGCGTATTACACGAATGATGCTAGACTCAAAGTCTTTTTCAGCTTGTTATGTGTCGCTTCTTGAACCCAAGTCTATTGAGGAAGCACTATCAAACCCAAATCGATAATGCCATGCAGAAGAACTGCATCAGCTTTGAAAGGCAAAATATATGGGATCTAGTGGAAAGACCCTTACACCGAAAGATTATAGGCACCAAATGGGTGTTTAAAAATAAAATGTATGAGAACAATATTATTGTTCGAAATAAGGCAAGACTGGTTGCACAAGGTTATTCACACCGAGGGAATAGACTATGATGAAACCTATGCTCCAAATGCCGATTAGAGGCAATAAGATTGTTCTTGGCATTTGCTGCATATAAGTCTTTCAAAGTCTTTCAAATGGATGTTAAGTCTCGCTTTTCTTAATGGTGTGTTACTTGAGGAGGTCTATGTAGAGCAAGCCTCCCGGGTTTAAGACCAATAACAAGGTCTATAAACTCAACAAAGCTCTATATGGATCAAACAAGCTCCCAGAGCTTGGTATGATACTCTATCTCGATTTCTTGACATCAAATGGTTTTTCTAAAGGTAAGATTGATAGAACTTTGTTTAGAAAGGAAGTAGATGGCAACATCTTACTAGTTCAAATTTATGTAGATGACATAATTTTTGGTTCACCTAATCAAATTATGTGAAGAGTTTAGCATTCTCATGAAGAACAGGTTTGAAATGTCAATGATGGGAGAATTAACATACTTTCTAGGCTTACAGATTAAACAGATGAGTAAGGGTATATTTATACATCACCTAAGTATGCTAAGGATCCGATTGAGAAATTTGGAATGACAACTAGCAGAGAAGTTAAAATACCTATGGCAACTAACTTCTCAATGGATTCAGATGAGCAGGGATACCCACCGATGCAACGGAGTATCGTGGACTGATTGGATCTCTTCTCTATCTCACCGCAAGTAGACCAGACATAGCCTTTGCAATGGGGTATGTGCAAGATTCCAGCCTAATCCTAAGAAAACTCATCTGGAGACTCGCTAAGAAAATTCTTAGATATCTCAAAGGAACCTTGCAAGTAGGGTTATGGTACCCACTGATGACAACTTTGAAATGACAAAGTTATTCAGATTCAGACTTTGGAGGATGTAAGATTGATAGAAAATCCACTTCTGAACTTGTCAATTCTTAGGCAACAAATTAATTTCTTGGTTATCTAAGAAATGTATATCCGTTGCCACCTCCACAATCAAGCCGAATACATGGCACCGGAAGTTGTTGCTCTCAACTCCTCCGGATTAGTCAACAGCCTTAGAGACTATAATATTCAAACATCACTGTTCCTATTTACCGTGATAGTAATAGTGCAATAGCAATGACTTACAACTCCCTTTTACATTCTAGATGTAAGCATATAGATATTAGGCATCATTTCATTAGGGATCATGTTGAGAAAAATGACATTAGAATTGAGAAAATTGGCACCGAATCACAAAGAGTCGACATTCTTACAAAACCATTAGCTGAATCTAGGTTTAAAGAAATGTGTTTAGAATTAGGATTACTTGATGCATCTTTAGCTGGTTTCTAATTTGTGTGCATCTGCTTCCTTATTTCTTTTCTTTTCTTTTCTCTAAAATGTCTAGAAAGAATTATCGACTAGATATGTGTCAAAGGACAATCAGTAGCCGATATCATTGATCTCCTTTTAGGAATCAAGAATCAAGGATTAGTCATATCGACCTTATCTCGAATTGATAATTACTTGTTCGACATTGAGTAAATCGCATAAGGACACAATAGTCACCGATTTCCTCAAGAAAACAGATGACTATTTACATCCTATCTCGATTTACCTTAAGCTTCGATGGTTTCTTTTGAGTTTATGTCTTTGCAGAACAGTCACGTATAACACTGTTTCATTCTTTTATTCAAACTCCTTTGTTTTATTTCTTTGTTTTTTTAAATTTTTTTATAAAAGAACAAATTTGTTTTAGAAAAGTAAATCTGAAGTCCTGCTTTTGTTTAAACTTGTTTTGAAATTGCTAAAAAGTTACATCTAAACCGTTGGTTTTCAGATCGACAGTTACTCTATCGATGACTTTCTAAACCCATCTGCTTTTAAAACTAGTCCTGCTTTTTCAAACTCATCCGATTTACAAACCCTTAGGCGAAGTAAGGTAACCCTAGGCCGACGCCGTATACTTACTTCTCTCGCATAAAGTAACCTACATCTCACAAATCAACAGCCTATAAAGTAACTATTTACGCATTCCAAAGGCGATTACATACCACGCCGCAATCCTAATCGCTTATCTTAGTTTTTAACCGTTGATTAATACTCAAGAAAAACTTTTTGAATAAATGGCTAAGATTAATTCAAGTTTTCAAAAATGGCGGTTTCTCTTTCCAATCTATTTCCCTATAAATACATCTTCTTCTCCAAATTCATTCTTTTCACTTTCGTAACTTATCAAAATTCTCTCGCAAATTTTCTCACATTCTCTCTAAAATCAGTATATGAGCATTTCGTAAGAGGAGTAACATCAACAATGGTGGATGTACAAAACGAAACCTACGCAAAGAAGGTGAAGTCCGAGATGTATGTCGACTTCAACACCACCACCGACGCAGTAATCCAGTGGAAATTCCGTCTTTATTGGAGAGGGTCGGATTGAGGACGTTTGCTCCAAGAAATCCCCTTCCAATAAGACATTGGATATGAGAGGGCTGGAGTTCTATGTCAATGGGACATATGAACAGGAGTTTTTAGAACCAGGTGTATGGAGAAGAATTAATCAAGCTTCTCCTATGGAGGTGGCCAGGATCTTTGACACGAGCAAAGGAGGGTGTGAACCCCCTCACCTACAAATCTGATGAATGGGTAGAATCATTTGAGATGATTGCCCGGAATTCCATGAAGGATCGCCGATCGGAGTTGAAGAAGAGAATGCTCCGACGACGATATCGCCTTCCGATGACCATTGTCACGAAGGTGATATTGGGAGAACAGAGCTCCCACGATGGGCCGACTGCACTGCATCTGTTATGAGAACCATCCTCGATGGGGTTCGTGCCAATCGGGCTAGTCTCACTATCGAGAAGCCGGAGACGGAGAGGAAGCGCCTGAGGTAGTCAATGGGAAGTGGCAAAGTAAGTCAATCACTAGTCTTTTAACAAAGTGACCGTGGATTATGGAGGACTTGCCGTCACCGAGATAAATTGGTCGACGGGTCCGATCTACACGGCGTAAGGGACTTCGACCAAAGACGAGCCACTGGCTCCAAATGATTCTCGATGAGGGTGGAGCCGAGGTTAGAGCTCAAGCTCCACCAAGAAGAAGCCGAGGAGGAGGAGGAGGAAGAAGATGTGGAGGCGGAGCCGCTGACCGTGAGCTCACCTGAGGCCGAACAAATGATGAAGTCAAGGAGAAGGCCCCAAGGAGACGAAGGTTGGTGAAAACCTCCGAGTTGGGAGGATCGCCTCGCAGATCGCCCAACTCTCCTTCCCGAGGAAGCATCCACGCCGGCAGATTGCAACTCAGTGGTTCACCGAGGAGGTCCAGGAAATAAGTTCTCAAGGGACCCTCCCCGCCTCGAGGTCGTGCACATTTCTCCCCTCCCCATCTCCAACCCAAACCGGCAATGAAGAGGTGTCCCAGTGCGCACCTCGCAGCCTCTCAAACAAATTCTACTCCCGAAAGTGTCCAAAGTCCAACCTCATCTTCTCTCCTCAAATCCAAACTTTATCTCCTCCACCATCCCCATCTCATATGCCGTCCTTCTTATCTCGGACCAAGATTCTCCCCAACCCCCATCTCCATATCACCCCACTCAACCCCAACTCATCTTACTCCAATCACTTCAATCTCCTCCACTTACCACTTCACAAATTCCACCCCCACCATCATCTCCCCCACCGTAAATCCCACCCCCACCATCGTACACTCCCACCTCATCTATCCCAGCCGAACCTCATGTGGATACCTCAAATATCTTTGGGGATATCCCCATGAGCTCCCCTAGTCCAACTTCTTCCTACCACCTCTTCCTCATCCGATTCAGCAGGAAGAGGACAGACCACTCTTGCCATCTCCTCTCGCTTTGAGCAACTTCACAAAGAAAATTATTTCCCAAGTTCAGAGGATGATGGAGAAGAAAACAAGAAAGGTGATTCGAGCAACACAGACACTATGCTCGCCAACATGCAGATTGCCGAGGTCAACATGACCGTAAACTTATCACCAATCTCAAAGACCGCTATTGGTTCTGCATCGAAAGTGCGCTTGAAGAAGAGGTCAAGGCACTAAAAGAGAAGACAAGAATGACAACGAAGTCGTGGTCTCAACACTCACATCCGATCGTAACGACTTGCACGATGTTGTGCAAATGATAGAAGATGAGCTTCACCCTCAAGGATGAAGTTAAAAAGGGGAAGGTGCCGAGAGCAGATCGAAACCCTCACACCGGTGTCATGTCAATAATGTATAAGCTTGATACAAAGGCGCATACACCGAGTTGGAGGCAGCCAAGGTGGAAATAAAAATCAAATCGACGAGTTGGCCGCCTTGCAACCGAGGGTAACCCAGATTGAAGAGGCCATCCGAGAGGATGAGGAGAAGAGAAAGAAGGAGGAAGAAGAGAAAACCGAGAAGCCGCCGCTCGCATGAAAGAATCGAGGAACCGGAGCCCAAGGGCAAAGGTAAAGGGAAAGCAGCAGCAGCAAGAGAAGACTCCATCACCCGAGCAGATGATCAGCCCCTGCATCAGCCGAGCGCAAAAGAAAGGAACCAGACTTCTCCAACTTATCACCGAGCATTAGAAGAATCAAGGCCGAGAAGGAGATGTTTGAAAAGAGAGAAAAGAAGAGGTCAAGAAGATGGGGAAGGCTGAAATGAAGTGGGACAGGATACTGGAAGTGGGTATCCAAAGCCGCAAATGAAGCCGACTTCCGCCCCGTCCACCGCACAACAGCCTCCTCCAAAGATGGTATCAGTGGAAGTACACCAACGATTATAAAAGCAAGCCCTGGATGCTAAGTGGATGTATTATCTGGTACATTCTCAAGGCATCGCCATCCGGAGCAGCCAACGAAGACATCTCGCCGCATGAATGGATGGAGAAGGAGGACGCAGATCTTTATGGGAAGTCGCTCGATGAGGCACATAATGTGTTCAATCGCGATCCGATCGCACCACCTACGAAAGCAGTCACCCCCAAGCTTAAAGAAGATGGTTCTCCCGATCCGAATGGGTCGTAATAGTTGTGGCCAAGGCGTAAAGGGAATCCGAGCTCACAGATGAGAATGATCTCAAACAGCTTAGAGCGAGGATTTTCACCGCTAAACATTCCAGAGCCGACCGATGGGGAATCGATAGAACAGATTTTTCTTTCCTTATCTTTTATTTTCTATCAGCTTCTCTTATTTTGTAATCAGAATTTCTCGTGAATGAATATATTCAGACTTATGTGAATTTTGTGTATTAGTTTTCTTAAAAATTTTTCTAAGTATAAATCATCCGAGAAATTTTATATCTCGTAGTTAAAAATTTTCTAAGTATAAATCATCCGAGAAATTTTATATCTCAGAGTTAAAAATTTTTCTAAATATAAATCATCCGAGAAATTCTTATATCTCGAGTTAAAATTTTGTTAAATTTTTTTAAGTACTTCTAAAAAAGTTTAAGAGACTTAATTTTTTTTTCCCGACTTGATTGTGACCGAATCATTGAAGTGTGAAAATGTGCTATATCTATCTCGATTGATTTAATTAAATCTAGTACTAACTTCACTGTGAGTATGTTTTCTTTTTATAGGTTTTAACTTCATCAAAAAGGGGGAAATTGTTGGATCAAAAGGTTTTGATGAGTTAAAGAGCAGATCGTACTAATCACCAACCTCGAAGAACACCGAGGATGTAAGCCGATCGACGGGTCATGCGTTAAGCTAGTCACCGAGGTCCGATATCATGCTAGCCATCCGAAGACAAGCTCAAGTCTAGTCATCTGCAGGAGACAAATATGAAGAGCTCGACGAGGTCAAGATAAGCCGAGTAGAATAAGAAAGGCGAAGTTTTCACCAAGTCACCGCAGATGAGTATGAAGAATCACCTAAGGTCTAGAGCAGCTTTAAGTTTGTTAAGTTAGCTTCAAGTTTGTTAGAACTAACTAACAAACTAACCTGCCTTTCCAGACTTATAAATAGGTCTAGGTTTTTCATTTTTAAATAATATAGATAGAACACTTATGCATATTAGATTTCACTCTATTCACTACTCATATTTCAATCAAAATCTTTTCACAAGTATTTCTAGTGAGTTTCCAAAAAGTTCTAAGTGTTTTTAGAACACTTTTCTTGTAATCTTCAAAATCCAATACACACCGTAATAGTTAGATTTCTAGAAGAAGGGTTTAGTAGATTGAAGATTTGAAGAATTGTACAAGTTGTAAGTTGTAAGTCGGAAGTGAGAAAGTAAGCAAGAAGGCAGTCCCTTCTTCAGATTGAAGAAGGAGAGTGGATGTAGGATTATTAAAATCCGAACCACTATAAATCCCGTGTTATTTCTTGCTTTCTTTAGTTTCGTTGATTTACGATTGTGTTAATTCAAGATTAAAGTTCAGAATCTTAACTAAAATCGTAATATCAACCTTGCTTTTGATCTTATAAAAGTTGAGAATTCAATCATATTCCGCCGTGCTTAATCGATATTTTGAATTGATTTTGAAAGATTTGAAAAATCTACAAAATCTATTCAAACCCCCTTTCTAGATTTTGTTCTAGGAAGCTTTCTCGTGGTTTTAATCAACTCAACTTTCCGGGACCAACAAAGTTTATGACTCTTAATGCATTTACATGAATCACAAGCAAAGGACGGAAACTTTATTAATCGGGACACCATTATTAGATAAAAGCGACAAGAGAATTCTTTCATAGGGATGACCTAGACGGGCATGCCACACAAGCAAAGGTTGACGGACAGACACGAAGGCCGAGGGTTGTGAGGAAGCCAATGATGCACCCACATGAGCCGGCCAAACGCATGTGCCATTAATTCGCTGCCTTGAACCCGTATACTCCCGCGGCGACAATCCTTCACCAAAACCAAATTTACCAAAGATAACATTAATATCATTGTCATGGCACAAACTAGAAACCGAAATTAAGTCCCATGTTATACGAGGCACATGCAACACATGAGGAAACACAACACCAACAAGATTATGAAAGCTCAATAGAACCAATGTTTGAGATACCCAGATTTTTACCATCCCTAATAACAATATCATCCCGACCCGTATGGGGAATGCAACGACAGGTTATTGAGGTCGAGGTAATGTGATGAGAGCCATCGGAGTCGAGAATCTATTCATTGGCGTAAGGAGCGAGAAGAAGCGGTATGGGCCGATGGAGAAGCATAGGGCGACCGCATGGGAGGAGGTCAGAGAGCCAAAATGGACGGACTGGAGAGTGCATGTAGTCCGGACAACGACGAGCGGAGTGACCATGTGTGCCACAAAGCTGGCATTTCCCTAAATAAGGCCTCGAGCCGGAGAAAGGGGCACCACCGCCGGTGGCCTAGGGCCGGGAAGGGTGGCCTTGGTTGTTGCAAAAGCATTTACAAGGATCAAGCTATCACTGGGAGTTCGTCCTTCAACCGATTTTGTTGGTTGTTAGAGCGAACAATGCTGGTTGCCGCATGAAAGGCGGTCGCCGATGGTGGCGTAGAATCGATCACCCGCGAAGAAAGCCGAGATTCCATGGTGAGAAGTTTTTCATGCAACTCATCAAATGTGATGGAAGTATCACGGGCCCGAATAGCATTGGGCAACTCTTTGTAGGAATCATCCAAGCCATGTAAAATCTTGAGAGTGATATCCTCACTATCGCTGGTGACGCTAAGGAGGGACAATTCATCGATAAATCCCTTGATTTTGGTCATGAATTCAGTGATAGAGCGGGTACCTTTGATTGGATGATGAAGTTTGTTTTTAAGGGCCATAATCCGACCACGGGAAGGCCGGTCGTATGTGTTGGCAAGAGTACACCAAGCATCAGCGGTGGTCTTGGCAAGAGCGATTAACGGGATTAGCGTGGGTGAGAGGGAGCCAATGATGGCTGAGAGGATCAATTGATCCCGACGTGTCCAGCGGGAAGTCCGGATTAACGACGGTGGTGCCCTCTTTCATAGCAGGAGGACACGGGTGTGATCCGTCAACAAATCCAAGTAAGTTGTAACCACCAAGAGAGTGTAAAATTGAAAGGACCACGAGGTGTAATTGGTGGAGGTGAGCTTCAATGGGGCCTGAGCAGACGTTGAAGGCCACAAAGGAAGTAGCGGTGGCATTCGGATTCGCAGGATCGACCATGGAAGTCGAGGAAAGCAGGAAAATGTGAGCAAAAAAACGCGTAATCTATAATAGGAGACGTTGACCGAAGTTGAGGAGAATATTGAGTACCAAAAAATTATGGAATTTGGTAACACAATATTAGGAAAAGAAATCAATCAATTAGGGAATTGATGATATGGGTTGACCGAGTAAAAAGGCTTTAGCCAAAGTGGCTCTCTAATACCATATGGGGAATTATGAGAATAATATTTTTGTATATATATTTACATAAAGCAAGTATTACAAATACATGTGCAAAAGACTATCACTAGAGTATTTACAATCGATGTGGGATACAATGAGAGAATAATATGAGAACACTCTTAGGGATGGCAACGGGCGGATCTGGGACGGGTTTGGCCTGTCCCAGACCCGCCCCGCCGTAAATTTTTGGACCCGTTACCCGCCCCGCCCCGCTTGGACTCGCAACCCGGCGGGTAAAACCCGCCCCGCCCTATTTTTTTTTAAAAAAAAATTCATATTTTTAAGTCTCTACTCGTGCATAAATATAAAAATTCATCAACATTATTTTCAAAATATAACATATTCACGTGAAATATTGAAATCAGAACAAATAAAAATTAAAATATCATTAGTGTCTTAACCATGCAACAAATGACAAATCAAATACAAATATTTAAATTTAATCACACGTTAAATAAAATATAAAATTTTTAATATATATAACTTTTAAATAAAATAATTAAAATATAAAACTTTTAATATTCTATTTTAAATATTTTAAATAAAATATAACCACTAAATCCTAGAACATAAAATAATTAAATAATTAGTATATATATATATATATATATATATATATATATATATATATGCGGTTCGGGTTGGTCGGGTCCATAAAATACCAGACCGTCCGTCCAGACTAAAGACCCGTTTGACTGGTCCAGCACTCCGCCGGACCAGCTTTGACCGGGTTTTTACCCACCTCAGACGGGCCGTGTTTGTGGCGGGTCCGGGTTTTGACCCGCCCCATTGCCATCCCTAAACACTCTAATACCCACAACTTTGGTTTGTTGGGTTCTTAAGGCAAGATATCACCAAAATTGTTATTTCCTTGATGTAACTTTGGGCAACAATCCTAGCTTTACGTGGTGGAATTATGGAAGGTCAAGTGAGATGGAAAGTTGGATCGCACCATTCAATAAGACTTTGGGGCTCGTCGTGGCTTAGTAGATCGGATAACTTTTATCTACAAACTCCTCCTATGAGTGGTTTCGAACACAAAGCGTAAATGATCTCATGTGTGTTGATACAGGCGATGGAATAGAAACTTAATTGATGAGATTTTTATAGCCGACGATGCAAAGGCTATCCTTCGAACCCCCATATCTCCGTCTGGTTAGTTAGATCATTTGATCGGCACTATGATCGTGGTGGGACTTATACCGTTAAATCAAGTTATAGACTAGCTTGAGACTTAGTTGCGAGTAGTTCCACGATGGAGGAAGGTCATTGGAAAAGTCTTTGGAGGCTTCGAGTTCCTCCTAAAATCAAAGATTGTTTATGGAGAGTGTAGAGATGTTCTGTCCAATAAAGTGAACCTCTTTCGAAAAAGATAGTGGATGATAAATGGTGTATTCTTTGTGGTAAGGATTCGGAAACCGTCTGGCATATTTTTTTCTCCCGCTCTTTTGCTCTTGATTGTTGGACAATTTCTTTGGTTGAGAGATTCTATTGAATATTTCATCATTAACTATAATTCGGGAGAGATTTAATTCTCACCCTTCTTACCGAGTTATCACATGAAAAGGCAGAGTTCATTGGCACAATTGTTTAGTGAATCTGGAAGGAGCGCAACTCGCTATTATGGAATGGCTCTTGTCGGACAAATACCGATGCGGCCCATGCAACTAATACCCTCCTTGGCGAATGGAGGCAGTTCAAGACTCATCTCAAAACACCGCGAGAGCACATACCTGCCTTGCATGGCACCCCTCAAGCAAGGGATTCATGAAATTAAATGTCGATGCTGCATTTTTTTATGATTCCAACCACTGGGCTGGGCATGGTGCTTCATACTCTAATGGTGACTTGTTGCTGGACGTACGATGATATTGGATGGATGTGTGGATGTAGGCACCGTGAAGCCATGGGATTCTTGGAAGCTCTTTCATGGATTAAAGGTCTTAGTTTGCGAGAATGTTATTGTGGAAGGGGGCACTAAGAGCACCGTGGATGCCATTGTTGGGAGTGGATCTTGCATTGCTTCTTTTGGCAACATTGTTATTCAAAGTGTAAATCTTTATTGAGTAGCCTTTGTAATGTTTCTATCTCTTTTGTTAAGCGTCATGCCAATGTGATGCGAACCGCAATTTCCACACCGTAAATTCATCGCTCCGACTTGGGCCGACAAGCATACGAAACCACAATCGAGGTCCTAGCTCGTGCTAGCAAGCTTTTGAAAGATAAATTGACATTAATTTGTCAAAAGACTAGTCTATTTTCCATTCCCCTTCATAATTCTCAAGAGTACAATATATATAGTTTGAATAATAAATCTAAGCCCATAGGCCAAATCTCTAATTAAGTGGGATATCTAATCTAATCAATTAAAAAATTAATCTATATCCTAATTAAATCAATTAAATAATCTAAATCAAATTAATCTAAATTGAATCAATCTAAATTAATTTTTTAATATTTCCTAATCTATAAGGGAATTTCATCATTACCGCCTTTGAAACTAACCTTGTCCTCAAGGTTAAGATCTCAAAATTACGCGTAGATTTTCAACCGATGCCACGCCGCGTCATCTTACCCAATAGCTTTTCAACAAACCAATGCTTTGCGTCTATCCTTTTCGTATTGATTTGAAATACGGTTTCAAATTGAGGAGCAGGTAGTCATAATTTTTATGCTATGTCGTTTGATGTGAAACTTTACGATGCCCCACTATCCACAAAAATCAGCACGTCGGTACCTCCAAATTGATCACGAAATTTTAGCGGTGTTTTCGCCATCGTTGAACATACCGAGGGACTCTTCATTTTGTACAGGACGTCCCTTCCCAAATGGTACAAGTCAAATATATCATCGGCCTCTATTTCTTCCCCTTCCACCTCATCGTAGTTGGGTACCCGTCTTCATCATCATGATCCGAGTCATTATATGTTGGTCCTCCATTATCTATGGAATTGTTGGCGGCCTCTCGTTGAAATTCAATCTCACCTGCGATTTATTCGATTTCTTGGAATTCGTTGGAGGTTTCTTCTTCAATTCGGTCACAATTTGAAAATAAGATTCTTAAAAATTGTTCTCTTCATTCTCATCGTCTTTTCTTGATTCCCTCTTTGATCGTAACTTGTCTTTCTTGGTTTGCACCGGAGCATTCGCCAAAGATACATTCAATTCGATCAACGGAAGCATTGATTCGATCGATGGAGTTACAAATCATATTTATATTCATAACCCTCATATTTCAATCGCGGTTCGGAATACCCTTAACGAGAGCACCAATGATGCGAACCGCGATTTCCACACCGTAAATTGGCCGCTCTCCGACTTGGGCCGACAAGCATATGAAACCACAATTGAGGCCCTAGCTCGACTAGCAATCTTTCGAAAGATAAATTGACATTAATTTGTCAAAAGACTAGTCTATTTTCCATTCCCTTCATAATTCTCAAGAGTACAATATATATAGTTTGAATAATAAATTTAAAGCTCATGGGCCAAATCCCTAATTAAGTGGGATATCTAATACTCCCTTCATCCCAATATTACTTTCACACTTGCCTTATTTGGACGTCCCAACATTACTTTCACACACTAAAAAGGAATATCCTCCATAAACTACACCCTCACCATGTCATTTAAATTTCAATAATGTCACTCTTGTTTTATTCTACTTTATTCTTTCTCCTACTCTTTATCTCATTCAACCACCCAAAATACCCTTACATTTTATTTTTTCTCCTACACTTTTCTCTTTTTCTTAATATTTGTGCCTCCCTCCCTATGAAAGAAATGTTGGGACGGAGAGAGTAATACATTAGTTTGTCACGCTTTTGCTAGGGTTTCTCATCGCTTGAAAACTTGTCTTGTTGGGTGAGCCACCGATCTTTATGGATGATCTCTTCTTTGAAGCTTGCTCTTGCGGCTAATTATAAAAGTTCCTCTGTTTTTCAAAAAAAAAAAAAAAAAAAACTAACGATACGGTGAAATTAAAATTAAAAATAAAATTTCTTAATTTTACAGGTCATATTTAGCAAATCCTAAATGGGTCGGACTTGTTCAAACAATTTTTTCAAAGAAATTACGCAAAGACAAATATAAAAACTCTCTTTCACGTTGTGTTATTATAAGGATAAATATGTAAGGCCAAGTATGTGTCACTAGTCCTAAAAAATAAAATATTTGTTCATATGTTGATATAAGGACACATATATATTTCGTAAAGACAAGTAAGTGTTTTTTATTTAATTTTTCATCTTTTTAAATCTAGAATATTTATACGCTTGTACCGATTTTGTTCATGTAGTAATATATTTCTCTTCATAAAGTAACACATTTTTCTCCATAAAGTAATACATTTTTCAATACCTTACATGTGTTACTATATGTAAACACGAATATTTATTTCTATAAGGACAAATATGTATTTGTTCTTACACTAACACACATTTGCCCTTACAATAACACATGTTTTAAAATAACACAATCAAGTGAGTTATTATTTTTGCGCTGAGTTCTTTTGGACAAATATGTATTACTTGTTCTTACAAGAACACATATTTGTCCTTACAAGAACATGTTTGACCTTATAATAACATAACATGGGAGTAAATTTTTATTTTTGCATTTGGACGAAGTTTTTAGATAAATATTTACGATTATTTTTATAGTAATACATATTTGCCCTTAAAGTAACACATATTTAACCTTATAGTAACACAATATAGGAATTATATTTTATTTTGGTCCCCGTTTAGATCCACAAATTTCTTTATATAAATAATTTCATAAATAATTTTGCAAATTCTAGATCCATAAAACATTTTATAGTACAAGCTTTTGTAATTAATATTTATGGCAGACCTGCATTTCTGTACATTATAGAAGCTATCTTATTTTGTAAACTTATGCTAATTAGATAATCAATATTTAATTTAGGTATTAAGAGTTTTCGTATCTTTATCAATTTAATATTGTAAAACTATGATTACAGTTCCCAAGTTCTCAAAATTGATTAAAAAATTACAATTACATTGGATTTACCTAATTTCATAAAAAAAAATTCAATATAATGTAAAAATGCTTACTTATTTATATTCATTAATAAAGTCTTTATACATTTCTTCATTTAAAATAATTATAATTAAGGAATGTAAAGTGGATTAAGGAAAATTAAATCTAAAGGTTGATTAATAAAAAGAAAAATAATTATTAATTAAGATAAAAATAAATCATATGTTCGACTAACTTACTAAGAAAAAAATGAATTATAACTTTAATTAACCGATCAATAAAGAAAAAAACATATAAGGAAGCCTTGAAAAGGCCAAGAAAAAAAAGGTTTCTGATGTTTCCCAGTTTCCCAGTGTTTGGTAGTTCTTAAACCTTTTCTTGAAGGCCCAAGAAAAGTATCGGCCCGTAAATTCTTTTCTTGAAAAACACTGTGGCTCTTTAGAAAACCCATCCGACCAAACCCCTCAGATATGGTTTAATTATTCAACAGTAACCAAGAAAAGGGGTGAGTAGTCTAAAATATCCCATCTGGTTCTTCTTCCTCACAGGTCACGTTTTACTCTCCACACAATTCTTCGTTCCAAGACTTCCGGCACCTTTGCTGTTCTCGCCGCCCTCTCGCCCGTTGCTCCTCCTCACGTCGTTGCCGCCCCTCTCACCGTTGCTCCTCTTCACGCCGCTACTGCCTCCTCTCTCCGTCGCTCCTCCTCAAGCCGCCGTTGCCCCCTCTCACCGTCGCTCCTCCTTCCTTAGTTTGGGTTTTGACCCATGTTGCTTTAATTTCATCGTTGATTGTTCCCAGTTCTTCATTATCGGTGCAATTGAGGATGTTTTCAAGAATAAGATTTTTGTAGGTATGTTGTTGTTTACATATCAAATTGAAGGGTTTATTGGAAAATCAAGCCTGGCCATTTCCTAAAACAGAAAATCAGTTTGTTTGCAGAGAAAAAAATATCAATCAAATTGGTGCAAGGGAAAAGGGGTATGAATGTCAATATGCAAGAGACAGTTACCAATCAACTCAATTAATTGCTGGGCATTGATCGTAACTACATCAATTGAGATTCTACAGTTTGAGATCAAGAATTAGAGAGAGAGATACAAAATTCAGATCTTTCTTTCTTTCTATTTGGGTGTGTTTGCAGAAGAGAAAGACTACTTTGCCTTTGATTTTGAAATCAAATCAGAGCATTAGAATCGTATTTCTCATAAAGAAATCATTCTCAGAGAAGAAAAACGATCTGAATACTTGTGTGAGGAAGAAAAGGGTATTATTATAAAAGGGTAAAATTGTCTTTAATATCCTAAATTGATAATTTATATCCTATAATTAGTTTGTTCGTATATATATATATATACACACACATACATACATATATTTCTTTTCTTCTTAAATATTTTATATTAAAATTTAGCTCATCACAAGCACAATAAATTTTTATTTTATTAATTGAGGCAAGTATAAAGATATTAAAAGTAGGGTTGTTGTTATTTTATTATGCTATTATATGCATTCTCCCACTTTGATAATCTTGACTAATCATTTATATAGAGTCTACAATTTTGATAATTTGAACCAACATTTTTTGCAATATTCATTTTTAGTATATATTTTTACTAACCATTTCTTATTTAATCTGACATATATATATTTATCAATTTACAATATCCCGAGATTAGTGTTTACTATATCAGATTATTACAATATAAATATGACACTCCTTGCAAATTTATAGGAATTAGTGTAACATTAAAAAAAAAAATTATTAAACTTTAAATTATATTATAAAAATAATTTAAAATATATTGTTTTAAAACTCCCGCTTTCAACTCCAAATTCGTTCCCAAAGGGAATCGAACCCGGTCTCCCACTAAAATGAGGAGCCCGGTGGCTGTGTGAGCTAAACCATCTCTGTTAAACACTAGTTAAGAGTCTAACTTTGAGTCCCTTACCTTTTGTTGGTTGATAGGGCTTTATATTTTTGCCCATAGTCTTCCTTTTTATGCTATATATATATACACACCGATGACTAAGTATCATATTATTTACACCTAGTCTCTTATGCACCGATCTACAGTATTTTACATTCATGCATTCGCCACGTTACACTCATATTAGCCTCGTATGTTTTATTTATATTTTTAAATAAATCTAGCCTACACGTTTTAATTATAGCAAGATGCACGTTTGATTATATTTACCTACATGCTTTACCTTGGTACCCAGTTAAATGGTGTAATTGGTGCACATGATATAAATAGTATTACTTTTTAATTGAGACAAAATTTTATATAAACGTTGTTCATGATATTGTGGAAAAAAAAATTAAAATATCAAGTATTTGATATAGCTCAAGTGGTTAGAGCTCCACTACCTATGACACAAAGGTTATGGGTTCGAGTCACCCTTTGCCCGATCAAAAAAAAAAAAAAAAAGAATATCAAGAATTTCATCGTAAATATCAAGAATCGACCGAGACTATCATATTACTCCCTCCGTCCACTAAAAGTATGCTCGTTTGATTTTGACATGTTTTAAGAAAACGTAGATAAATTGGATAAAGTAAGAGTATTTTGGGGTATTGTGTGGTCCATTTATGAGTTAAATAGTTGTTTATGAGTATAAAGTCGACAACATATAAAAAAATTAAGTGATGGTTAAATGGTGAAGCAAAATAAATTGTTGAAAAAATAGCATGAGCATATTTTTTGTGGATAAAGGGAGTATTATTTAGTAGTATTAGAAAAAATAATTAAAATAAAAAAATTTGACAAAAAATATAATCCTAATATAATAATCATATTAATATAAAGGAGCACTCTTGTGTGAGACCGTCTCATGCATGAGACGGACATGAGACGAAGTCACTTTTTAATAAATTATTATCACTTTATCATCATTTGTTATCACTTTTTCATAAATTGTTATCACTTTTTAATTTGTTATCACTTTTATACTAATTTGTATCACTTTTTTAAAAAGTGATAACAATTTATTAAAAAGTGATTGGCCTCATTCATGAGACGATCTCATACAAGTTTTTGCCTAATATAAAATATAAAACCGGCTCTTTAATTGAACAAATTATTACATGCAGCATGCCTCTATTTCAAAATTTGAAATCACAGCTAAGGTTTTTTTTTTTTTGAATATAAATCACAGCATAGGTAAGTAGTAACGTTTTCATATCTTAGAGTGAGTGAGACTTCCCATCTCCTGGGGCTATTTCCGTAAATTCATCATTTCAAACATAATTACTCCCTCCACCCCAAGTGAAAAAATGAGTACGAATTTAAGAGATAATTTTTTAAATTTTTATGTATAAAATAATAATATGAATTGAATTGTGCGTATATGTGAGATAAAAATACTAAAATATTTTGTGTTAAAATTAAGGATATTGTGAATGTAAATTTATCGATAATTTTCCATTTTAAAGGTATGACACAAAACGAAAAACAAGTAAAAAGGAAAGAATGTACTAATTTTTTTTTTTTTTTTTGAAAATAATGAAGTGCTAGTTAATTAGGCAGGAAACAGCCTTTTCTCTCCGCCTGAACAAGAACAAAATTATCAGGAAAAATAAAAAGAAAAGAAAAAAGTTCGAGAGAGCAAGTGAACTCAAGCAAATTCTTCGCAGCAATTTTCTAGAGATAGATACAGATACATACACAACTCTAGCAAATTCTTCCTCTACTTGTATTTCTCTTACTTATTTGTTTGTTGGAGAGGGTATCAAATTTGGAGCTGAAGAAGCTGTTCAGTTAATTCTCAGTGTAGGAAAAGTTGGTTTAAAATTCCTCAGGCGGCGGAGAATTGCGGGCGGTGGCGGTTGGAGTCGGCGCCGATCGGACTCAGCGAGTGAAAGCCGGTGTTTGATGAGTTGGCTAGCGAGTCAATAAGTATTCAACTATGGTACGTTTGCTGCCTCAAACGACCCAAGTTATTGCCGTTTTGATGCTCCTTTCTTGTAGACTTAATTTGATTTCGTTTTGACCGTAGTATTTTACTATTTCGGGGTGAGTTAACAAAAATGAGTTGGAGTTTTAAATTTGAATTTTTGTTGCAATATAAAATGCTAATAAACTTCTGATTGGATTTTCGACGACTGAAATAGGAAGTTAATTTTGTTGGGCTAGGAAATGAGTGGGTTCAAGATTGGGTAATAACCTGTGTTTTTTTTTTTTTTTTTTTTTTTCAATAATTTTGCAGCAGTTCATCGCTTATTTATGTAGAAGATTATTTTGTTGTTTGCTTGGCTGTGTTCTATTAAATGCCAATGGCTGGCATTTACTAAATCTTCAAGCATACTATTTTTGACAAATTCTAGGGCGAGATGGTGCAATGTCAAATAGGGTTGTGAAATATTGTATATCCAAGATGTATTTTATCCACTTAACACTCAAATTTCATTTCTAACTAATTGATGAATTTCAGCAGCGTCACTTAAAGGTCTCAGGAGAATGCCTCGTTATTTTTAGTTTCAACTGAGAATTCCTTATATGACACTTTTTGGTAGTAATGCAGTAACACTGTAAGTAAATGTCCTGTTAGAGCATCTTGAACCAAGCTATTCTCTTGGAAAACTTCTTCAAAATAGATATGGGGATACCTCTAACAATTCCTCATATCCCATTTGGAGAATATAGAATGCTGTAGTGATTCTCCATTTTCGAAAATCAATCAGTGTTCAGATAGAGTATGAACATAAAGATTGGCTAATTTACGAAAATGACATTCTGCAGCATGCAAGTGTATGTTGTGGCGAATACAGATTGGTAAAAATAAAGAAAATTGTGGGAGATTGTGTTAGCCATAAATTTAGCATTTTAAACAATATCATTTGCACATAAAATATATTAAAGAAAAAAACTGCCATATTCAGAGACAAATGAAGTTAGCTAAAAGTATTTCTGGTTGTATTTTGGATTGAAGTATTTGGATTTAAATGGAAGACTTGCAGCTTAGGAGTTCGAATGACTCCATTAGAGTGCATCAATAACTCCTTTTATTGAATCCAAAGTTTGCTCTAAATAGCTAGATATATAGATATGAAATCTCCATACTGTGCGGGACTTAAGTTTTTAATATTTGAAAATTAAAGTTTGAATGAATTTGAAATCTCTAATTCCCCAAGGCAAAACCTAGAAAACTGGACCTGAAAGTAGATTACTGTCCCCCATAATTTTTGTGGGCCTGAATTGCGAAATCTCTCATTTGTGTAGAGTTTAGGAGCTTCAATTTTACCAATTGTCAAAAACAGGACCTAACCCTCTTATTTTTTTAATTAATAGAATTCGTTATTTTTATTGTCTATATCCACCCACCTATACCTGGCTCACAAACTACCATTTACAGGGTCTTCCATAATTCCTTTGAATTCATATGCCAAATTCCATTTACCATTGTCTTCCTCAGCCACCCTTTCCTTATATCAGCCTCCCCACTGGCATGGGGGACCTGAAGGTCTTAAGAGTTCAGTTTTCTTGAGGCTAGCATCTGATCAGGATTTTACCTTGAGTTTGTATTGTACAAATAAAAAGATGAGAGACAAGGAATTGGATTTAAACCAACCTGATAAACCTGATTGGAAACAAATCTACAAACTGAAATTACAAATTGTCATCAACCATATGAGCACAAAATTTGCAAATCCCTTCAGGCCACTGACATTGATTTCAGATTTATATACTGCATAAACTCAGTTCAAAGAGAGCCAGGTTGGTCCATACAAGTTAGACCGGACAATCAGTTGGGAAAGGAGCAGATATGAATGGATATGGATTACATCATTGTTTCTTCTTGTGCATTGTGTGATTTTACTAGACAGTGTTGATATAGGAATTAAACTCTAGCATCAGCTAGATTTGTAAAGTAAAAATAAAACATCACAAAGATCTTATAACATGTTCAAATTAATTTGAGAAAGAACTTCCTTCATAGTTCTTTTTGTTATTTGAGTCATCTGGCTAACAAAAATGTGGTTCGTCATTATTGGGCATAAAACACAAAGTTGAGCATATATGCTCTTATGATGGTAGAGACTCTCTGAAGAAGAGATCAAATTCTTAACATCTTCATGGTCAGTAAGACATTTTGAAAGTTCACGAGTTTGACATTAATAAACTTAAGTGTCACAATTTCAGTTTCTAAACTGGATCCTGGTATACTTTTTGCTGACATGCTTTATCACCAGAAATAAAAGCAAAGTACTACCACTGTCCCTGTCTAAACTAAAATAGATTTCAAAATGGAGTTTTAATCTCCTCTGTTGTGTTATCTGTTTAATCCTACGCTGTATGCTATCTGTTATGCGATTTTATTTTTTCCTGCTGAAGTTGGATTTTCTGTAATATTGAATAAATTATTATCTTTACTTTTTTGCTGGCATGCTTATCACCAGAAGTAAAAGCAAAGTGCTATCAGTGTCCCTGTCTATTAAAATAGATTTTAGGAGTTTTATTCTCCTTTATTATGTGTTATCTGTTTAACCCTATACTGTACACTATCCTTTATGCGATATTATTTCTCCTTCTAATGCTGGAATTTCTGTAATATGCGAAGCAATGAATAAGTATAATATTTTAACTTTTTGTGTGTTTTGTTTACTTTGGAAGGAAATGCCAATCTTATTCTATCATCCCCCTTTGTTTTAATTGGGTGAAGTCAATTTTGTTTCCATTGATCTGGTACTACATGTGGTGGTGTGCAAAGGAAAATGAAAAACATCTTTGTACTTGTTTTTCTATGATCCTGAATGTAGAGTTAGACATACTAGGTGCATCTACAAGTGATACTAGTCACTCTCAGTTAGTCCAAGTGACGGTAATGAATTTTCTCCTTTATCTTTTTGCAGGCATCATCGGTTAACATTACAGTTGGTTCTCATGTATGGGTTGAGGATCCAGTCTTGGCATGGATTGATGGAGAAGTAAAACGAATAGATGGGAAAGATGTTCATGTCCAAACTACAAAAGGGAAAAAGGTGAATTCTGAGAAAGCACCATCTTGGCATGTTTTCTCCACTCATATACATCTATTATTGTATTTTGTTATTGTATGCTGTATTCCTCATAACCATTATCTGCTAGCCCCAATCTTGACAAGTCTATATTATGCTAATAGATACTCAAGCATTAGATTCAGAAATTTTCTTACGCATAATCCGTAGGAACAGAGGTGGAAATTCAGCATTATTAACCTCGTAGGGGTTAATGCTGATGTTTCTTGAACTCTTTAGAGGAATTTCGATCTTGTTGATGAATGTGAGTGAGATTGTTGGGAAAATAAAATTTAAACCTAACTAATGACTAATGGGAAATGCAATTTTTTTTTGTAACCAACTGTTTTAATTTTTATAGTATAAAGGTGGTTTAGTTCTTGAGTAAGGTTATTAAGGCAGCTTATTTAAACTTCCTACATTCAAATTGTTCTGTAAGTATTAGTGTCACAAATTGATTCATGGGGGTGGGGTGGGGTTGCATGGTTTCTAGTTGTACAATCTGGCCATGTAAATCAGTTTGCTCCTTTGCTTTTAATGGCAAATAGGATCATAAAATTTTGTGTTCACATCTTTCTGCTGTCTAAACCTGAGTTGGTATTACTTTGTCTAACCTCCTTGCTATAACATAAGGTTGGAGAATAATAAACTAAAAATAGATGTTTTGGTTAGATCTGAACAAGGTTCATGATATAAGGTGTTGTATAACTAAAATATACCGAGAGAGCATATGGTTGTGGAAGAATTATTGCCAGTGCGCAAGTTACGATGTCTTATGCAACATACATTTTTGCCAGTGAATTTTGGGTCTAATAGATGCTATTTCGAGCATGATATTGTTCTGCGCTTAATACTCTTGCATGAGCAAGCTATTGATTAAATGTTTCGAAACTTATGTTGTCATTTGAATATTGTTCAGAAAGGAAATTACTTTTTTGTCATGTAAATCTTTAACCAAGCTACTTCTTACATTTGTAATACTTGTTTCTTTTGATGGAACCCTTCCTAATATATCTCATGAACAAAGATATGGAAAGCAATATCAGAGGAGGAAGAAAGGACCAAATTATTGTTTGTGAAATAATTATTTTGACTACAATTTGTATTTAATAAGATATAATTATGTTTTGTTTCCTTATTTTAGGTTTGACCTGGGGGTTTAGGATTTGTATATATTCTGCAGGAATTTTGTAAGAAAGGCACGCAGAAATTTGATATTGAACTTACAATCTTGTGCTGATTACTGGTCTTTCGTGCATTCATTTGGAATTCTAGAATACCTCGCAAGAGGTTTCATCACTTATGCTCCTTAAACCTCTGCTAATATTTTATATATCTGGTATTGCGAAGCTTATCTGCAAAATGAATGAGAGTATAAAGAAACATGTTCTGGTACCATTTATTTGTTCATCTGCAAGTCAGAATGTTCTTCCTAGGAACTGTGTTTCTCAGTGAATTATGATTCTTTTCATATTGTTTCTTTGAAACCTTAATGCCTCCAACTTGTAGGTTGTCACAAATATCTCAAAAGTGTTTCCAAAGGATAATGAAGCATCACCTGGTGGTGTTGATGACATGACTAAGCTTTCATATCTGCACGAACCTGGTGTTTTGCAAAACCTGGCTACTAGATATGAACTTAATGAAATTTATGTAAGCTATCAGATCTCCCTCCTAATAAAGCTATAAAGGATTTTTTCCCTCTCTGTATCAAACTTTTTAAAAATTGATATACCTATTGCTATTAAATCTTTTTCAGACATATACTGGAAATATTCTGATTGCAATAAACCCTTTCCAAAGATTGCCTCATCTATATGATACTCACATGATGGAACAATACAAAGGAGCTGCACTTGGAGAGCTCAGTCCTCACGTTTTTGCAATAGGAGATGTTGCTTACAGGTGGTATTCTGGAACATGCAAGCAATGGATTTATTAATATTACCTAATGTTTAGGGGTTGGGTGACTTGTGTTTGGATTGACGAGACATTATCACCTATTTACTTATTAGTTAATGCAATCAGGGCAATGATCAATGATGGAAAGAGCAACTCCATTTTGGTCAGTGGAGAAAGTGGTGCTGGTAAAACTGAAACAACAAAAATGCTGATGCGATATCTTGCATATTTGGGTGGTCGGTCTGGAGTAGAAGGACGAACTGTTGAACAACAAGTTCTAGAAGTATGATTGATATACATCATTGGCCTTGCATTTAACTTTTTTTTTTTTTAAATGTCATTTTTCTATATAAAGTAAATAAACTCATCACAAGTTCTAATGTTGACAACCTGTTATCCTAAACGATAGTCATTTTCGTAATGATTGACAGTCAAATCCGGTTCTTGAAGCATTTGGAAATGCTAAAACTGTCAGGAACAACAACTCTAGGTGAGTGTGTGAAACTTCTTTAGCTGAAAGTATTATTTGGCGCATTTTGGTTGAACAAGCATGTGCAATTAATGTCATTTTGGTCGTGAATGCTTCAGATGGTTAATATTTAGTAAGTTAGCTGTAAGTTAACAATTTGCTTTGTGCAGTCGTTTGGTAAATTTGTTGAAATTCAATTTGATAAAAGTGGGAGGATCTCTGGAGCAGCAATTAGAACTTATTTGTTGGAGAGATCTCGTGTTTGCCAAATATCAGATCCTGAAAGAAACTATCATTGCTTTTATCTTCTATGTGGAGCACCTGCTGAGGTACTGTGGTTGAATCCTAATTTTTTTGAAGGTTTTGCATTAGACTTGTATCTGGAGGTGCTTTAACCTTGGAAACTATTGGGAATATTCTATTTGCAGGAAAGGGAGAAGTATAAGCTGGGAAGCCCAGAATCTTTCCATTATCTCAATCAGTCAAAGTGTTATAAGCTTGATGGAGTGAGTGATTCTGAGGAATACCTTGCACTCAGAAGGGCTATGGATATAGTTGGAATCAATGAGGAAGAGCAGGTGCCCTTCCAAGAAAGCTATTGTAAATTATATTTTTGGTATTATTATTATTATTATTATTATTTTATTTGCATTTTTAACAATTTAATGGTCTCCCAGGAATCAATATTTAGGGTTGTTGCTGCAGTTCTTCATCTTGGTAATATTGAATTCTCCAAGGGGAAGGAGATAGATTCATCAGTTATCAAGGATGAGAAGTCAAGGTTTCATCTGGATACGGTTGCTGAATTGCTCAAGTAGGTTTGTGTTCTTTTTCTTTTATTAAGTGGATGTCCCAAATCTAGATGTGCAAGGAGTCATGACAGTATCAATTTAATAGATGTGATCCCAAGAGTTTGGAAGATGCACTAATTAAGCGTGTGATGGTGACACCTGAAGAAGTAATTACAAGGACTCTTGATCCAGAAGCTGCATTGGGTAGCAGGGATGCTCTAGCAAAGATTATATATTCTCGGCTGTTTGACTGGTAAAAATGTTACAAGTTTTTCTATGTTCTTCTAACCTGTATAAACATTATTCAAATAGTAGCTTTTGCCTTATCATTTTTAATTCCTATTTTTCTCTTGGTCCCAGGATAGTGGAAAAGATTAACACATCCATTGGACAGGATCCTCACTTTCGAAAGCAATAATTGGAGTTCTTGACATATACGGTTTTGAAAGTTTTAAGCACAATAGGCAAGCAAGCACTTGCCTAGAAATCTCATTTGCATATTACAATGAAGATATTGATTTTGTTCTGGCCTTTGCATGTTTCACAGTTTTGAACAGTTCAGTATAAATTTCACCAATGAGAAACTGCAGCAACATTTCAACCAGGTCATTCCCATTTTTGTGAAGCCCTATTCAGTGCTTTCTGTGCAATGACTGGATAGCTAATAAATGTTTTATATTCTTATTTCAGCATGTTTTTAAGATGGAACAAGAAGACTATGAAAAAGAACAAATAAATTGGAGCTACATAGAGTTCGTTGATAATCAAGATGTTCTTGATCTAATTGAGAAGGTATGATGTCATTATACATTGCTTTTGTTAACTGTGATCGGTCTGTACAATTTTACACTTTGCTGTGTTTTACATGAGTGACGACTAAATTATATTTAGTTTTTCTCTGTCATTGTAACATCATTCCTAAATTAATCTTTTTGCAGAAACCAGGAGGAATATTTGCACTACTAGATGAAGCTTGGTATTCCTCCCAATGATCTCATTCGCATTACTTTCCTAGCATTATAGATATTCATATTCTCTACCTTTTCCACCCATATCTTTAAGATGATTGGATTTTCATTATCCTGCATATGCATTTTTCCTTCTCTTGTAATATACGAATACATCTAACAATTACTCTATATATACCACCTCTTTCATGTGTCTTCTATTTAGGCTCAAAAATTAAATTTTAACTCTTACTCTTATGGCAGTATGTTTCCTAAGTCGACACATGAGACATTTGCTCAGAAGTTGTATCAGACCTTTGCAAAAATAAGCGCTTTATCAAACCCAAGCTTTCACGTACCAATTTTACAATATCTCACTATGCTGGGGAGGTAATAATGTAATATTTTCTGCTTTTGTCTTAAACAGAAAAGATGGGACTGTAGACTATAGTTGTCCATATAAATTAGTTAAAAACCATATTTATCTGGTTGCAGGTTACTTATATGGCAGATCTTTTCCTAGATAAGAACAAAGATTATGTTGTTGCAGAACATCAAGATTTGTTAACAGCTTCAAAGTGCTCTTTTGTAGCTGGTTTATTTCCTCCTCTTCCTGAAGAGTCATCTAAGTCCTCCAAATTTTCATCCGTTGGATCACGTTTTAAGGTTCTAACAACCTTTATACTTTAGTAATTGCAATCTACTTATATTAGATGCCCATGTACATGATCTGATGCCGTAGTGAAATGAAATATTTCCGTAGTGGATCCTGTTGAAGATTGTGTTATGATTAAGTCATTATTATGTTTCCTTGTTTAGGCTATAGTTTGTTATTTATTCTTTTCTTATTTTGGTTGTAACCCTAGGTCTTTCTCCTAACATAAATAAGTCTTCTAAATCTATATATCAACAAAATGCAAGAATTCCCTACTACTGCTAGCACTTCTACAATATCCCTTGAACCCTTGTGATTCGTGTTGATTTGTAGTTTGTTGCTTCCTGCTTATCATTTCTTACTTGGGCTATTAATATGAGCCTTATGTTTTATATTCATTTGTATCAGAATGCCAAAACTATAAGGGGTTTGCACCTAGGAAAATTGTGCCACTAGACCTTTACTTGTGACTCTGTATCAGACTTGATGTTTCGTATGTGATTTCTGGGTCTAGATAATAGTAATAATTTTCCACTTGGAGGTGAACATCTGCACATCAAATGTGCTGCTTTTCTTTATGATGTTTGTTGCCCTTACAAGTTACATATCATCTGGTTAACATACACCACCGTGTTCTATGGTCCATTATCTTCTATGATAGAACTTTAGAGCCACATATTCCTATATTTATCATTATCCTCAGTTTAATTTGTGTAGTGCTTCTCATATAATGATAATGTGCTGATGAGGAAACACTGAAGGTGGTCAACTTAGCAGGATTCTTCAGTTGAATTTCTTGCTTCGTTAATGTTGATGCCTTTAATTTTTCGCTGTAGCTTATGTAATTTTAAAATATTTTTAATGTAGCACGCTACTAGTAATGTTCTACTTGCTATGCAGCTGCAACTACAATCTTTAATGGAAACCTTAAATTCAACAGAACCTCACTACATCAGATGTGTGAAACCGAATAATGTCCTGAAGCCTTCCATTTTTGAGAATGTTAATGTAATTCAGCAGCTGCGATGTGGTGTAAGTATTTCGACGCTTTATAATTTTTAAGAATTTTATAGAGTTGCATGTGTTTCTATCTCTTTAGTAATATTATGTGGTAAATTTTCACTGTCATGCAGGGAGTTCTTGAAGCTATCAGAATTAGCTGCGCTGGATACCCCACTAGGCGTACATTTGATGAATTTCTTCTCCGATTTGGTCTTCTTGCTCCTGAAGCTTTGGAAGGAAAGTAAGTCTGTTTTGGCTGCTTAATTGCATGTATCTTCATAAATCCTGCATTTATTTTCCCTGTTATGATATTTGTTCTTTTCCTCTGAAGTAGCATAAATCTTTATCATGCAGTTCTGATGACAAGGTTGCATGTAAGATGGTTTTGGACAAAATGGGATTAATGGGCTATCAGGTAAATCTGAATATTTCTCTATTTCTTTAATTGTTACTCCAGCTTTAGTATTACTTACTGTTGTCTTACTATTTTCTCCCATAGTGGAGTCTTCAGTATGGTATATCGGGCATATCTTGTGGATTGTTTAATTATGGGCTATAAAATACTCCCTCCGTCCACTAAAACAATATGCTCAAAGGGCCGGGAAAAATAGATAAAGTGGATAAAATGATTGTTTGTGAGTGTAAAGTCGATGACATTTTGAGTAATTAAGTGATGGTTTGAGGTGGAAATAAAGTGAGTGTTTCCATAAAGGGAATGTGCATACGTATGGTGACGGAGGGAGTAGTAATTATGTAGCAACATTACATGCTTGTACCTGGAGTTTTAGTGCTAAAAATCTTTCTTTACTATTTCCTTGCCCACTATTTTGTACTCAAGAAATTGTGAATCATGTCTCTGTTTGATCTCGTTTGCAGTTAGGTAAGACAAAAGTCTTCCTACGAGCTGGTCAGATGGCTGAGCTAGATGCAAGGAGAGCAGAGGTACTTGGAAATGCAGCCAGAACAATTCAAAGGCAAATCCGTACATATATTACACGGAAAGATTTCATTTTATTGCGTGGAGCAGCCATTCAATTGCAATGTTGTTGGCGAGGTAATTCTTAGTAGTTCGCCATTAGTTTGAATTTTCAAATTATCATGACTTATGCAAGATTAACAACTAACATGAGCATGTATGTCTCTGTATGTATATCTCCTGTCAGAAAGTAAGAAAACTGTTATGGTATGTTGATTTGGGATTTTGTGGATTTTGAATCCTGGATTTCAAATTGAGTGGAATTCAGGTGTGTTTGTTTTGAGATTTAAGTAGGGTAGGATTTAAGTTTATATAAAGTTAATGTGGAAGAGAGTGATGTTGTATTATAATATTATTATTGTTGATTGTAATTGTAATACTTTTTCTTGTAATTTGTAGCTATATCTGCTTGCAAGCTTTATGAGGAGTTGCGGCGTGAAGCTGCGTCGCTAAAGATTCAGAAGAACTTCAGATGTCATATTGCTTGGAAATCCTATTTAACTTTGCTGGACTCTGCTATTATAGTTCAGACTGGCATGAGAGCAATGATTGCTCGAAATGAATTTAGATTCAGAAAGCACACTAAGGCTGCAATCCAGATTCAGGTCCTCTTAACTTCATACAAAAATCCAAGGATAAATGTTAAATTTATGTCCCTTAACTTGCACCAATTTTGATTTTAGTCCGATAACTCTCGTCCCTTAAGTTTAACATTTTTCCATCCTTTTAGACAGTTAAAATGACATGAAAGTTGAATTTTGTTAACCTGGTTTAGCCGGTAAAGGACGAAAAGTTGAATTTGGTAAACATAAGGGACTATATCAAAAGTTAAAATAATTAGAGGATTGTAATCGAAACTGGTGAAAAAGGACAAAAATGACTTTTATTCAAAATCCAACAAGATATTCATGGACCAGGAGATTTGAGGAATCTGGTTTCGTGGTGTTAACTTGTGCATAATTTTCCTACTCTTTGTGCAGGCTCACTTGCGTTGTCACAGAGAGCATTCTTATTACCGAAGTCTACAGAAAGCTGCTGTTGTTACACAATGTGGTTGGCGGCAACGAGTAGCTCGAAAAGAGCTTCAAAGCTCAGATTGGTTATGCTCTTTTCTGTTTGATTTATTTTCTTAGAAATAAGTTCCTCCAAACACTTTGCATAAATTTTTCATTTACACAGGCTTCAAGGGAAACAGGAGCCCTGAAAGAAGCCAAAGACAAGCTAGAAAAGAAAGTAGAGGAGCTTACTTGGCGCGTGCAGTTTGAGAAGCGGTTAAGGGTAATCACTTTTGACATTTTGAAGGCAATGTTTGTTTTGGGTTTATAGTGGTTTCTGAAATCCTGATAAATAGAAACGTTTGTGTTTGTTTTGTGATTTTATGTAGGGTGATTAACTTTATGTCAAATCAATATGTAAAAGTGAATTATGTTGTATTATATTTTGTTGTTGGGTGTGATTGTGATGATTGGATAATGTGAATTAAAATTAAATATATTAAAATGTAAGGAGGGAGAACTGATTGTATTGGAAAGTGTTTAGTGGTGGTTTTTTTAAAATCGGATTTCAAAATCCCGAAATAGAACCGGATATAGATTTGCAAATCCTAAATGATCCATGATAATGAAATGAACTCGACCAACTCTGCTTCCCTTATTTTTCTTGATGAGTGCAGACGGAGTTAGAACAGACAAAAGCACAAGAAATTGCAAAATTTCAGGAGTTGTTGCACTCAATGCAAATGCAGATTGAAGAAGCAAATGCTAGAGCAATAAAAGAACGAGAGGCAGCACAGAAGGCGATTGAAGAAGCTCCTCCAATCATTAAAGAAACTCCTGTTATGGTCCAAGACACAGCAAAGGTTGATGCATTAATGGCTGAAGTAGAATCTTTGAAGGTAAAAGCAAGGAATATTACATGCAGAATATCGACAAAGACTAGCTTGATAAGATTTGGAGTTGGTTGACTAGGCCAAGCGTCATCATCCAATAAATTATTTGCTCGATTGGCTATGTTGGCTTGTGGTTCAGTTACTTCTGACATTTCCGTTTGTCTATCTGTACTACATTTCTTTAAACGTAGCTATTTGCTCGTTTGGCTACTACATATCAAGGGGAAATTTTATCCTTAGATACTAATTCTTTTTAGATTAAACTCGAGTTTTTGGATGAAATCTTTTAAATATTATTAATTTTCCAACATTTTCAGTGCTTTTCATCTTTCAAAGGTGTAAAGAATGGACATGTGAAGATGTTTTTGTAACCAGCTTTATCATTTGTACAGGCCTCGCTGCAATCAGAAAAGGTGGCTGCTGAAGAGGCAAAAAGGCTTGTGCAGATGCTGAGATTAGAAATACAAATTTGGCCCGTAGGCTTGAGGAAGCAGAGGGAAAAGCGTATCAGCTTCAAGATTCCATACAGAGGTAATCTAATATTGTTCATGTTGGAGCTTTATGAGCATTGATTTTGATGATTTATTCATGTAACATGACTAATAATATTCATGTTTGGCATGTAATATTTGTTTTATCAATATTGAAGCACAAGTTTCTTCTCTTATACAGGATCGAAGAGAAGCTATCGAACTCCGAGTCAGAGAATCAAGTGCTTCGTCAACAAGCTCTAACCATGTCACCTACTGGGAAGGCTATATCTGCCCGACCCAGGACACCTATATTTCAGGTTATATTTGATTTCTTTTCATCATATTAGTTTCTTTTAGAGATATTCTTATCTTTCCGGATGATACTACAGAGAACTCCGGAGAATGGAAGTTTTCTCCGCGGAGAAACAAAGCTTACACATGTAAGAATACATATTCACTATAATTCGTAAATGTACAAATGGCCCATTATGTGAATTTACATTATGTTTTGAGAACTCTTTAGTGCTTAAAATATGCTTCTTGTTACAGGAAATGGCCATTACTGTTGCAAATCCCAAGGAACCTGAATCTGAGGAAAAACCCCAGAAATCTCTTAATGAGAAGCAACAAGTAAGTGGCTGCTTAGATGTTTAAAACAGTAGATAGTAGTAGGTAATTTGTGTCTACTGACATGATTCTCATATATATAGTGTCTCGAGGATATCTGGGGTTACACTCTGTTTATGGAAAAATATTAAAATAATCTACCTATTGTACATAATTCAACTGTATAAGGAAACTATATTAATACTCCCTCAGTTCCTCCAATTTTTCTTTTTTTTTTTTTTTTGATCGGTTAAATGGTGACTCGAACCCATGACATTTTGGACATAGGTAGTGGAGCTCTAACCACTCGAGTTATACCACTTCGTCCAATTTAGCTGTCCTTTGTGTTCCAGAATATCTGTGGCTTCTCATTTATTGAGATACATGAATTTATTTGAAACACCCAAAATGATATGAGTCACTTTATACAAATAATTGGGTGTTAAATGATTTTCTTAATCCACGTGAAACACAAAAAAACAACAGTTAAATTGGAACTGGGAGAGTAATACTTTCTAGACGAGGAAACTAATAATAATATTTCTACAAGATGTCTTATTTCCTTTCTCTTCCACATCGAAAGGAGAAAAAGAAAATATATATTTGATATGCACCATTCATATTCTTTACTTGTTCCCATAAATCTTTTGGTTTCCACAGGAGAACCAGGACCTCTTGATAAAGTGTGTCTCCCAAGATTTGGGGTTTTCTGGTGGCAAACCTGTGGCTGCATGCGTTATTTACAAAAGCCTTCTCCATTGGAGGTCATTTGAGGTTGAGAGGACTAGTGTGTTTGACCGTATCATTCAAACCATCACTTCATCAATCGAGGTAAGCAATTTTAATATTGACCTATCTCTGTGATTCCTACTAGTTTTTTCAGTTCATTGTGATTCTGTGATACAATTTTCAAATATAATTTGTTGAAGGTTGCTGATAACATGGACGTGTTGGCCTATTGGCTGTGCAATACATCCACATTGTTGATGCTGATACAGCACACAATCAAAGCAAGTGGGGCAGCTAGCTTGACCCCCAAAGGCGAAGGTCATCATCAGCGTCTATTTTTGGGAGGATGTCTCAGGTACATGCATATCCTTAGAGTCGGTCTCTAGTGATACTTGTTCACGGTATGAAACTGATACCCATTCAATAATACTATAACATTCATTCACTAATACCATAGTGTAAAATGTAATGGTATTAGTTTCATACGGTGAACAAATTTCACAAGAGAGTTTGTGTTTGCCTTAATTTGCCTTCTGATGGAGTAAAAGGGTGAAAAATAAGAAAAATAATTAAAATATAATATAAACAAAATATAAATAAGACTCAAAACCTAAACCCTAACTTAGCCCACGAAGCTGTTTATTACAAAACTTAAATTAAAAAGGCCCCAAGGGATCCGACTATCCTTCTCATGTGCCAAGATACCTACGTATTCTATATCATATGCCTTACAGTTTTTTTTTTTTTGAACTTCACATTTTCAAGGGATTGAGGTCATCTCCTCAGAGTGGTGGTCTTTCATTTCTCAATAGCCGGATGCTTGGTAGACTAGATGACCTGCGGCAAGTTGAGGCCAAATATCCTGCTTTATTGTTCAAGCAGCAGCTTACTGCTTACCTGGAGAAGATATATGGAATGATCAGGGACAATTTAAAGAAAGAAATTTCCCCTTTGCTTGGTTTATGTATCCAGGTGAGTAAAAATTTATTTTGAGAGTGTTATTAAGGTATCAGATGAAAGTTGAGTTCTAAATACTGGATTTGTATCCGTTCTTCATCTATAAAGAAAGAATGTGAAAGTTTTGAGTTTAGTTATAAGGGTACAGCTTCAAGCGCGTTCTGCATTTTGGTTGTGCTACGTTTACTGCCACTCTTCCCATTTTGTTTAATTTATATTTTTGAATGAGTGTGAATAGTGATTCAATTTCAAAGATGCCTAGATAGCATCTTTTCTTTATCATAATTTTGCTAGAAAATTTTCCAATGCAGGCACCTAGAACATCTCGTACAAGTTTAGTAAAAGGACGCTCCCAAGCTAATGTTGTTGCTCAACAAGCACTTATGGCTCATTGGCAAAGCATTGTAAAGAGCCTAGATAATAACTTGAAGGCGATGAAAGCAAACTATGTAAGAACCATAATTTGTTTAAAGAAGAGAGTTGGCTGAACTTTTCATATCAACCTTTTTATATTTATATATTTTTTCTCTTATGTTGATGCCATTATAGGTTCCTGCCTTCCTCGTGCGAAAAGTGTTTACTCAGATATTCTCGTTTATCAATGTCCAATTATTCAACAGGTGGATTTTTTTTTTTTTTGGGACTCAGATTGTATATCATGGGAAACATTTGGGGACTTTGTGGCTCTATTCATACTGTCATTTGAACTTTCAGTCTTCTATTACGACGGGAGTGCTGCTCATTCAGTAACGGTGAATATGTGAAAGCTGGGTTGGCTGAACTGGAGCAATGGTGTTGCTATGCAACTGAGGAAGTAAGGTTTCATTTTGTTGTTTCCTGTTCACCCCCACCCCGTTATGTAATTGTCTCACTGATTTCTTCTGGTATGTAGTATGTTGGCTCAGCTTGGGATGAATTGAAGCATATCAGACAAGCTGTTGGATTTTTGGTAGGAATCAAACTGACTCTGAACTGAGGTTCTTAACTGCATATTTAACCTAAATTATTCGTCTTTGATTCGTATGTTGCAGGTCATACATCAAAAGCCCAAGAAGACCATAAACGAAATCACAAAGCGAACTGTGCCCGGTCAGCAAAACCCCCTTTAACCCCTCCCTTCCCCCAACCCCTGGGAGCTCGCCTTTTTCCTCCTTTTTTGTGTTGAATGTTGTTTTTCGGACATTATATAATTTGACATTTTGTCATTTTTGTAGGTGTTAAGCGTACAACAAATTTACAGGATTAGTACAATGTACTGGGATGACAAATATGGCACTCGTAGTGTCTCTCCAGATGTAAGTTATTTCTTTCAACTCAAGTTTGCCTCACCAATGAAGAGTTGCTTCATATTATTCACAATTATGGCACTCATGTATTTTCATATGCAGATCATCTCAAATATTCGAGTTATGATGGCGGAGGAATCAAACAATGCAGTGAGTAGTTCATTTCTGTTAGATGATGACTCAAGGTAAAGTTCTTTTCGAGGCAGTGAACTTCTTTAAGCTGCCATAGTTTCCTGAAACAGATACCAGTGGTTTTCCTCATTTTAGCATTTTCTAAGGGTGGGAATATTACATTTCATGAGTAATTCTGTTAAAGATGAGTGGATGGTTGTGAAAGGTGTCAATTAACGAAGTAATAGGGTCGAGAAACAAGAAAACAATAAGAAATAAAATATAGACGTGTGAAATTAATTCATTTATTTAATTCTCTAATACTCCACCTCACTCGTGTGCCGAATTCTAAACTCTCCCATTTTGGGAGGAGGCCCAATGAGTTCTCAACCCAGGACGTGGATGAGCTTAAGCTCTAATACTATGAAAATAATTTCACCTTTCTACAAGTTCGGACTTTTAGATGAGATGAAATTCTTTCAATATTTACTCTGAATCCCTGCTGGAGATAAAATGATTCTCAAGCATTTCAGCTGACATGACCTTTTTGTCTGATAAACCATTGCAGCATTCCATTCTCGGTTGACGACCTCTCCAAATCCATGCAATCGATAGAGGTAGCCGACGTGGAACCTCCCCCTTTAATCCGTGAACATTCGGGCTTCGTTTTCTTACATCAAAGATCTGATTAATGGTGGCTGAAAAAATTCATCATTTCCACATTGCCAGTGTGGACGTGAAGCAATATATGAAGATATGTGTGTATATGTTGGATAAAAAGAATCACTTGATTACTTATGGCTAATGTCAAAATGTCAAATGTATATTTTTGTTACATTTTATCTAGGACAAAACTTGGTTTATTCAAATTTCGCCTCGCACCTTTTCAACTGCGAGGAGACATTTATTCGTAGGGGAACTAGGTCTCATTTTATGCAGTGGAAGGTATGATTACCATGTTTCATTTCGTGGTTGTAAATTGATAGAAATTGGTGATGTTAAGGTGTTTGTTTGTTGGTAGTGTGAAATTCTTTTGCATTGGTTATTTAGAATACTACTTGTGTGAATTGGGTGCGTACGAAGAACTCTATTTTTATCAATACTTGTTACATATATTTATTATTACTATCATTCGCATGCACTATTATAAGTAGATGTGACAGTAATAGTGTGTGCATGATAGTGATGGTAAAAATAAAGTTAATAGTATGAATCGATTTACACAAATATTTGCCTATTATTTATTCCTTTTCCTTTTTCTCTCCATTATTTTTCATAGGATAGATCTCTTGTGTTTCGTATATATTGTAAGCTTACAATGTTGTTATTTTTGAAAAATTTAAAGTATTAAATATTTGATCAAGAATATTAAGAATTACATCACAGTATAAAAAATTAGAGTTAGAGATATTATATTTTTAGAAGTATCAATAACAAATAAATATTTTTTCTATATAAATTATTCATGTTTAATATAAAAATATAGTATTATAATATTTAAATTTAAAATATAACGTTCAAAGTAATGTATATGTAACCAAGTGTATCAAATATTTGGTTAAAAATATCAAAAGTTGGATTATATTTAAAAATTAAAACACTGTAAATTTATAATATATACGAAATATATAAAACTTTATCCTCGATTGTAATCTCCGTTCAAAACTCCGCCTCTCTATTGTAGTTTCCACTCAAAATTCCAGAAGACTCATTCATTCATCACCATAACTTACTGCTTATGGTGTAACATTTAAAATATTAAACTTTTTTTTTTAAAAGATTTAAAATATATATATATATATATATATATATATTAAACTTAATTACCGATATTACGATTTTTTCACAAATTATAATCTTATTTAAAATTTTAAATCTTGACAAATAAAACTTCAAATCATTTTTTATGGCAAAATCTACTATGAATAAGATTTCATAGTAAAACTTGATCCATTTGTTAAAGGATATCAATTGTAATAATTGAAGGGTATTATCCATATTACTCAAGGGTATCGATTGTGATAATTTAAGAATATGTCTTATATTACTAAACAGTATCGGTCGTGATAATTGAAGGATATTACTTATATTATAAAGGATATATGTCATGATAATTGAAGGATATTATTTATATTGGCAGTGTTTACTTTGTGAGTTGTCATGGAATAAACCCAAATAAGATGAATTTGTAGGGGTTTGTCCAATGTTTACTTTGAAGAATAAAAGAAATAAGTTAACCCCGGGCCCGTGTCCAGCCCGTGAAAAGCCCACAATTCTGGGTTAGTTTTAACCCACCAAAATAGGTGGGTTAATTTTTATCCCATGAATTAAATATTAAAATTATTATTTTGTTCTTGTTTTTTCAGGATGTGTTTACTTGGGTGTGGAAGGTTATAGAGGGATAGGAATAACAAGGGTAATGGGTTAATTTAAGTCCTGTTAACCCTTATTTACATTGATAAAAATAATTATACCTCACATGTAAATTAATATTTAAAATTACTATAATATCCCTATCTTCCCCACTGTACATGCGCTTCATTCACGAGAAAAAATGAGAATTCATTCTGCAAATTCACGAACACATAATTCAAAACAATTTGCAATTTATGAAGAGAACACATTCACACGAGAATCCGTGAATTCAAATTGAAATCCCAAAATTAAAATTCATGTTCCTAATTTCAAATCGAAAACCCAAAATTAGTATTCATGTTTCAAATTCAAAAACACAAAGATGAGAATTCATGTTCCAAATTCAAAACTCAAATGTGTGAAGAAATTCAAAAACCCAAATTCAGGAATTCAAATCGAAAACAAGGAACCCAAACTCGATTCGTAAATTAAAAAAACTCAAATTCAAAAATTGTTTCGCGATCGTTTGCCTCGCAGTCTCGTCTTTCGTCTAATCGTTGTCTTTCTTGTCTTCTCTAGTTATTTTTAGCCCCACAAAGTCATAGAAATAGGAAAGAAGGGGTGAGGCAATAGAACGAGAAGAGAAATAGAGAGAGACAAGATAAAATCATAAAATTATGAAATGTATGATGCGGGTGAAATTGAGAATGATTATCAAGCAGAGGAGGCGAAGGCGGAGGCGGTGATGTGGGTTGAAAAAGAGAAAGAAATTGGCGATTTTGGGTGAAGAAAGAGATAGGCGCCGCCAACCACCTCCTATCTCTTTCTTCACCCAACCGACAACCACCTCCTATCTCTTTCTTCACCCAAAATCGCCAATTTCTTTCTCTTTTTCAACCCACATCACCGCCTCCGCCTCCGCCTTCGCCTCCTCTGCTTGATAATCATTCTCAATTTCACCGCATCACATTTCGGTAATTTTATGATTTTATCTTGTCTCTCTCTATTTCTCTTTTGTTCTATTGCCTCACCCCTTCTTTCCTATTTCTATGGCTTTGTGGGGCTAAAAATAACTAGAGAAGACGAGGAAGACAACGATTAGACGAAAGACGAGACGGCGAGGCAAACGATCGCAAAACAATTTTTGAATTTGAGTTTTTAATTTCGAATCTGAGTTTGGGTTTTGAATTTCTTCACACATTTGAGTTTTTGAATTTGGAACATGAATTCTCTCTTTTGTGTTTTTAATTTGAAACATGAATACCTGATTTTGGGTTTTCGATTTGAAATTTGGAACATGAATTTTGATTTTGGGATTTCAATTTGAATTCACGAATTCCGTGTGAATGTGTTTTCTTCGTAAATTTGCAAATCGTTTTGAATTCTGTGTTCGTGAATTTGCGGAATGAATTCTCATTTTTCCGTGAATGAAGCGTACGTGGAAGTGGGGAAGATAGGGATATTATAATAATTTTAAATATTAATTTACATGTGAGGTATAATTATTTTTATCAATGTAAACAAGGGTTAACAGGACTTAAATTAACCCATTACCATTGTTATTCCTATCCCTCTATAACCTTCCACACCCAAGTAAACACACCCAAAAAGTATTAGTCGTGACAACCCTTTTTATACCTTTTAATAATAATAGACAATTTTTTTTTAATACTTGCGACATTTTCCTGTGAGGAAGTTCTCCCTCCGTCCTGAAAAAGATTTCATATGTAGGTGGGTACACACTTCAAGAAAAAAGAGTAATGATTGAAGTTTTGGGGGATAAATTTGTAAACTTTTATGTATAAAGTAAAAACTTTATTAGGATATGTGTATATGAGAGTTAAAGTAATGTCATTTGTGTAAATTAGTGAAAATTGTGAGGGTGAAGTTTATAAAAGGTTTTCCATTTTAAGGGTGTGAAACTTATATTGGGACGGACGAAAAAAAAAGTGTGAAAACTTTTATAGGACAGAGAGAGTACAATTTTTTTAAAAAAATTTAAATTAGATCGCAATTTGCATTGCAAAAGATTCAGATTCTTGTCCAAACAAAATCAACCAATCATCTCCCAAATCTATTTACACCATAAAATAAAGAGAAAGACTAGTTCCCATACACATGATTTGCATGACAGTAGCAACAACTGAACAAGGAAAAAGTCCAGAAAAATTATATCAAACCAACAGCTTCTTCTCCCAGAATCTACATCAACTCATACTAGGATTCAACTACATGAGAAGGATTATTAGCTTTCTATTGATTGATCTACCTGAGTCTCAATTGGCTGCATCTCCATTTTCTTCTTCTCTTTTAGAATAACCTGCCTTGGCATCACTTCTAGCAAGAAGTTTCCTCCATTCCACACAGACGCGGACACCTTCAGAATCTGGAACGTCACATGCAATTTGTACGACAAGAATATCGGGACTGTAAGTGCAGTTGTTGCAACAGTAAACATAGCCTGGAGCAGAATATACATGAACAACCGATTCTGATCCCCTAGCAATCCGCTTAACCGCCACCAAGCATTGTTTGCTTTCTGTGCTTTTTTGAAAGTTCCCTACGAGGTACAAGATTGGAAGACTTAGTTGCCTAAATCTTAACTATGTAGTAGGAAGAAGAAATGAAATGGACCCCAGGTATCTGAGCAGTATCAACTTTAACCTTCAACTTAGTCCCGTAACTCTTTAATTGGTCCAATTTTGGTCGCAAAGTAGCCAGGATTTGAAGTACAACACCGTTTTGGGACACTTTTGGCATGTAAGAAATAAAATTGATCCCATAACTTCTGCATTTTCCGCAAAGATCCCAACAATGTGCCCAAAATGGCGTCATACGTCAAATTCCAGCAACTTTGAGACCAAAATCAGACTAATAAAGGAGCTACAGGATTAAATTGAAAACTCTACTTTTTGGACCTTCTGCGAAAAACTCAAAAGTTATTGGATCGAAATGAGTTTTAACTCATCATTATGGCTAACTTCATACACAAAAACATACAGAGAAAAAGCAAGAGAGATGGAAAACCTGTAGGAAGTCATAACCTCTGGATCTCGAAGTAATCTTTGTCGACGAAGGACATCCACGAAGAGAAAATAAAGAAGCTGCCAGACAATGTAAACGACTAAAGGAATGAAGAAGAGCCATGTCCAGAGGTACTGTTTGTTTTTCGACATAAGGGGATGAGGCTCTACTGGCAGCGCCTCGGAATGCATTGCTTCATAATACACTGGGTCCCACCATCTTATAGTGAAGAAAACTAATCCTGAAAGCATGACACATTTGGCCACATTAAGCTCAATTGACAAGGAACAAACAAGTTTGTGTTGAAAAATGATACGATAAAATGAGGAAAGTCTTAGCATATCCCGTGTCGAACTTAAGGCACACCCTTTATTAGCAGATATGAAGACAATCAACCCCAAATATAAAGACCAGAACATGATCCTATATACATTCAGTCAATTACTATCTTATAAACAATTTAAAACATGAAGTTCTCAAGATGTATTAACTAATTAGCTGAGCAGTGCATGAAGAAGTATTTTCTGTGCACTAGTATGAGTAATTGCTTCATTGATGGAAAAACAGAACGATTGAAATTGATTCTTTGAATTTGAACAGTGTGTTGTCTTACCAGGCAAGAGATGTATGAAGACGCTTACGATTTTGTCCACAGAATTGAAAACTAAGCTACAGCGCCAGACAATCAGTGCCCATGCCAATGGACCCTGTAAACATGTTTGCATGACCCAAAAAAAGAAAAGGCATAAGAATCAATTTATGTGATTAAGATAGAAGTGAAGCACCAATGTTCGCATTGCTTACCTTCTGCAAATGAGAAGCAAACCATGAAGAGCTTCTCGTTACTTGGATAGAAAAGGAGCATTATAATGAAAATTGTATTGGCATAGTAACAAAAATCCTGTGTTAAAAGAAGTCGAATGAGTCCCATTTGCATTATCTATTACATAAACTTTCTACTGCTGAGCATCTAACCCTATCTTTGAGTTAAAGAACAAGAAAATCGCCGAATAACATGATAAGCTCATATCATTTCCAGAGCTTGAGGACCACTATCAAATTTTAGAAACATGATTTTTTTATCAAGACTAAGAAACTGTACTGGTGAATTGGAAGTTACCAGAAGATAATAGTGCCATTTCTTGTATCTGTAATATATCCATCGAAGGGGAACAAAGATTATGTAGAATAAACAATATAAATACCGAACATCCTGAGGCCCTGTTGAATAAACAAATTAAAGAACCAAATCATTATAATGGGAAAAATGTTTTTAGGCCCGCAATTTGGGGGTTGCACTTTAAGAACAATTATTTTACGGACATGTACGGCAATATGTTTGAAAATCTGTAAATGTAGAACAATCGATCCCGAATTAGTCAAAATCGAACTCAACAAAGCATATGAATTGCACGATTGTCCTATCATTTACAAATTTAGGAGACCGTACATGTAAATGTAGGATGCTATATTTTTCAAATGTGTAAATATAGGACAATCAAGCTAACTCATGTGACTACGTACAACTCATGTGACATTTCAGCCCGAGCTCAATTGTTCTATATTTACAAAGTTTAAAACATAAGTTCCACAAGTTACTAGCCAAAAAACATTATTCCCCCAATGTAATACACATCAGAAACTTTTAGTTACTCAGAGGAAGAGTTGTTCTACTCACTTGCACCCAAAATAAAGCAAAAGCCACCAAAGCCAAGAACACCTATCAAGTGTGTCACCTGCAGAATCATCAACACCCTCTTAAATCTAACATCAAAACAGAAAAATTTGTTTCCAAAACTACAATTCACCTTATCAATTTAAGCAATTTCACACTAATAGACAAGTATCCTGCGCGCACGGAATCAAAAGAAGAAAACTCCAAATCCCCCATCCCTATCCGGATTATATAACAAATACACACACATGAAGCTTCATACCTTGTTGATGAATCTCTCGTGCTCTTCAGCCTGTTTGGCGATCTTACCAGCTTGTTTGGACAAGATCTCCTTCGTCTGTTCTGCTTGTTTAGACAGCATTTCCTTCGTCTGAGCCACTTTCTACCAAAAACGAAAAACACCCAAATCAACAAAAACCATCAAGTACCCAAATCAAAAAAACCTAATTCAAGATAAATTCCATCTTAATTATTTTCTCTAACCTTGGATCGATCTTTGAGCCTTATCTTAATCTTCCCCAACGAATCCCCATTCGCATCCTCCACCTCCACCTTTTCTTCAATGCTCGTCATTTTGCTAGTCCACTTTTCTTCTGCAGACTCAACGAAAATGATTGCGATTCGATTTCGGGTTACGCTGCTGGAGCGTGCATATGAAGAAACGAATTGATTCTCAATGAATTATAAATTATTGTTGATGTGTATCGATTTGTGTGATCTTTATGATGGCGGTGGCAAATGCAATCAATCTGATGATGATTTCGCGTTTAATCGAGGCTATTGGTAGATATGTGGTTATTTCTGTTTCAAAACATTTATCACCATTTATTGTTACGTGTCTTTTCAGGTGAAAGAAAGATCTCTCAATTGGATTTTTCAAAATATAAATGGCCAATTTATATACTGAGGGTAGGGTGTGCATTCAATATTCCATAATTGAATCGAAATTGAACAGTAAAAATCGAATAAATACGAATTAAGTACTATAAGAAATCAAAATTGAATTAAAATGTGTAAAAATTGATCAATACCGAAATCGAAAAGTTCGGTTCGGTATAATACCAAATACCTTTTTTTTAATTTTTAAATAAATTTTGAGACATTTTCTTTTGGACCATTTTTTAAAATAATTTCTCAATCAAAACAAGTAAAAACAAATAAACATAAATCATTTATACTCTAATAAGTTCCTAGTTCTCAATTTCCAACTTCCAACATAAAATCTAAATGCAAAATATCAAAACATTCAACATAAAGTACCAAATATAAAATTTAATACAAATTCATAAAATTAAATTTTGGTTCGATTTTCGGTTATACCAAAATTTTATTCATAAAATCGATATCAAAACCGAATACAAAAATTTTTAAATTTTAAAACCGAATACCGAATCAATACCAAAATAATCAACCGAATTAAAATTTCGATTCGATTTGGTTCGATTTTCGATTAAAAACCGAATAATTATCACCCCTAATAGAGGTTAAAAATAATTTACAAATAGATTCAAAATTTTAAATAAAATTACAAAAATAATTGAACCGACGCACAATAATATTAGAACATGAATCTATTTGTAATTTTGAACGTTTTTTAACATATTTGTAATTTTTTTTTTTTTCTTGTACCTATATGTAGTCTTTTCAATATAATTTTGAGTCGACACTCTTATTACCATTATAATCATTCAATAAAAATATTGTATTTATTCACCGATATCATAAATATTTTATACCGTGATATTAATTTATAAATGTAATAATACCACTAAATGAATGTTATAGTATCAAAAATGAATGTAATGATATTAATTTCATATTATAAAAACTTTTAACACTAGATTTTGTGTGTTTGGAAATTCATTCACTAATACCATAAATATTTTATATTGTAATATTAGTTTATAAGTAAAATGATATTACTAAATTAATGTTATGATATCGGTGAATGAATGTAATGATATTAATTTGATACTATAAAACCTGTTTCACACTATATTTTATGTATGAATTTTTATAAATTATTAAAATCCCTTCTTTATTGCTTATATTCAAGTCTTTGAGATTATGGATGTTTGAAAATACTATTCACTTTAAAAATATATTAATTGATTTTTCACTCTTTTTATCTATGTAAAAGTTTCTCATTATTTTTTTATCACGATTTAAGGATTTTTATTAAAATAATAATTTTTTATCCTACAATTGTTGCACACTTACCTTATTCATTCATTCCACAATTGTTTGACCTATAAATGAAAACATCTTTCATGTTTCAAACCCTCACAATACACATTTATTTACACTAATGTCATTACTTTTTCAACTCAATCAACTAACTCCTTACTTTACATAAATATGATTTATCAATTATACTCTCCTTTTAAGTTGGTCAATTCTCTTAAAAATACTTTTTCTTAACTTTCGTACCAAGTCAAATTTGTACAAATTGCTTGGAGGAAGTAGTATAGTATAAGTGGAGTGATGCAAAGAGATAAAATGACGTGATGAAAATGTATAAAAATATATTAAATATATTATTGGGGTATACCAAAAAATAGAATGAAAATTTTTATTGGGACAGACTTAAATGAAAAATAAGAAACTTTCATTGGGACGTAGAAAGTAGTAAATCTAAAAGTAAAGAGTGATAAAAAAATTAAATTAAAATAAAAGTGAATGTTTGAAAAAAATTACTTTTACTATTAATGGGGTAATTATATGTGAAAGTAATTATTATTTTTCTCTCCCTAATGAAAATTTGTTTTTCGAGAATGCAAAAAGTAATTCTCTTCATGGAGTTGTTGTTGCAAACACCACTATGTATATACAACTCCCTTTTAGTCTCCAAATTATTTCTACAAGTAAGGAACACATAAATAAGAAAGGAGAGCAATAATTATAATTTTAAAAAATAATTTTGTATATTTTTATGTGTAAAGTAAATAAATTGGTTGATTTATGTATATACTAGATGAGCTCCCAACGTATTACGCGGTATGTTCATTAAATAAGCTTTATAATATAATATATATATATATATGTATAATATTCTCCATTAAATAATATATATATTAAAATAATATATATGTATAAAATTTTATTTATTTATAATTATTAAAATTAAGTAATGATAATATTAATTGTATAATAATCCCTTATAAAAAAATTAATTGTATAATAATCCATGCTAGGTATTAGAATTATTATAATTATGTGAAAATTTACTATAAGATTTGTTTCAAATTTATTTACAATTAATAAAAAAGATGATTAATAGAAAAAAATCTTATATAATCGATGCATAAATATTACTCCGAATAGTATATATATCGTATATTTGTAATAAATATCATATATATTTATATTAAGTTTTTTTAATAATACTTATATTTATAAATATATTCATTAGGATGAAATAAAGTAAAATAATTGAGTCGGCTCTTTTTACTAATTTTACTCAAGATGTTAATACTATTTGATGCGGACAAAAATGCCGAGCCCAACTACCTTTAGGGCCCAATGACGTTATTAGATACCCTAGGTGAAGGAGGAAAACATGAGATGGGCCCGAGCCGAGTAATCGCATTAAGGCTACGAAGCCTTAAACCCACCTACAGTGGGCCACGAGACCTTAACTCGTATAGGGAGGGGCCACGAGGCCCAAATTTCTATCTATAGACGAGTCATGAGGTCTAAAATTGAAATACAGGCCGTAAGGCCCAAAACCCGATCACAGTGGGCCGCGAGGCCCAAACCTAGCTGCAGGTGGGCCGCGAGGCCCAAAGTAGATTTGAAGAATACGCGGGTATTTGACTAAGCCCACATGATTACTTATCCGATAAGACCGAGAAGGATGAGAAGTGACGAGTAGTTGAGATAATTGAGGCCCAAGTCAAGGAATATTCCCTATATTCCTCATCGATCGAGTCCAACCTCCGTCCGTGGGGAATTCGTAGGCACAATACAGATTTTGAGAGAAAAGATATCCACGCACGACATCATGGCGTAACGTGCGGGATAATGCCTTGAAACCGTGATGACAGCTTATCACTCTTAACGTGCGTACAAATAACACACCCGTGAGGGAGGTAACGGTATCGAATCACTATCATTCTTACTTAGCTATCTTACACGTACTTTCTTGAGTGTTTTTCCGGTGATTTGACTTGAGCATCGGAGTGCCTACGCCGAGAACCCTCCGGCGTGTTTTTGCAGTACGTTTGTTCGAGGGAAGCTAAGGAGCTTAAGTGCGTAAAAGCTTTACCCCGTGAACCCTGTGGGAAAACAGGCCCAGGTCAGTTTTTACGCATCAATTGGCGCCGTCTGTGGGAAAGAAGAGCCGAGACGTGAGTTTCGAACTTCTTTTCTTTTCCGATCACCCTAAGGAAGGGCATTATGACCGGTGAACATACACCTATGAGACCGATTGCACTAGTACTGCCGGGGAAGGGCCACCCCGCAAACCCCACACAGGTGAGGTTGCACCACACACCGTGCCTCCGATGGCTATGCCCGGACTGGGGCCTTCACTGGTTACTGATGGCGCAAGGCGAGAGCCCGACTCCAAGCCAACGCCATCCAGAGCAGGATCTGCTGTTAGAGATGGGGAACATTCCTCCCCTTCTTCGCAATACCGGAAGGAATACCTATGGTAGGAATCCCCGGAGCGGCCAATGCTCCACCTGGGGATACCTCGGAGAATTCCAGAATCAGCTACCTCCATCGCTCTAACCCGGGGCAATGGAGGATATGATAGCTCAAGCCGTGGCCAGGGCAATGGGTGAAGGGGGAGTACCCCACCTGCGGGAGGGACTGGAGAACCAGACTAGGGAATCCGCATACTCGATCCCAACCGGGGGAGTAGGCGGGGCGAGTATCAAGAAGAACGGAGAAGAGAGGTGAAATCCAGGAACCACGAGGAGGCCCCGGGAGCGGAAGGAGTCCAGAGAGAAGGTCAGCGATCCCTCGACCGAGGGAGGTCATCCAGAGGAAGCCGCATGGGGAAGGAGACAGCCCCTCTACAGGCGAGGAAGCAAGATTGAGGACCAAGAAGAGGGTACGGAGACACTCAATCTCGAGGCCATGAAGGACCAAATTAGATCCTTGAGGAAACAAATGGACAACATGAAGCATCAAATGGAAAATCGGGTTAGTATGCCTCGACCCGTCACAGTTGCCAATTTCGAGAATATCTTACAGGGATGAATTGCCTAGCAATTTTAAGCCTCTTAACTATGAATATGATGGTACAACCGACCCTATGATCATTTGGTGAGATTTGAAAATTTGGCCCTCCTCCATCGATATGGGGAGGGTGTGAAGTGCAGGTCTTTCTCACCACTCTATCCAAGGCAGCCCAAATAGTTGGTTTAGCCAGTGGAACCCAATTCCATTAACTCCTTTGAGCGGTTTGGGGAGCTCTTCTTGCACCAATTTGCCGGTGCAAGGGGGCAACCTGTGGCTACACTAACGTTGTTCAACATGAAGCAAGGGAGAATGAAAGCCTACGGGCCTTCATGAAGAGATTCAATCAAAGGCACTAGAAGTTCCAACCGCCACCCCGGAGGTAAAAATTAATGCTTTTACTAGTAATCTCCGAGATGGAGACTTGTTTTCCTCCTGGCTAAGAAGCCACCCAGACGTTTGATGAACTGCTAAGGAGGGCGGAGAAGTACGTCACACTGGAGGAGGTGAGAAAGGCAAAGAGAGCCGAAGTCAAACCAAGTGGATCTCGAAAAGAAGAAGGAGTTACCGAAGAAAAGCTCCACAAATGTAACCTCGAGAAAGCGGCCAAATCGGGACCTCGCTCCAAATTTGACAAGTATACCCCCCGAAGCTTGAGCGAGCAGAGAGCTGCTGGAGGTGGCATCCGACCATCCTGAAATGAAGTTTCCTTGGACACGGTCCAGGGGGCCTCAAAAGCCTAAGTCGATAAGTTTTGTCGTTTCCATAATGAATACGGGCATGACACTAACAATTGTTTTCACTTACGTGATGAGATTGAAAGGATGATCCAAGCGGGACATCTTAAAGAGTTTGTTTACAGAGATCGAGTTAGCTCTAGGGGGCAAAAAGAAAAGAAGGCGATGATAAAACTTGAGGAGAAAGGAAGAATGGTCGAAGGGAGGCAGAGGAGAGGCCCTCTCGTAAGAGAGGGCTTATCCAGATGATAGTTGGAGGACCGGCAGAGGGGACTCCTTCCGTGCTAGAAAAGGCCGGAGAGAGGACCCTCGTAAGAGAAGTAGGAGAAATGTCCAGAGAGGTGGATCACAGGGAAGCTGTCCATACACCTCGAATTCACTTTGGCCCGGAGGATGGGAGCCTAAGGAAGGAGGACCACGTGACGCACTAGTCATCACAACAGATGTGGCGGGATACACGGTAGCACGGATCTTCGTGGACACGGAGCTCTGCGGACATCATCTTCTTGGAATGCTTCAAGAAGATGAATTTGAACATAGAAATGCAACCAGTGGATACGGCGTTATGCGGATTCACAGGAGGTGCGGTACACCCTCTGGGCCGAGTAACCCTCCTGGGGCTAGGCGAAGCTCCACGGAGGAGGGTGGTTATGGCAAATTTTTGATTGTTGATATACCCTCATCCTACAACATGATTTTTGGTAGGCCGGTGTTGAACTTATTTCAGGTGGTTATATCAACTTATCACATGAAACTCAAGTTTCCAGTGAATGATGAGGTGGGTGAAGTAGGGAGATCACCGCAATCTAGAAAATGCTACGTGGAGGCGGTAAAGATGGCCGACAAAGAGCTACATCGTAGCTTGAAAAGAGACAAGGAGGTGGACCGAGAATTCAAGAGGTGCAAGATTTCCGAGGAAATCGATCCTCCAAAGATGGAAGCGGACGAAGAATCTGATGATGGTGGAATTGTATCACGAAAAGAAAGGATACACAACGAAGATTGGAGCCAAATTGGAGCCAGAGTTGGAAGAGGACACAGTAGCAGCTCTACGAAGAAATGCAGATGTTTTTGCTTTTTCTTCTTCGGACATGACAGTATTCCCGAGGAGGTAGGGATGCATCACCGAACGTGGATCCTAAGGTTAAACCAAGAAAGCGAAGCTAAGGGTCTTTGGACCGAGAAAAAGATTCCATTACGAAGGCGGAAGCAGAAACCGCTGGAGGCGGGACACGCAGCGAATCCAATTTCCCACCCTGGTTATCCAATGCCGTGTTGGTGGCTAAACCAGGGGAAAATGGAGAATGTGCATAGATTTTCGAGACCTGAACAAAGCTTGCCCTAAGGATCATTATCCCTTGCCCGGGATTGATCGGATGGTCGACTCAACATCCGGATTTGAGCTACTAAGTATGATGGACGCCTATCGTGGTTACCATCAAATAGAAATTTTCCCTCCGTATATTCCAAAGGTAAGTTTCATTATTGCTAGTGGAACTTTTGCTATATTAGAATGCCCTTTGGATTGAAGAATGCAGAGCAACCTATCGAGAGAATGGTGGATAAAATGTTCTGAGACCGGCTAGGGAGGAACATGGAAGTCTATGTTGATAATATGCTTGTGAAAAGCATACAAGCTGGAAAACATGTGGCAGACACGGAAGAAGCCTTCTCGGTACTCGGGAGGAATGGCATGAAGGCTGAATCCAAGAAAGTGTTCTTTTGGAGTGAGATCTGGGAAGTTCCTCGGATATATGGTGACCCAATGGGAATCGAGGTTAACCTCTGCTAAGGTAAAGGTCGTGCTTAATATGCAGCCCCCACCAATATCAAGGAGGCTGCAGAGGCCGAATGGGAGAATTACAGCATTAAGCAAATTCATAGCCAGATCTGCAGAGAGGAGCCATCCCTTCTTTAAAATCTTGAGGAAGGGATCTAAGTTCGAATGGAACGAGCAATGCCAAAGCAGCGCTCGAGGAGCTTAAACAAAGACCTCGGCCCAGCTTACCTACATTAACGAAGCCTATACCAGGGAGACACTCTACCTCTACCTCTCTGTAGGTGGGGTCTCACTCACTCCGTCTTTGGTGAGGGAGGAAGGGTCAACCCGAAACCTGTTTACTACGTTAGCAAGCTTATACAGGAGTCAAGTGAGATACTCGGAGATAGAGAAAGCAGCCACGACTATAATGGTCACCGCACGGAGGTTACGACCTTATTTTTTGTCACATAAGATCATTGTTCGGACTAACTACCTTTTGAAACAGGTGATAGGGAGAGCTGATCTTTAGGGAGGATGGTCAAATGGGCCGTCGAACCGGGAGAATATGATGTGGATTTTGAGCCACGGAGGACCATTAAAGCACAAGCCCTCTCCGACTTTATCCAGGAGGGTACACGTGCACTTAAGGAAGGAGAGTGGAAAGTATATGTTGACGGCTCGTGTCTATGCAGTGGTTGTGGAGCCGGGATCGTGATCATTGATCCAGAGGGCCAGGAAACACAAGTAGCGGTGAGGTTTGAATTCATCACCTCCAACAATGGAGCCGAGTACGAGGCCCCGATTCGAGGAATGGAGATGGCCGCACTGGAGCAGTCGGGTGGTCATGTTCTCGTATTCCCAACTTGTAACCCAAAGAAAGTTACGTGGGTACGAAGCCAAAGATGAGAAGATGGTAGCCTACCTTCAACGAGTAGCCGAGGCTGCAGGAAGGTTCAGTTCCTTTGAGGTCAGGCAGATACCTCGAGAGGAAAACTCCAGAGCGGATAGCCTTTCAAAGTCGGCGAGTTCAAGAAAGACTACCGGGAGGGGGAAGATCACCCCGTGACCGCAGGCCGAATCAACAATTCCCTCGGTAGGAGTCATCTGAGTCAAGATGATTGGAGAACCCGCATATATCGAAAGTGTTGCAGAACCCGGAGAGCGCCGTATAAAAGGAAAGCTCGATTGGAGAATCGATACACGATGATCGGGACGGATGATGTACCGACGGTCCTTCACGCAGCCTTACTTAAGGTGTTTATCCCCTCAAGAAGGGAGGTACGTAATTAAAGACATACACGAAGGTTGTTGTGCCGACCATGCAGAGCTCGGGCAATAGTCCGGAAGGCTTTGAGGGCCGGATACTTCCGGCCTACCATGACTCGGGATGCCAAAGACCTGGGTGAAGAGATGCGAGAAATATCGAAGCATGATCGCCTCATCCACCTTCCCGCAGAGAAGATGGGGACCATGCACTCTCCATGTCCCTTTGCGAAGTGGGGATGGACTTGGTAGGCCCCTTCCCGATTGCAGTGGGCCAACGAAAGTTTCTATTGGTGGCGGTGGACTACTTCAGCAAGTGGGTCGAAGCCGTGCCTCTAGCGAGGATAGAAGAAGGTAACATAATCAAATTTTTATGGAGATATATTTGTCTGCAGTTTGGTATACCTAGAATCCTGGTATCGGATAATGGGACCCAGTTCATGGGAAACATGGTACGGGAGTGGTGTGATAACCTCAAGATTGTCCAGAGGTTCACATCGGTGGCACACCACCAGGCCAACGGTCAAGTGGAGGTCACCAACGTAACTATTGTGAACGGAATACGTGCCCAACTTGACAAAGCCGGAGGGAGGTGGGTCGATGAGCCGGAGTCAGCTTTTATGGGCTTATCGGACCACCCCAGGATCCAACGGAGGAATCCCCTTCCACCTGGTGTACGGGGCAGCCGCCGTCATACCTACAGAGGTGGGGATGGAGACACATCGGTTAGCCCACTTCCGGGAAGGAAGAAATGAAGAATTGATAAGGGAGAACCTAGACATGCTAGAGGAGGAGCGCGAGATTGCCCACCTAAAAATGAGAAGTATAAAAGCCGCATAAAAGCCGCTTATGACCGTAAAGTTGTAAGTCGGAGATTTGAAGAAGGAGATCTAGTCTTGAGGCAAGCCGACGCATTGAAAAACATTGGAAAGCTCGATTCCAAGTGGGAGGGGCCGTATAATGTGACTAGGGTCCTCCGAGGAGGAGCTTATGAGCTACAAGACATGGAAGGAAATCAACCTGCTAGGCCTGGAATGTCTCGCCATTTGAAGAGATTTTATGCACGAAGAAAGTACCCGCCTCGCCGCAAGTAGGTTGTTCTTTTTATGCTAGAGTTGTTTTATTTATGTTCTGAATAAATTGTAATTTCGCTCCACCGGTACTCTTTTTTTCCCTCCTGCGGGTTTCCCACCGGGTTTTACCGTAGGGAGGTTTTTTAAAGAGGCCGGCCAAGTTAATTCTTAACTTGCGTTGATCGATTATGGTCAATGGGGCAAATTCGCTTATCAATTAATGAAAGTGATTTTTCATTATCTATGAGTTTATGAGTTTATTCTTTCGTTGAGTACGATTGAAATAATACAATCACATGCTATTCGATACAATTGCATCACAAGACACGATTGATTACATGAGAATTAATAACTTAAGTAGAAAGTTAAGCAACAAATAAAATGCACGACAAGCATTCAATGAGAAATACAATGAGCATTCACGAAATGAATTCGCATTATGAGAAATGAAGCTAAGAGATAGCTTCAAAACACTAAAGTTAAACCTACAGAGAGGGTTTAACCCACCTAAACCCGCAGAGGGGTTACGAGAAATGAAGCTAAGAGACAGCTTCAAAACACTAAAGTTAAACCTACAGAGAGGGTTTAACCCACCTAAACCCAGAGAAGGGTTACGAGAAAAGAAGCTAAGAGATAGCTTCAAAACACTAAAGTTAAACCTACAGAGAGGGTTTAACTCACCTAAGCCCAGAGAGGGGTTACGAGAAATGAAGCTAAGAGATATCTTCAAAACTCTAAAGTTAAACCTACAGAGAGGGCTTAACCCACCTAAGTCCAGAGAGGGGTTACGAGAAATGAAGCTAAGAGATAGCTTCAAAACACTAAAGTTAAACTCTACAGAGAGGGTTTAACCCACCTAAGCCCGCAGAGAGGGTTACGAGAAATGAAGCTAAGAGATAGCTTCAAAACACTAAAGTTAAACCTACAGAGAGGGTTTAACCCACCTAAGCCCAGAGAGGGGTTACGAGAAATGAAGCTAAGAGATAGCTTCAAAACACTAAAGTTAAACCTACAGAGAGGGTTTAACCCACCTAAGCCCGTAGAGGGGTTACGAGAAATGAAGCTAAGAGATAGCTTCAAAACACTAAAGTTAAACCTACAGAGAGGGTTTAACCCACCTAAACCCAGAGAGGGGTTACGAGAAAAGAAGCTAAGAGATAGCTTCAAAACACTAAGGTTAAACCTACGAGAGAGGGTTTAACCCACCTAAACCCAGAGAGGGGTTACGAAATACGAAGCTAAGAGATAGCACTAAGATTAAACCTACAAAGAAGGTTTAACTTACCCAAATCGGAAAAAGATAGTGAAAGAAGTTAAGAAATAACTTCTAAAAACCGAATCTGGACCCTCAAGAAGGGGTTAACCTATCTAGACACGAGAAAGGGTGTAATAGTTAAAATGGAAAGATGGCTTTAAAGAGCCCGGTTAAATCTACGGTAAGGATTTGACCGACTAAGTGTAAGACATGAGATGGGGCTTTCGAAAAGCCTTGACCTGTGTCCACGAGAAGGGCTCGGCTAAACTCGCGCCTAAGAAAGGTCTTGGGTGTGGAAAACTCCGAATCACGAAGTCGTTAAGTTAAACTTATAAAGCTTAGCTAAACCCGTGTCCAGAGAGGACTATTAGATTCAAAACTATGAAAGACTTAAAGATAGCAAGTTGGACTTATGAGTGTCCTGATGAGGTCACCCCAAGAAGGGGATTACGAGGCAGAAACTAAGGCATATTTGGCTATGGGTTTAACCCGCCTAAGCCTGGTAAAGCCTAAGATAAGAAACTAAGAAATAGTTTCGAAACATCAACATAAACCTAAGGAAAGGTTTTGTAGAAGAGAAAAGCTAAGGCCTAAGAAAGGGTTTTACTAGCTTCAAAACCCCAAAGGGTTAAGGAAAGCTAAGTCCATGGAGCGCGTAGAGCTTACTTGCTCCTCGAAGGAGTGACAGAAAGCGAAAATTGACCATTGGCTTCGTGCCACTAAAGCGGAACATGCAGAGGGATTCATCACTGGACCCCAAAATGTTTAAGAAAACGGAAACTAAAATGAAGTCTCCTAAAGCCAACTCGACTCTATAGCAAGAGCCCAACCGGCTAAGTGAGAAATCTGAGACATAAACGACAAAGCCTATAGGAAGGGCTTAGATAGATAAAGCACCTAAGAAGGGTGATAGAGGATCGAAGCTGCGAAAAGTTTCGAAAGTATTAAAGTCAAACATGCAAAGTTTAGCCGAACCCATACCTGTGGAAGATTAGGAAAGTTAGGCATACCAGAGTCTAACTAAACCTAGATCCGTGAGGCAACATATGAAGCAAAACTAAGACATAGCTTGAGAGAGTTCAGCCGAGCTAGTGGAAAGAGGGTTTGGTCACGCTAAAACCTAGAAGGAGGCTTCAGGAGTAAGAAGCTTAAAAACCTTTTGAAATACTAAGTTTAACCTGCCAAGCAAGGTTCTAACTTATGCAAGCATGAGAAAAGTTATCCGGAGAAATCCTTAGGCTATGAAGTCAAGGGAAACCCTAAAACCTAAGACATAAAACCCTAGAGGGGAGAAAGGGGGTTTTCAAATAGATAAAAGTACCACATATAAGAGAAAGGATACATTTACGGGGCAAGCCAGCGTTATGCTCCTAGTGACTAAACCATGCATGCAAACTAACGGCCTTAGAAGCTAAACAGTTTAAAAGCATGCAACTCCCGACAAGGAGGACGCCAAGATACATGCGGAATAAGCTCCCGACAAGGGAATATAAACACCAGTATAGGAAAAGCAGTTCCTGCAAGGGAAGATACGCAGATAAACGAAAATTTAACTCCCGACAAGGGAGGATCCCATTCATTCAAAACAAAAAGCCCCGGCGAGGGGACAACAAGGTGCAAAAACAGAATGTAAACTCCCAACAATGGGAGAGCAAAGTTTTAAATGCCAAACCGGCATAAGAAAAAGAGAGAGAGAGAAGCAGAATTCATTACAATATGAAAAGTGTTTCGTAAATTAACCGGGGAGTGGGGTGGTTCATCTATTCCAAAGCGGCCCGCTATCTCCGCATCCTTCTCCATAGCACGAGCTATGCGGGCTTCCTCCGGGAGATAGGAGTTTCCAGGTCGTGGGGAATAAAGGGGGCCAGCGGGGCATCTCTCGCGGTAGTTACTTCCACCTTCACCAGTGTCCTGCTATCATCTTGCCGAGAACCGAACCCACCATTCCTCCTCAATGGACCGAGAGGAGTCCCCTTAAAAGGAGGGGGAGTAGGCATGGCCATAAGAGGGCCATTCCCGTCAAACTCCCCGAAAAGCCGGGATCTCGCATGTCGCCGGATAGCCGCATTGAAGCCATACTCGTAGAAGAACCGGATGTAGGGACTCATGTCCCCCAAAAAGTTGGGGTGATTGAGGTAGTCCTTTCGTAGTGTAGGCCACAAAGCATGCGTAAAATGCCGACTGTGTCCAGAGTAAAAGAGGGTCTCCAAGCAGACCTTGCTCTCTCCACCAAGGCCTTCCGATGCACTCCGGGACTCTTGCAAGGCATGGTGGACCGCCTGTGTCATTAGTTTCTTTTCAAGAGCCTCTCGCGCGCCTCGGCCTTTGCCACTCGGCCTCAACCTTCTTGAGGCGAAGGGAGGCGAGGGAGACCTTCTTCTTCTGCAAGGAGGTCGTCCTCCAATTCTTTGAGTTGGGGTGAAGGGAGAAGGTTAGAAGGGCTCCACAAGCTGGATAAAAGGATGCCCACTGCGAAATGAGTGCGTAAATTGTGTTAAAAGTGGCATTAAGAGTCAAATACACCTGATCAAGAGGGATTAGGGAGTACCTGAGCAAAATGTCCGGCAGCTCGACGCCGGGTCCGGAGGGAGGCCGGTAAGCTTCTCATAATCTTCTCGCGGAAATCCGTTCACTAAAAACTTGCCGCGGAAGCACCCGAGGAGTAAGAGTCAACATCAATGGGGGCGTAAGAGAGGCCCCTGCTGCGCCGCTGGGTACTTGCGCCTAAAGGTATCCTTCGAGGAGTGAGCCCCGACTGTAGGAGCTTTGCCCTTATGGGTTTTAGACTTCTTCAGAGGAGGAGCCTCGGGTTCAACTTCTTCGGCTCCGCTTGATCTCGGGGCGGGAGAGGAAGGAGTAGCATCTGGAACATCGGTTTACGAGACGGATGGAGGGGAGGTGCACTAAGAGCCTTCGGGTCCTCCAAGACCTTCGACAACCACAAAGATATCTGAAAAATAGAAAAACAACACAAGAATAGTTAAAGAAAGCTCATAAAAGGTGTGTTTATGAGAAGAAAAGAGAAAACATTTACCGTCTCCCGGTTCAAGAGGGACTTTCACAGAGCAAAACTTGAAATGAGAAAGGAGGCGGGGTTGGAACAAAGCCCGGCAAATAGAAATGCCCGTGGGTACGAACGTGGGAATTCAGATCCGAATTACCCTAGGTTAGTAGGAGAAGAGATATGGTTAGGAGGGGCTGGAGGAGAAGGATTCTTATACACCCAAAGTGTTGGTGCTTGAAGGGCCAGGTTTATCGGGGTTATGAAAACATAGTGGTTACCCCACTCCTTATTGACATTTGGGACTTTACCCAAGAAAGAGCATTTCCCTTTTACCCTACCGCTTATATAGTAAAAAGGGCCGACGGTTTTACAGCTTATAATGAGAAAAGAAAAGCTCCGCAGATGGTGTCCCCCATTCCCCTTGAGAAGAATGTAAAAGGAGATCATCATACGAATAGCATTGGGAGCAAATTGGTTGAGAGGGACACCATAGAGGTCTGATATTTGGGCAGAGGAATTTGGGAGGAGGAAGGCGCAGCCTCACCTCGAACCGGGCTTGCCAGAGCTAAAACCGGGAGTCGCCAAGTTAGGTCGTACTCCCGATCCTAAGAGATAGGCTATACCCCGATGCAATGTAGTCACCGGAGAGGAGGTCTCATAGGGCTTTTTCGAAATTTTCGAGGGACCCGCAAAGAGTCCCAAAACCGAACCCTATCCACCTCCGGGAGAGGAGGGGGAAACAAGAGGAGAATCCCTAGAGGGGTTGGGAATGAGAGAGTGGTGAGAACTCCGAGATGAGTTTTGAGCGTGGGAAATGGTTCGGGAGGAACCAGACTAAGACATGGATGAAAATGTTTGTATGAACAAATGAGAAAAATGAGAGAAAAATTACCTCGGACAAAGTGGAAAGAAATTCAAGTAAGAGTCGAGAGGATGATCATGAGGAATTTGCGAAGGAGTCCTGAGAAAGCGAGAATTTAGAGGGAGAGAAGGGGAAGCGCAATCGATTTGAAATAAAGAAGGGAATTGATGAGACGCGTGCATCGCATGTGAAGGTCAAGAGCAGATGCATGCTCGGCACCGCGACCTAGGGAGCCGAAGGGTCGCTAAAATCCAAAGGACTAGCGAGAGGATGTATCCAGGAAGCCGAGGTCGCAGGAGGACCTCCCAAAGCCGAGTCTGCAGGGAGGACCTCCCAAAGCCAAAGTCAGGGAGGACCTCCCAAAGATAAAGCCGCAGGAGGAATGTGCAAATCTTCCTTACTCCGGGGCTCCGAGATCGCTCACCGGAGTAGGGGGAGTGGTTGATGCGAGACAAAAATGCCGAGCCCAACTACCTTTAGGGCCCAATGACGTTATTAGATACCTTAGGTGAAGGGAGGAAAACATGAGATGGGCCCGATCCCGCAGTAATCGCATTAAGGCTACGAAGCCTTAAACCCACTCTACGTGGGCCACGAGGCCTAAACTCCGTATAGGAGGGGCCACGAGGCCCACTCCTATCTATAGACGAGTCATGAGGTCTAAAATTGAAATACAGGCCGTAAGGCCCAAAACCCGATCGCAGTGGCCGCGAGGCCCAAACCTAGCTGCAGCAGTGGGCCGCGAGGCCCAAAGTAGATTTGAAGAATACGCGGGTATTTGACTAAGCCCACACGGTTACTTATCCGATAAGACCGAGAAGGATGAGAAGTGACGAGTAGTTGAGATAATTGAGGCCCAAGTCAAGGAATATTCCCTATATTCCTCATTGATCGAGTCCAACCTCCGTCGGGGAATTCGTAGGCACAATACTCGATTTCTTGAGAGAAAAGATATCCACGCACGACATCATGGCGTAACGTGCGGGATAATGCCTTGAAACCGTGATTGACGCTTATCACTCTTAACGTACGTACAAATAACACACCCGGGAGGGAGGTAACGGTATCGAATCACTATCATTTTTACTTAGCTACCTTACACGTACTTTCTTGAGTGTTTTTCCGGTGATCCGACTTGAGCGTCGGAGTGCCTACGCCGGAGAACCCTCCGGCGTGTTTTGCAGGTACGTTTGTTCGAGGGAAGCTAAGGAGCTTAAGTGCGTAAAAGCTTTACCCCGTGAACCCGAGGTGGGAAAACAGGCCCAGTCAGTTTTTACGCATCACTATTGTATTGATGACTAATTATGATTAATTATACATTGACTAATATACAACTCTTTATATTATTGACTCATAATCATACACATAAATTATTTTCTCAATTCAATGACACATCATCCGAACTCACAAAAATTACACATAAATATTATAAACTCCATAGTAATATATAATGAGATTCACTTGTTTGAAATACTCACAATTTTTATTTCATAAATATTAAACTTTCTCAAAGCAAAATATCTAATACACTTTTATTTAAAAAAATAGTTTTTAAAATATATAAATATGTATTAATTGATATAGTTGGTAAGCATTAAAATAATTATATAAGAGGGGTTCAAACTCTTATAATTTTTTTTTAAATTTTACAGAAAATTGACACAAAAATAAACTCACCATAAATCGACATTTCACAATCAAACGACACGAGGCAGTGAAAAGACAAAAATTGACACATAAGCATAATTCACCACAAGTCAACACCTAAGCAAAAATAAACTCCCTATTAATATATAAAGAGATGTGGACTCAAAAGTAATTATATTTTATGTAAATTTTTATATTATATTAAGACAAACTTTTAAGCTTAAGTGTTAGCACCACATTTCTTTATAACAATTACTCTCGGTAAGCATCATTTGTAAAAAGTTAAGTCCCACACTAGGTATATTATTTTCTTAAATAGCAATAGAAATTTTTAATCATCTTATCCATATCTCTCAAACACCTTAATATTACACCAAATGTCATTACTTTTTTCACACCATCCTAATTTAATACTCTCTTTGTCCCCTAAATATGTGCTCATTGGGTTGAACACAAATTTTTTTTTAAAAAAATAGATAAAAGTAAAGAGTATTGTAGGATATTGTAGGATCCATTTACAAATAAAGTACCCTCTCCGTCCCAAGAAGTTACACACACTTTATTTTTCGTTTGTCCCAACAAGTTATGCACACTCCTAAAAAGGAAACATCACATAATATTAATACCCTCATAATATTATTTAAATTTAAAAAATACAACTCTTATTCTACTCTACTCTATTATCTCTCTTACTTTATCTCATTTAAATCACCCAAAATACTCTTACACTTTATTCTCTCTCTTACCCTTTATTCTTAAAAAGTTAAAAAAATTAATTTTATTAGTTTTCGTGTCCCAAGAGATGTGCATAACTTCCTGGGACGGAGGAAGTAGTTGTTTGTAAGCAAAGTCTAATGACAATTTGAGTAATTAAGTGACAGTTAAAGGGTGAAGATAAAATAGTTATTTCCATAAAGGGAACAAACATATTTTTTTGGGACGAACAAATAAAGCAAGTGCACACATTTTTAAGGGACGAAAATAGTGCTATTAAACAACTCTTTTATTAAAGTTGAAAATAATATTTTATCCCATTACAAACAGCTTATATTATAAATAACTTTTACATTAAATCATGTGCTAAACAGTAAATTTCACTTTGAGTGCGGTGGAGAGTTTCACCAAATTATTTTGTTTGAGAATTCCTACATTTTCATGAAAAGTTATTTTTTATCGTAAAAGAATTTTATAAATATAAAAGTAATGGCAAGGTACAAGCAATACCTAAGCCATGAAATTACAACAGCTTACAATTCAAACACCATCAACAAACATTCCTACACCAAAACAAAACAACCATTAACAATCTAGCACCATCCTAGGATTACCTAACCAATCCGAAAAGAGAAATTAGAACATCTTGCCTCCTTAACGCAAAACCAACTCCAAAGTCTCTCCTTAAGCTCCTCTACTATCTTATCAAGAGAAAACTCAATCTTTCTAAAAACAAAATCATTCTTCCATTTTCAAATCAACCAACGACTTTGAGCCAAATACAAACAATTTTATGTTTGCCTTTTGCTCCGAAAAAATACGCGAATGTGCCAAGAAATTAGGGACAGTTTAAGTGTAATACCATAGGTAGATTAAGCCACCAATAACATTCCATCCAAATATTATGTGAGAGGGCGCATTCGAAGAAGAGATGTTGCGTAGACTTGTCACAAGTATCACAAAAACGCACCTTAAGTTGTCATTTGAACCAAGGACCCTCACCTTAAAATTAGGGACAGTTCATGAAAAGTTATTTAAATATTATATTTCAAACCTACATTTTCTACCAGTAATCTTGACTACTAATTTTAAAAATGTAAATATGAGAACTATGCATTAATATTAGGGACACTCTTGTGTGATACCGTCTCATGCATAAGATAGACATGAGACGGAATCACTTTTTAATAAATTGTTATCAATTTTTCATACATTGATATCACATTTTCATAAATTGTTATCACTTTTCAATTTGTTATCACTTTTATACTAATTTGTATAACTTTTTTAAAAAGTAATAACAATTTATTAAAAAGTGACTCGGTCTCATACATGAGACCGTTTCATACAAGTCTTTATCTTAGTATTAATAATCATGATCATTCTTTATAGGGGTTTTGAGTGAGATAGTTTCATATATGAGATGGATCTTATCTCCACCCGTCTTACATATTTGATATCTATATTCACATATTTGAAGTTTTATAGAGTTGAGCTTGAATTGCGATATTAAATCTTATTAGCAAGTTTGTTAAAAACATTGAATTTTGGTATTAAATATGAATTCAGTATATGAAACAAAAATTAGTATTAACTAACTATTGAATTTCGGTATTATGGAATTATTACTCTAAGGTACCATGTTAAGAGTTTTATTACTTTAGGGTACAATCTCAAATTTCTAATACAACTAGATACAACTACACCTCCTAAAATTCCTAATATACAGCAACGGTCATAAATCACTCCCCATTTTCACGTTGATGTCTCTCTCTCTAGGGTTCTCTCCTCTCTCTCCCCATTTCATTCCCTCACTAGCTCCATCGCCGGCGCCTCAACCGATCGCCGCTTCTCACATTTTCTCATTCTTATCGGATAATTCGCCCATATGGGCTTGATTGATATCAGCTTATGGGCTTCAAATCTCGATTGGGCCTCACGGCCCACCTGCCAGCTAGGTTTGGGCCTCGTGGCCCACCTGCAGCTAGATCTCGGCCTCGTGGCCCACCTCGTACCTGTGCTTGGGCCTCATGGCCCGCCTCGTAGCCAGGTTTGGGCTTTGCGGCCTCTCTCGTGATTAGTCTGGGCCTTAAGCCTATCTCGCATTCGGCCTCTCTCCTGAGGGTATTCGCTATACTATTGGGCCCTATTGGGCTGAATATCCTTGGGCCCTTCGTGTAGTTGGGCCTCGCCATTTTTATCCGCATCAACCACTCTCCCCTACTCCGTGAGCAATCTCGGAGCTTATTTAAGTAAGGAAGATTTGGAAATCCTCCCCGCAACTTTGACCTCCGAGGGTACATCCTCTCGCTTAATCGTTGAAGTCTAGCGACTCCTTAACTGCTGCCAGCCACTGCCGAGCATGCATCCGCTCTTCACCTTCTCATTACCGATACACGCTTCCATCAGTTCCTCTCTTTATTTCAAATCACTTCCGTTCACTATTCCTCTTCTTCCTCATAATTTCGTTCACACCGCTCTCCTCCTCATTACAAGTTTTTCGCCGAAAATCCTTCCTCTCACATTTTGCTCTCCTCCTCATCTCCGGGTAATTTCCCCTTTATTTCTTCTTTAGTTTACTTTGCATAGAATAGAGTTTCGACTCCATGTCTTCCTCTAGCTCGCCTAGAACTCCGTCTCCCACTCGGAACTCCTCACAGTTCTCACCATTCCCGATCCCTTCGCTCGTAGGGATGTTTCTCCGGTGTCCTCCTCTTCTCCCGAGGTGGATATAAGTCATTTTAGGACTCCTTTGCGTGCTCCTCGAAACTCAAAGAAAAAAACCCTAGGTAGTTATTTCTCGTATAACATCATTTCTTCGGGTTTTCATATATTCATGCCTCGGCCCAGTGAGCGACCCAATCTAACCACTCCCCACCCTTGCTCGGCATGCCCAATTCGAGCTGTGGTTGAGACTCCCTCCTCCCAAATTTCTATGCCAAATCTCCGACTTGTCCGGAGTTCCACTCAATCAGCTTTATTTTGAACGCGATTCAGATGATGATTTCCTTCTACATTCTCCTAAATGGAGGGAAACCATCCGCCGAGTTATTTTTCTCTCAATATAATCGCAAATCGCCACCCCTTTTACTACATTAGTGGTAGGGTAAAAGGGAAATGTCTATTTCTAGGGAAAGCCCTAACATCAACAAAGATTGGAGTGATTACTACATCTTCGTTTCTCCTAACCGTCCTTGGCCTTTCAAGAATCAAAGGTGGGTTTATAAAAACCCATCTCCTACTACCCCTTCTAACCAGATTTCTTCTTCTACCAATCGCTAGGTGATTCAAATGTTGAATGCCCATGTAGATACTCATGGGTATTTCTATTTACCCGATCTCTATTTTTGTAATACCCATAATAATATAATATATGATACGTTATTTTGTGGCATAACCTACTTCACATGAGCCCAGCCCGTTTGATTAATGGGTGTAGGGCAATCTGATTGTTGGGCCCTCGGCCCAAGTTTCCTTGATTAGGGATGATTCACAAGAGAGGTAGGGCCCACGGCTCGAATCCTTTTGATTTTGGACTTACTGAGCAAGGGTTGAGCCTCCGGCCCAATCCCAAGATCAACCCATGGATATGGATAGTATTAAATGGGCTTGAGCCCACTTAGAGTGGATAACCGAAATAAAGAGGTTGGCCCACTTCGGCCCACCTCCTTATGAGGATATCGATTACTTAGTTAAATAGAGAAGATCTTAACCGAATAAGAGATACTTGTGCCTCAAGAAGGGAAGATTCCTGCATCTCCCTCCGCACCGGAGGTGGGTAACCGCTTTACACAAGAAACAAAAACATATTCTTCCACGATGAGAACATGGCGGGAACATGGAGAAAAGCGACGTACATGGTATGTAAATAATCACCTATATATTATGACTCGATACAGAGTAAGAGGTAATCGATTCATACATTCTGAATTACCCACCTCACCGAACTTTCTTGGGTTTTCTTGGTTTCGACTTGAGCGTCGGAGTGCCTACGCCGAGAACCCTCCGGCGTGTTTTTGCAGGTTGTTTACGTGGATGGAGGCCAACTTTTCACAGCCTTACTTGGGCTTTGACACGTAAGGATCCAGTGGGGAATTCGACCCAATATGAAGGTACATTTTCTACGTATCATCCGGCGCCGTCTGTGGGAAAGGAGAGTTAAGGCGTGAGTTTTACTTTCTTTTCACCAATTAAAAGAACCATGGGAGGTGATCAAACACCTATGCCACCTATTACTTTGGTTCCTGGCCGAGGGAGGTCTCGCATACCCGGTCCCGATCCCTAGAGAGACTACAGCCTCCGGGATGTCGTCCCTTGCACCTGCGAAGAGCAAAGCGGCCGCTGTAACTCCAATGGGAAGGGGAGGAGAGACTACCAATCACCATACCGGAACCCCGATCCCGGCTCGTGCAAGGATGGCTAGCACCTCACTATCCGTTGGTGAATCCCGATGGAACACCATCAAATGAAGGAGGTGGGACACCTACACGGCCCCACCTCAAGCTTCACCAGCACCAAATGCAACCATTGCAATGACTCAAGAGCAACTTGACGAGATTGTTACTAGAGTCAGTAGAAAGAACTATGGCTGGGGTCAACATGACCCCACCTCCGAGGTTGGGAGGAGAAGGGCTGGAGCGGCCCGTGTCCAATCTCGGCTAGGAGGGAGTAGACATGAAGAACAACATGATGAGAGAAGATAAAAGCGGACGAATCCCAAACCCTGGAGGGAAATCGGAGAATGGGAGGAGCACGTGAAAGAGGACCGGCAGACTGGAACCGTGGTTGCCGATGAAGAAGGAGCTGGAGGGAGGAAGGGAACAAATTTCCCCCTCGGCGTGAGAGTAAGATGAAAGATGTGGAAGAAGGAACGGGTGATACTCACCCTCGAGGTATGAATGATTAGATTTTGTCCTTGAAAAGCAAATGGACACCATGAAACAACAAATGAATAATCGGGTTAGTACAACTCGACCACATCGGGTGTCAGCTTTTCGATAATATTTTACAAGATGAATTACCTACTAACTTTAAGTCATTGAATTATGAATATGATGGTACAACCGCCCTTATGATCATCTTGTGAGATTTGAGAATTCTACCCTCCTACATCGATATGGGGAGGGTGTGAAGAACAGGGTTTTTCTAACCACCTTGTTAAAGGCGGCTCAAAGAATGGTTTAGCCACTGGAGCCTAATTCTATCGAATCTTTCGAGGAGTTCAACGAGTTATTCCTACACCGCTCACTAGTGCTAGGAGACAACCCTGTGGCAACTCTCACACTCTTCAACATGAGACAAGGAGAAAATGAAAGCTTGAGAGCCTTCATGAAAAGATTCAATCAGGTAGCCTTAGAAGTTTCGACCGCCACCTGCAGGTCAAAATCAACGCCTTTACCAAGAATCTCCGAGATGAGGATTTATTTTCCTCCCGGCTAAGAAGCCACCAAAACATTCGATGAGCTGCTCCACAGGCTGAAAAATATGTCACCCCGAAGGAGGTTCAAAAGCAAAGCGAGGAGAGGTCAAAACCTCGTGGATCTCGAGAAAAAGAAGGAGGTAACCGGGAAAGGAAGAGCCACCGTGAGTCCCAACTCACTCAAGCCAGTGCAGTGTCCGCCTCCGTAACGAAGTTTGAAAAATATACCCCTTGAAGCTAGAACCAGCGGAGGTATTGGATGTAGCGGTGATCATCCAGAGATGAAATTTCCGTGGTCTCGAAATAAAGGCCCATTCAAACCAAAATCAGATAAGTTTTGTAGATTCCATAATGAATATGACCATGACACTAACTCTGTTTTCATTTGCGTGATGAAATTGAACGGTTGATCCAAGCGGATCATTTGAAAGAATTTGTTTATCGAGATCGGACTACCCCTAGAGGGCGTAAGAGAAAGGATGCCGACACTAAGCTAGGAGATAAAGAGAAAGCACCGAAGAAAATCGTGAGGAACGACCCTCGCAGAAGAGCGGGTTGATCCAAATGATTGTAGGAGGCCCACCGAAGGGGACTCATTCCGAGCTCGCAAGGCGAGAGAGGGCTTTGAGAAGGGAGGTAGATACCATCCCAAAGAAAGTTGAACCGAGGGAGGTGGGCCACGTCGGATCCACTCCTCGCATTCATTTTGGTCCAAGATGGTGGATAGATGGGAGACCCTCACGGTGATGCCCCCTGGTCATCACCACTAACGTAGTTGGGTATACCGTAGCAAGGATATTTGTAGACACCGGAGTTCGGACATAATCTTCCTTGATTGTTTCAGGAAGATGAACTTGAATGTACAATTGTAGCCTCGTGGACACAGCTTTATATGGATTTACCGGGAGCTATTCACCCTCGGGACAAGTAACTCTCCAAGTGGGGCTTAGCGAAGCTCCAGCAAGGAGGGTAATGATGGCTAATTTCTTGGTCGTAGATATACCTTCATCTTACAATATGATTTTTGGCAGATCTATACTAAACCTATTTCGTAGCTATCTCTACCTTTCACATGAAATTGAAGTTCCCAAGACAGACGATGTGGGAGAGATGGTGGGAGACCACCTTCGGCCGAGGAAGTGCTATGTTGAAGCAGCCAAGATAGTTGACAAAAAGCTCCACCGTAACTTGGGTAGAGCTAAGGAGGGAGACCCCGAAGCCAAGAGGTGTAAAGTGGCAACAGAGGCCAACACCACTAAGATTGAGGTAGACGGGAACCGATGATGGTGGAGTCTGTTTCCGGAGAAAACAGGTTTTACCACCAGGATCGGAGTTCAATTGGAACCCCAGTGGAGGAACAAGCTTAATAGCAGCCTTAAGGAGAAATGCGACATATTTGCTTTTTCTTCTAATGATATGACAGTATCCCACCTGATGTGGGCGATGCACCACCTCAACATAGATCCGAAGGCCAAACCCGTTAAACGTAAGCTTCGCGTGTTTGGGCCTGAGAAAGATGCAATCACTAAAGCGGAGGTGCGTGAAGTTCTTTGGAGGCAGACACGTAAAGAGGATACAATTCCCTCTCTCGGTTGTACAATGCACCTTGTAGCTAAACCCGGAGGGAAGTGGCGGATGTGTATAGATTTTCGAGACTTGAATAAGGCTTGTCCAAAGGACCACTACCCTCTTCCCGTGATTGACCAGATTGTGGATTCTACCTCGGGTTTTGAATTACTAAGTGATTGGAGTGTATAGGGCAAGAGCTTTTAAGACCAATCGCAAAATATCGAACCCAAGGGAGAAAGTATGCAAACGAAATTCAAGGATAAGAGTTCTAGATGGCTAAAGTTGCAACAAGATATAGGACTAAAATATCTATAAGAATGCAAGAAATTAAAATGGCAAGGTTATGCAAACAATATATCAAACACCTAGAATGCAAATAACAAATATACTAAAATCAATGGGGGATTTGGGTGCAAGTGATAATCTCCACCAAGGAATCCATGATTAACAAGCTATGATTGTATCCAAATGCAAATCAATCAAATTAGAAAGCATAAACCATCATGAAATTAATCACTCCATTAATATCACAAATGCCTAATGCGAGTATCCTTAGTTCTTCCCATCTCACAATGTAGAAGTCCTCAATTCATACAATCATGCAAAATTGAAACCCGATTAACACCTAATCACGTTAGCTCAACTCCCGCCTATTGCTAGGTGATCAACCATTAATCAAAAGAGACAATTTTTCATGAAGCACAATTAAGAATCACAATTAGAAGCAAGCTAATTCAATTGATCACATTTATCAACAATCATAGCATACGAGGCAATCACTTCATCCCTAATTTCAATTATCCTAAGCACAAAGCTATTAGCCCATGGTGCTACAAGCAAAAAGCCATGGGTAGAAAAATCTAAGAAAACAATTAACAATCTAATCAACACAAGCAAATGAATTAAAGAGAGCAAAGGGTAAGAACATCACCAATTGAGCTTCAATATACAAAAATAGGAATGATTAGTCTTCTACAATGCTTGAATTCAACTTCTCTTCTCCCAAATTACAAATAATCTTCAATTACAATGAATCAAAATGCTAATCTAATGGACTAAAAGTAGAATCTAATCTAATTCTAACAATCTATAGCAATTACAATGGAAATCAAGCTACAAAGTGAATTCGCCAAGGAACCTCCCCGGAAACTGCTCTAAACTCGCTAGAATCAAGTTATGCTCGTTTTGGCTTCAATGGGCTTTAAAACCGAAAATTCGGCTGACACTCGACTCGAGCCCCAGCCCTCGAGCCGAGGCCTAAGAGTCGCTAGCACGCTTCTTCAAAATTTCCGCCTAGTCGAGGCTCACCTCAACTCGAGGATCTTGCAAATTCTCCATCCTCGACTGAGGTTCCTCCCCGAGTCGAGACCTGTCCGCATTTTTGAAATTCCTTTCCTCCACCCTAACCTCGAGTCGAGGTCTCCGTGCTCCTCGACTTGTGCTCGAGACCAGGAATTTTTCTTGAGATCAAGCCGCCCACTCCCCATTTTCGTCCGTGATGTTCGCTCTTCATTCTAAGAATAACTACATTTCCTCTTGACAAAATTCCACCGATTTACTCGCAAAACGGACGAAAAACATCAAAACTCACAAAGTAATACTTTTAGGCAAAAGAGTGATACTTTTCTACATTAATGCACAAAAATCACACTATAACTCACTTTTTGCACTAAAATAGGCCCTAAAACATGTATCAATTCACTCCAATCATACCCCAAACTTGAATTGTTGCTCGCCCTCGAGCAACGAGAAACTAAGAACAAAGGAGTGAATTGATTGCAATTATGTCATATAGCACTATAGACAAAAAATAAGACAATCGAACTCATCAATGAACATAAGTATCAATGTAACTATCAACTAGCAAACAAGATAGATCATGCTCAAACAAATGCTCAATCAAATACTCAACACATTGCTCCCTTCCATGGAGTGTTTCACTCTTCACTCAAGTGTATAAAGGTATAAAACACTCAATCATCAAATTCATGAATTAAGTACACCATATGCTTGCTAAAAGACTCAATCTCAATCAAAATCATTTATGATCAATCAAGAATCAAAGAGGTCTTTCTCTAGGTTGTAATATAGGCTCTTTTTGGAAAGGTGAGATGTTTATGGATAAGAGTGACTACAGTAGAGACTTGAATGTAAGCTAATCAATACAAAACACATCTCTTCTCTTTTCATCAAGTAACACTCTTTCTTTTTACTTCAATGATCAATCCACCATTCACTTGAGCTTTCTCTTTTTAAGCTCACAAATTGAATTTTTCTTTCACTTCATGTTCTACATTTTCCTTCACAATTCAATTTTTTTCACAACCTTTTTCTTTCTTTCAATATTCATCACTTAGCTCATCATTTTTCCACACTTAGCAATCAAATCACCATCATTAGCCAACATTCAAGCTCAACTAAATATAGGACAAGAAAGGCTCATAAAAATAAAGCTAATGGTTTCCATCTCACTTGTCTTGCCAAAGAATAAGGATCATAAGGCTCAACAATGCTTACTAAGGAAATCAAATGTATTTGGTGGGGAAAATATTTGGCAAAGTGACTCATCATTCCAAACATGGCCTCTTATCACTTTCAAGACATCACACAAAGATCAATATCAACAAGTCTAGTGGCAAGTTCTAGCATACAAATCATGAATGATGCACTCCTCAAAGGATTAATATCAACCTTATAAGATGTACGATTATTAAGGCACAAAAGCTCACGGGCTTCAATTGAGCAATGAATCAAGCATTATCAATCATATTCATCTTTACATAATAAATCAAGCAAGCTAGCTTCAAGCCACATCAACTCATGATCAAATCAAAATCCAATAAATCTTGCAAATCAAACACAAGTGCTCATGTACATAAATCCAAGCATACTCACTACCACATGAATAATACTCAATGATATGTCAATAAATCCATAATTAAGCTCAAATCAAAGAATATGGAATCCAAAGGATCATCTAGCTCAATAAGATCAAGAGAATACCAATCATCATCAAAATCATCAAATATTCTAATTCATCACATCATCAAGTTCACCAAAAGAAACACAATCATCATAAAGAGTACAATAACCATCAAGAGTACAAATCATTAAGAAGATAGGAATCTAAAAACTAAGGATAGAGAATGAGGAACAGGGATATTTCTAATAGTCTCGACTTCAAGTGGCGCGGAGGAGGGTAGTGTTTCACCAAATTCCACGAGCTCATCCTCAGAAGGGCGACATGTCATTTTGAGTCTTCGAGACTCTTCCTTCATCCTCCTCGCCTCTTCATTGAATCTTCTGACTCCTCAATCATCTCGGTGCATCTCATCCCAAGGGTCAAGCTCTCAATATGCATCCTCCGACTATCCGCCCACATCCGCTCGCCAATACCCACGGCCTCGAGATGAACTACCCGCCTCATACTCACGACTCCTCATCTCGCCCCGCAGACATGTTGATCTCCCGGTAATCCTCATCCATCTCGCATGGCTCCTCCCCGCCTCGGCTCCTCGCCATCCTCATCCTCGAATCATCCTCTTCTCGCCTCTCGCTCTCTCTCGCAACACCCCTCATCCTCATCATCGAATCAGATCTTGACTCACCGCCATCATCATCATCATCGCATCACCCTCATCTCGAAGAAAAATCCCCATGCTCTCTTCGTGATAAGATCTATAACATCAATACGACGCCGTGACCACATGCGAAGGTTGATGGTCACAAAAGCAAAGATCCAAACACCGTAGTCAACCTCTTATTCGAAGAGGGAATCGCCATCGTGGTGCCGCTGGAAACACCACGCCCTACCAATGCGTATCAAGTGTCCTCATGCGTCGCATGGTACTTGTAGTAAGATCTCGACCATCTAATGCCGCGAGGTTGTGAGTGGGGATCCCAAGATGCTCACTATCAATGTAATCATTCCACCAAAGTTAATCTTCTTGAATTTAGTACTAGTAGCTCTCTCAAATAGGTAAACAGAGGCACGCAAAGATTGAATCTAATCCCATGGAGAAAGCACCACAAACGTGATAACTCCTCGTGATACCACGCTTCCTTCTCTCCGATCTCGCGAATATAGTGCTCGCGAGAATCTTCTCCAAGTATCGACTACCTAAGTTCCAATGTGCGTGTTTCGACTTTCCAGAACGAATCGGGGCCGCTCGGTGCCTCAATCAAATACACTCTCCAAAACTTCTTGGCGTTGTACTTTCGCCTCATGTTAAGCAATGATCTCGTCGGGCTGGTGTTAAGAATTCCGTTGACCTCGCCCAATGTCAACTCATACTTCATTCCCATGAGCTCGAACGTAATTTTCTCGCGAACTTGGCCCTCCCGGCCTTATGGACCTTTAACCGCGCAAAGGAACTCTAAAGTTAGCCCGAGATAAGTCCGAGGCCTTCAAGGCTAAGAAGCCTCCCATACTTACTTGCTCAAAAAGTCGAGGAATATCATCCTCGATCCCCATGGATAACATGCATGATCGACTAATCTGGCCTCGACCACTTTCTTGTAAAGCTCTGCATGTAGGATGATATGCTTCCTCCATTTGTAATCGTCCCACCGACCTAAGTTCGATGGCATCCTATGTGCAAATCGGATAGCTTCCTCTCTCTCCCTGATTTCTCGCATCCGAAAATTGTGGCCATCAACTCCCAAAACATTGCTTCTCCCGCACAAATAATCCCAAAAAGCACAAATTAGTCCCACAATTAAAATGCAAGCTCAAAATATCACTCTAAACCATGGACGAGTCAACAATAATATATCCAAGCTCAACAAAATTCCTAGTGACTAGGCAATAAACCCCTACAATTGGTCAAAGAGTCAACTCAAACAAATACCATCAATAGAAATGCTCAAATACTCCTCAAATTATACATACTTGACTAGAATGACTTTAAACAATGAAGATCACCATGTAAGCTCACCAAAATCATACAAATATGCTCCACAAATATATCAAATAAGAACAAGCCAACTAGCAAGTAATTCAACACATAACATCACAAAAATTGCACTTCCATCATCAATACTCAACTAAACTCGACCACTTATACCAACAAATGCACTAGAATTCCTAAAAAGTATGCCAAAATCACATTTCAAGCCAAAATTCCACAAATAAATGAGCAAGATATCACATTCAATCCTAAGCATGCTCCTAAAATCCTCAATTAATTCAATTATTCTCAACAATGACTTCAATGTATCAAAATCAATCATGTATACCAAGTGCTTGACAAAATGCCCAAATGAAATTCCAATACAAAGAAATTCTCGCATAATCCCTAACACCCAAGTAATAATCATCCACCAACATGAAATTGAAAGCCAAATGAGAAGAAATGACATACCTTGTTGAGAAAATCGCTTGAAATGGGAAATTTGGACACCTACACACTACTCCACACAAAACCCCAAATTTGAATGTTAAACCCTCAAAATTCACTCTTTTGATGCAATATGATGATAATGTGATGAAACAATGGTGATTGATCGGAGAAAATGGCACAAAATTGCCGGAAATATGATGCCGATGAAAGAGATCGTAATGTGCCCCCTAACTCTCGAAGTCGTGCACTCGCATGATCAAGTGCGATATTTATAAGAGACACCAGCCTCGAGTCGAGGGTCAGGCGCCGACTTGAGGAACCCCATTTTTTCAAAAGCCTCGACTGAGGTTCCTCCCCTCAGTCGAGGGATGTGCCGATTTCAAGATTTTTCTAAGTGTCAACGCCGACTCGGCTATGCAACCTCGACTCCTGGTCGAGTCCAGAAATTTTCGACGATTCCCTAATCCGACCCGACCCCGAAACTCCAAAAATGACCTCTACGCCCTAACGAACCCAAATACGCAAGAAATTACCATTTTGGTCCCTCGATTTAAGCCCGGTCGCTCATTCGATCGAGGAGAACGGTTCTCTTCCTTTATGCTCATTTTCACCAACTTTTAAGCTCTCATTTCCTTCTCGATTTCTTAATTCTCTTGCAATTACGATCCTTTTCAATCCTCAGTAGTGAGTACACCTACACACGGCAAAAATAATCATCAAATAATCATCACTAAGAGATGCATTTCTACTCCTAAATGGCACACACCCCCAAACTTGAATGAAGATATGCATTCAAAATTTGGTATGAGAATGATACAAGTATGCAACCCTTAATTGATATTAACAATTAAGCTCAATATCCCAAATATACTTCATCCATCAACTAACATATTCTCCTAAGCATGAGCAATTCCCAAAATCCAACGCAGTAATTCCACAAAAAGGACAAAACACAAAAACACAAAGCAAACACACCAAAGCAATGAAAGGATGTGTTGCCTCCCATCTAAATACAGTTTAACGTCTCTTTTGCCGAATTCTAACTCTAAGAGTTCATACTTCCTTTCTTTGTCAATGTGAGGATAGAACTTGTGCCTCACTAGATGTTCCTCTTTGCAAAAAGGCAACATCCCCACTTGTCCTCTAGGAGTAGCTTTCCTCCTTCTTTGATTTCTTTTATCGTAAGCACCTCCCGGGTCTTTCGACTCCAAGTAGCCGACTCCCAATTTGATTCACACCACACCACTTGATCTCCTACTTCAAAACTTTCCTCCTTTTTCTCAAGTGGTGCCTTTTTCTCCACTAATACCCCAAACTTGAGCCATGCTCAAATTTGGTCAAATCTTTCTCACCTTCTTCCTTCTCTTTTCACCTGGGTCAAGCAAAGGGTCCTTTGTCGCTTTCTCCTTCCTAACAATCATCAAGGGAAACACAAGACTTGTTAGAAATGATCTTACAAGAGGGAAGAAAATGCTCATTAACTAAAAGATTAGTAGAAGTAATAGGTGTAGAAACTTTTCTTTCAAATGAAGGGCATTCATCAACAATCTCTATGTATCCACACGTCTTCTTCTCTACCTTGCTTTGAGCAACCTCTTCCTCATGAACTCTTGTAAATGTCACTTCATCACCATTTGAGCTCAACTTAAGCTCTCCTTTCTCCACATTAATCATAGCCTTGCCCATTGCAAGAAAAGGTCAACCAAGGATGATCGGTGCCTCAAGTTCCTCCTTCATGTCTAATACAATGAAATCCACCGAATATGAGTTTACCAACCCCTACTAACACATCTTCAATAATCCCAAATGGTTGAGCATATGGTTGATCCGCTAATTGAAGATTGATGTTCGTAGGAATCACCTCCCCTAAATCCAATTTCTTGAATACGGACAATGGCATCACATTAATACTTGCTCCTAGGTCACACAAGCCTTGAATGTTTACCTTTTCTCCAATCTCACATGGAATAATGAAGCTTCCGGGATCCTTTTTCTTTTGTGGCAAGTGTCTCTCCAAGATTTCTTTGCATTCTTCCACTAGCTTGAGCATCCCCTTCTCATCCCAACTCCTTTTCTTGGACATAATTTCTCTCAAGAACTTCTTATAGTGTGGAACTTGTTCAAGGGCCTCCAAGAGTGGAATATCGACATGCAAATTCTTGAAAATTTCTAAAAACTTACCAAACTCTTCATCAAGTTTCTTCCTCTCTAGTCTCTTGGGAAACGGAACCGGATTAGCCTTCATTGGAACTCCCCATTCATTCTTTGACTTTTCTTCCTTTGCATCTCCCCTCACTTTCACCTCTTCTTCACTTTTCTTCTCTTCCACAACCACTCTTTCTTGTCTTTCTTCTTCCTCATTCACCACCTCTTCTTCAAACTTCCCTTCTTTGAGCATTTTAGGACCTTCATAGCTAGTGCCACTCCTTAGCATGATTGCACTACAAAATTCTTTAGGGTTCGGCTCGGTAGTGGATGGGTATTTATCTTTATTTTGTAGATGGTCCACCGTAGATGAGAGCTTCCCAACCGTAGTAGCAAGTTGCCCTACTTGATGCTCGATCGTCTTGAACCGAGTGTCCATTTGCTTCCCTATATCATCAAGCCTTGAGTCATTAGCTTCCAATTTCTTCACAATCAACCCCAAAATCTCCTCCGTGGTAGCCTTTCCTTCATTGTTAGGAGCCTTTGCACCCGGATCAAACCCGGGAGGAAATTGAACGGCGGCTCTTGGATTGGCATATGAAAAATTTTGTGTCTCCTCTCTTCCTTCAAATTGCTTCTCCCTAAGCATTCTCACTAAAGCGGGACTTATCTCAAAGTTATTAGCATCTATCCTCGGCCTTGCTATCCCGTCATAGTGCTCTCTAAGTTGTGGTTCAAAAAATTCTCTCAAAGGCCTTCCTTGAGGTGGTGGCTCATTTACGGGTTGTGGTTGGACATTTGGTATGTGAGGCGGCTCATGATATCGTGGCTCTTGGTTATACGGCATATGGGGATAATATGGTGGAAATTGTTGTGGATGAGGTGGATAGTAGGAATATTGATGAGCTTGTGGAGGGTAAGGATATGGATTTTGGTAGGGATAATTTTGTGGTGGCATCCCTTGAGGGAAAGGGCCAACTTGAGCATGGAAATGATTCCCATTACCTCCATGTTCTACTCCTCCTTCTCCTTGTCCATGTACCTCCTCAACTTGAGGATCACCCACTATTCTCTCCTCATTTCTTTGATCTTCCCCTTCCATAGCTTCCCTTCGTCTTCTCACACGATTCCTTCTCAAAGTAGCCTCAATTTCGGATTTAGTGGCAAGGGTGGAACACCACTAGACCTTGTTAGCATGCACCTACAATGCCACAAATCCAAGTATCAACTTCAAACCAACAAAATCAACAAAAACAAAATCAAAAGCAACAAATAGCCACTTCAAACAATCCTCAAATCTCACTTATAGACGCAAAAACTAACTCCCGGCAACAGCGCCATTTGATTGGAGTGTATAGGGCAAGAGCTTTTAAGACTAATCGTAAAATATCGAACCCAAGGGAGAAAGTATGCAAACGAAATTCAAGGATAAGAGTTCTAGATGGCTAAAGTTGCAACAAGATATAGGACTAAAATCTCTATAAGAATGCAAGAAATTAAATGGCAAGATTATGCAAACAATATATCAAACACCTAGAATACAATAACAAATATACTAAAATCAATGGGGATTTGGGTGCAAGGGATAATCTCCACCAAGGAATCCATGATTAACAAGCTATGATTGTATCCAAATGCAAATCAATCAAATTAGAAAGCATAAACCATCATGAAATTAATCACTCCATTAATATCACAATGCCTAATGTGAGTATCTTTAGTTCTTCCCATCTCTCAATGTAGAAGTCCCCAATTCATACAATCATGCAAAATTGAAACCCGATTAACACCTAATCACATTAGCTTAACTCTCGCCTATTGCTAGGGTGATCAACCATTAATCAAAAGAGACAATTTTTCATGAAGCACAATTAAGAATCACAATTAGGAAGCAATCTAATTCATTTGATCACATTTATCAACAATCATAGCATGAGGCAATCACTTCATCCCTAATTTCAATTATCCCAAGCACAAAGCTATTAGCCCATGGTGCTACAAGCAAAAGTCATGGGTAGAAAATCTAAGAAAGCAATTAACAATCTAATCAACACAAGCAATGAATTAAAGAGAGCAAAGGGTAAGAACATCACCAATTGAGCTTCAATATACAAAAATAGGAATGATTAGTCTTCTACAATGCTTGAATTCAACTTCTCTTCTCCCAAATTACAGCTTGAATCTTCATTTACAATGAATCAAAATGCTAATCTAATGTCTAAAAGTAGAATCTAATCTAATTCTAACAATCTATAGCAATTACAATGGAAATCAAGCTACAAAGTGAAAAATTCGCCTAAGGAACCTCCTGAAACTGCTCTTAATCGCTAGAATCAAGTTATGCTCTGTTTTGGCTTCAATGGGCTTTAAAAGCTGTAAAATTCGGTTTTGACACTCCTCGACTCGAGCTTCGAGGCCCTCGAGTTGAGGCCTAGAAAATCGCTAACACGCTTCTTCAAAATTTCCCTGCCTCGAGTCGAGGCTCAACCCTCGACTCGAGGATCTTGCCAATTCTCCATCCCTCGACTTGAGGTTCCTCCCTCGAGTCGAGACTACTACATTTTTGAAATTCCTTTCCCTCGGCTAACCCTCGAGTCGAGGTCTGTGCTCCCTCGACTTGTGCTCGAGACCAGGAATTTTTCTCGAGATTGGCTATTAGCCCGACCCCCATTTTCGTCCGGTATGTTCGTCTCTTCATTCTTAGAATAACGGTACTCTCGGTTTGGCAAAATTCCACCGATTTACCCGCAAAACGGACGAAAAACATAAAAACTCACAAAGTAATACTTTTAGGCAAAAGAGTGATACTTTTCACATTAATGCACAAAAATCACACTTTAGCTCACTTTTTGCACTAAAATAGGCTCTAAAACATGTATCAATTCACTCCAATCACTAAGCATGATGGATGCCTACCAAGGGTACCATCAAATACCACTTTTCCCGATGATATCCCGAAGGTTAGTTTTATCATTTCTTATGGCACATTCTATTATATTAGAATGCCATTTGGACTAAAGAATGCAGGAGCTACTTATCAACGGATGGTTGATAAGATATTTAAAGATTAGATGGGAAGAAACAAGGAAGTTTATGTAGATGATATGCTTGTTAAAAGCATAAAAGGCTTTGTGCATGTAGCCGATCTAGAAGAAGCCTTCATAGTGATAAGACGGAATGGAATGAAGCTCAATCCGGCCAAGTGTTCGTTCGGAGTTCGAGCTGGAAAGTTTTTGGGGTACATGGTGACCGGCGAGGCATCGAGGTGAACCAAGCTAAGGTGAAGGCGATCTTGGATATTCAGCCTCCCACCAACATCAAAGAATCGCAGAGATTAAATGGGAAGATTGTTGCATTGAGCCGATTCATTGCAAGATCTGCCGAGAAGATACACCCTTTCTTCAAGATGCGAGGAAAGGGTTGGAGTTCGAATGAGACGATCGATGCCGGCGAGGCTTTTGAAGCAATCAAGAAACACCTTGCTCGATTACCCACCTTGACCAAGTCGGTACCTTGGGAAACTCTTTACTTGTACCTCTTTGTAGGTAGGGTTTCACTCGGCTCGGTACTAGTGAGGGAGGAGGGTATCACCCGTAAACCGATTTATTATGTAAGCAAGCTCATTCAAGGAGCCGAGGAGAGATACTTCGTGATTGAGAAAGCGGCTCGACTATCATGGTTATAGCCGGAGGTTACGACCCTATTTCCTTTCACATAGGGTTATAGTTCGAACTAATTATCTTTTGAAGCAGGTAATTGGTAGAGATGATCTTTCAGGCGGGATGGTCAAGTGGGCCGTCAAATTGGGAGAGTATGATGTGGAATTCGAACCTAGGAAGTCTATCAAGGCTCAAGCCTTGTCGATTTCATCCAAGAAGGTACTCGAATTATACAAGAAGGAGAGGAATGGAAGATCTTTGTAGATGGAGTGCAGTGACCATACAAGGATGTGGAGCTGGGATCGTGATAGTAGACCCGGCGGGATAGGAGATCCGGTTATTTGTGAGGTTTAAATTTCATACCTCGAACAATTGAGCGAGAATATGAAGCCACGATTAGGGGGCAGAGATGGCGACGAGTTGGGGGCACAGAGAGTAATCATACACTTAGATTCCCAGCTCATTGTGCGGCAAATCAAAGGAGAATACGAGGCAAAGATGAAAGAATGATTGCCTACTTACAGCAGTAGCCGGATTACAAGAAAAATTCGACTCCTTTGAAGTGATACGAGATACCTCGTGAGGAGAACAGTTAGGCGAGATAGCCTTTCCAAATTGGCAAGTTCCGCCTCACTAGAGGGAGGCGGGAAAGTCACCATTGTGACCGCAGATAGGGAGCCGATAACCCCCTTAGTTGGAGTTATGGGAGCAGGGGATGACTGGAGGACTGCTATTTTTAATACATTGCAGATCCCATCTCATGCCCAGATAGGATAAATATGCTTAGATGGAGATCCCGATTCGTGATGATCGGGGATCGAGATGTATAAGAGGGCTTTCTCCCAGCCATACTTGAGATGTTTATCCCCCGCCGAAGGGAGGTACGTAATCAAAGATATTCATGAAGGATCTTTGTGCTTACCATGCGGAGTTTTAGGGCGGTCGTCCGAAAGTCCTTAAGAAGCGAGGATACTTCGGCCTACCATGAGCGGGGATGCCAAGGAGTTTATCAAACGATGTGAGAAGTGCCGAGAAACACGGACCTGATCCACCTACTGCGAGAAGAGATGGGAGCGATGTACTCTCCTGTCCCTTTGCCAAGTAGGGAATGGATCTTGTGGGGCCGTTTACGATAGCTACGGACAAAGAAAGTTCCTTTTGGTGGCTGTAGATTATTTCGGCAAGTGGGTAGAGGCGATACCTCTAGCTTGGATTGATGAAATTAACATTATCAAATTTTTGTGGAAAAATATTTGTTGCGAGTTTTGGCATCCCCATACTACCGATATCCAATAATGGAACCCGGTTCACTGGAGCTTTAGTCAAAGCTTGGTGCGATAATCGAAAATTATCCAGTTTGCATCGTAGCCCACCCACAAGCAAATGGGCGGTGGAAGTAATGCATGCAACCATTGTTAATGGTATCCGTGCTAGACTTGATCGAGTGGGGAGGATGGGTTGATGAGTGGAGTCGGTGTTGTGGGCCTATCGAACTACCCCTAGGGAGGCTCTTGAAGTATCTCCTTTCTAGTTGGTATATGGAGTCTGCAATCGTTATTCCCGCCGAGATAGGGATGCGAGACGCACCGCATTACCCACTTCCGGGAAGGGCGGAGTGAGGAATTGCTCGGAGAAAATCTGGACATGCTAGAGGAGGAATGTGAGATCGCCCACTGAAAGTAATCAAGTACAAAGGGAGGATCAAAGCAGCCTACGACAAGAAAGTAGTAGGCGGGAAATTCGAAGAGGGAGATCTTGTGCTCCGTCAAGCCGATACATTCAAAAACTTGGGTAAACTAGACCCAGTGGGAGGGCCTCTACAAGGTGGCCCAGGTTTTGAGAGGAGGAGCTTATATGCTTTGGAAGATATGGAGGGGAACCTGATTCCTCGACCATAGAATGTTTGCCACTTGAAGAGTTTCTATGTCTAGATCGCCCTACCTGTCTAGAGATAGGTTAATCACTGCTTCGATTGTTTTTCTTTATTGTGATGTAGTCCCACCGATACTCTTTTTTCCCTGCCTATAGGTTTTTCCCACTAGGTTTTACTATAGGGAGGTTTTTTAAAGAGGCCGGCTAGGTTGCTTGTAACCTACTTGTAACCTATGTTGATTGATTATGGTCAATGGGGCATCGTTGATTTGATTATGATGTTATTTCAAGATGAAACTTATTCCAAGTTGATTTGAATTATGAAAATTTGATTGATTTGACATGATTATGAACAAATTTACTTTATGAAGTTCTATTTTGCTTCGATACTTATGTCGAGATTCTAGATGAAGTTATTATCAATACATCCGAATTTGAAATAACTATGAGATGATATATATATTGGATTATCAGATTGACAAAATCGAAATGCATAACTTAAGCTTATCAAAGCTTAAGATGATGAAATAAATAAATTGATTACGAAAAAGCTGATCAAAGCTTTGAATTGAATTGCAAGTCTGAAAAGGACCCGAAAATCATAAGTACAGGCCTACCATGGCACGAGCAAAGATCGAAATTATGACAAATTTCAGCCTAACTCGGCTCGAGCTTAGAAGCCTAACTGCTCGAGCTTAGAAGCTTAACTGGCTCGAGTTTTAAAGCCTAACTCGGCTTGAATTCAAAGATCAAAGATCAAAGATCGATGACAAAAAGGAAAGCCTACGAAGGCTTACTTGAATTTTGGAGGCCAATCATGGCTTGATTTTGGAGGCCAATCATGGCTTGATTTTGGAGGCCAATCATGGCTTGATTTTGGAGGCCAATCTCGGCTTGAATCTCGGAGGCCGATTAAGGCTTGAATTTTGGAGGCCAATCATGGCTTGGTTTTGGAGGCCAATCCAAGCTTGAATCTCGGAGGCCGATTAAGGCTTGAATTTTGGAGGCCAATCATGGCTTGATTTTGAAGGCCAATCCTAGCTTGAATCTCGGAGGCCGACTAAGGCTTAAATTTTGGAGGCCAATCCTGGCTTGAACTTTGGAGGCCAATCGGCTTGAATTTCGGAGGCCAATCATGGCTTAAATTTAGAGGCCAAGTAAGGCTTGAATCTCAAACCGACTAAGGGTTAGATTTTTAGGCCAATTATGGCTTGAGTTTCACAAGGTCGATCAAGGCTGGAAGAGTTGAGGTCGATTATGACTTGGATTATTTGGCCAATCGACGGCTAAAGTTTCGAGGTCGATTAGGGCCTGAATTTTCAAAGTCACCTATGACTTAAATATCACAATACTAGTTATAGCTTAGACCTAAAACCCCAATAGGTTTTAAGACTATATTATGAAAGCCTAATTGAGGCTTGAGATTTCATGCAAGAATTGTTTAAGATTTCGAAAGTATCAAAACACAGCTAGGCTTAGGTTTGAAAACTAAGTCAAGAATGATGAGACTATTTCCTAACTTGATAATATTTCAAGGGGGTCAACTTACAAAGGTCTAGATAGGCCGGAGTATACATATTTTTGAAATCTTGAGGATTCAAAAATTTATTTTGAGGCCGAGAATGGCTTGATATGAGTAAAGTTACAAGAACTTACTTGAAAAGTAATTTTTGCAAGGTTTGAGAGACTCAAACTAGGTTTTTGAAGCACTGACTAAGCTCAAAGGAGGAAAAAAGTGAAGAAAGTTTTTTCCAGGTGAGAAGTTTATAATCGATAACACAAATGAGAAAGGTTGATCAAGTGTAATAGGGGTTCTTAAAGTGTTAGGAACTCAAAGATTCTATATTTAGTCGGCAAGGCTAAAAGTCGATTTGTGAAAAGGAGCCCAAATACCGAAGGCCTAACTAGTGGAGGGAGGAGGGTTACATAAAAACCGAGACCGAGGATACTGATTCTAGATGATAGCCTAGCAAGGCCTTAGATTGCTAACTTATGAGAAGGGTTAGCTAAATATGAGGAGGTTTCTTAAAAACTTTGAAACCTCGGAACTTTTTAGTTTGAATGATTAAGACTCGAATTATGACAAGAACTCTAAAATCCCAAAGGCCTAACTAGGCTAGAGGGAGGAGGGTTACTTAGAAAATTGAGCTACGGATATACTGGGACTTTTTGAAGCTTGAGTTAGGATGCTAAATCCTAAAATGAGCCTAATTACTCTCAAGAGCGTAACACTAAGAACACTTTTCTAACTTACTTACCGTCCTTCGAGGCTAGAGTAAGGTAGCGAGATCGAAGGATGAGATCCTTATTGAGACTAAAACTAAAGCTAAGTCAGCTTCCTAGTTTAGTCATTCCTATATCAGATCACGGATAAAACATTCGCCTTTAGAGAAAAGGAGGATAATGTCAATGCATATGATAGATAGCATGTTCATACAAGTTCCTAAAAATACAAGGAGCAAAAAAACAGACATGCATATCGAGATATCGTAGTTCCTAACTACTTAGCATCGAAAGCATGCAAGAATGAGGGATAATAAGCAAATTAGCGGGAAGAAAAGCTGAAATAAGCGATCATCTGGGACGAAGCTCGAGGCCAACAAAAATCAAGCAGGACCACGGCCCGAGGCGAAAGATTCTTGGGACACGGCCCGACCAACGAAATAAAAGTTTTTGGGTAAACACCCATAGAATTCATGCGGAGAATGAAGAAAAGCGAGTTTGATTAAAGATGATAAATTAAGGGGTGGTGGAGTAACTTACTCTCCGGCTCAGATATTAGGAGTTGACACCCTCCAACACTCGTTCGATACATGCTTCCTCCTTGGAGCCGGGATGATCCAAGGACAGGGGCACGAGAGGATGGGCCATCGGACTCAGAACCTCCGGTGGAGGTCGAGACTTTAGAAGATTGGACACCGCCTCGCTCATTAAAGGGAGCCACCGAGGCCTCGTCAATGGACTGGTAGGGTCCCGGCAAATCCTGAGGCGGGCGCGAGGTTCTTGAGTGGGCCTCCCTTGTCGAAGGTCCACTGAAAAGCTGGGATCGGCGTCTTCTTGGACAACGACATCGAAGCCATACTCGTAATTAAAGCGGATGTGCGGGGCCATATCTCCCGAGAAAGCTGGAATGCTGCAAATATGTTTTCCTCATAGAAATTTGCAAAGAATGAAGGCATTTTTGACCTGGCTCAAATTCAACGGCGAATCCTGCATATCTTGATCCCTTCTAATAGACCTTCCGGCGGAATTTTGCCTCTTCAAAGGCATAGTGAATCTGACAAGTCGTTCATTTCATCCTCGGCTTCTTGTGGGCTGATTGCTCTTACTTCAAGGCCTCCTTCAAGGAGGCCATCTCTGATTCTAGCTTTTTCACGCCCGAGAAAGGGTGGCGTTCTTTTCTTCTCGGAGAGAAGAGACTTCTCCATCTCTGGACTTGGGTAGGGGCAACAAATTTGGCGGGTTCCACAAACCCGAAAGGAAAACTCCTAGGCTGAAAAGAAAAGGAGGGAGGTTAATCACCTTACCTTGATGAAAAAGAAATGACTAAGGCATGAAAATGAAGAAATTCATACGAATACTGAGCAAAGTGGGAGGCGGCTGATCTTGCTGCGATCTAAAGGGAGGTGAGAAGCTTGCTACACTCTTGTGGGGATACTAACTCACCAAAAACCTTGTTGCGGAGGGGGCCTGGTATGCAAGTCCACGTCAATGGGGGCGGAGGGGTACCTTGGCTGCGGCGAGTGGGGTATTTCCTTCGGATAGTCTCTTGAGTCTTTGGGAACCACCTGGCTAGTATGAGTTTTGCTCTTTCCAGACTTCGATCTCTTAAGGGGGTGGATCATCCTTTCCTTCTTCGACAGGAGGAGGAGGAAGGCTGGCGGCGGATCGTCCTTCACTTGCTTTGATTCTTGAGGAGTGGAATCATTTGATCCCGTAGGTTCATCCAAGACCTTGGATAGCCGGATCATTTCGAAAACAAAGGAAATCATAAGATAACATGTTAACAATGCATGTAGCAAAAACATGTAAGGAGTACAGAGGTAAGACAATTACCATCACCGGCTCAAGCGGGATTTTCAGATTACTAAATTTGAAATGAGACAAGAGTCGAGAGTTGGAGCGAGATGTCGGGAAGATAGAAATAACCGTGGCGTGAACATGAGAATTTAAGGATCTTATCACGCGACGGGTTCGTGGCAGAGTGAATTCTGGGATTAGGACTAGAAGGACGTGGGTTTTTGTAAACCCACTCTGATAAGAGAAAGACCAAGGGTGCGGGGGTCACCAAAAATACCGATCCACCCAATCCTTGTTAATATTTGGCGCTCGGCCAAGAAAGGAACAACGGCTCTTTATGCGAGCACGGATATAGAAAAAGGCCTGAAGCCTTGCGGTTGGATTAGGAAAAGAAGAGATCCGCGGAGGGCTTACCCCGTTACCTTTCGAGAAGAACATAAAAGGACACCATCATTCGTATGGCGTTGGGAACAAACTGATTCAAAGGGATTTGGTACAAGTCGGAGAGTCGACACTGAAATTTGGGTGGGGAAACCGCAACCCGGCCTCAATCTGGGCATGCGGAAGGTCATTGCGGGGTTTGGGGTGAGATTAGGCCTATCACTCTTCGGGGATAGAAATCGATATGAGCTACGAATGATTCCTTTCTCGTGATATTCAAGAAGTTTCTTCTTAGTAATGCGGGAGGGACCCGAGGTGGTATCCCAAAATTGGAGCTTCTCATTTTGAGGAGAGGAGCCCGACATGGGAGGGGTTTGTTGCCGGCCCCGACGATAGAGGAGAAACTACTGCGGGAAGAACTAGGGTTTATAGAAGGAGTTTTGGAGGATTCTGACCAAGACATCCTTTAGGGGATATGAAAGACTTAACAAAAAAGAAAAAGAGAAAAGAAACGAGAATATAGAAAGATTACGGAGGAAATTATGGAAGATGATCGGAGAATGAGCGACGGAGGAAGAAATAAAGGAATCGGCAAGGTCTTGAGTTTGGAAAATAAAATAGATTCGGAGAAGTGAGGATTGAAAATAAATGTGAGTGGGAAGGAGTAAAGCCTAATGCGTGATCGAGACTAAAAGGAGTGAGCGACGTTTTGGGCGCGGAGAGGACGAGGAGTCATCCAACTCCTGACCGATTTTCGGATATTTGAAATTATGGACAGATACTTGAATGACTAACCTCCGAGGAGGAGGGAAGAATGAAGGCGATCTTCTACTCGGGTGAGCTAAGAGATACTCACCTAAGTAGAGGGCGAGATGATACGGTATTTTGTGGCATAGCCCTCTTCACACGAGCCCAGCCCGTTTAATTAATGGGTGTAGGGCAAACTGATTGTTGGGCCCTCGGCCCAAGTTCCCTTGATTAGGGATGATTTAGAAGAGAGGTAGGGCCCACGGCCGAATCCTTTGATTTTGAGACTTACGGAGCGAGGTTGAGCCTCGGCCCAATCCGAGATCAATCCATGGATATGGATAATATTGAATGGGCTTGAGCCCACTTAGAGTGGATAACCGAAATAAGAGGTTGGCCCACTTTGGCCCACCTCCTTATGAGGATATCAGTTACTTAGTCAAATAGAGAAGAGCTTAACCGAATAAGAGATACTTGTGCCTCAAGAAGGGAAGATTCAGAATCTCCCTCTGCACCGGAGGTGGTAACGCTTTACACAAGAAACCGAAAATATGTTCTTCCACGATGAGAACATGGCGGGAACATGGAGAAAAGCGCGTACATGGTACGTATATAATCACCTATATATTATGACTCGATCTGAGTAAGAGGTAACTGATCCCGACATTCTGTATTACCCACCTCACTGAACTTTCTTGGGTTTTCTTGGTTTCGACTTGAGCGTCGGAGTGCCTGCGCGGAGAACCCTCCGGCGTGTTTTTGCGAGTTGTTTACGTGGACGGAGATCAACTTATCACGGCTTACTTGGGCTTTCACACGTAAGGATCCGGGTGGGGAATTCGGCCCAATACGAAGATACATTTTCTACGTATCAATATATAATATTATATTTAATGCAATTTTTATTTTATTTTATTAATTATTCCTATTAATAATTTAAATCCCTAATTTAATTTCACCCTCAATTTTTAAATCCTAAATTAAATTTAAATTTCAATTCTTATCTCTCAATTAAATTCTAATTTTCAGTCCTTATCTCACCCAAGCCCAAGCCCAAGCCCATGCCTAATACATTTTATTTATTCGTGACTTTAACCTAGAAAATTTCATATTCACAAATCATAATTTACTCAATTTTTTTATAGAAGACCTACGGTACAATTCACTTTCTAATATTTCTCTCCCTCTCGATAGATAAACTTGTATGCTAAATTTGAGTCTTCCCTCCCATTAAGTTAATCTCTTTCATTTTTTTAACATCGTATCTTTATATTTCATATACATAGCAACCTATATTTAATTTATTTATTCTTTTCTCTTCATGTTCCAAAACTATATGATATATGTGCCAGTTTGATATTAGTTTCATTGTTTTGAAGAATGATAACCAAATATCATTTACGGTACTCTTGATTATAATTATAATTATAGCTAACCAATAAATCTTCAACCAAAATTCCGAATTTTGATTTTATTTCAAAAGTTACATTTTTTTCCTTTCAATTTCTAAAAGAGGGCTAATCCCTTAAAACCTTATTAATTTTAAAATTCAATTACGGTATACTAATCTTATTAATGATAATAATAACGTAGGTAGTGGATTATTAATAGATCTAATGCACAAAATTTGTCATACATCTACCCTTTATATACACACAAGAAGACGATTCTAGTAGATTAGTATTATATATATATGTGTGTGTGTGTGTTTTATATAATATAGCAATATTAATGCGAGATAACGTGTGTTGTGTGTTTATGTTACTTCTTTTATTCTTTGTTCTTTTTATTCAATATTGATGTGTAAAAGCGGCACTGTGCTGTTTCCCCACCCGGGTTCCACGTGGGTAAAGCCTTCACGCGGTGTAATCCTTAGCTCCCTTCACACGAACGTGCACTGCAAAACACGCCGGAGGGTTCTCGGCGTAGGCACTCGACACTCAAGTCGAGATCACCGGAAAACACTTAAGAAAGTACGTAGGAAGTAGCTAAGTAAGAGTGATAGTTATTCGATACCGTTACCTCCTGCCGGGTGTATTATTTATACGTACTTTAGGAGTAATAATAACCGTTACCTTGGTTTCATGGCATTATCTTGCACATTCTCTTATGATGTCGTGTCTTGATATCTTCTCTCTCAAGAAATCTGTATTGTGCCTACGGTTTTCCTCCACAGACGGAGAGTTGGACCCGATCGATGAAGAATATTGGGAATATTCCTTGACTTGGGTCTTAATCTTCTCAAGCGATTGTTACTTCTCAAGTTTCTCGATCTTTTTAGATAATTCACCTCTATGGGCACGATTAACACCCGCTTACGAGATTCAAACCTCGCACTTTGGGCCTCGCGGCCTACTGCTGTAATTAGATGCGGGCCTCGTGGCCACTGCACCCAGGCCTAGGCCTCGTCGCTTACACCTGTAGCCGGGTTTAGGGCTTCGCAGCCTCTCAAGTGATTAGTATGGGCTCGGGCCCACCTCGGGTTTTCCTCCCTCTATTGAGGGTATTCGGTTACATCATTGGGCCCTATTGGGCTGGATATCTTTGGGCCCTACGTGTAGTTGGGCTGTCATTTTTATTCGCATCAACCACACCCCTACTCCGGTGAGGTTTTCGGAGCTCATTTGGAGTAAGGAAGATTGGGAAATCCTCCTGCCGACTTTGACTTACGGGTACATCCCCTCTCGCTAATCGTTGGAGTCTGGCGACTCTTCGGTTTCTACTTTTGCCGGTGTCGAGCATGCATCTGCTCTTGATCAATCCAGCGATACACGTCTCAATTAATTTCCTCTTCATTTCAAATCAGTTTCACTTACTATTCCTCTTCTTCTTCATAATTTCGTTCACATTCTCTCTCTCCACTACAAATTTCTCAGAAATCCTTCCTCCTGCATGTCGATCCTCCTCCTTATCTCTAGGTAACTTCTCCTTTTTCCTTTTACTTTACGTGAATAAGGTTTCAATCTATGTCTTCTTCGAGTTCCTCTGGAACCCCTTCTCCTAGTCGGAATTCTTCACAGAGCTCCCATCACTCTCCAATCCCTTGCTCCACGCAGGACTCCTCTCCCATTTCATCATCCTCTCCCGAGGTAGTAGGAGCCACTTCGGACTCCTTCGCGGGTTCCTCGAAGCTCACCGAGAAAGCCCTAAATAGCTATTTCTCGAGAAAATATAATTTCTTGAGGTTACCACTTAACCCTACCTAGTCGGGGCAAACGCCCTAATGCAGTTACTCCCCGACTCTCGCTTTACGGCATGCGCGATTTGAAGGCGGGGTGAGGATCCCTCCCCTAAATTCTGTGCCAAATTTTCAATTTATACGGGGTCCCTTTGAATCGATTCGTCCCAAATGCCATCGGGATGATGGTTTCTTTCTATATTCTCCTAAAGGGGAATGGAGGGAGACCATCGGCGAGCTATTTTTCTCTCGATATAAGCTATGCAAAACAAGCTGGTCCTTTTTATTACGTGAGTGGCGAGTGAAAGGAAAGTGTTTGTTTCTGGGAAAAGCCCTAACATCAACAAAGACTGGGTGATTACTATGTCTTCGTAGATTCGACCGTTCTTGGCCTTTTAAGAACTAAAAATGGGTTTATAAGAATCCATCTCCCACTTGCTCCTTCTAACTTGATTTCTTCTTCTACTAATCGGCGAGTGGTTCAAATGTTGAACACCCACATAGATGCTCACATGTATTTCTACTTGCCCGATCTACTGCTCTAATCCTCGTCTCCTCTCCCACTTTAAATTCAGCCTGTGAGGGTTCCCCTCGAACCGAATGATGGTAAATACTCCATTTCTCTACATTATGAATATGATCATAACCGATCTTGACTCGTTTCTCTTTTGTTTTTCTTTTTGAAATGTTGTGGTTATCTAAAGTTTTGGAAGGACCCGCCGATTCCACCGACTCACCCCTCTGCACCTATTTCTCAAGATGACGTGCCATATGCACCTCACACATCTCCCATTCCTGCTCCCACGGAAGACCCATAGGATGATCCCCATATTAGAAGAAATCAAAAACCATGAAAGGCAAGGCGCGGCCCGGGGGTTCTCTTCATTCCAAGGACACTTTCCATCGCAAGTACCCGACCGGACGTAGCCAAGGTCTTTCCTCTACTCCTATTGATGTGGACTCTTATTCTTCTCGGTTCCTCTGCAAGTAAATTCTTTAGCGATTTGATTTCAGCCCAAGATTGTGATCGACTAATCGGCCTCTCCTCGGACCGGCAACAACTCCGAGGCCGCTAGTCACTTTGCCGGGTAACCCTGCTTTTTCTCTCTTAAGTTACGTCATTTATCATGCTTTCGTATGCTAATCGTGGGCTATGCCTTTGTATTTCGATTGGGCATTACATTTGTCCAGCTTATGGAATCCCTCCAATCTTCTCCCTTTACCTCACTGAAAGAGTTGGAGGACTCCTCCTTGCGGAAAAGAAAAAGGCTACTCTTGCCTCTCTCCGCATAAAAAAACTCGAGGATGAATTGACGAAGGCCCGGGCAGCTCGTGAGGCCGCCGAAAAAGAGAACAACGACCTAGCTGTGCACCATGCTCTGCGGGAGTCCGGGTCCATAAAAAGCCTTGATAGAGGGAGCTAAGTCTGTCTTGAGAGCCTCTTCAATTCGAGCACAGTCAAGGATTTCTACACTCCTTGTGGCCTACTCTGAGAAAAGTTATATGGACCACCCCAGCTTTCTAGGGGATATGGGTCCATATATTCAATTTTTCTATGAGTATGGATTCAATGTAGCTGTCCAACAGCAAGCGGACCCTTCCTTCACGGGAAATTTAACTTGAGGACCGGCCTTCTCGCAGCCATGCCTACCCCTTCCCTCTTCAAAGGTGATTCTTCTTGATCGATTGAGGAAGAATGGTTGATTCGAGTGCTTAACAAGATGGTTGCCGAGCTAGTGAGGAGTGAGGTAACTGCAGCGAGAGATGCCCCCATGATTCCTCCTATATGCCCCTGACCACAGGAGTTCTGTCTCCCAAGAGGAAGCACGGAGAAGGATCTTGAGATGGGCTGCTGCAGTCTTTGAGACAGGAGAACCACCCCGATCCCCAGGTTAACCACGAAACAATCTCTCTTTCTTTCTCGTATTTTCATGGGTTGTAATGAATACTTTTCTTTCTTTTTCTCGTACCGGTTTGGCACCCAAACTCTATCCTCCCCTCTATTGGTAGTTTTATTTTTGCACTCTCATTGCATCCTTGTCGGGGGCTTTTTGCCATGAATAGATGCCACCCTCCCTTGTCGGGAGTTTATCTTCGTTCATAATGCTTATCCTCCCTTACCGGGAGTTAATTTACGGCTAGAGTAATTTATGTCCTCCCTTGCCGGGAGTTTATTTTTATGATTGTCATTTATCCTCCCTTCTTTGGGAGCTTATCATTGCATGTATGCTTGTGTCCTCCTTTTTGGGAGTTGCATGTTTTTATCTGCACTTTTAGTATCTAATTTCTGCTGCATGTTTTTAAACTGTTAGCCTCTAGGTGTTAGTTCGAATGCATGATTTAGCTACAAAGAATGTCTTGGTTGTAGCTTAGGTATAGGCCTCTTCGCCTAGGTTGATGACCCATCTGCTTGGGATTCTCCCTTTCTCATTCTTAGGGGTAGATACCTTAGGTTACGCTTGAACCTAAGTTCTTTGTAGTCGAGGAGTTTCTTTAGATAGCTTTTCTAAGCTTGAAGTTACCCTTTCTTATACAACTTTTGTCCTTGGTTTGGTATATTCTCTAGGGTTAGTTAAATCCTTTCTTTAGATTTAACATAGTTTTGTTTCGAAAAAACCTCTTCTCGGCTTATATTAGTTGACACCTTTTTACATGTTCAACTTAGCTTCCCTAGGAGACCTTCTTAAGGTAAAACCTGGTTCGAGTCCTCCTTTCACTGGTTTGACTTAGGCTTTCTTTGAGCCATACTTTAGATTCTTCCTTCGTGCAATTCCTCTAGGGCTTGCGTTAGGTAAAAACCTTTCCGTAGGCTTCTATTTTGTACTTTTTTAGCCCTTCTTGGGTTCTATGTTGACCAAACCTTTTCTATAGGTTCGGCTTGATTTTACGGAAAAACCTTTCTCTAGGTTTAGAGTAAACAAACCCCTTTACTGCGAGGTTTAGTCGAGGCTTTGTCAAAGCTACATCTCGAGATGGTTCCCTCGATCCTCTTCGAGTTTAGTAGAACCCTACTTATAGGTTCAATCTCATATTTTTGTAGTTTTCTCTTAATAATTTAAACCTTTTTGGGGTTTAACCGAGTCTCTTCAAGCTATCTCTTAGCCTTAATTGGCATTTCCCTTACGGGTTTAGATTAGTTAAACTCTTATAAGTCTAATTTGATATTTTCAAGGCTTTCTTAGCCTCAAGACACATAGCCCTTTACGGAGGTAGGTCTAGCTAAACTTTATAGGTTTAACTTGGTATCTGCGAAACTTTCTTAGTTTCGGATCTTCTAGGTGCTTGAGGTCTAATTAAGCCCTTCTCGTGAGCTTAATTTAGTCTTCTAAAGCTTTCTTTCGTGAAAATTTTTACGTGTTTCCGGATAGCAAAAAATCTTTCTCCGTAAGTTTATTCGGGCTTTTTTCAAAGCCACGTCTCGGCTTTATTACAACCCCTTACGGGTTTAGGCGATTAAATCCCGAATGTAGGTTTAACTTAGCATCCTGAAGCTATTTCTTAGCTTCGGTTTTCACCTCTTTCTAGGTTTATTCTTGAGAATTTATTTAGCCGTGACTATCGCGACCCTCCACAGGTTTAGGGGGTTAAACCTTATCTGCGAGGTTTACCTTAATGTTTTGAAGCTATCTCTTAGCTTTTTTCTCGTAACCCTTTCTTTGGGTTTAGGTGGGTTAAACCTTCTCTGTAGGTTTAACTTGAGTATTTCGAGAAGCTATCTCTTAGCTTCTTTTCTCGTAACCCTTTCTTTGGGTTTAGGTGGGTTAAACCTTCTCCATAGGTTTAACTTAGTATTTTCGAAGCTATCTCTTAGCTTTTTTCTCGGAAACCTCTCTGGGTTTAGGTGGGTTAAACCTTTTACGTAGGTTTAACTTAGTTTTCAAGCTATCTCTTAGCTTCTTTTCTCGGAACCCTCTCTGGGTTTAGGTGGGTTAAACCTTTTACTGCGAGGTTTAACTTAGTGTTTTCGAAGCTATCTCTTAGCTTCTTTTCTCGTAACCCTTTCTTGGGTTTAGGTGGGTTAAACCTTTTACGCGAGGTTTAACTTAGTTTTTCAAGCTATCTCTTAGCTTCTTTTCTCGGAACCCTCTCTGGGTTTAGGTGGGTTAAACCTTTTCTACGGGTTTAACTTAGTGTTCAGCTATCTCTTAGCTTCTTTTCTCGTAACCCTTTCTTTGGATTTAGGTGGGTTGAACCTTTTCTGCGAGGTTTAACTTAGTTTTTGAAGCTATCTCTTAGCTTCTTTTCTCGGAACCCTCTCTGGGTTTAGGTGGGTTAAACCTTTTACGTAGGTTTAACTTAGTGTTTTCGAAACTATCTCTTAGCTTCTTTTCTCGTAACCCTTTCTTTGGGTTTAGGTGGAGTTAAACCTTTTACTGCGGAGTTTAACCTAGTTTTTCAAGCTATCTCTTAGCTTCTTTTCTCGGAACCCTCTCTGGGTTTAGATGGGTTAAACCTTTTCTGCGAGGTTTAAATTAGTATTTTCGAAGCTATCTCTTAGCTTCTTTTCTCGTAACCTTTTCTTTGGGTTTAGGTGGGTTAAACCTTTTACGTAGGTTTAACTTGGTGTTTCAAGCTATCTCTTAGCTTCTTTTTCTCGCAACCCTTTTACGTGTTTAGTTGGGTTAAACCTTCTCTGCGAGGTTTAACTTAGTTTTTCGAATCTATCTCTTAGCTTCTTTTCTTGTTGATCGATGTCAATTCAACTCGTGAATATTAATCATGTATGTTTTTCTCATTGTATGCTTTCATGCATTTTACTCATTCATTTAACTTTTTCAAAAGTTATCCATCTTTATACAATCGATCGTGTGTTGTGATTCAATTGTATAAAGTAGTTTGAAATCATATCATCTCTCAATCGTAATTAATGAAAGAATAAAGTGGCAAACTCATGAATAATGAAAAATTTCTTTCATTAATTGATAAACAAATTTGTTCCATTGACCATAATCGATCAAGACAAGTCAAGAACTAACTCGGCCGACCTCTTTAAAAAACCTCCCTAGGTAAAACCCGGTGGAAAACCCGTAGGCGGGGAAAAAAGAGTACCGGTGGAACAAAATTACTTCAAACTCAGAATTCAAATGACATAAATAAAGTAACTCTAAGATAGAAAAAGAACCACCTACTTGTAGCGAGGCGGGTACTTTCTTCAAGTGTAAAACTTCTTCAATCGGCGAGACATTCCGAGGTCTAGCCGGTCGATTTCCATCTATGTCTTGAAACTCATAGGCTCCTCCTCGGAGGATTTTAATCACCTTGTACGACCCTTCCCACTTGGGATTGAGCTTTCCAATGTTTTTCAACGCATCGACTTGTCTCGGCACCAAGTCTCCTTCTTTAAACCTTTGATTTATGATTTTACGGTCATAAGCGGCTTTTATGCGGTTCTTGTATTTCTCGGCTTTCATGTGGCTATTTCGCGCTTCTCCTCTAGCATGTCTAGGTTCTCCTTAATCAATTCTTCGTTTCTTCCTTCACGGAAGTTGGCTAGAGCGATGCGTCTCCATCCCCACTTGAGAAGGTATGGCTGCAGTGCCCATACACTAGGTAAAGGGGACTCTTACGTTGGCTCTCGGGGTGGTTCGGTAAGCCCACAGGCCGACTCTAGCTCATCGACCCACCTCCCTCCGGCTTTGTCTAGCCGGGCACATATTCCATTTACAATAGTCTGTTGGTGACTTCCACCTAGCCATTGGCTTGAGGGTGTGCCACCGAGATGAATCTCTGAATAATCTTGAGGTTATCACACCATTCCCGTACCATGTTTCCCATTAAGCTGGGTCCCATTATACGATACCAAGATTCTAGGTATGCCAAACTGCCAAGCAAATATATCTCCATAAAAATTTGATTATGTTACCTTCCTCGATCCTCGCTAGAGGTACGACTTCGACCCACTTGCTTAAGTAGTCCACTTTGCTACTACTAGAAACTTCCGGCCCACTTGCAATTGTGAATGGGCCCACCAAGTCTATCCCCCACTTCGCAAAGGGACATGGAGAGTGCTTGGCCCCCATCTCCTCTGCGAGGGAGGTGGATAAGACAGCCATGCTTTTGACATTTCTCGCACTTCTTTACCCGATCTTTAGCATCCTGGGTCATGGTAGGCGAAGTATCCAGCCCTCAAGGCTTTCCAAACTATTGCTCGAGCCCCTGCATGGTCAGCACAACAACCTTCATGTATATCTTTGATAACATACCTCTCTTCTTGAGGGGATAAACAGCTCAAGTAAGGTTGCGTGAAGGACCGCCGGTACATCTTATCTCCGATCATCGTGTATCGGATTCTCCATTCTGAGCTTTCCTTTTATACATGCGGCTCTCTGGTTTTACGCAACACTCGATAAATGCTGGTTCTCCAATCATCTTCGGCTCCAATGACCCCTCTGAGGAAGTCATAGCTTACGCCTCTGCAGTCACCGGGGTGATCTTCCCCCTCTCTACATTATTGCGGAACTCGCCGAGTTTGGACGAGGCTATCCGCTGCGGAGTTTTCTTCTCGAGGTATCTGCCTTACCTCAAAAGAGCTAAACCTTCCACTGTAGCTCTGCTACCCGCGGAGGTAGGCTATCATTTTTCATCTTTGGCTTCGTACCCACGTAACTTTCTTTGGGTTACAAGTTGGGAGTTCGAAAATATGACCACTCGACACTGCTCCCAACTCTGCGGCCATCTCACCTCGAATCAAGGCCTCGTACTCAGCTCCGTTGTTTGAGGTGATGAATTCAAACCTCACTACAACTTGCATTTCCTGGCCCTCTAGATCAATAATCACGATCCCGGCTCCACAACTCTGCATGGATATGGAGCCGTCCACATATACCTTCCATTCTCCTTCTGCAGCGCACGTGTACCCTCTTGAATAAAATCGAGACAAGGCTTGTGCTTTAATGGTCCTCCGTGGCTCAAAATCCACGTCATACTCCCGGCTCGATGGCCCACTTGACCATCCTCCCGAGGGATCAACTCTGCCGATTACTGTTTGAGGAAGGTAGTTAGTACTGAATAATGACCTTATGTGATAAGAAATAAGGTCGTAATCTACGAGCCGTAACTATTATAGTCAAGGCTGCCTTCTCTATTTTTGAATATCTCTCTTCTACTCCTTGGATTAGTTTACTAATGTAGTAAACGAGTTTTAAGGTTGACCCCTCCTCCCTCACCAAAGATCGGCCGAGTGAGACCCCACCTACAGAGAAGTAAAGGTTAAGTGTCTCCCAGTGTGCGGCTTCGTCAGCGTAGGTAAGGCTGGGCCAGTCTTTGTTTAAGCTCCTCAAATGCCTCTTGGCATCGTTCATCCCATTCGAACTGGATCTCTTCCTCGAGAATCCTGAAGAAGGGGTGGCTCCTCTCTGCAGATCTAGCTATGAATGCTTAACGCTGTAATTCTTGTTCGAGTCTCTGCAGCTCCTTGATGTTAGTGGGGGCTGCATATCAAGCACAACTTTCACCTTAGCGGGGTTGACTTCAATCCATTGGTAACCATATATCCGAGGAATTTCCCGAGACATCACTCCAAAGGAACACTTCGCGGATTTAGCTTCATGTCATTCATCCTTTGCACCGAGAAAGCTTCCTCCGTGTCGACCACGTGTCCCCCCTGCCTTCACACTTTTCACCGGCATGTCATCTACGTAAACCTCCATGTTTCTCCCTAGCTGGTTTCGAACATCTTGTCAACCATTCTCGGATAGGTTGCTCCTGCATTCTTTAGTCCAAAGGGCATTACGATATAGCAAAAGTTCCACTGGCGATAATGAAACTTACCTTTAGGATATCCTGAGGAAAATCTATATTTGATGGTAGCCACGGTAGGCATCCATCATACTTAACAACTCAAATCCGGATGTAGAATCGACCATTTGGTCAATCCTAGGTAAGGGATAATGATCCTTAGGGCATTCCTTAATCGGATCTCGAAAATCATGCACATTCTCCATTTCCCTGGTTTTGCCACCAACACCGCATTAGATAGCCGGGTGGGAAGCTGGATTAAGCAACATGTCCTGCCTTGACCTTCTGCCTTACGCCTTCGTGATGGCATCCTTTCGGTCCAAACATTCTCGGTTTAAGCACTTTCTTGGCTTAGCTTTAGGATCCACGTTGAGGTGGTGAAGGGCCACCTCCTCCGGAATACTGTCATGTCGGAGGAAGAAAAAGCAAACACATCTGCATTTCTTCGTAAAGTTGTTACCAAGTCTTTCTCCAATTGGCTCCAACTGGGCTCCAATTCTCGTCGCGTACCCTTTCTTGTTTGGATACGGTTCGACCATCATCAATTCTTCCACAACTCTCATTTTTGGAGGATTAGCTTCCTCCGTGATCTTACATCTCTCGGATTCACGATCCACCTCTTTGTTTCTTTTCAAGCTGCGATAGAGCTCTCTATCGACCATCTTTCTTGCCTCCACGTAGCATTTCCTGGCTGCATTTGGTCACCACTACTTCACCCACCTTATCATTCACCGGAAACTTGAGTTTCATGTGATAGGTTGATATGACCACCTGAAATAAATTCAATCTTGGCCTACCAAAGATCATGTTATAAGATGAGGGTACATCGACAATAAAAAAATTCGCCATTACCACCCTCCTTTGTGGAGCTTCGCCACCCACGGAGGGTTACACGACTCAAGAGGGTGAATTGCCCCTCACTGTAAATCCATACGGTGTTGCATCCACCGGCTGCAGTGCATTTAAATTCATTTTCTTGAAGCACTCTAAGAAAATGATATCCATTGAGCTCCGTATCTACGAAGATTCTCGCACTTAGCAGTGTATCCAGCCACGTCTGTTGTGATGACTAGCGCATCACCGTGGTCTTCCTTCTGAGACCTCCATCCTCTGGACCAAAATGGATCCGGGGTGTATGGCCCACCTCCTTACAGTTCGTCTCTCGTGACATTTCTCTTACCTCTCTCCTTAGACTCCTCTCTCCGACTTTTTATGCACGGAATGAGTCTCCCTCGGCCGGACCTCCTACTATCATTTGGGTTAGTCCTCTCTTTTGGGAGGGTCTCTCCTCTTGCCTCTCTTCAATCATCTTTCCTTTCTCTTGACTTTATCATCAGCCTCCTTTCTTTTTGCCCCACTGGAACTAACCCGATCTTTGTAAACAAATTCTTTAAGATGAGCTGCTTGAATCTTCCTTTCAATCTCATCGTGTAAGTGAAAACAATTGTCGTGTCATGCCCATATTCGTTATGGAAATGACAAAACTTATCTGATTTGGGCCTCATCGGCCCTCTGGATTGTGTCCAAGAAAACTTCATTTTGGGGTGGTCGGATGCTACCTCCAAGCGGCTTTGCAGTTCGGCTTGAGGGGATGTATTTGTCAAACTGGAGGCGGGTCCAAATTTTGGTGCCTTCTCTGGCTCCGCCATTGAGCTTTTCTTGGCGGATTCCTTCTTTTCTCGAGTCCTCCTAGCTTGACCTCTGCTCTCTTTGTCTTCCTTACTTCTTCTAACGTGACATACTTCTCTGCTTTGTCCTCGGCCAACTCATCAAATGTCTGCACCGGCTTCTTGGCCGAGAGAGGAGAATAGGTCTTCGTCTCGAAGGTTCTTTGGTGAAAGCATTTATCTTAACTTCTGGAGTGGCGGTTGGAACTTCCGAGTGCCTTTGATTGAATCTCTTCATGAAGGCTCGCAAACTCCCACTTTCTCCTTGCTTCATGTTAAACAATGTCAACGTAGCTCTAGGTTATCTCCTCGCCTTTGGCGGATGGTGCAAGAACGGCTCTCAGCTCGAAAGAGCCAATGGAATTGGTGTCCAGTTGACTAAACCACTGCTAGGCCTCCTTAGACAAAGTGGTAAGAAAGGTCTGCACTTCACACCCTCCCCGTGTCGATGGAGGAGGGCCGAATTTTCAAACCTCACCAAATGGTCATAGGGTCAATCGTACCATCATATTCATAATTAAGAGGTTTAAAATTGCTAGGCAATTCATCTTGTAAGATATTCTCAATAAATTGACAACTCAGAATTGGTCTAGGCATACAAACCTAGTTTTCCATCTGGTGTTTCATGTTATCCATTTGCTTTCTTAGGGACACGATCGGGTCCTTCATGGCTTCGACTGGGTATCTCTGTACCCTCTTCCTCATCCTCGATCTTACTCCCTCGGCCGTAGGGGTGTCTCCCTCCCCGTGCGGCTTCTTACTGAACCGGCCTCCCTTGGTCTAGGAATCGGCCGATCTCCTTTCTTGGACTCCTTTTTCTCCCGGGACCTCCTCCTGGTTTAGGATTGCACCTCTCTTCTTCGTTCTTCTTGATGCTCGTCCCGCCTACTCCCCTGGCCGGGATCGAGCGAGCAGTTTCTCGGTCTGCTTCTCCTGTCCTTCCTGCAGGTGGGGGTCTTCCCCCTCCATCATTGCTCTTGCCACAACTTGAGCTATCATATCATCCAGCCTGCTCCTGAGTGAGAGCGATGAGGCAGTGGTTACGACAATCTACGAGGTGTCCCCCTTGATGGAGCATTGGTGGCTCACGGGACCCGGTATAGGGATTACTTACGGAATCGCGGAGGAGGAGGCGGAGTAGGTTAGCTTCTCTCTCTCTAGCAGCGGCTCCTACTCCTGTGTGGCGCTGATTAGGAGGCGAGTTTTCGTCTCGTACCACTATAACAAGTGGTGTTCCTCTAGTGTTGGGCACAACGGCGAGGTGGCACGGGGTTAGGTGTAGCTTCGCCTGTATTGGGTTTACGGGGCTATCCTTCTCTCGAGCGGTACTAGTTCAATCGGTCTCATGGGTGTACGTTCACCGGTCATGATATCTTTCTTTGAAAATGACGGAGAAGAAGTTGAAACTCACGTCTCGGCTCTTCCTTCCAATGACGGTGCCAATTGATGTGTAAAACTGACTGGGCCCGTTTTCCCACCAGGTTCCATGTTGGTCTCCTTCTTCAAATCTTTGACTTATGACTTTACGATCATAAACAGCCTTTATGCGACTTTTGTACTTCTCGGTTTTCGGGTGGGCGATCTCGCGCTCCTCCTCTAGCATGTCTAGATTTTCCCTCATCGACTCCTCATTTCTCCCCTCCTGGAAGTGGGCTAAACGATGTGTCTCCATCCCCACTTCTGGAAGGTATGACCGTAGCTGCCCCATACACTAGGTGAAAGAGGGACTCCTCTGTTGGCTCCTGGGGTGGTCCGATATGCCCACAAGATTGACTCTAGGTCATCGACCCACCTCCCTCCGGCTTTGTCCGGCCGGGCACGTATTCCGTTCACAATAGTTCTGTTGGTGACTTCCACTGGCCATTGGCACGGAGGGTGTGCCACCGATGTGAATCTCTGGACAATCTTGAGGCTATCACACCATTCCCGTACCATATTTCCCATAAAGCTGGGTCCCATTATCTCGATACTAGGATTCTAGGTATGCCGAACCTACGGCAAATATATCTCCATAAAAATTTGATTATGTTACCTTCTTCGATCCTCGCTAGAAGTACGGCCGACCAACTTGCTAAAGCGAGTCCACTTTGCCACCAATAGGAACTTCCATTGGCCCACTTTGCAATCGGGAATGGGCCCACTGTGTCAATCCCCCACTTCGCGAAGGGACACGGGAGTGCATGGTCCCCATCTCCTCTGTAGGGAGATGGATGAGGCAGCCATGCTTTTGGCATTTTCACACTTCTTCACCCGGTCTTTGGCGTCTGCAGGTCATGGTAGGCCGAAGTATCCGGCCCTCAGGCTTTCCGGACTATTGCCCGAGCCCCTGCATGGTCGACACAACAACCTTCATGTATATCTTTGATTACGTACCTCCCTTCTTGAGGGGATAAACACCTCAAGTAAGGCTGCGTGAAGGACCGCCGATACATCTTATCTCCGATCATTGTGTATCGGATTCTCCAATCCCGAGCTTTCCTTTTATCTCGGGCGGCTCTCGGGTTACGCAACACTCGGTATATGCTGGTTCTCCAATCATCTTCGGCTCAGATGACCCCTGCTGAGAAGCTGTTGCTTGGCCTGCGATTACAGGGTGATCTTCCCCCTCCCTGCAGGTGTTGCGGAACTCGCCAGCCTTTGAAAGGCTATCCGCTCTGGAGTTTTCCTCTCGCGGTATTTGTCTAACCTCAAAGGAATCGAACCTTCTCTGTAGCTCGGCTACTCGTTGAAGGTAGGCTATCTTTTTCGTCCTTAGCTTCGTACCCCCTGTAACTTTCTTTGGGTTACGAGTTGGGAATCCGAAAATATGACCACCCAACCTGCTCCGGCTCGGCGGCCATCTCCATTCCTTGAATCGGGGCCTCGTACTCAGCTCCGTTGTTAGAGGTAATGAACTCGAACCTCACTTTGCAACTTGCGTTTCTGGCCCTCTAAATTAATAATTATGATCCCCGCTCCACAACCCCGCATGGATACGAGCCGTCAACATATTCCTTCCATTCTCCTTCCTCCGGCCACGTGTACCCTCCTAGATGAAGTCGAGAGGGCTTGTGCTTTAATAGTCCTCCGTGGCTCGAAATCCACATCATATTCTCCCGATTCGACGGTCCATTTGACCATCCTCCATGAAAGATCAGCTCTCCCTATCACGGTGGGACCAACATCACCTGTTTGAAGGTAGTTAGTCCGAACAATGACCTTATGCGACAAGAAATAGGGTCGTAACCTCCGTGCCGTGATCATTATAGTCGTGGCTGCCTTCTTTATCTCCGAGTATCTCTCTTGACTCCTTGGATGAGCTTGCGATGTAGTAAACAGGTTTTGGGTCGACCCCTCCTCCCTCACCAAGCACGGAGCCGAGTGAGACCCTACCTACGAGAGAGGTAAAGGTAGAGTGTCTCCCCTGGAATTGGCTTCGTTAACGTAGGTAAGCTGGGCCAGTCTTTATTTAAGCTCGTCGAATGCCTGCTGGCATTGCTCATCCCACTCAAACCTGGATCCCTTCCTCGGAATTTTGAAGAATGGGTGGCTCCTCTCTGCAGATACGGCTATGAATCTGCTCAACGCCGTATTTCTTCCATTCAGCCTCTGTAACTCCTTGATATTGGTGGGAGGTCGCATATCAAGCTGCAGCTTTCACCTTAGCAGGGTTAACCTCGATTCCCATTTGGGTCACCATATATCCGAGGAATTTCCGGATCTCACTCCAAAAGAACACTTGGCCGGATTGATTCATGCCATTCCTCCCGAGCACCGAAAAAGCTTCCTCCGGATCCGCCACATGCTCTCCCGGCTTTCACGCTTTTCACAAGCATATCATCAACGTAGACTTCCATGTTCCTCCCTAGCTGGTCTCGGAACATCTTGTCAACCATTCTTTGATAGGTTGCTCCTGCATTCTTCAATCCAAAGGGCATTCTAATATAGCGAGAAAGTTCCACTAGCAATAATGAAACTTACCTTTGGAATATACGGAGGGAAAATTTGTATTTGATGGTAGCCTTGATAGGCGTCCATCATACTTAGCAGCTCAAATCCGGATGTAGAATCGACCATCTGGTCAATCCTAGGCAATGGATAATGATCCTTAGGGCAAGCCTTGTTCGGATCTCGAAAATCTATGCACATTCTCCATTTCCCGCTGGTTTTGCCACCAACACTTTGCATTGGACAGCCGGGTGGGAAGCTGGATTCGCTTGACATGTCACGCCTCCAGCGGTTTCTCTGCTTCAACCTTCGTAATGGCATCTTTTTGGTCCAAAGACCCTTAGTTTACCTTCCTTTGGTTTAGCCTTAGGGTCCACGTTCGGGTGGTGCATCGCCACCTCCTCGGGAATACCTATCATGTCAAAGGAAGAAAAAGCAAAAATATCTGCATTTCTTCGCAAAGGCATTACAGGTCTCTCTCTAGCTCTGGTTCGGTGGGCTCCGATCCTTGTTGTGTATCCCTTCTTCTCTGGATACAACTCAACCATCATCGAGTTCTTCGTCGGCTTTCATTTTTGGAGGATCAATTTCCTCCGTAATCTTGCATCTCTTGGATTCTCGGTCCACCTCCTTGTCTCTTTTCAAGGCGTGAGTGCAGCTCTTTGTCGGCCATCTTTCTGCCTCCACATAGCATTTTACGGATTGCAGTGATCACGGCTACTTCACCCACCTCATCATTCACTTTGGAAACTTGAGTTTCATGTGATAAGTCGATATGACCACGAAATAAATTCAATCTTGGCCTACCAAAGATCATGTTGTAAGATGAGGGTACATCAACAATAAAAAAATTCATCATAACTACCCTCCTCCGTGGAGCTACGCCTAGCCCCACCTAGAGGGTTACGACCAAGAGGGTGGGTGCGCCTCACTGTGAATCCGTACAATCTGTATCCACCGGTTGCATCTCTATGTTTAAGTTCATCTTCTTGAAGCATTCCAAGAAGATGATGTCTGTCGAGCTCCCGTATCTATGAAGATCCTTGCTACGGTATATCGGCCACATCTGTTGTGATGACTAGTGCATCACTGTGGTCCTCCATCCTCGAGCCTCCATCCTGCGGGCCAAAAGCAGAATCCGAGGTGTACAGGTGACCTCCTTCGATCCACGTCTCTTGACATCTCTCCTACCTCTCTCTGAGGGTCCTCTCTCCATATTTTCTAGCGCGAAAGAAGTCTCCCTCTGCTGCACCTCCGACTATCATCTGGGTAAGTCCTCTCTTACGGGAGGGTCTCTCCTCCTGCCTCCCTTCGATCATCCTTCCTTTTTCCTCGGCTTTGTCATCGGCTTCCTTTCTTTTGCCCCCTAGAGTGGCCCGATCTCTGTAAACAAATTCTTTAAGATGTCCTGCTTGGATCATCCTCTCAATCTCATCACGTAAATGGAAGCGATTATTAGTGTCATGCCCATATTCATTATGGAAGCGATAAAACTTATCGATTTGGGCTGGACCGTGTCCATGGAAACTTCATTTCGGGGTGGTCGGATGCCACCTCCGGTAGCTCTGCCGGCTCGAGCTTCGAGTGGTGTATTTGTCGAAACTGGAGCGGGGTCAGATTTTGTAGCTTTCTCCGGCTCCTTTGTTGAGCTTTTCTTTAATGATTCTTTCTTCTTTTCAGGTCCGCTAGGTTTGACCTCGGCTCTCTTCGCCTTCCTCACTTCCTCCGATGTAACGTACTTCTTTGCTCTCCGTAGTAGTTCATCGAGCGTACGGGTAGCTTCTTGGCTAGGGAGGAAAATAAGTCTCCGTCTCGGAGATTGCTAGTAAAAGCATTAATTTTTATCTCTGGGGTGGCGGTTGGAACCTCCAATGCCTTTGATTGAATCTCTTCATGAAGGCCCGCAGCTTTCATTTTCTCCTTGCTTCATGTTGAACAATGTCAATGTAGCTCTAGGTTGCCTCCTTGCACTAGCGGGTGATGTAAGAATAGTTCTCCAAAGCTGCTCGAAGGAGTTGATGGAATTGGGCTCCAAGCTAAACTCTTTCTTTGGGCCGCCTTGGATAGGGTAGTAAGAAAGACCTGCACTTCACACCCTCCCCATATCGATAGAGGAGGGCCGAATTTTCAAATCTCACCAAATGGTCATAGGGGTCATCGTACCATCATATTCATAATTAAGAGGTTTAAAATTGCTAGGCAACTTATCTTGCAAGATATTCTCGATGAAATTGGCAACTTTATGTAGTCGAGGCATCTTGACCCGATTTTCCATCGATGCTTCATGTTGTCCATTTGTTTCCTCGAGAGACTGATCTAGTCTTTCATGGCTTACATTTGGGTATCTCCGTACCCTCTTCCTCATCCTCGATCTTGCTCTCTCGGCTGCGGGGCTGTTTCCCTCCCCGTGCGGCTTAAATCTGGGACTGACCACCCTAGGTCTAGGAAGGCTGGCGACCTTCTCTCTTGGACTCCTTCGCCCCCGGGATCTCCTCCTGATTTACGGACTCCACTTCTCTCCTTCGTTCTTCTTGATGCTCGTCTGCCTACTCCCCCAAGTTGGGATCGAGCGAGGCGGGTTTCACTGGTCTGGTTCTCCGGGTCCTTCCTGCGGTGGGGGTCCTCCCCCTCCGCAATTGCTCTTGCTATAACTCGAGCTATCATATCATCCAACTACTCCCGAGTGAGGGCGGTGGGGGCAGCTTGTTACGGCATTCTCTCGAGGTATCCCAGGTTTGGAGCATTGGCGGCTCCGGGACCCCTGCTATAGGGATTCCTTACGGAATCGCGGAGGAAGAAGCAGGTGGGTTAACCCCTCCCTCTCTAGCAGCGGCTCCCACTCCTGGATGGCGTTGGTCGGGAGTTGAGCTTTCGTCCCGCACCACTGTAATAAGCGGTGCTCCTTCGGTGTTGGGCACAACAATAGGTGGCACGGGGTTGGAAGCGGCTTCACCACTGCATTGGGTTTGCGGGGGTCGTCCTTCCTCGAGCCGGTACTAGTGCAATCGGTCTCATGGGTGTACGTTCACCGGTCATGATGTCCTTCTTTCGGATAATCAGAGAAGAAAAGAAGTTAAAACTCACGTCTCAGCTCTTCTTTCCCACAGACGGCGCCAATTGATGCGTAAAAGCTGACTGGGCCCGTTTCCCCACCTAGGTTCCATGTGGGTAAAGCCTTTACACAACAGAATTCCTAGCTCTTCTCGAACATACCTGCAAAAATACGCTGGAGGGTTCTCCGGGCGTAGGCACTCCGACGCTCAAGTCGGGTCACCGGAAAATACTCGAAAGTACATAGGAAGTAGCTAAGTAAGAGTAATAGTTGATTGATACCGTTACCTCCCTTCGATAGTCTTATTTATACGTATGTTAAGAGTGATAACCGTCATCACGGTTTGAGCATTATCCCATGCGTTCCGCATGATGTCGTGCATGGATATCTTTCTTCTCAAGAAATCTGATTGTGCCTACGTTTTCCCCCACGGACGGAGGTTGGACCCAATCAATGAAGGAATATAGGAGATATTTCTTGACTTGGGCCTTAATTATCTCAACTACTCATTACTTCTCATGTTTCTCTGTCTTATCGGATAAGTAACCTCTATGGGCTTGGTCAAATACTGCGTGCTCTTCAAATCTCGCACAGGCTCTCGGCCTACCTACAGCTAGGCTTGGGCCTCGTGGCCCACCTGTAGTCGGGTTTGGGCCTCATTGCTGCATTTAGGTTTAGGCCTCGTGGCTTATCTGTATTTAGGGTTGGACCTCGTGGCCCACCTCCCCAGGGCACTGAGCCTTGTGGCCCACTGTAGGTAGGTTTGGGGCTTCATAGCCTTCTTGCGGCCCGATCTGGGCTCGAGCCCATCTCGGATTTTCCCCCTCTATCGGGAGTATTTGGTTACGTCATCGAGCCCTATTGGGCTGGGTATATTTGGGCCCTACGTGTAGTTGGGCACGACATTTTTATCCGCATCAAATTCTAAATTGGACCTTGAACTAGCATTTTGAGTACATTTTTTTACAAATAAATACTTTAACATTTAAAATGAAATACATATGTTCTTCAACTAATAAATTGAGACATGAAGGCCCCTTTAATTATAGTTTTAAAACAATAAAAGTATATATATATAAATTATAAATGTAATAGTCTCGTATTTTTAAAAATAATTTCTTTATTATTTTTACGAATTTTATTATTATGATTTTTTTAATTTTATTTTCAATTCATTATATTAAATTAGTTATCTTCTTTTTATTACTAGTTAACATTATATTGTATATTAAAAAAATATGAGTCCATTATTAAAAAATAGTGTTGTTGGTGTTTCACTTATTTTTTTAGAATTTATCATAGTTTTTATTTTTTTGTCAATTTATCCATCAATATAATAATGTTTTATGTCAATTCAATTTATTGTATATTTTATTTATTAGTTGAAGGGCATATATGTTCCATTTTAAAAGTAAAAGTGTTTATTTATTAAAAAAATAGTTTGGGGTCCAATTTGTACCTAAGACATTAGTTTGGGGTCCAATTTGTACCTAAAACATTAGTTCAGGTCCAATTTGTACCAAAAATAGTTTAGGGTCCAATTTGTACACGAGATAATAGTTGAGGGTCTAAAGCTGTACCTTATCCCTTTTCTTTTATATTTGATCCTCATATGACATCATTTTAATATTAACTTTCTAGTATTAAATAATTATTATACTATTTTACACTATTTATGTGTTTTTTAATGACATATTTATAATAAAAAATCATTTTTAATAAATTTTAAGTTGAATTTATGTATTAAAAGTTAGCAATAATATTATATAAAATTTCATGTAAATTTTTCATCATTTTCATAAAAAGTTTATCAATTTTTATATTTTATCAATATCGATATTTTCACCCATATATTTGTAAATTCAAAGTAGCAAAATTTTCATTCTTTTATAAAAGTGGGGAGAGGGAGGACCCCTTTGGGGAAAGTTGAGTGCATTCATGGGAATTTTGGGATTTAATGGGGGCATTTCGGGAAGCAGCGAAGCGAAGGACTGGATAGAGTTATCACTCAATTTCACTTTGCTCCCTCAACTAAAAGCTTGTTTTCACTTCGCCTCTCAATTCCAAAATACCTTCTTAAAAATACATTATACATATATATTCCATATTATACAATTAGGTATTGTGTGTTCCATTTACATGCATGATAAAATTATTGTGCACTATTTTTTTTTAAAAAGTTAAAGAAAATATTTGATAAAAAGTATTAAGAATACTAGTGATGTGTAAAAAGCGACTCGGGCCCGTTTCCCACTGGGTTCCACGTGGGTAAAGTTTTTACACAGTGCGATCCCTAGCTCTTCTCGAACGTACCTGCAAAATACGCCGGAGGGTTCTCCGGCGTAAGCACTCCGACGCTCAAGTCGGATCACCGAAAATACTCAAGAAAGTACGTAAGAAGTAGCTAAGTAAGAGTAATAGTTATTCGATACCGTTACCTCCCTTACGGGTGTGTTATTTATACGTACTTTAGGAATAATAACCGCTATCGCAGTTTCATGGCATTATCTCGCACGCGTTTTCTCACGATATTGTGCGTTGATATCTTTCTTCTCAAGAAAGCGCATAGTGCCTACGATTTTCCTCCTTGAGCGGAGGTTGGACACAGTCAATGAAGAATATAATGAATATTCCTTGACTTGGGCCTTAATCTTCTCAACCAATTGTTACTTCTCATGTTTCCTCGGTCTTATTAGATAATTCGCCCCTATGGGCTTGATTAATACCCTCTTATGGGCTTCGAATCTCAAGCTGGGCCTCGCAGCCCACCTGCAATTAGATCTGGGCCTCACGGCTCACTGCCGATTTAGTGCAGGCCTCGTAGCCCACTGTACTCCAGTGCCTAGGCCTCGTGGCTGCCCGTAGCCAGGTTTGGGCTTTGCAGCCTCTGTGCGATTAGTTTGGGCTTAAGCCCACCTCGGGTTTTCTCCCTCTATTGTGGGTATTCGGTTACGTCATTGGGCCCTATTGGGCTGAATATCTTTGGGCCCTACGTGTAGTTGGTGTTAGGATGTATACTATAAGCCTAGCTTTTGTATGAACATTTTTTTAGTATAACATCCTTTTAATATGAGATTCATTATGATCAAAATACTTATTGTTTATGATTGTTATATATATCATTATTTTGTCTAGATTAATCTATCTTGTAGATAACATGGTGTGTGGTGTCACACGAGAAGATCATGCTATCAGTTCCTTATAGATTATAAATAATAGCTCACAACCAAGATGGATTTGGACAAACCATTGGAGCGGTTTGTAGTGTAATTTGGTATTAGTCTATCTTGACTATAAAGTTACACTAGTACATTTTGTATGTATTGAGCGGGACCATATGAGGTTGTTCAATTTGTCTTGACTATATAAAAGAACAAGACCTCTGTTGTTGTTATGGATGTACGTCTTCTTAATCCCTATATAATAACGGGCACGTGTACTCGGTGCGTGTTTCTTTGATTTGCCAATGGGTGAGATTTATTAAATCAATAGGCTCGGTGAATTGGGAGATAACATTGTTTATATGGTGTGTTCTTGATTATAGAAGGAATCCGTGTCCTAATTATTTAGGATGATGATGTCCCCTTGAGGAGCTCATAAAGATTATTATGTAAACCTGCGGGTGGATTTAATCCGACATAATAATAAAGATGAGTGGTTCTACTCTTGGAATTAGATATAAATTAATTAAGTTGTCGATAATTTAATTAATTTATGGACATTCGATATCTTAAACACGGGAAATAACGTACACATAATAAAGGAGCTCATATTATAATATGGGATTAGGACGGTAATTCAATTATAACTCTTTAGTGGTGAGTTATAATTGATGGGCTTAAGTAAAGTGTTCGGATGAACCACGGGATATTTAGGCCCATCGGGAGGCCCAACCCTAATTCCTCCTTAGGGTCCCTGTTGTAGTCTATAAATAAACCCTAACATCGAGCCTCCGGACGTGTGAAAAATGTGAGATCGAGAGAGGCGGATTCGATTCCTTGGAGGATCATCGACCACTCGGCGTCCAAGGGAAAGGGATAGGAATATGGCAAAAGACCGTGAGGTTCGAGGCTCATCCTTCGATCGCGATTCGACCTTAGAACTGGTTCGTCTTCACCTATTACGGTGAATAAAGGTACAATTCTATCCGTTGCGTTTATGTGATTGCGATCCCAAATCTGATAATTTCATAGAGTCGGCGATCGGTTGTTCCAACGGTTGGGCCCTTCATTTTTATCTGTATCAACCATTTCCCCCTACTGTGAGGAATCTTCAAGCTCACTAGAGTAAGGAAGACTCGAAAATCCTCCTGCAACTTCAACTTCCGGTACATCCTCTCTCGCTAAGCTGTTGGAGTCTAGCGACTCCTCGGCTCTGGACCCGTCTTTCAGTTTTGGTTCTTGATACACATTCCCATTAATTTCTTCTTTGACTTCAAATCAGTTCCGCTTCTCCTTCCTTTTCTTCTTTTTCGTATTCTCTCCCTCAAATCTGCTCTTCGGTTCGAGTTTCTTAGTCATCGTCTTCCCTCTCTACTCCTGGTATCTAGGTAATTCTCCTTTACTTTTTTTGTTTTATTTTTTTAACTCGTAGGATCTCTAGCCATGTCTCGAGTCTAATTCCTCGAGGACTAATTCTATCAGTCGCAACTCTTCATAGAGCTCACATCTCGACCCTCGTCACGAATCCTTCCCTTGTCTCCTCGGCTCGCTTTGAGGTAGACAGGAGTTCGTTTTTGGGATACTTTTGCGGGTTCTTCAAAACTTAAGGCAAAAACCTAGGTAGTTATTTTGACGATAACCTAGTTTCTTTGGGTTATCATATATCTTTTTCCAGCCCGGAGGAGCGCCAAAATCTGACTTCTTCTCCCACTCTCGCCTTTTGGCATGCCCGGTTGAAGGCTGGACTAAGACTTCCTCCTCCCAAGTTTTTATGCCAAATCTCGGACCTTTACGGGGTTCCGCTTAATCAATTCACCCCAAATGCAATTCGGATGATGATTTCCTTCTACATTCTCCTCAAAGGGAATGGAGGGAAACCATCGGTGAGTTATTTTTCTCCCAGATACAAGCTGCAAGACTTCTGGTCCCTTCTACTACGTGAGTGGTAGGGTGAAAGGGAAATGTCTGTTCCTTGGGAAAATCCCAAATATTAACAAAGAATTGAATGATCATTATATTTTTGTCACTTCTGACCGTCCTTGGCCCTTTATAAAAACCCATCTCCTCCGGCTCCCTCTAATCAGATTTTCTCTTCTACCAATCGCGGGTAATTCAAATGTTGAATGCCCATGTAAATGCTCACGGTTATTTCAACTTACCCGAGCTCTGCTCCAATTCTCGTGTTCTCTCGCATTTTACATTCAACTCAATGAGGGTTCCCCTTGAACCGAATGATGGTAATTATCTCGTTGTTGTTTTACTGTGAATATGATCATTTCGATGCTAACTCATGTCGTTTTCCATTTTCGTAAATATTGTGGGTGTCTAAAGTTACGGAGGGTCCCAGCGATTCTTGATTATTTGTTAGGATGTATACTATAAGCCTAGCTTTTGTATGAACATCTTTCTTGAGTATGAACATCTTTTTCATATGAGATTCATTATGATCAAAATACTTATTGTTTATGATTGTTATATATATCATTATTATGTTCATTAATCTATCTTGTAGATAACATGGTGTGTGGTGTCACCACGAGAAGATCATGTTATCGGTGCCTTATAGATTGTAAATAATAGCTCACAACCAAAATGGATTTGGACAAATCATTGGAATGGTTGTAGTGTAATTTGGTATTAGTCTATCTTGACTATAAAGTTACACTAGTACATTTTGTATGTATTGAGCGGGACCATATGAGGTTGTTCAATTTGTCTTGACTATATAAAAGAACAAGACCTCTGTTGTTATGGATGTACGTCTTCTTAATCCCTATATAATAATGGGCACGTGTACTCAATGTATGTTTCTTTGATTTACCAATGGGTGAGATTTATTAAATCAATAGGCTCGGTGAATTGGGAGATAGCATTGTTTATATGGTGTCTTTGTTGATTATAGAAGGAATCCGTGTCCTAATTATTTAGGATGATGATGTCCCCTTGAGGAGCTCATAAAGATTATTATGTAAACCTGCGGTGGATTTAATCCGACATAATAATAAAGATGAGTGGTACTACTCTTGGAATTAGATATAAATTAATTAAGTTGTCATTAATTTAATTAATTTATGGACATTCGATATCTTAAACACGGGAAATAAACGTACACATAATAAAGGAGCCCATATAATAATATGGGATTAGGGAGGTAATTCAATTATAACTCTTTAGTGGATCGAGTTATAATTGATGGGCTTAAATAAAGTGTTCGGACTCGAACACGGGATATTTAGGCCCATCGGGAGGCCCAACCCTAATTCCTCCTTAGGGTCCCTGTTGTAGCCTATAAATAAACCCTAACATCGAGTCTCCTGCGTGTGAAAAAATGTGAGATCGGAGGGAGGTGGATTCTGATTCCTTGGAGGATCGTCGACCACTCGGCGTCCAAGGGAAAGGGATAGGAATACGGCGGAAGGCCACCGTGAGGTTCGAGGCTCATCCTTCGATCGCAGTTCGACCTTAGAACTGGTTTGTCTTCACCTATTACGGTAAATAAAAGTACAATTCTTTCCGCTGCGTTTGTGTGATTATGATCCCGAGTCGATAGTTTCGTAGAGTCGGCGATCGGTGGTTCCAACAAGTGCCACCTCCCCTTACCTCACAAACCGATGCTCAAGATGTGCCTCCTTCATCTCTGCCGCAGATCCCACGGAAAATTCGGAAGGCGACGCCCCTCCCTTGAAGAGGTCGAAGGCCAACAAGGGTAAAGCTCCGATTAGCCAAGGCTTGCTTCCCTCCAAAGATACATTCCGTCGTAAGTACCCAACCAGGAACATTCAAGGCCTCTCTTCTACCACTGATTGACGTCAATTCTTATTCCTCGGGTATACGCTTTAGCAAGATTTTTGGTGATTTGATTTATCTCAAGATTGTGAGAGGCTCATTAATCTCCCCCGATCAACAACACCGGGCGGCAGGCCACTTTGCCCAGGTTACCTTCGTTTCAACCTAATTGTCAACATGCGTCTCTCAAGATAAATATTAACACGAGGTTGTGTATTCGTGTCTCGATTAGGTATCTTGTTATCCAACTTGTGGAGTCCTTCCAACCTTCTCCCCTCACCTAGATTAAGGAGCTGGAGGGCTCCCTCCTTGTAGAGAAGAAGAAAGCCACTCTCGCCTCCCTCCGTATTAAAAAGATTGAGGCGGAACTATCGAAAGCCCGGGCAGACGTGGAGCCGCTGAGAAAGAGACCAGCGATCGACCATTCAATACGCTTTTCAAGAATCCCAGGTGCACGAGAAGGCCCTGGTGGAGGAGCGAGGTCCTGTTTGAAAGACTCTTTTTCACTCTGGCTAGTCGGCACTTTTTGCATGCTTTGTGGCCCGATTTGAGGAAGCGATACTCGAGATCATCCCGGCTTTCTCGGGGATATGGGACCTTATATCAGGTTTTTCTACGATTATGGATTCGATGCGGCGGTGCGGCAGCAAAGTGATTCCTCCCTCACGGGAGTTTGATAGGACCAGCCCTCTTGCTGCGATGCCCACTCCCCCACACTTCAAAGGCGACCCTTCTAGGTCTATCGAGGAGGACTGGTGGTCTCCAATCCTAGGCAGTTGTCCTGGACACTGTTAAAGACTGAAGTAACCTCCACCCGGATGCCCCGTATTGATCAGCCTTTGTGCCCCTTCCTGTAGCAATTCCGACTTCTCGGGAGGAGGCTTGCATTGCTCGTGCTCTGGAGAAGGATGCGGAGATGGCTGCCGCTGCTACGAGAGGCAGAGAACTTCCCCGATCCCCGGTTAATCTCAAACAATTTCTCTTTCTTTCTAATGGGTTGTAATGAATACTCTTCTCTTCTCTTTACTTTTTTCATGCCGGTTTGGCATTATGAATTCTGTCCTCCCTATAGGGAGTTTAACTTTTGGACTTCTCTTTGCCCCTTTGTCGGGGGCTTTTCTTTTTGTAATGAATAAATGTCCTTCCTCCCTTGTCGGGAGTTCGTTCTCGTATATAATGTTTATTTTCCCTTGCCGGAGCTTTTTGTTGCATGTATGCTTGTATCCTCCCTTGCCGGGAGTTGTGTTTGAATGCTTCCTTACTTGCATTTCTTACTCTCTCATGCGTGATCTAGGGTGCTTATTTCCAAATTGTTTAGCTTCTAAGCTGTTAGTTCGAATGCATGATTTAGCTACAAAGAATACCTTAGTTGCAGCTTAAGTATAGGATCTCTCTCATAGATTGATGATTTATCTCCTTAGAATTCCCCCTTTTTCATTAAGGGGTTTATTCCTTAGGTTCTGCTGGAACCCGCATTCTCGAATTCCCCTTGACTTTGTAGTCGATGAGTTTTTCTAAATAGCTTTTCTAATCTTGAAGTTACCCCTTCTCTAGGTTTGACATAGTTTCTTTTGAAGGAACCTTTTCCGGAGTTCGGATCGGTTAAGACCTCTTTTAGAGGTTTAACCTAGACTTTCTCCCGACCACGTCTTGGATTCTTCTTTTCGTGCAACTCCTCTAGGGCTTGAATATACTCAAAACCCTCTTTGTTGAATTGAACTCCTTTATAGACTTAACTTAGTTTCCCCGAAAAAAGGCCTTTTCTCAATTTTAGGTAAGTTCAAACCTTTTTATAGGTTTAACTTAGTATTTTCAAGCTTTCTTAACTTCCTTCTTTAGAAACCCTCCTTCTAGGTTTAAATTAACCAAACCCTTTCTGCGGGTTCAATCTAAGCTCTTTACGTAGATCGATGCAGGCTTTTCTCGAAGCCGCATCTTAGATTTCATATCATTGCAACCCCTCTCGGGTTTTAGCCAATTAATCCCTTGCTTTGTAGGTTTAACTGGGTATCTTCAAGGTGACTTTCTACTTTTTACTCTAGAACCCTTCTTTGGATTTAAGCTAGTTAAATCCTTTATGTAGGTTTAACGTTATTTCCTCGATTATTCTTTGGCTTTGTTTGTAAAGCCTTATTCAAGCTTGGGTCGGTTAAACCCCTCTCGTAGGTTCAACTCTGTTTCTTTCGAAGCTATCCCTTAGCCTCTATATTCTAAACCTTATCTAGGTTTAGATTAGTTAAATCCTGTCGTAGATTTAACTTTGCTTGCATAAAGCTATTTGTTAGTTTTTGTTCTCGTAGCCCTTTTCAAGGAGTAGGTAAGTTATGCATCATTCACAGGCTTAACATAGATTTCCCTAACCCTTCTTGTGTTTAAGTTAATTATAACTTTTCTATAGGCTTAATTTATTCTTCAAGCTTTCTTAACTTTCCTTCCAAAACCTCTCTGCGGGTTTAGGATAACAAAAAACCTTTTTATGTTGCTTTGATCTAGGCTTTCTTCAAAGCCTCATCCTAGATTTCACATTTGGCCAGTTAAACCCTTGTTGTAGGTTTAACTTAGTACCTTGAAGCTATCTTCTTAGCTTCAATTCTCGTAACCCTCTCTAGGGTTTAGGTTGGTTAAACCTTTTCGTAGGTTTAACTTTGTGTTTCGAATCTATCTCTTAGCTTCTTTTTTCGTAAGTGGGTTTAAACCTTTTTGTAGGTTTAACTTAGTGTTTCAAGCTATCTCTTAGCTTCTTTTTCTCACAACCCTTTTCTAGGTTTAGGTGGGTTAAACCCTCTCTGTAGGTTTAACTTAGTGTTTTGAAGCTATCTTAGCTTCTTTTTCTCGCAACCTTTTTCTCGGGTTTAGGTGGGTTAAACCCTCTCTGTAGTTTTAACTTAGTGTTTCAAAGTTATCTCTTAGCTTCTTTTTCTCGCAACCCTTTCTAAGGTTTAGGTGGGTTAAACCCTCTATGTAGGTTTAACCTAGTGTTTCAAGCTATCTCTTAGCTTCTTTTTCTTGCAACCCTTTTCTGGGTTTAGGTGAGTTAAACCCTCTCTGTAGGTTTAACTTAGTGTTTGAAGCTATCTCTTAGCTTCTTTTTCTATAACCCTTTTACGGGTTTAGATAGGTTAAACCATTTCGTTAGTTTAACTTAGTGTTTGAAGCTATCTCTTAGCTTCTTTTTCTCGCAACCCTTTTTAGGTTTAGGTGGGTTAAGCCCTCTCTGTAGGTTTAACTTAGTGTTTCAAGCAATCGCTTAGCTTTTTTTTTTTTTTTTATATATATTGATCGATGTCAATTCATCTTGCACATATTCATCATGTTTGCTTTCTCATTGAATGCTTTCGTGCATTTTACTCATTCATTTAACTTTTTCAAAAGTTATCAATTCTTATAAAACCGATCATGTGTTGTGATTCAATTATATTAAATAGTTCGAAATCATATCACCTCAATCGTAATCAACGAAAGAATAAACTGGCAAACTCATGGATAATGAAGAATTTCTTTCATTAATTGATAAAACATTTGTTCCATTGACCATAATCGATCAACACAAGTCAAGAACTAACTCGGCCGGCCTCTTTAAAAAACCTCCCTCCGGTAAAACCCGGTGGGAAACCCGCAAGCAAGAAAAAAGAGTACCGGTGGAACGAAATTACATCAAACTCGGAATTCAAATGACATAAACAAAGCAACTCTAAGATAGAAAAAGAACCACCTACTACTTTCAAAAACAAAAGAAAAAGAACCACCACGCTTTGCGGCGAGGTAGGTACTTTCTTCAAGTTTAAAACTTCTTCAATCGGCGGACATTCCGAGGTCTAGCAGTCGATTTCCATCCATGTCTTGCAACTCCTAAGCTCCCCTTCTTAGGACCTTAATCACCTTATATGGCCCTTCCGACTTTGGATCGAGCTTTCCAATATTTTTCAATGCATCGGTTTGTCTTAGCACTGTGTACTTATGACTTTCTAGTCATAAGCGGCCTTTATGCAATTCTTGTATTTCTCGGCTTTAAGGTGGGCCATTTCGCGCTCCTAGCATGTCCGTGTTTTCTCTCAAAGCAATTCCTCATTTCTATCTTCCTGGAAGTGGGCTAGACGATGTGTCTCCATCCCCACTTGAAGGTATGATTGCAGCCGCACCATACACTAGGCGGAAAGAGGACTCTTCATTGGTTCTCTGGGGGTGGTTCGATAAGCCCACAAAAATGACTCAAGCTCATCTACCCACCTCCCTCCGGCTTTGTCCAGCCGGACACGTATTCCGTTTACAATGGTTGTTGGTGACTTCCACCTGGCACCGGCTTGAGGGTGTGCCACCGAGGTGAATCTCTTAATGATCTTCGATTATCACACCGTTCTGTACCATGTTTCCCATAAAGCGGGTCCCATTATCTCGATACTAGAATTCTGGATATGCCAAACTGCAAAGCAAATATATCTCTATAAAAATTTGATTATATCACCTTCCTCGATCCTCGCTAGAGGTACAACTTCGACCCATTGCTAAAGTAGTCCACTGCTACCACTAGAAACTTCCACCCCACCGCAATCGGGAATGGGCCCACCAAATCTATCCCCCATTTAGCAAAGGGACATGGCGAGTGCATGGCCCCCATCTCCTCTGTAGGGAGGTGGATAAGGCAGCCATGCTTTTGGCATTTCTCGCACTTCTTTACCCGAGTCTTTGGCGTCTGGGTCATGGTAGGCTAGAAATATCCAGCCCTCAAGGCTTTCCGATTATTGCTCGAGCCCTCGCATGGTCGGCACAACAACCTTCATGGATATCATTAATAACGTACCTCCCTTCTTGAGGGGATAAACACCTCAAGTAAGGCTGCGTGAAGGACCGCGGTACATCTTATCTCCGATCATCATGTATCAAATTCTCCATTTCGGAGCTTTTTTATATCTAGGCAACTCTCCGGGTTACGCAACACTCGATAAATGCTTTGGTTCGCCAATCATCTTCAGCTCCGATGACCCCCTATACCGATTTAAATCAGCTTCTGCGGTCACTGTGGTAATCTTCCCCTGGTTTTGCCACCAACACCGCATTGGACATCCGGTGGGAAAGCTGGATTCGCTTGACATGTCTGCCTCCGGCAGCTTCTGCCTTCACCTTCGTAATGACATCCTTTTCTGGTCCAAAGACCCTTAGTTTCTGCTTCACCGCTTAGCTTTAGGGTCCACGTTCAGGTGGTGCATCGCCACCTCCTCGGGGATAGTGTTGTGGAACTCGCCATCTTGGACAGGCTATCCGCTCTGGAGTTATTGGTCCCTGAATGTTGAGTTGATTTAAAACCTTGAGATAACCTTCTAGAACAAAATCTAGAAAGGGGGTTTGAATAGATTTTGTAGATTTTTCGAATCTCTTAAAATCAATTCAAAATATCGATTAAACACAGCGGAAAACAATTGTAAACTCAACTTTTAACAAGATCAAAAGCAAGACCGATATTTAGATTCTAGTTAAGATTCTGAATTTTAATCTTGGATTAACGAAATTGTAACTTGAACAGAAATTAAAGAAAGCAAGAAATAACACCGGGATTTATAGTGGTTCGGATTTTAACAATCCTACATCCACTCTCCTTCTCCAAACTTTGAAGAAGGGTCTTCACTAGTTGCTTACTTACTTCTTTGTACAAACTTTACAAATTACAACTCGATCTTCAACTCTTCAACAATCTAATCAACTCTCTGAAATCTAACTCTAAGAATAAGATGTGTTTTTGAAGATGTGAAGTGAAGTGTTCTATAAACACTTAGAAAATATTTGAAATCTCTCTTGACAAATACTTTGTGAAATCAATAGTGAATAGTGTGAAAAATCAAATTTGCATAAGTGTCTAAAAAAAAAAATCTAGTCCTATTTATAAGTCGATAAGACAGTTCGTTGAGTTAGTTAGTTCTAACAAATCAAAACCGCTTAACAAACTTATTCTTGAAAATCGCTCTTGACCTCGGTGATTGTTCCTACTCGTCTGCGGTGACTTGGTGAGGACTTGCCTTTCTTATTCTACTCGGCTTGTCTTGACTTCGTCTGAGCTTCTCATGATCATCTCCTGCAGATGGTAAGATTTGAGCTTGTCTCAGGATGACTGTAAACTCACGAGCTCCGGTTAACTAAATCGGCTCTCGACCTGGCCGATCGGCTTAGCGTCGAACTGCTGGTCTTAAGCTGTTTATCAACGTTGTCTGCTCATCTGGATTGTTCCTTTTAACTCATCAAAACTCTTCTTGATCTAACAATTTCCCCCTTTTTGATGATGTTAAAACTATAAAACAAACATGCTCACAGGTGATGTTAGTCAAAGTTATTCAAGTCAATCGGATAAGCAAGTTAGAATTCATTCACACTATCAATTGATTAAAGCATTTTTAATTCACACTTAGAAAGTTTTGAAATAAAATTCTTTAGTCATAAAAATTTTCAAAAGAAAACACATTTGAGTCTTTTTAAAAAAAAATTAACAAAAAAACTTTGCACAAATTGAGTTCCGAGATGATAAAATTTCTCGGATGTTTCATACTTAGAAAAATTTTAAAGTTCCTTAAAAGCAGAAAGAAAACATTAAAAAAAAAAAGCAGATAAGAACCAGTTATCTCATTCATATTCGGATCATTTACAAATTTACAAAAAGGAACAGATAAGAAGATAAAGGATAAGAAAATTTAAGCTTATCTAATCGCCCATCTGTCTTTTCGAAGCTGCATCCAATCAAATATTCTAGTTCTCATTTCGGCCAATTTTCTTTGGATCGATCAACTTCATTTGATTTATACCATAGTTGATAGTTGACCTGATCCATTCCTTGTCTATTGAGCCATCATCTTTCGGCTTTATCGGAATGGATGAGTAGTTCGGAGCAACCAAATCCACGTTATACAATTCATCTCCTTCATCAAGAAGTTTACGATACAAACTCGGATTTTCCTTCTCCATCCAATCATGCCAAGCGATCGTCTCATCGGTGATGACGCTCCAACTCCTTTGCAAATATACCGAGAAGAAGGTCCACTTGGCTTTGTACTTCATGTACTCAGTGCCCACGACGGATGTGCAATCATTTTTGGGGGCATCGGTCCTTTCCTCAGTCCGATCCAAGTCGCCTCTGCTCCTCCTCCAGCAGATGGGATTACCCACTTCTTAAGGATTTATCAAAAATGCGGCCAGCCTCCTTTGCCGACTTAATCTTTCTCCTTGCTTCCCTTACGCCATAGTACACTTTTCAGCCTTGATACGTCGGTCCCTTTCGCCTCTATCCTAAGCCGCTCGGTTGATTTTTCCAGTGGCCTCTTTCCAGCAGCTTTGGACATTAGGCTCTGCACGATAGGCGACACGACCTTCTCTATCTCCTTTTCCTTTTCTGTCTCTACCACCACCAGCTCCTTCCCCTTTCCCTTCTCGGCTTCAGCTTTGGCTCTAGCCTCCTCCTTCCTCTCTCTCGATCTTAGCCATATATCTTTGATTTCAGCTCGGCTTCTTTCTTTACTCGCCACCATCTCGCCCCGATTGCTTCCTCAATCTGATCGATTCTAATTTTTAAGGCGGTGAGCTCATCGATTGGCTAGTTCTGAAAGTTTGATCTGGTTAAGCTCGGCTTTCACAATCTCCACATCTTCCCCTTTTTAACATCATCAAGTAGCATAGCAAGCTGCTCCTTGATAGTGATAAAATAGGTGGAAGGCGAGGATTGATTAAGGAGGATCTCATCGGCCAGCGATTGATTATCGGCTGAGTCTGGATTCTTAGCTCGCCAACCTCTTTCTTCACTCCTTCCAGCTCTTCTTTGACAGCCGGTTTAACGAGAATTTGAAATAGAAGATAAAAGATTTACCTCGAGATGCTTTTAACATGTCTTCCATAGTTATACTTGTGAGAATCCACGATGTCTGCGGTCTTCAATGTGAGCATCGAGTAAACTTATCCTCTACCCTCTTCTCCAGCCTAATTTAGAATTGAAGAGAAGGTGGATCTGGGCTGCGGGAGGGACGGCTGGTAGTGTTTGAGATAAGCCTAGGCGGCTTGAAGGAAATTCAAGAGCTGCGCCTCTGATAGGATGATAGATAGAGATGCGACTCAGCACTCCAAAACAACCTTTTCCCGTGAGATGAAGTTATCCCACCTACTTCATCGGTGAAGAGGCTCATCTCCTCCAGATCTCCGGTTCGCGAGATGGTGAACCAGCCAGATCTCAATGAATTCCTTCATTACTTCGAGGTTAAAGCGAAGTTCGGGAATTAACTCGGCTAATCTCCGTTTGGCATCGATCGTAGGGACAGCTCAAAGCTTCCTACGAGATCCATCCGGTCTTGGAGTGTGTATTGGACTGATTTGGGGTGAGGGAGTGGGATATTTGGTGGAGAGGAAGTCAAGAAAATCAAAGGGTTGAGTAGATGTGGGAGGGATATCAAGTGTGGGAGATGAGGTGGGAGGTATTTCGGAGTACGGGAGATGAGGTGGGAGGTGCTTGTATTTGGATAATTTCGGGAGTAGGCTGTTTGAGAGGCTCAAGTGCCATCCTTGGATACTTCTTCATCGCCTAGGTGGATGGGGGATTTATCGGAGGATGAGATGTTGGAGGATGTACTGAGAGGCTTGCCTCTCGGCAAATGCGGTTCGCTCAGGCGGGATCTTCCAGCACCTCCGTCTCGGCTGTACAGCTGAAGCTATTTGCGGTGTTACAGCCTCCTCTCGTAACAGACTAGCAGGAGTTGAGGAAGACTCCCAACTATATCGGCGGCCTTGACCAGCCTCCTCCTGGTCCTTCTTACAGTGGTTGAGCCACATCAACTTCTACCCCGCTGCTTCCTCGGTGGCAGAGCACGGTGCCTCTTCCTCGGCTGTTGGGACCTCGGCTTGGTACCTCTACTTCGGTACCTCAGCTGGCTGCCTCTGTACCCACCGCTAACTCGAGTCGGCCGAGCTCATGCCTCATCTAATTCATCGTCTGAATCGCAATCCACCCAATCTTTCATTCTTCGTAAGCAAACCATTTTGCTTAGAAAATTTCTTCTTTCCTTACCTCGCACGGATCCTCTTATTCAATCCATCCATCAAGATCTTGTGATCTTATTAAACAGACTCACAGTAGGCGAGGAACCCGATCTCCAACGGTTGGGTTAAATACTAACCTCGCCTTTTCTTCCTTCAACCTCTTAAACAACGGTTCTACCCAATCAACCCTTACACCATCAGATATAGCCCTCATACAACATAGCCTAGACTTAGTGACTCCGTCATGTGAACTTTGATCACCCAGAATTGACTTAGTCACTATAGTCATTAACAACCTATACTTCCTCCTCAACATGTGCCTTTTCAAATCCCTTCTTGTTCCCCTATACGTCACCCTGGCAAACAAATCAAACGATTGTTCCCATTCCTCTTCCTTATACACCAAAGGATTCACACCCTCGGTGATGTATCTAAAATCCTAGCTACATTCTCTTTCGTATACTCCAACCTAGCACCCTCTACGGTAGTACTAAAACCAATATCGAGAGAACTCACTATTTGCCGAGAATTCTGCGCCAATGAAGTCCATTGTTCTGTTTTCTGCAGATTTAAGTGAACAGAACCCTCGTAATCTTGATGCTTCCAACAGCCTTAGAATTTCGTTGGATTCTCTGTCTGAGTGGTTTCAAAGTCGACGTACATCTCGGCTTTGAGTTTATTTTTAATGACTTCGGTATTCATTTTGAAATTTGATCTTGATGCGGTTATATAAGTGGGAGGTTTAGGGGTTGGGATGAAGAAGAAGCCATTTTGAATAAGTTTTTGTAAGAAAGGATTTCTGAGGATTTTGATAAGTGAAATGTGAAAGTGAAAAATTTTTAAAGAAGAAGGTAAGATTTTAAACTTAGAGGAGAGAGAGGGAAAGTTTGGGAATGCAAAACGTGGCACGATCTCGAGTTTTTATTTTAAACCGTTGATTTTAGAAGGCGCGTGTAAAACATCGACGGTTTAGCGAAAGAAAACGATTGAAATTCAGGCGCGTGGCCTTCACGTGTCTTGAATTGTGTAAAAGTAACCGTTTATCCTACGGATTAGGCGGCTAATAGACTTACTTTATCAAAAGTAATTAGTATACCCGACGTAAGCAATGAGGTGCCTTACTTAATACTCGGGTATTCTATTTCGAGACTTGGTAAAATCGGACTTGATCAAATTGATCTTAATAGATATTTTTCAAGACTCTTTCCTAGTCTGATTTTTGAAAGTCTAAAAATACAAAGTATTTTCACTTGGTTACAAAGTTCGATTACTTGAAATACATACATTTAAGGAATTTATTTGAAAACAAAGATTTTGAGAAGAACAAAGATGAAGGTTTTCAATGAAAAGATTTATGAATCTAATCGATATACTGTTCTGCAAACAACTCATCAAAACTTATTAGTAGGTGAGGTAGATCGAGATAAGGTGCAAATAGTCATCTGCTTTTGAGAAAATCATGACTATTGTGCCCTAGTCGATTTACCATATGTCGGATAAGCAATTATCATGTCGAGATAAGGTCAATATGACTAATCCTTGATTCTTGATTCCTAAACAGTGATCAATGATATCAACTACACGATTGTCCTTTGACTCAGATCTAGTCCGATAATTCTTTCTAGACATAATAAACTAAATTGAGAGAGACAAGAATTTAAAAAAGACAGAATTAAAGATTTACTAACAAAGCATCTAATAAACCTAATTCTACGAGATAATTCTTTAAACCTCGTCTCTGCTAGTGGTTTTGTCAAGATGTCTGCTCTTTGAAAGTCGGTCAAGATCTTCTCAAGTCGATATCTCCTTTTTCTACATGGTCTCGGATGAAGTGGTGTCTGATATCTACATGTTTGCATCTTGTATGAAGAAGCTGGGTTTTGGGTAATAGCTATGGCACTATTACTATCACAAAATATTGGTACATCTTTGGTGATATTATTATAGTCCCTTAGGCTGGCGACTTATCCGAGATCGGTGAGAACAACAACTTCCACGCCATATACTCGACTTAAGTTGTGGAAGTAGCTACAGAGGTTTGTTTCTTAGACAACCATGAAATCACTTACTTCCAAGAAATTGACAAGTACCGGATGTAGATTTTCTATCTATCTTGCACCCACCAAAATCTGAATCGAGTATCCAGACATTTCAAAGTTGTCATCATTGGATACCACAATCCAACATTTATTGTTCCTTTCAAATACTTGAGGATTTTCTTTCTTTGCTTCAAGATGGCTTTTCTTAGGATTAACTTGAAATCTAACACAGACTCCAACCGCAAATGAAATATCAGTCTACTAGCGATTAAATATAACAAGGAACCAATAAGACCTCGATACGCTCCGATCAAGATCTTCCCCCTTCTCAAATGCGGATCCATTGAAAAATTTGTCATCATAGGTATCTTAGCTTCTCGGCATTTGGTACCTATTCCATATTTTTCAATAAGATCTTTGTATATTTGGCTTGGTTTATGAATATTCCCTTCTTTGTCTGCATAACTTGAAGTCCAAGAAAATATGTCATTTCTCCCATCATGGACATTTCAAATCTGCTTTTCATAAGACTACTAAATTCTTCACACAAAGATATGTTAGTTGATCCAAATATTATATCATCAACATAAATTTGAACTAACAAAAGATCACAACCAAATTATTTTCTAAAGAGAGTTCTATCAATTCTACCTTTAACAAAACCATTTTGAATTAAATAATCGACAAGGTGTCATACCAAGCTCTTGGTGCTTGTTTAAGTCCATATAGAGCTTTCCTTAGTTTATAAACTTTGTTTCCTTTGACAAAACCAGGAGGTTGCTCTACATAAACTTCCTCGCCTAAGATTCCATTTAAGAAGGCTGATTTAACATCCATCTGAAAAACTATGAATCTTTTAAAAGCTGCATAGGCTAAAAATAATCTTATGGCTTCCAGACGAGCTACCGGTGCAAAGGTTTCATCATAATCAATACCCTCTCGATTGTGAATAACCCCGAGCAACTAGTCCGGCCTTATTTCTAACCACAATATTATTTTCATCCCTTTTGTTTTTTAAGACCCATTTAGTTCCAATGACTTTTTGATGATGAGGCCTTTCAACAAGCTCCCACACATCTTGTCTTTGAAATCGATTTAGTTCTTCTTGCATGGCATTAATCCAGTTGGAATCGGTTAAAGCTTCGTAATTGATTTAGGTTCAAGTAATGACACATAGCAATCGAACATACAATCTTGATTTAGTTGGGTCCTCGTCTGGACACGAGTCTAAATCTCCAATTATCTGCTCAATTCGGGTGATATGACATTACTCTCTTACCTTTATCATTTACGAGTGGATGATGTCTTGTCTGAATTATTTATTTCAAATGATTCTATGTTATCTTCTCGATAACTCTACCCGATCACCGATGTGTTGTTGGTCATCCGATCACCGATATGTTGTTGGTTGTCCGATCGGTTGGTAAATCAATTTTGTTGAGGAAGTTCTTTCGGGTTCCTTTCCTTTGTCTGAATCTTCCTCTTCATCCGAATCTGATTCTTGATTGTAGAATTTTATAGTTGATCTTTTGATAGTCATCCGATTCAGATTATCGATATCTTTGTGATGTCTCTGTCTTATCAAACTCAAAAGAAGATTCATCAAATACCACATGGGGTGTTTCTTCTACACACAAGGTTGTCTTATTAAAAACTCTATATGCCTTTGATATAGATGAGTATCCTAAGAATATTCCATCTGCTATCTTGGCATCAAAGGTTTTTAATTGAGATTTCCCATTATTGTGTATGAAACATTTACAACCAAATATATGGAAATATGAAATTTTGAGAGATCTTCCCTTCCAAATTTCATAGGGAGTTTTACACTTATCCTTGACAATCGGACTCCTATTTTGAACATAGCAGCCGTATTCACCGCTTCGCCCAAAACCTATGAGGAGTGTTAAATTCAGATAGCATTGTTCTAGCCGCCTCTTTCAAGGTTCTGTTTCTTCTTTCAACAACTCCATTTTGTTGTGGAGTCCTTGCCGAGATGTTTCTGAGCTATGCCATTCTTAATGCAGTAGTTAGAAATCAATTTATTTAGGAATTCGTACCTTTATCACTTCTAATTTTAACAACATTTAATCCCTTTTCATTTTGAATCTTCTTAAGGAATTCTGGAATCGTAGTCATAGTCTCATTCTTTTTGTACAAGAAAATAACCCAAGTAAATCTTGAAAAATCATCAACAATTACTAAGGTATATTTTCTTCCACTAAAGCCGAGAGGAGTTACTAGACCAAACAGATCCATATGAAGAAGTTCCAAAATTCTTTTTGAAGAAGGATTACTTATTGTTTTAAAAGAAGCTTTGGTCTGCTTTTCCTTTTTGACAAGAAACACATACATGGTTCTTTGAAAATATTTTATCGTGGAGTCCTTTAACTAAAGATTTCCTTGCTATTTTGTTAAGAGTTTTGAAGTTTAAGTGACCAAGTCGTCATGCCACACCCAACTTAAGTCATCTCGAACTCTTAGCAACAAGACAAGTATCTTTAGGACAGCTTTTGAAGTTAGCAACATAAATGTTACCTTGTCTTACTCCAGCCAATAGAATATTTTCATTTAAACCATATAATACATAGCATGCATTATGAGTAAATTTGACACAAAACCCTTTATCACAAAATTGTGAAACAGATAGTAGGTTGTGCTTCAATCCTTCCACATAGTAAACTTCTTGAACTTGAACATCTCCAATCATTAGTGTTCCAACACCTTTAGTAAGTCCAAAGTTGTTATCTCCAAACATCACTCTAGGTCCATCAATGGTTTGATAGTTAGAGAGAAGTCGTCTTTCATAGGTCATGTGCTTGGAACAACCACTATCAATATACCGTATGACCTCAAGAATGTCTCCTCTATCAACTATCTTCTTGTCTTCCTGCAATCACAAATTTATTTCTTAGGTACCCTTTGTACTTTGGGTCCTTTCAAGTTAAGTTGATTCTTAGGAATCCAGGATAAAAATATCAATGTTCCTTAAAACCATAGATTGAAGCTTGCATCCATATCTATCTACTAAGATTAGACTTTCAAGATCAATCTGATTTAGTTGATCTTTTGAAATTGTCTTGAATCTTGGTATAAATGGATAAGATCTGCTTCTTCCATCAAAGCTATTATACCTAGGATAGATCTTTGATTTAGTCTTAGGTTCACCTTAGGAGTTACTTTCCTCGTCCGATTTTTCTTGTCGAAGTATCGGATGAGGTAATTAATTCCTTTGGTTTCAGGGACCGAATAAAGTTTCTACCTTAGGTTTAGTTGCTTTCACAAAGACTCTAGGTTTTATAGGATCATTTTTCTTATTCCTATCAAAACCTAATCCAGCTTTTATCACTAGACTTTTGAGATGAATTGAAGATTTTATCTATTGTAGTTTGAGAATTATTCAAAAGTCCCAACTTGAGATTTAATTCCTGTTAGTCCTTTTATAATTTTCATTCTCGTAATATATATTTGAAAATTTTATTTTTAAAGAACTCAGCCTGTTCTAACTTATCTGTCTTATCGGAAGGTACTGGTGATCATCTCACCGACATTCCCCTTGAATGTACAGTCTAGTTTCTCACTTTCCTTAGTCTGATTGACCTTAGTTAGATCAGAAATTTGATCCTTTAAATTAAGATTTTCAGTCTCTATCTGTTTATAAGCGAGATAGAGCGGCTTCCAAATCTTTCAATAGTTTATCAATAAGACTAGGATCGGGCCGGATAAGGTGTCACAGTCATTATCTCGATGATGAATAGTAATGTACCTCTTTAGCCATTAGACATATGTCATCATCTCGACCCAAAATCAGATGAAGATGAGGATGATGATGTCTCACGAGCTTCTTCTTTCTCGGTAGTAGAGCTCTCTGTCAAGGCATACCTTCTATCTCTTTTCTTCCTCTTTTCTTCTCTCTCTCTCGGGAGTAAGTTGAGGACAATCATAGTTGTAGTGACCAGGTTTGCTGCAAGTATAGCATATATCTCCTCTCGTCTGCTTTTGGACTACTATCTCCTCGTCTCGATAGGTGACCTATGACTTCTTGACCGATCCTTCTTTTTATCATTATCTCGAACTCTTTTCATCCCCTCGTCTCGATCTATAGTTCCTTCGATCTAATGTCTCTTTTGTTTCTTCCGTACTTCATCTTCGCCTTTCATATCTTTTCAACAAAAGAGTCATTTCTTCTTTTACAGACAAATCGGAATGCTTTAGAAATCTTTTCGCATTCATCCCGATGAACAAATGCTACAGCTTTTCCGGATGTAGAAGATTCTCGCCTCATCTTTTTCATCTTCAATGTGAATGTCATATTCCGGTGCTTTAAGATGAGAGAAGAGAGTGTGATGTGATATTGATGACAAATTTTGTGTTGCCTTGAGAATATTAGCTTTCTCTCTCCATCTTTTGCTCAAAGATCCGAGTATCTTGTTGTTAATTTCTTTCTCGGTGTAAGTCTTACCCAAATCGGCTGCTTTGTTCACAAGATTAGTCAATCTCACGTCTAGTTGATCTACAGTTTCACCATCCTTCATTTTGAATGTGTCAAAAGCATGTAGAATAGATCAAGCTTGTTTTCTTTGACTGTTCGTATCCTTCACAAATTCCAGCAAGAGTCTCCCACATTTCTATGGCGCTTGCATCTTTTAACCTTTTCAATCCAATCCTTACTTAGAGTCTCAATGATCTCAGTTGGAGCTACTTGATCAAGATTATGGACCTTTCTTTCATCATTTGTTAACTCGTAGCTCTTCTTTTCTTGTCAGTTCTGGATTCGGTGACTCGGCTCAGTCTTTGGTTCCTCCATGATAGAATTTTATAGGTCCATCTTCAAGAACCTCTTCCATCCTATCATGAATGGCTTTTAGGTGATTCTCCATCCTAAATTTCCAAAGAATCATAATCTTCAATAGAGAATTCAGGAAGATTCCTTGACTTCTTGTTTTTCCACGATGACATGATGAAATAAAGGAACAAAATACTCCACAAACTAATTAGTAGCAATGTTAGTAAAAGAAAAAAATGAAGAAAATCAAGATAATTTCAGAATCTTGTTCAAGACCTAAAATCAATATCGAAACTGACTTAACACCTTTGCTCCGATACCACTTGTTGGTCCCTGAATGTTGAGTTGATTTAAAACCTTGAGATAACCTTCTAGAACAAAATCTAGAAAGGGGGTTTGAATAGATTTTGTAGATTTTTCGAATCTCTTAAAATCAATTCAAAATATCGATTAAACACAGCGGAAAACAATTGTAAACTCAACTTTTAACAAGATCAAAAGCAAGGTGATATTTAGATTCTAGTTAAGATTCTGAATTTTAATCTTAGATTAACGAAATTGTAACTTGAACAGTAAATTAAAGAAAGCAAGAAATAACACCGGGATTTATAGTGGTTCGGATTTTAACAATCCTACATCCACTCTCCTTCTCCAAACTTTGAAGAAGGGTCTTCACTAGCCGCTTACTTACTTCTTGTACAAACTTTACAAATTACAACTCGATCTTCAACTCTTCAACAATCTAATCACTCTCCAAATCTAACTCTAAGAATAAGATGTGTTTTTGAAGATGTGAAGTGAAGTGTTCTATAAACACTTAGAAAATATTTGAAATCTCTCTTGACAAATACTTTGTGAAATCAATAGTGAATAGTGTGAAAAATCAAATTTGCATAAGTGTCTAAAAAAATATAATCTAGTCCTATTTATAAGTTACGATAAGACAGGTTCGTTAGTTAGTTAGTTCTAACAAATCAAAACTGCTTAACAAACTTATTCTTGAAAAGCGCTCTTGACCTCGGTGATTCTTCCTACTCGTCTGCGGTGACTTGGTGAGGACTTGTCTTTCTTATTCTACTAAGCTTGTCTTGACCTCGTCTAAGCTTCTCATGATCATCTCCTGCAGATGGTAAGATTTGAGCTTGTCTCCGGATGACTGTAAACTCGAGCTCCAGTTAACTAAATCGGCTCTCGACTGGTCGATCGGCTTAGCATCGAACTCGGTCTTAAGCGTTTATCAACGTTATGCTTTCATCTGGATTGTTCCTTTTAACTCATCAAAACTCTTCTTGATCTAACAGAGTTTTCCTCTCGAGGTATTTGTGCGACCTCAAAAGAAATGAATCTTCCTGCAGCTCCGCTTACTCGGCGAAGATAGGCTATCATTTTCTCGTCTTTTACTTCGTACCCCCTGTAACCTCTTTGGGTTACAAGCTGGGGAATCGAAAATATGACCACTCGACTTGCTCCCAGCCTCTGCGGCCATCTCCGCTCCTCGAATCAAGGCCTCGTACTCAGCTCCGTTTTCGAGGTAATGAATTCAAACCTCACCGCAACATGTGTTTCTGGCCCTCTGGATCAATGATCACGATCCCAGCTCCGCAACCTTGCATGGATACGGAATACGGAGCCGTCACGTATACTCTCCATTCTCCTTCCTACAAAGACATGTGTACTTTCCTGAAAAAAGTCAGACAAGGCCTGTGCTATGATAGTCCTTTGTGGTTAAAAATCCACGTCATACTCCCCTAGCTCGATGGCCCACTTGACCATCCTCCCGAGAGATCAGCTCTTCCAATTACCTATTTCGAAGATAATTAATCCGAACGATGACCTTATGTGACAAGAAATAAGGTCGTAACATCCGGTCGTGACCATTATAGTCGTGGCTACCTTCTCTATCTCTGAGTATCTCTCTTCTCCTTGAATCGGTTTCGATACAGAAATGTGTTTCTGGGTTGACCCCTCCCCCTCACCAGACCGAAGCTAAGTGAGACCCCACCTACAGAGAGGTAAAGGTAGAGTTTCTCCCTGATCGGCCGTTAACGTAGGTAATCTGGGCCAGGTGTTGTTTAAGCTCCTCGAACGCTGCTTTGGCATCGTTCATCCCACTTGAACTGGATCCCTTCCTCGTAATCCTGAAGAAGGGGTGGCTCCTCTCTGCAGATCTGGCTATGAATGCGCAATGTTGTAATCCTTCCGTTTAGTCTCTGCAGCCTCCTTGATATTCGTGGGGCTGCATGTCAATCACAGCTTTCACCTTGGCAGGGTTGACTTCAATACCTCGCCGGGTCACCATGTATCGAGAGGAATTTCCCGGACCTCACTCCAAAAGAACACTTGGCTGGATTCAGCTTCATGCCATTCAACCTTAGCACTGAAAAAGCTTCCTCCGGAGTCGGCCACATGTCCATCCGCCTTCACACTCTTTATCAGATGTCATCTACGTAAACCTCCATGTTTCTCCCTAGCTGGTTTTGAACATCTTGTCAACCATTCTCGATAGGTTGCTCCCGCATTCTTTAGTCCAAAGGGCATTCTAATATAGCAAAAAAATTCCACTGCAATAATGAAACTTACCTTTGGAATATCTGGAGGAAAAATCTGTATTTGATGGTAGCCATGGTAGGCGTCCATCATACTTAGCAACTCAAATCCAGATGTAGAATCGACCATCCGTCAATCCTGAGTAAGGAATAATGATCCTTAGGGCATGTCTTGTTCGTATCTCGAAAATATATACACATTCTCCATTTCCCTCTGGTTTTGCCACCAACACCTTGTATTGGATAACCGGTGGGAAACTAGATTCGCTTAACATGTCCTGCCTCCAAGAACTTCTCCACTTACGCCTTTGTAATGGCATCATTTTCAGTCCGAAGACTCTCGGTTTCTACTTTCTTGGCTTGGCTTTAGCATCCACGTTGAGGTGGTGAATGGCCACCTTCTCTGGAATACTGTCATGTCGGAGGAAGAAAAAACTAATACGTCGCATTTCTTCGTAAAAGCTGTTATCGCCTCCTTCTCCAATTCTCTCCGGTTGGGCCCCAATCCTCGTTGTTTACCCTTTCTTATTCTGGATACAGCTTCGACCATCATCAATTCTTCTTCAGCTCTCATTTTTGGAGGATCGGCTTCCTCTCGTGATCTTGTATCTCTTCGATTCATGATCAACCTCCTTATCTCTTTTCAGCTGCGATGCGGCTCTCTATCATTCATCTTTCTTGCCTCCACATAGCATTTCCTAGACTGCACTGGTCAACAACTACTTCACCCACCTCATCATTCACTTGAAACTTGAGTTTCATGTGATAAGTTGATATGACCACCTGAAATAAATTCAATACTCGCCTACCAAAGATCATGTTATAAGATGAGGGTACATCAACAATAAAAAATTTTGTCTTTACTACCCTCCTCCGTGGAGCCTCGCCTAGCCCAACCTCGGGAGGGTTACTCGGCCAAGGGGTGAATCTGCTCCCCTCAGTAAATCCATACAACAGATTCCACCTACTGTAATTCCACATTCAAATTCATTTTCTTGAAGCATTCCAAGAAAATAATGTCTCGCTGAGCTCCGTGTCTAAGAAGATTCTCGCAACCGTGTATCCACCACATCTGTTGTGATGACTAAAGCATCACTATGGTCTTCCTTCCCGAGGCCTCTATCCTCTGACCAAAATGAATCCGGGGTGTATGGCCTACCTCCTTCGATTCATCTCCCTTGATATTTCTCCTACCTCTCTCCTCGTGATCCTCTCTCCGGCTTTTAGTGCACGGAACGAGTCTCCCTCGGTTGGACCTCCTATTATCATTTAGATCAGTCCTCTTTTCTCGGGAAGATCTTTCCTCACGCTTCCCTTCAATCATCTTTCCTTTCTCTTCGATTTTGTCATTAGCCTCCTTTCTTTTTGCCCTCTGGCCGGCCGATCTCTCGCAAACAAATTCTTTAAGATGACCTGCTTGAATCATCCTTTCAATCTCATCACGTAAGTGAAAACAATTATTAGTGTCATACCCATATTCGTTATGGAAACGACAAAACTTATCGACTTGGGCCTCATTGGCCCTGCGGATCGTGTCCAAGAAAACTTCATTTCGGGTGGTTAGATGCTACCTCTAATAATTCCACAGTTCCAGCTTCAAGGGGGTGTAGTTGTCAAACCTGGAGCGAGGTCCAGTTTCGCCGCTTTCCCGGCTCTGTCGTTGAGCCTTTCTTGGCTGACTCCTTCTTTTCTCAGTCCACTGGCTTGACCTCTGCTCTCTTTGTCTTTCTCACTTCTTCCAAAGGTGACATACTTCTCTTCTCTCCTCGGCAACTCATCAAATGTCTGAACCAGCTTCTTCGCTAGAGAGGAGAATAGGTCTCCGTCTCGGAGGTTCTTGGTGAAAGCATTAATCTTGACTTACGGGGTGGCGGTTGGAACTTCCAGGTCTTTGCCTGGTTGAATCTCTTCATGAAGGCTCGCAAGCTCTCACTTTCTCCTTGCTTCATGTTGAACAATGTCAACGTAGCTCTAGGTTGTCTCCTCGCACCGCGAACCGGGTGCAAAAACAACTCTCCAAATTGCTCGAAAGAGCTAATGGAATTGGGCTCCAGCTGGTGAACCGTGTTGGGCAGCTTTAGACAGAGTGGTAAGAAAGACCCGCACTTCACACCGTCCTCATATCGATGGAGGAGGGCCGAATTTTCAAATCTCACCAAATGGTCATAGGGGTCGATCGTACCATCATATTCATAACTAAGAGGTTTAAAATTGCTAGGCAATTCATCCTATAAGATATTCTCGGCAAATTGACAACATGTAACGGGTTTAGGCATACTAACCCGGTTCTCCATCAGTGTTTCATGTTATCCATCTGTTTCCTCGGGGACCCGATCTGGTCCTTCTTGGCTTCGATTGGGTATCTCATGTACCCTCTTCCTCATCCTCGATCTTACTCCCTCGCCGTAGGAGGGCTATCTCCCTCCCCGTGCCTTCTTCTAGACCAGCCTCCCTTGGTCGGGGAACCTGAACTTTTTTCTTAGACTCCTTCCGCTCCCGTGACCTCCTCCTGGTTTCTAGACTCCACCTCTCTTCTTCGTTCTTCCCGATACTCATCTTGCCTACTCCCCACCTGGCCGGCATCGAGCGAGTAGGTTTGCCGGTCTGCTTCTCCTGTCCTTCCCGCAAGTGGGGGTCCTCCTCCGTCATTGCTCTTGCCACGGCTTGGGCTATCATATCATCTAGCTGCTCCCGAGTGAGAGCGATGGGGGCAGCTGGTTCTGGCATTCTCTCGAGGTGTCCCCCTCGATGGAGTATTGGTAGCTCCTAGGACCCAGCTACGGGGATTCCTTCTAGAATCACAGAGGAAGAAGGCTGGTAGGTTAGCCTCTCTCTCGCGAGCAGCAACTCCTACTCCCGGGTGGCGCTAATAAGAAATTGAATTTTCATCTCGTACCACCGTAACAAGTGGTGTTCCTCCAGTGTTGGGCTGTGAGGTGGCACGGGGTTCGGTGCGGCTTCGCCACGAGTTGGATTTCGGGGGCTGTCCTTCCCCGAGCCGGTACTAGTGCAATCGGGCCTCATGGGTGTACATTCATCGGTTGTTAGATCGGAAGAAGTTTTGATGAATAGGTCTAGGCACAACTTTCTTTTTCAACTAATTTCATTACGCATTCTCACATTCATAATTCACAAGCTTTCTAAGAATTCACCCAAGTTTTTCAAAGAGATTTTTTTCACAAGTTCTAAGTGTTTATAGAACACTACTTTGTACATCGTCAACACACTCTTGCACTTTGTATAGTTAGAATTTCCAGAAAAGTTTAGGAGTCGAAGATAGGTTGAAGATTAGAAGATCATCATTGAAAAGTTGTAAGTTGTACGATTGCAAGTAAGTAAGTAAGTAGAGACCCTTCTTCAAGTTGAAGGAGGAGAGTGGATGAAGGATCAATTAGATACGAACCACTATAAATTGTTGTGTTCTTTCTTTGCTTTCCTATTTATATGTTCTTAACCAATTTCAACTTTAAATCAAACTCAATTTTGATTCATAATCGGACTTGTAATCGATTGCTTTTGATCCGTTTAAAATTGAGTTTAAACTTGCTTTCGGTATGTAAACTTTGTAGATTTGAATCGATTTTCTAGTTGTGAAAAAGTTTGAAAATCTATTCAACCCCCCTTCTAGATTTTCCCTAGAAGGTTGTTTCAAGGTTCTTATTAATATACTCAATTCGTGGGACCAACAAGTGGTATCGAGAGAAGTGTTAAGTTGTTCGATATTGATTTAAGGTCTTGATAAAGATTCAAATTGTTTCTTGATCATCTCCGTTATCTTCAAACCACTAACCTTGCTATTAACAAGTTCTGTTAAGTTGTTCTTTGTTTCATCATGTCATCTATGAAAAGCAAAAAGTCTAGAAACTTGCCTGAATTTTCAATCGAGGAATATGATTATTGGAAGTTCGGGATGGAGAACCATCTGAAGGCAATTCATGACGAGAATGGAAGAGGTTCTTGAAGAAGGACCTATTAAATTCTATCATGGAGGGACCCGATGATGGTACTTGTTGCATGAGACCAGAGTAAGACAAGAAAAGAAGAGTTTTGAGCTGACCAATGATGAAAGGAAAATTCACAACTTAGATCAAGTGGCTAGGACAGAAAACATAGAAACTCTAAGCAAAGACTGGATAGAAAAGGTCAAGAGGTGTAAATCGGCTAAGGAGATGTGGGAGACCCTTGCCGGTGTGTGTGAGGGATCGGACCAAGTGAAGAAAAAAATAAGCTCCAATCGGTGCTACATGCTTTCGATACATTTAAGATGAGAGAGAATGAAACAATAGATCACTGGATGTGAGATTGACAAATCTTCTCAATAAAGCAAAGCAGATTTAGGGAAGAATTATATGAGAAGGAGATAAACAACAAGATTCTCGTGTCTTTGACCAAGAGATGGAGAGAGAAGTCAAATATCCTCAAAGCAACTCAAAACTTATCCTCTATTACACATCATACTTTATTTTCTCATCTAAAAGCTTTGGAATATGATATCCGGATAGAAGATTTGCGAGGAAGACGAGATGGAGTCAAGCACCTCATCCAAGTCTCATTTGCCTTTGTCAACAAAGAAGACAAGACAGAAGCGAGTCAATAGGAGCTGACTTATCTCTAAAGGAGCAGACAGCGTTGCTCACAAAAAGGTATGATAGATTGAGAATGAAATATAAATGTAATAAGCTAAGGTTTACAGAGAAGGATAGATCCGAGATCGGGATCAAGAAGAAAGGAGGATGACTCATCGACGATGACAAGAAAAAGAGTCGAGACAAGAAGATTCAAATCACCTGCAAAACGGAATCCTATCGGTCCTAAATCGGATAGGGGAGATACTTGTTACACACTGTAACAAGCTAGGTCATTTCAATTATGATTGTCCCAGTTGACTCCCAAGGAAAGAGAGGAGAAAAGAAAGAAAAGAGATAGGCGGTTTTGCGGATCAAAGAGCCCTTCTTGCTGAAGAAAAAGAGTCAAGAAAGTCATCATCATCCTCATCATCTTCATCTGATTTTGGATCGAGACGATGAAGTTTGTCCGATGGCCAAAGAGGTAGTTTATTACTCTTCATTTGATAATGATTCGTATAAATGCATCTCGAGATAGTGACCAAACCGTCATCAAAGGATTATTGAAGGATCTAAAGATGTCTCTAAGTGCTTATAAACAGTTAGAGACTGAAAATTTGACTTTGAAAGATCGATTCGGACTCTAGTCAAAGGCACACAAGTTGTGGACTACTCGAGTCCGAGGAAACATTCAAGGGGGAATGTTTACCCAGTGAGGCTAGTACATCGGCTAGTCTCACGAAAGACTAGAAAATGAATTAAAATCTTTAAAAGACAAATTTGAAATGGTTTGTACTGAAAATGAGTCAATTAAGAAGGACAATGAGAAGTTTGTCTTCAAAATGAGCCAACTTAATAACTCACAATCACCATAGACCACATCTTTAGCACGTCTAAAAATCCCATGATAAGACAGGGCTTGGTTATGATAAGAATAATAAATCGTATTCAAAACCAAGAAAATTTGTAAAGGCATCTGAAACTTCAAAAGAAATTAAAATTGGTCCTTGGAAACCACTAAGTCGAGATAAGAATCGCATTTCCTAACTGGAAACCAAAATTCGGTTGAGGAGTCCAGATCGGACTAAGAGGGTTCCATGAACTAAGATAAGAAGAAATTCTTAGTACAGTTCTTTTGATAGGAGAATTAGATGATATCCCATTTTTCCTAAGTTTAAGAAAGTCACTAAGTCTCGAATACAATAAACTATCATTCAAATGTGATGTGTTTGTAGATAGATTTGGTAGACGAGATCAAATCTGATTTATTATTGAATAATGAGATGTTTGTCTGGTTACCCAAAGTAATTTTTGACCTTCAAGGACCCAAGATCACTAGGGTACCTCATACCCTGTCTGTTTCACAGAATCACGGGGACTATCACTTAAAGAAGAGATTCTAGCTTCAATTTGGTACATAGGACGGTGTTGTTCTCTGCATATGACTTGTAACAAGAAGCTATTATCAACGTTCGAGAATATTGATGGCCCCAAATTTCTTTTTGGAGACAATAATCGTGGACAAACTAAGGGAGTTGGTACTTTGATTATAAGGGATGTCCAGTATACGAGGTTTATTTTGTAGAAGGTTTAAAGCATAATCATTATCTGTTTCTCAACTCTGTGATAAAGGCTTTCTTGTAAAATTTTCTAAAGATAAGTGTGATATCTTAGATAGCTCCTCGAGACAAGGTACTTCTAAGCGGCTTGAGACATGGTAATATCTATGTGGCTAACTTTAACAATTGCCCTAAAGATACATACCTTGTAGCTAAGGGTGGAGATGACCTCGGTGGCTATGGCACAAAAGGCTTAGTCATCCGAACTTCAAAACTCTTAGTAAGCTAGCTAGAAAGAATCTTATTAAAGGACTACCTGAGAAACTATGCTCAACTAACACTGAAATGTGATGCATGTCAAAAGGTAAACAGCCCAGACACTCTTTTAAAAGTATTAACACATCCTCATCTGAAAGAGTTTTACAACTCCTTCATCTGGATCTGTTGCACCTATTACACCTCTCGGCTTTAGTGGAAGAAAATATACTCTTGTTATTGTTGATGATTTTTCTAGATACACTTGGGTAATATTTCTTTTAAAAAAGAATGAGACAGGAACAAGATCTACGATCTGCATTGAGACATTCAAAATGAAAAGGGTGTTAATATTATTAAAATAAGGAGTGATAAAGGGAACCGCATTCTTGAATTCTTGTTTATCTAACTATTTGAGTGAGAATGGTATAGTTCATGAGACTTCTTCAGCTAGAACACCACGGAGAATGGAGTTGTTGAGAGGAGGAATAGAACTCTCAAAGAAGCGGCCGGGAGCATGTTAGCCGAGTATGGAACTCTTCACAGTGTTCGGATCGAGGCTATCAACACCGCTTGCTACACCTGCAAGCAGTGCTTACCGGTCAAAAGTAAGGGTAAGACTCCTTATGAGATTTGGAAGGGTAAGATTCCAAGAATCTCATATTTTAGAGCTTTTGGTTGTAAATGCTTCATCCATAACAATGGGAAGTCTAAGTGAGGACCTTTGATGCTAAGGCGGTGATGGAATATTCTTGGGATATTCCAACACTTCCAAAGCCTTGCAGTCTTCAACAAGACAACTCTTTGTGTTGAAGAAACTCCTCATGTGGTATTTGATGAAATACATACTTTTCGTATAAAGTGAATCGGATTACAGATGATCTAGATAAAATTGAACTAACCAAAACTAAACATAGAAACAGTCTATCTACCTAATTTTGACTCAAATTCAGATGAAAAAGAATTCCCATCTAAGAATCAAGACAACTCCTCTCCGAGACTCCATCCGAGGAGACACCCTTGACATCATCCGATCGGCCAGGCTAGTAGATGAAGGGGGAACGTCTGCTCGGACAGAGTCGAATGAGTTGCTCGTTGAAGTCTCAAGATGAGGATCCTTCTACTCAAATAGGCAAGAGGATGAGAAGTTATCATCCAACCGGCCAGATCATTGAGGACCCATCTAGTAGTGTCCAGACACGAACAATGTTAGATTCCCAAAGTGCTCACTGTTATGTATCACTTCTCGAGCCTAAGTCTATTGAGGAGGCTCTATCTCGATCCAAATGGATAACAACCATGCAGAAGAAGCTGCATCAATTTGAAAGACAAAATGTTTAGGAATTAGTAGAAAGACCCTTATATAGAAAGATTATAGGCACCAAATGGGTGTTTTTGAATAAAATAGATGAAAACAACATTATTGTTCGTAATAAGGCACGATTGGTAGCTCAAGGTTACTCACGATCTGAAGGGATAGACTATGATGAAACCTACGCTCCGGTTGCGATTAGAAGCAATAAAGTTGTTTTTGGCATTCTTTGCTTATAAATCTTTCAAAGTCTTTCGAGATGGATGTCAAGTCTGCCTTCCTAAATGGTGTGTTACTTGAGGAAGTCTATGTGGAGCAGCCTCACAGGTTTAAGATAAATAATAAGGTCTATAAACTCAATAAGGCCCTATATGGACTGAAAGCTGTTGGAACCACCGGATCACCGACTCTATGTGATTATCTAATTCGGGATCACATGCATAAAACATAGCGTAAATAAATCATACCTCTTCACCTTAATAGGTGAAGTCGAACCCGATTCTAAGGTCGGAATCATGGGTCTAGGATGAGCCACGAACCTCACGATCTTCTGCCGTATTCCTATCCCTTTCCCTTAGGCGTCGAGTGGTTGGCGATCCTCCAAGGAATCAGAATCTGCCTCTCTCGATCTCACATTTTTTTCACACGTCTGGAGGCTCGATATAGGGTTTATTTATAGGCTACAACGGGGACCCTAAGGAGGAATTAGGGTTGGGCCTCCGATGGGCTTAAATGTCCTGTGTTCTATCCGAACACTCTACTTAAGCCCATCAATTATAACTCGGTCCACTAAAGAGTTATAATTGAATTACCATCCTAATCCCATATTATAATATGGGCTCCTTTATTATGTGTACGTTTATTTCCCGTGTTTAAGATATCGAATGTCCATAAATTAAATAAATTCGACAACTTAATTAATTTACATCTAACTCCAAGAGTAGTACCACTAATCTTTATTATCATGTCGGATTAAATCCACTGCGCAGGATTTACATGATAATCTTTATGAGCTTCTTAAGGGGACATCATCAACCTAAATAATTAGGACACGATTCCTTCTATAATCAACAACACACCATATAAACAGTGCTATCTCTTAATTCACCGAGCCTATTGATTTAATAAATCTCACTCATTGGTAAATCAAAGAAACATACACGAGTACACGTGCCCGTTATTATATAGGGATTAAGAAGACATACATCCATAATAACAGAGGTCTTGTTCTTTTATATAGTCAGTACAAATTGAACAACCTCCGATGGTCCCGCTCAATACATACAAAATGTACTAATGCAATTTTATAGTCAAGATAGACTAATACCAAATTACACCACAACCGTTCCAATGGTTTGTCCAAATTCATCTTGGTTGTGAGCTCTTATTTATAATCTATAAGGAACTGATAGCATGATCTTACGTGTGACACCACACACCATGTTATCTACAGTATAGATTGATCCTGGACAAAAACAATGATATATGTAACAATCATAAAAAGCAAGTATTTTGATCATAAAGAATCTCATATCAAAAAGATGTTCATACAAAAACTAGGCTTATAGTATACATCCTAATGAAACAAGCACCCAGGGCTTAGTATGATACCTTATCTGAATTTCGATTTCAAATGGATTCTCAAAAGGTAAGATAGATCGGACTTTGTTTAGAAAAGTAATAGATGGTAACATCTTGTTGGTTCAAATTTATGTAGATGACATAATCTTTGGTTCACCTAATCTGAAATTATGTGAAGAGTTTAGCATTCTCATGAAAAACAGGTTTGAAATGTCTATGATGGGTGAATTGACATATTTTCTAGGCCTACGTATTAAGCAGAGACAGTAAGGGCATATTTATACATCGACTAAATATGCTAAGGACCTTATAGAGAAATTTGGGATGACTACTAGTAGGGAAGTTAAAATACCTATGGCAACTAACTTCTCTATGGATTCGGATGAGCGAGATACCCACGGATGCAACGGAGTATCGTGGGTGATTGGATCCTTTCTCTATCTCATTGCAAGTAGGCCGAGACATAGCCTTTGCGGTTGGGGTATGTGCAAGATTCCAATCTAATCCCAAGAAAACTCATCCGGAGACTGCTAAAAAAATCCTTAAATATCTTAAAGGGACTTTGCAAGTTGGGTTGTGGTACCCGGTGATGACAACTTCGAGTGACAGATATTCAGACTCAGATTTTGGAGGATGCAAGATTGATAGGAAATCCACCTCTGGAACTTGTCAATTCTTAGGCAACAAATTAATTTCTTGGTTATATAAGAAACAGACATCCGTTGCCACCTCCACACCGAGGCCGAATAAATGGCACCGGCATTGTTGCTCTCAACTCCTCTGGATTAGTCGCCAGCCTTAGGGACTATAACATTCAAACATCATCCTGCTCCTATTTACCGTGATAGTAATAGTGCAATAGCCATGACATACAACCCTGTTTTGCATTCTAGGTGTAAGCATATAAACATCGACATCATTTCATTAGAGATCATGTAGAAAAGAATGATATTAGAATAGAAAAGATAGCCATAGAATCTCGTAGAGCAGATCTACTTACAAAACCTTTAATGAGTCTAGATTTAAAGAATTGTGTTTAGAATTAGGATTACTTGATGCATCTTTAGCTGATTTTTAATTGCTTATTTGCATACATTATTTGTTTTCCTTCTTTCTTTCCTTTCTTTAAATCATGTCTAGAAAGAATTATCGACTAGATTTGTGTCAAAGGACAATCGGTAGGTGATATCATTGATCTCCTTCTTAGGAATCAAGAATCAAGGTGTTGTTACCGATTTTATTGACAACCAATATAAAAAGATAAAGACGAGCGATGGGGAAGAACCGTGGGTTCTTCCCTTGAAGATGGCGTTGGGAATCCTCTTGGGATTCCCTTGCCTAGTGTATAGGATGTGTGAGAATTTTGTGAGGAAGCAAGGTCCTTTTACTGGGAGGGGCCTCTATTTATAGAGGCCCAAGCTTAAAGGCTAAAAATGATCTATACCCTTTATATTAGGTTTTATTTACATCCGTTGATCTAATACATACTGTACTAAATACTATACGCCATGCGAACTCATATCTGCTCGCCTACCGAGCTCGAGTCCTCGTCGAGCCGAGGTGGGGCGACGTGGGTCTCATGGTTCGCTTGCTGGCTCGCTCGTCTCGCTTGCTCGCCGCTCGTCGGTCTTTATGGCGAGATCGGGGACCCCTAAGGGACCTCGACACGTATGCCGAGGTGGGGTACTTATAGAATTATTCATGTCACAATATTTGCCCCCCACCCGGCTGCCAAATATCTTTTGGGAGTCGAAATGGTAGTGTAGTGAATAGTTTCTTGGATGCGTAAATGATGGACTGTCTTACATTGAGTATGAAGTCTGCTAGCTCCTGATGAGCTCGTCCGCAGAGATGGAATTGTCGGAAGAGGCGGGCTCGTTCGGAGAGGTGAAATTGCCTCGGCGATGAGGCTCGTCCGGAGAGGTGAATTCGAGCCGAAGCGATGAGGGTCATCCGAGAGTCGACTCATCCGAGAGGAGAGGCTCGAGCCGAAGCGATGAGGCTCGTCCCGGGAGAGGCAGACTGGCCCGGAGAGGTGAACTCGAGCCGAAGCGATGAGGCTCGTCCCGAGAGGCGGACTCGTCCGGGAGAGGTGAACTCGAGCTGAAGCGATGAGGCTCGTCCCGGGAGAGAAGGACTCGAGCGGAGAGAAGAGGCTCGTATGGAGAGTTGGACTCGTCCGAGAGGAGAGACTCGTGCTGGAGTGGTGAACTCATCCAGAGGAGAGGCTCATCCGGAGAGGTGGACTCGCCTCGGAGAGAAGGGGCTCGTCTAGCGAGGAGGACTCATCCGGAGAGGCGAGGCTCGCCCAGCGAGGAGGACTCGTCCGGGAGAGGAGAGGCTCATCCGGAGAGGCGAACTCGAGCCGAAGCGATGAGGCTCGTCCGGGAGGCAGACTTCGCCCGCAGAGGTGAACTCGAGCCGGCGATGAGGCCTCGTCCGAGAGGCGGACTCATCCGGAGAGGTGAACTCAAGCTGAAGCGATGAGGCTCATCCGAGAGGCGGACTCGAGCGGAGAGAAAAGGCCTCGTCTGGAGAGGTGGACTCGTCCGGGAGAGGAGAGACTCATCCGGAGAGGTGAACTCGTCACGGAGAGGAGAGGCTCGTCGGAGAGGTGAACTCGTCGAGAGAGAAGGGGCTCGTCCGGTGAGGAGGTCTCGTCCGGAGAGAAGAGGCTCGTCCGGAGAGGCGAACTTGAGGCTGGCGATGAGGCTCGTCCGGAGAGGCGGACTCATCCAGAGAGGTAAACTCGAGTGAAGCGATGGGGCTCATCCGAGAGGCGGACTCGTCGGAGAGGTGAACTCGAGCCGAAGCGATGAGGCTCATCCGGAGAGGCGGGCTCGTCCGGAGAGGAGAGGCTCGTCCGGAGAGGTGAACTCATCCGGAGAGGCACTAGATATTATGAAATCCATTCCCTCTTCAATTGTTATATCCCCGTCATTATCTTGTATCCTGCAAAACAACCATCCAAAAACAAATGTTAAATGTATTGAAATAAGGAATTGCTCGTTGGGAGTTTTAAGCTCGCCAAGAGTCTTTCGTGCTCGCCGGAGGTTGTGCTCGCCGAGAGTCTCTAGTGCTGGTCGGGAAGTTTATGTTCGACCGAGAGTCTTTCGTGCTCGCCGGGAGGTTGCGCTCGCCAGAGTCTTTAGTGCTCGCGGGCGAGGCCATTCTTCTCGCGCGAGGCTTTAGGTGTCAAATGAGGCGGTATCGTTGACCGTAAGGCTTTGCAAAGCGGGATGTCGTCGTGCGACCGTAAGACGTTCTTGGCGTGGGCTTTAGCCGCATCGTGAGACTTTAGTGCTCGTAGGCGAGGCCATTCTTCTCGTGCGAGTCTTTATACTACGTGGGTGTAATCCCTGTGTAGACCTTTTTGCTCACCGGGAAAAGGCCGCGACAGGAGACTTTTGGTGCTCGCGGCGAGGCCATTCTTCTCGCGCAAGTCTTTATGCTACTGTGGGTATAACCCTGTGTAGACTTTTATGCTCCTGCGGGCTTGAGCCTCGTCGGGAGGCTTTTTGGTGCTCGGCGAGAGTTTGAGTCATCGTGAGTCTTAGAGTGCTCGCGAGAGTGTGAGTCATCGCGAGTCTTTATCTAGGATGCATCCGTCCGTGCTCGGCGAGAGACCGAGCTCCTCGCGAGTCCTGTAGGGTAAATCACGCAAGAAAGCGGAATGTCCACGCCAAAGAGGCAGACTATCATCGCCACGAAGGCGGATAAGACCACGCCACGGAGGCGGGTGACCTATGCCACGAGGCGAAATAGATCAATGCCAGAGAGGTATATAGTCAACGCCACGGAGGCGGACGAGTCAACGCCGAAGAGGTGGACGATCAACGCCACGAAGGCGGATGGGATAATACCATGAAGGCGAGGTGATCTATGCCACATAGGTGAAATAGATCAATGCCGAGGAGGCATAAGGTCAACGCCACGGAGGCGGACGAGAACACACCACAGAGGCGGGTGAGACAATGCCATGAAGACGAGGTGATCTATGCCACGTAGGCGAAATAGATCAATGCCGAGGAGGCATATAGTCAACGCCACGGAGGCGGACGAGTCGGTGCCGAAGAGGCGGATGATCAACGCCATGAAGGCGGATAAGACAACGCCATGAAGGCGAGACGATCTATGCCACAAAGGCGAAATAGATCAATGCCGAGGAGGCACATAGTCAACACCACGGAGGCGGACGAGTCCGATCAAGATGCGGACGATCAACGCCATGAAGGCGAGATAAGACAACGCTATGAAGGCGAGGCGATCTATGCCACGCAGGCGAAATAGATCAATGCCGTGGAGGCATAAGGTCAAGGCCACGGAGGCGGACAAGCGATGCCGATAAGACAAATAGTCCATGCCCGGAGGTGGACAATCAATGCCGAAAAGGTGGGGGTATCAAGGCTGCTTACTCGGTGATTCGAGAATTTTATTTCTTTCATCACGAGTCTTATTTTCGAAAAAATTTTGTACTTATTTTTCCAAATATTTGGAGTAAGAACTCGGAGTTCTACTCTCTTTGCCCACTGAAGTATAAATATTTTTCGAGGTGTTTTCGAGACCGTTAAAGGTTTTTGAAGAAATTTCTACATTTTGAAGATTTTTTAAATCCAAAAATGTGCGTACATGCCCCAAATTTCTTTAAAAAGTTCGAGTCCTATCACGTTTAAGAATTTTCGACACTTTAATAATTTTTGAAATTTTCCATACAAGTGTCTATGCCCCCAATTTCTTTTAATAGAGTAAGGTGACGTGTGAATCGCAATGCATTTAAGCGTAATCATTAAGAATACAATACTGGATAAAAGGATTGTCCGTAAATTCACTGGAATTAATCACGGCTCTGCGGTGAATTAATTTATGCCCAGTGACTTCAAAAATATGGCCTAGCATTTGCTTGAATTTTGGCCCACCAATATTAAATGAAAAAGAGCCCACCAGCTTTTTTTTTTTTTTTTTAATTAAGAGAGGCCCAAATGAATTAAAATTACATGGGCCTGATTTAATCTCGGCCCAAAGCCCATAGCCCTTTTATGAATTAGGCGGCACTTTCTCTTCACACGAAAGGCGCCGCTTCTCCCACAAAAACGGCGCCGGCGCCGATAATAGTGGCGGTGGTGGCCGACGGCCCGAGAAATAATGGCGGCGCGCTTGATTCGTGCGCCTGAGATGACTCGAGGCGGTGGAGAGAGATGGAGTGATGAGGCGGCGATGCCGAAGAGGAGAAAGCGGGGCGATGGCGGTGAGAGAGAGCGCAGAGGCGGCTCAGTGGGCGGTGGCGCGCCGGTGAGGAGCGCTTGGGTGCTGGTGCTAAAAGTAAATAAATAATTAAATTTATTTATTTTTATTAATCCACCCATGAAGTGGATAAGTGAGAAGGAAGTTATTTAACTTCCATCACTTGAGATATAAAAATAGACTTTTCTCTGCATGAAAATAATGATGAGAAGACGTCGTAAGATATTCTTCACCAAAATATCTTGATCACATGAATACTCAAATCAAAGGCATTTAAATTGTGAATTTGTGAAAGCAATCCGAATAATATACGTGGTTGTGTTTCGACTCGGAGGATCACGGTGTACGTAGAATTCAACCAGCTCGATCATTCATTGCGTTAAAGGTTAGTGAATCCTAACCACGGTGTTTTTCCAACATTGGTATCGAGCCAGGTTGTGTTGGATTCTCGTGCGTGACAATGATTCTCTTTGCATGCGTTAAAGATTCGTACGTATGTTTACCGAAATCATGTGAATCTATTTTTTCAAAATTTCAATTTTATGAAACGGTTGAATTAGAGGCTGAAAATTTTACTGTACATGCCTTGTATAGTGTAGATTCAATCTGCAAAATTTCGTAATTTTTGGCTTTACCGTTTGTGAGATAAAATTCAGTCTTTGAAAAATTACAGAAATTATGACTGGAAATTACGAACAATATATCATGAATCGTGATGAGTTCTTGTTACTAGATTGTAGTACGTTGAATGAGGATTCCGTGGATATAAAGTTTGTTAATTTTGGTCAAGTATTGAGTGAGTTATGTTTTTTTATTTTTAACGTGTTTGGGGTAAATGCGAAAAGATTCAGAAAAATTGTGGAGTCGCTTTTATGAGAATTAGACATTCTTTGAGGACACGATGTATTTTTGAAACTTTTGGATAAGACCAAGTCAAAGGTAGTTTGACTCGGTCAACCGAACCGAACCGCCCTGAGCCGGTCTGGACCGGACGAACCAAACCGTCCCGAACCGGTCCAACCCGACCTAGATTGAATGCGAACCGGATGACTCTGATCAAGACCGAGCCGAACCGGCGAGCCACGCGAAGCGCGGACGGCGGTGGAGACGTGACCCTCACGCGCCGGAAATGACGGCGACGGCAGTGGCGCAGACCTCACGCGCCGGTGGGACGACGGAGACGGCGGAGGCGCGTGACTCCCACGCGCCGGCCGACGGTGGAGATGATGGTGGCGCGTGACTTTCACGCGCCGGTGGGCGATGGAGGTGGCGGAGCGCGTGACCCCCATGCGCCGGTTGTGGCGGAGGCGGCAGTGGCACGTGAAGCTCACGCGCCGGTGATCGGCAGGGTGTTGTCGCACGTGAAACCCACGCGCCGGTAACAGTGGAGGCGTGTCAGGTGCATGTGGGCGGTTTTTCCTGTTTTTGGCGATTTCCGTAGCCAGGTGGTTTCGGCCACAGAAGCTGTTTTCGGCCCTACGCGCGCATGATAACTTGTTTCAGCTCGTTTGAGCGCGTTTTAACTCCGATTTTGGTGCCGTAAATTTCTGTGTTCATATTTTTCAGTGTAGATTCTTAATATGCATAAATATAAGGTATTTGAACTATTAAAGTTTGAGTACTTATTTATCCATTTGATAAAGAGAACCATAGTAACTTATTTCACTTGTGAATTAGCCTATTACACTTGAAAATAAAAATTTGTTTGGTGTAATAGTGAGCTTGAAATTCATATGTTAAAAATTTTTTTAAGCATTGATATGTTTAATGGTTGCTCATTTTACGGGTATGATTTGAAGAGTAGAAGAACAATTATGGTTCTTGAAATTCGAACAATGAAGTTGGTGCTATGCATTTTTAAGAATTACATGATGAAAAATTATCGCACAATTATTTTGGAACATTAAAGTTCTATGATGAAGATGTATAGCTCGTTTTAGTATATCATAAGTTAATTCCAATTTCATAGCTCGAGACTTAATTAGAGTTGAGATTTGAGCTAAGACTTTTCTAAGAAAACTTTAAGTAGTTTTTGGAGTTTTTAAAAAATAAAATATACAATATTTGTATTAATAATTGGAATCTTATGGAAATTATGATACTATGAAAGAAATGATTGATAATTGGGTATTGGATACGGTAGACAAGTTGAATGAGCAACATGTTTACACAAATGAATGATTCGACGATCGGCGGTTTTAACTTAAAAGTCGAATAACGCGTTTGGATGAAGAATCACCATGTAGATCCTTATATCATAATTTCTCTTAATGAGTACTAATGAAGAACTCGTGAGCGTATACATTACATCATAGATTATCCAAATTTTTAAGGAGTTTACATAAGTGTATTGCTTTGAATCAAGATTGTTTTTGAATGACCCTTATAGTTGGTATTTAAGACTTGAAATAGTCTTGAGTTTCTGTAACTATTTTGGTTGTTTTTATGACATGATATATGCTTTATTACATTAATATTGATTGAATGTTTTAAGCATGCGGTTTCATGTTGTTGAGTGGGAGTTTTAGCTATTTTCTTTGATCATTAAATGCTAGAACTTGGTTTTGTTCATGTTTTGGATCTGAATCATTTAAGGAGGATACTTCATGAGATTGATGATTAATGACTTTAAGTCATTTTTCGATATTGAATTTCGTATCGAATTATTCGGATGTCGATTAGCTTAACATAGAACAAATTGATACATAAATGAATATTAATTCTTGAATCACTTCTATTAAAACCAGACAATGGCTTGAAAACTATTATCGCGGAGTTAAACCAAATAGAAAAACTCAATGGCGATAATTATGACACATGGCGTCATGATATTACGAATGTTCTTAGAGAACATGGTGTGTTAGATACTATCAATCTTGTTAATGTGGATCTCGGGATTAAGATGAAAACTTCGCATTGAAAAGGCTCATGAGAGTTGGAAGATGAAAAACATCATAGCTCGTGACATATTGATGAGTTCGATCGTTGAAGACATGATCTCGAGTATGCACATTGTCTTACCTTTGTGATATGCGGGAATATACGAAAGGAAAGTATGGTAGCACTTCACTTTCCAAAGTACATCAATCTCGGGATCTTATCCAGTCACTTCTGGCAAGTGGGAGCACTTAACAGTCGACTTGACTCTTGATGAAAGTGTTAAGGTTTCCACTCATATGACTGGTGTTGTTGAGATAAAAGATGATGAACTAGGAGTTCTTTGAGTCTTCATCAAGAGTTCCCATTGTTGAATCCGAGTTCTATAAAAGCTTCAAGCTCAAAACGTAAAACGAAACCGGAATGAAAGAAAGGGCGAACACCTCAGCTGGATACAATGTGGTGAATCTTGGAGTCAATTCGATGATAGGAAGAATAAAAAGAGGAAATATGCTAGGCTGAAAATGGATAAGAGTGAAATGACATGCTTCGGATGTAACAAGTGTGGACATTTTACTCATGAATGTCCTGAGTCCAAAAAGAGGACTAGGTAGTTCTTTCCAATTTTTGTTTTGAGCATAATTTTTTTGAAATGTATTCTTAAATGAGTATTATCTTTGTGGATTATAGACTCATTGATTACAAGATCGTTGACTAAAGGCAGAGATGAACATGGGGACAAGATGCACTATGCGGAGAATTAAGCTCGAGTTGAAGTCTAGGGACTTGTAACTTGAAATTGACAATGGTCAATGTTTCATAGTGTATAGTCTCTTGTTTACTCTAGAGATTGCTTGAGATCTCACCTCTGTATTTATTCTTCTATTATTGGAATATGATTTCTTGTTTTCATATATAACATGGTTGAAATTAGTATTTACAATGTGTATTGTGGTATTTGACTTCCTTTAAAATGTTTTATGTGGTTTTGGATTGTATGAGAACTACTATTAATTTTTATGAAGTTAGTTCATATTTATTATATGTATGTTCCACTAGTAATGCTTGTGTGAATAATGACATCTAGCATACTAGTTTTAAGTCATGTTATGCAAGATTGGATGAAGCTGACTTGTGAAAGAAGAACTTTGAAGTTCAATTTTTTAAAAGTCGAGTTATCAAATGTGAACATAGTCTTGCTAATAAGTGACTTGAAAACCATTAATAAAAGCTGTTAAGTTGACTCTTCATTGCAATTATTTTTTTTTTTGATAAATGTGATTATATGAATGTCAAACAACTAACACGGAACTTACTGTTTTTCAATATTTGCGTTAATGGATTTTTCATGCTATAAAGGGTGTCTGTTTAATTTCACACATGTCTAAGATTTATGATGGTTTTAGATGTTTCCTACATTGTCTGTGAATTAAAAGACATGACTTTAAAAGGTTTTAAGAACCTTTAGAGCGCGTCACGAGATCAAGCAGTTCAATGGACTGCGTAATGAGAAAGACAAAATCCAACAATCATTAAAATATTGTACACCATTACATAATGGTGGTACTAATCTAGAGATTTGAACATTGTTGGATGTGAGGAGATCCATGTAAACATAAGCTAATTTTATCATCTCTTGAGGAGAGATGGGTAGTTATTAGTTGTTGATAGTTGTTTGGTAATGACTATTCATAGTTGATTACTTCAAACACATTTTTGATCTACCGGATAGGTGAAATACCTAATCGGTATCCTTAGATATAAGGATCGCGGCTCACATACATGATTCTTTGAGTCGGTATGAAAGTTGGGTCCATGTGATTAATTGTACCTTCATTAGGTATGTTGTAAAATCTAAGGGATACGTGTTAATCGTTGATCAAATAGGTTGAAGTATACTTGAGATAGAATCACATAAAATCTAAATCATATTTTTAGGATTGTAGTAATCACTCTCTATCGAGATCCAAGTGGGAGTGATTTCTTGATAAAATGTTCTTTGATAGATTTTTACCCTTTTAAGATTAGATGGATCTTGATGAGAGTAATTGTCTAGAGAATATATGCTTGAATGGCATTATGATATCCGTAAAAAAATATGATAAGTCTTTAGTGAATGGGGAAGAACCTACAAGCGTTCGAAAGGTTCCGTCTCGGGTGACAAAAGACTAGTGAAAGAAAGCAATGTAAGACAAACTTGAGTTGTTAAGGTCAAACGAATTTTGGAAACTTGTAGACTTTTTCGTCAAGACACTTAGTAATTGAGAATTAATGAAATACTCAAAATTAAATTGAGGCCCGATGACTCTATAGTGAGGTAGTAAAGTTCACGCGATGGAAAATTCATACTCTAAAAGGAGTGTATCACCCTTTTTCCATCTGTTGTAATTTTTACCTCAACCGATTCTAGCTAATATATCAAGTTTGGATTTAGAATTACATCAAATTGGACGTTAAAAACTAGTTTTTCCAATGGGAAATGGGAAGAAGAAATCTACATGTAACATGTAGGATTCAATCTTCTAAGAGGATAATGTTTGCAAATTGAAAAGTTGATTTGCGAACTTAAATAATCCTCAAGACGAGTGTAACTTGAGATTTCATTTAAATGGTTATCTCATATAACTTTGTTATGAAAGACAAAGATCATTGTGCTTAGTTAAACAGTCAAGATAGTTTTGTAATTCTAATACTATTTTATTGTTATATTATTAGTTGGAATGACAACCGTGAGTATGTTTTTATGGAAAAAATCATAAAGATTGTTCGAAGAAGTTACTTGAGGTTGTCTTAAGAGGCTTACGCAAAGAGACTTCTTAAACAATTTATAAATAGGTGTATGAAAACCTATTGATACTCATGTTGTAAAAGACGAGTCATTGTCTTGTGATGAGTGTCTAGAAACTCAAAGATGGGATGTCAATAATATCATATACAAATGCAATTGAAAGTCTAATGTATGCTAAGTTGTGCACACATTGAGACAATAGTTGAGCTATTAGTTTTGGTTAGCGAGATATCAATTAATCGAGAAAAACACTAAAAGAAAGTGTTTTATTTTTTGAGATATCCGAGTGGTATTGCAGATTATTATCTCAAGGAGATAATTTAAAATTTAAATGTTTAAACTATACAGATACAATCTGGAATAGTGATTTAGATTAACGTAAATCAAATTCCAGTTATGTCATCTTGCTTGAAAATTGAAGCAATCTAATGACATAGTATGAGACAGATCTGTATAGCATCCACTATAGAAGTCAAACTTGTGGCAAGTGCATCTGCAGTACAAAAGATAGTTTGGTTAAGAGTTTTTCTTGAAACTTTTGGGAATAGTAAGCATTTTAAATGAAGTTGTAGCGATTCATTTTTGAGTCAAACACTCCAGTAGGAGCTATAGTGATTCATTGTGGATTCAAAGACTCGAGTGGAAGCTATAGTGATTCATTGTGGAATCAAAGACTCCGAGTGGGAGGTGTAATGATTTACCAAGTAATCAAACACTCCGAGTGGGAGCTGTAGAGATTATCATGGAAACAAACACTCTAATAGGATATGTATCGATTTATTGTGGAAATAAACACTCAAGTGGGAGTTGTTGCCACTCATTATAGAATCAAATATCCTGGTGAGAGATGTTGCTACAATTCGTTGTGGAATAAAATATTTTAGTGGGAGTTGCTACTATTTAGTGATTGTCAAAGCAACTAAAGCTTACACTAGAAATTCCAAGTATCAAGAAAACCAAATACTCTAAAAAGGTTCTTTGTAGAGATATAACAAAGATAGAAAGAGTGATTCTTAAAATACATTTTACTTATAAATGTTAGCAAATCCTCTCGTCAAACTTGTTCATATAGATGTCTTGGACATCTAAGGTTAAAGGTTAAATGGATTTGGACATGGTATGAGTATATATTAATGTTGCTAGAGATTTATGTATTGTAATTTATGTGATGGTTCACATAATAGTGTGTCGACAAGTATAGATTGGCTCACTCATACGAGCAATCACCTCGACATCGTAGTATGTGTAGAGATGAGATTATTTGGAAATAATCGCAATAGATTTTACCACAAATCTATTTGACTTGTTCATAAGCTAAATCAATGGATTCCCTAGACTATAGTGGGAGGAAATCCAAGTTAAGTGTCCAGGATACACTTGAACTATGATTTATACGATGTTAGATGAGAGAGAAAATGACTCAAGAGACACACACTTCTATTACGGAAGTTAAAGACATCGTAACATGTGTTTCATACCACATGTGCTAAGTTGACCAAAAGGAAATGAGAAAGATATCCCTATTTTCTCATTGTATGAGGCCTTGAGGTTTAAATGAACCTCTTAGAGTACCCTTAAGACTTTATGCTATATTTCTAAGTCTCCACTTTAGTGTTGCTACTTTAGCATGTTACCAATAGCTAAGATAATTCAGAATGCGGTACATGTCTAGGAAAGCGGCTATAGTGGGAGTCTGTAGATATTTTGTGTGAAAGGAAGGATGTCTTTATTAACACAATCTATTGTGATTCATTGACCGGTCAATCGAGTTGAGAACTTGATTATGAATACATAGATTTGATGAAAAGTTGAATATGCTCTAATAATTTCAAGGGATTGAAAGAGATATGTCAACTTACGTTAATTGAAAGAGTTCTGGGGTATTACGAGTTTTGAATTCTTCATGTGAAAACTGGTTGAGTTGCTATATATCCTTAACAAGTGTATAGCACAAAAACTAATATTCTCGAGGGTCACACGATTTATTTGCCCGTATGAAAAATGTATTATGTGATGATATAAAAAGGTGAAGTAGATGAGTATAAGGCTCAAACTTCATGTGTGAGTGGGAGATGAAAGTAAATAAATAATTTAATTTATTTATTTTTATTAATCCACCCATGAAGTGGATAAGTGAGAAGGAAGTTATTTAACTTCCATCACTTGAGATATAAAAATAGACTTTTCTCCTACATGAAAATAATGATGAGAAGGCGTCGTAAGATATTCTTCACCAAAATATCTTGATCACATGAATACTCAAATCAAAGGCATTTAAATTGTGAATTTGTGAAAGCAATCCGAATAATATACGAGGTTGTGTTTCGACTCGGAGGATCACGGTGTACGTAGAATTCAACCGGCTCGATCATTCCGCTGCGTTAAAGGTTAGTGAATCCTAACCACGGTGTTTTCCAACAGGTGCGGTGGTGAATCGTGCCGGAGGGAGCGCTGGTGAGGGCTGAACGCGGGCGGAGCAGCGGAACGGCGGGACAATTCCGGTGAGTGAGAGTAGCGCGTGGCCCAGCTTCGCGCACGGTGGGTGCGCATCGGAAAGAGAGTGAGCAGACCGGTGGTGGTGAGAAGCTGCACGGCAGCGACGCCGAGACAGAGAGGTGGCAGCGGCGGAGAGTAGCTCGGAGAGGGAGGAGTCGATGGCGGCGGCGGCTAAGCGTGGCGCTGTGCGCGATGGCTCGTGTGCCGGAGAGGAGTACCAGCGGCGCAGCCTTATATGAAGGGCGGCGCATCGGAGAGGGAGGGCAGTGCTAGGGCGGTGACGCGCCGGCTTTGGAGCTTGAATGGGGCGGTTAAGGTGAGTTCCGCGTGTGTGGCCGGTGATACTTGGCAATGAGCTTTTCTTTTACTATCTCTTTGAATTTTGAGATTTTTCTTGTATGAAAGAAATCCGAGATTTCTATTACGTAGACACTTGAATATTGAAATGTTTGGTATTTTTACGTAATGAATTTACGGAACTTTACCCTTGTTGTTTTTTAAGGATCTTTGAAATATCGAAACATTTACGTTTGAGGGGATCTAGCTCCGGAAGAAACATTTACGGTTTCTTTTTGTTTTTACGCAATCGTTTAGAGATAGCTTGTAATATGTGTGTATGGATTTTACGTATATGATATTTTAAGGATTTTTGTATGGGTTTTTCCATTGATGGCTTTTTGAGGTTTGGAGAAAAGAGTGTAGCGGAAATCTTGCTAAGCTCGATTTTTTCCTAGAATTTTTCTCGTGAATATTTGATGAAGATTTGTGTTGGTCCCGATTAGTTGAGCAAATTGGATAAAACTTGTATCGACCTTCTAGGAAAAATCTAGAAGGGGTTGAATAGATTTTTAGATTTTCCAAATCTTTCAAAATTTATTCAAAGTACCAAAGTAACACAGCGGAAATTCAATACTAATCCCAACTTTATTAAGATCAAAAGCAAACTGATATTTTAGTTTTAACTTTAATTGAAAATTAACCTTCGATTAATAATTTGGAAATTGAAATAACAAGCAAGTACAAGAAAGCAATAAAGAACACGGTTATAGTGGTTCGGATTATAACAATCCTACATCCACTCTCCTTCTTCAACTTGAAGAAGGGTCTCTACTATCTGCTTACTTACTTACTTTACAATCGTACAACTTACAAATTACAAACTGATCTTCAACTCTTCAAAATCCTAGACAAATCTGTGAAATCTAACTCTAAGATAAAGAAAGTATATATGAAGATATGAAAAAATCTTTGAAAACTATTTTTGTGCTTTTTGGAAACTTGTGATTTTAGAGAATATCTTGCTGAATTGATAACTTGTGTGTTACGTATCTTTTTAATGAAGTGCCTAGACCTATTTATAAGTCTCGAAAAAGACAGTTAGTTTGTTAGTCGGTTCTACAGATCAAAAGCTGCTTTAACAAACTTAATTTTGAAAAGCTGCTCTAGACCTCGGTGATTTTATTCTATTAAATCTGCGGTGACTTGGTGAAGAATCGTCTTTCTTCTTCTACTCGGTTTGTCTTGACCTCGTCTGAGCTCTTCATATTTGTCTCCTGCAGATAACTAGACTCGAGCTCGTCTACGGATGACTTGTAATCTTCCAGGACCTCGGTGACTAGTTTGGTTCTTGACCCGTCGATCGGCTTAGTATAAGGTCTCAATCTCACTGTTCTTCAGTCATCGATCATCCGAAATGCTTCTTTTAACTCATCAAAACTTCTTGATCTAACAATTTCCCCCTTTTTGAAGAAGTTAAAACCTACAAGGAAGAAACACACTCACAAGCTGAAGTTAGTTCTAGAGTTAGTTAAGATAATCGAGATAGGTATATCGAGCACTTTTGCACATTACAACAGATTTCATTCACATTAAAGCACTTAAGAAAAATCAAGACCTTTAGACTCTTTAGAAATACTTAAAAAAATTTGAGTCTTAGGACTTAGATAAATTTTAGAAAATTTTTAAGTTACGAGAGATAAAATTCTCGGATGATTTATACTTAGAAAATTTTTAAGTTTTCTTAAAGCGAGAGAAAAAAACTTTAAGAAAATAAGACAAGTATTTCACATAAGTCCAAGTATATTCATTCACAAATTTACACTTTACAGATAGGTAAACTGATAGAAATAAAAGATAAGGAAAAGAAAATCTTGTCTATCAGATTCCCCATCGGCTTATACGGAATGTTCAGCCGATTGAAAATCCTTGCTCTGAGTTGTTTGAGTTCATTCTGCGTCTGTGAGCTCGGATTCTCTTTCGGCTTTGATTATGGTGATCGACCCATTCCATGTCCGGAGATCCGTCCTCTTTTAGCTTGGGGTAACTTGCTCATAGGTGGTGCGACGGATCGCGATTGAACACATTGTGTGCTTCATCGAAAGCGATTTCCCATAAAGATCGGCATTCTCCTTCTCCATCCATTCATGCCATTGCATGTCTTCATCATTGCACCCAGATGGAGATGCCTTCAAGATGTACCAGTAGTACATCCATCGGCATCCAGAGCTTGCTTTTTGTATTCATTTGGTGTCTTTGCCCGAGAGACCATTTTGGGAGGAGGCGATGATCGGTGGGCCAGTCGGAAGTCTGCTTCATCGGCTGCCTTAGATACCCACTTCCGAGTATCCTGTCCCACTTGACTCCGCCTTCCCTAGCTTCTTGACCTCTTCTTTTCCTGCTTCTCATACTTCTCCTTCTCGGCGTGAATTCTTGATCTGCTCATTTGAGAGGTTTGAGTAATCGAGGCTCTTTCCTTTGTGCTCATTTGTTGTGCAGGGGCTGATTAGCTCGGTGATGAAGACTTCTCTACCGCCACTCTTGCCTTGCCTTTACCCTTGCCCTTGGCCTCGGGTTTTGATTCTTTCATTTTGGTCGGTAGTTTCTCGGACTTCTCTTCCTCCTCCTTCCTCCTCTTCTCCTCATCCTCTCGGATGGCCTCCTCAATTTGGGTTACCCTCGGTTGCAAGCGGCCGGCTCGTACGATTTGATTTTGATGTCGGCTTTGGCTGCCTCCAACTCAGTGAGCACTGCCTTTGAGTCTACCTTGTCTGTGAGTGACAAGAATCCAGTGTGAGGGTGTCCATTCTTCCTTCGACTTCTTCCCCTTTTTGACTTCATCACGAAGAAGTGCATGCTGTTTTTCCAAGGCTGAACAACGAACCACGAAGTCGATGCGATCGGATGTAAGTGTGTTGACCGGGACTTCGTTATGCCGCCACCTTCGCAGAGCACCTTGACCTCCTCCTCCAAGTTACTCGGCCGAGTACCATCTGCAGTGCCAAGGTTGGCTGATAGGTTGCGAGTGATGTTGACCTCAGACAATTTGCATGTTGGCGAGCATTGTGTCGGTGGCTGCTCGAATCACCTTCCTCGTCTTCCTCCATCAGCCATTGAACTTTGGTAATGATCTGTTTGTGTAAGTCTTCAAAGTGAGGAGATGGCGAAGATTGGGTGGTCTCTTCCTCTGAATCGGATGAGGAAGAGGGGGTGGGAGAAGTTGGGTGGGAGCTCATGTGGATATCTCCAAATATGTTGGAGGTATCCTTTGGTTGGAGTTCGAAGGTTGTGATGAAGTAGGGCGTCGATGGTGGAGGGGGATTTACGGTGGGGGTAAAGATGGAAGGGGTGGAATTTCGAGATGTAGTCGGTGGTGGAGAGGGGTTGGGTGAGGTATGGTAGGTTGAATTGGGGTGTGAGGGAGAGTTGGAGAAGATGTGAGTAAAATTTGGTGGGAGATGGTAGATATGGGGGTGGGGAGTATCTTTGGTCCTGTGAGGAAGGACAACATCTCGGATGGGGAGGGTGGAGGGGATGAGGTTTGGGTTTGAGGGAGGGTAGATGAGGTTGTGGCTTGGGTGTTTTGGGAGTAGAGGTGTTGTAGAGGCTCGGAGATGCCGGCTGAGTCACCTCTTCATCGCGAGTGGGGTGGAGAGGGGAGGGGAGAATTGTACTGTTGTGAGTGGGGAAGGGGTCCTCTCGAGCTTATCTCTTGTATCTCCTCCGATTGGACCACTTTGGCTGTTATTTCCAGCGTCGAGTGCCTCTTGACCGCCGGGACTCGGGTGATCGGCGGTTCCCCCGGCTCGGAGGTTTTCACCAACCTCCTCCTTCTCTTGGCCTTCTCCTTGACTTCATTGGTTGTGACGCCTCAGGTGAGCTCACTGTCGGCTGCTCCTCCCTTTCCTCTTCTTCTTCTTCTTCTTCTTGACCTCCTCATTTGTTGGATCTTGAGCTCCGACCTCGGCTGCTCCCTCATCTGAGTCGGTGGAGCCCCGAGCGGCTCATCCTTAGTCGGCAGCCCTTTACTGCTTTGTGTAGGCTCGACTCCATCAGCCCGATTAATCTCGGTTGTCGGCATGTCTACCAGTATCACTGTCACCTTATTGAATAGGCCGATGATTGACCTCGCCTTTGTCATTTTCCACCAACAACCTCCAACCTCTTCCTCTCTGTCTCAAATCTTCCCAATAGCATCCCAGCCAGTTGGCTTAAACTCGATCAATAATCGTCCTCATACGGCCTGATGCAGTGCAGTCGACCCATCATGGGAGTTCTACTCCCCAAGAATGACCCGTCAATATCGTCATTAGAAGAGGCGATATCTCCGTCGAGCATTTTCTTCTTGATTCGATCGTCGGTTCTTCATTGAATTCCGGCAATCATCTCAAATGATTCTACCCAGTCATCCGATTTGTATGTGAGGGGGTTTACTCCTTCACCGCTGGTGTCAAAAATACGGGCCACCTCACGGAGTTACGATTAAAACCTCGCCGTAGACTCGAGTTTTGAAAACTCCGTTTTCAAACGTCCCATTGACGTAGAATTCAATCCCCTCATATCCAGAGTTTTATTGAAGGTGGATTTCTTGGAACAAAACGTCCTCAATCCCGACCTCTCCAATAATCCAAGGATCTCCCTCGATTCACCATCGGTTGTTGTATCAAAGTCGACATACATTTCCGACTTTATCTTCTTGTTATACATTTCATTGTGTACTTCTACCATGGTTGATGTTACGCCTAGTCGTTTTTGAGAAGTGCTCATGAAAGAAATTGACTAAGAGTTTTTGAAAAATTTGCAGTATAGGTATAATTTTTTAAAAGTGAAAAAGTTTGATTGAGGAAGAAGATGTATTTATAGGAGGGAAAATTGGAAAGAGAAAACGCTTTTAGAAAATTTGAAATAACCGAAATAAGGAATACATTAATCGGATGCAAGCAATTTGAACTAAAAATCAGTTAATGATGCATCAACTAATCCTAATTCTAAGCATAATTCTTTAAATTTAGACTCTGCTAATGGTTTTGTAAGAATGTCTCGCTCTTTGTGACTCGATGGCTATCTTTTCAATTCTAATGTCATTTTTCTCCACATGATCTCTAATGAAATGATGCCTAATGTCTATATGCTTACATCTAGAATGCGTAATGATTGTAAGTCATAGCTATTGCACTATTACTATCACATTAAATAGGAAAAGATGATGCTTGAATGTTATAATCTCTAAGCCGTTGACTAATCCAGGAGGAGTTGAGAGCAATAACTTCCGGCTGCCATGTATTCAGCCTCGGTTGTGGAAGTGGCAACAGATGTCTGTTTCTTAAATAACCAAGAAATCAATTTGTTGCCTAAGAATTGACAAGTTCCTGAGGTGGATTTCCTATCAATCTTACATCCCCCAAAGTCCGAGTCTGAATAACCTCGCCATTTCAAAGTTATCATCACCGGGTACCATAACCCTACTTGCAAGGTTCCTTTGAGATATTTAAGGATTTTCTTAGCGAGACTCGGATGAGTTTTCTGGGGATTAGATTGGAATCTTGAACATACCCCAATCAGTAAAGGCTATGTCGGCCTACTTGCGGTGAGATAGAGAAGAGATCCAAACAGTCCACGATACTCCATTGCATCCGTGGGTATCCCTTGCTCATCTGAATCCATAGAAGTTAGTTGCCATAGGTATTTTAACTTCTCTACTAGTAGTCATCCCAAATTTCTCAATTAGGTCCTTAGCATATTTAGGACTGATGTATAAAAATACCCTTACTCATCTGTTTAATCTATAAGCCTAGAAAGTATGTTAGTTCACCCATCATTGACATTTCAAACCTGTTTTTCATGAGAATACTAAACTCTTCACATAATTTGATTAGGTGAACCAAAGATTATATCATCTACATAAATTTGAACTAATAAGATGTTACCATCTACTTCCTTCCTAAACAAAGTCCTATCAATCTTACCTTTTGAAAAACCATTTGATATCAAGAAATCGAATAAGGTATCATACCAAGCCACGGGAGCTTGTTTCATCCATATAGAGCTTTGTTGAGTTTATAGACCTTGCTATTGATCTTAAACCCGGAGGCTGCTCCACATAGACTTCCTCAAGTAACACACCATTAAGAAAAGCAGACTTAACATCCATTTGAAAGACTTTGAAAAATTTATAAGCGGCAAATGCCAAGAACAACCTTATTGCTTCTAATCTAGCAACTGGAGCATAGGTTTCATCATAGTCTATCCCCTCGACCGTGAGTAACCCCGAGCTACCAATCTTACCTTATTATATAATTTTCCGTATCATGATCTTGTTTGTTATTTCAATATGATATCTTCTTAGCTCACATCATTTATTACAAAAATGAACTATGCTTCATCCGTAAATGCGTTATATAAAGAAAGAAGATAAATCAAGATTCTTTGAAATGTGTTTTGATAAAATATTGGAGAAGGGAATATATGTTACTGACAATGAAATATGTAGATACATCAAAATTAAATTTTCTAGACTATTTAAAATTCATATGTTACATAAGGGACATGTTATGTAACGAAAATACTTGATAGCTTAGAAAATGAAATATATGAGAGAAATAGTTTAAGGTCACATGAAGCTCATATAAAAATAAATAATGTGCATAAATGAAGCTGTAGAGATATTGTGAGGACGATACACCATAGAAATATATAATTTGGCTTGATAAGAAACATAAATGTTGATTTGCATGGTGATGTTGTCACTTTGTATATTGGTTACATTTATTCTTGTGGAATGGACAAATAAATTGTTAAGTATTGCACACCGGTCTAATGTTGAGTGAGTTTTTAGAGATAATTATCTAATCCTTATTCCATTTTGATACTCTTTTTGTGTAGAAGTAAATAAATTTCTCTTTAGAAGTTATAAATAAATTATATTGGCATTGTTGGAACCACCGATCGCCGACTCTATGAAATTATCGATTCGGGATCGCAGTCACATAAACGCAGCGGATAGAATTGTACCTTTATTCACCGTAATAGGTGAAGACGAACCAGTTCTAAGGTCGGAAGCTGCGATCGAAGGATGAGCCTCGAACCTCACGGTCTTCTACCGTATTCCTATCCCTTTCCCTTAGGCGTCGAGTGGTCGACGATCCTCCAAGGAATCAAAATCCGCCTCTCTACGATCTCACATTTTTTCACACGTCTGGAGGCTCTGATGTTAGGGTTTATTTATAGGCTACAACAGGACCCTTAGGAGGAATTAGGGTTGGGCCTCCCGATGGGCCTAAATATCCTGTGTTCAGTCCGAACACTTTACTTAAGCCCATCAATTATAACTCGATCCACTAAAGAGTTATAATTGAATTACCGTCCTAATCCCACATTATAATATGGGCTCCTTTATTATGTGTACGTTTATTTCCCGTGTTTAAGATATCGAATGTCCATGAATTAATTAAATTACCGACAACTTAATTAATTTATATCTAATTCCAAGAGTAGTACCACTCATCTTTATTATTATGTCGGATTAAATCCACTGCATAGGTTTACATAATAATCTTTATGAGCTCCTCAAGAGGACATCATCATCCTAAATAATTAGGACACGAATTCCTTCTATAATCAACAGACACCATATAAACAATGCTATCTCCCAATTCACCGAACCTATTGATTTAATAAATCTCATCCATTGGCAAATCAAAGAAACATACACCGAGTACACGTGCCCGTTATTATATAGGGATTAAGAAGACGTACATCCATAACAACAGAGGTCTTGTTCTTTTATATAGTCGGTACAAATTGAACAACCTCATATGGTCACTGCTCAATACATACAAAATGTACTAGTGTAACTTTATAGTCAAGATAGACTAATACCAAATTACACTACAACCGTTCCAATGGTTTGTCCAAATCCATCTTGGTTGTGAGCTATTATTTATAATCTATAAGGAACTGATAGCATGATCTTACGTGTGACACCACACACCATGTTATCTACGGTATAGATTAATCTGGATAAAATAATGATATATAACAATCATAAACAATAAGTATTTTGATCATAATGAATCTCATATTAAAAGGATGTTCATACAAAAGCTAGGCTTATAGTATACATCCTAACGAGGCATTATATAAATCTCTAAGAGTTAAAACATGTAAACGAGAAAAATTAAATTGTCATTCGGATAATTAAGATAAAAGGACTATTCCTTTACCGGATAGACAAGAATAAGGTTTTGTATCACGCTAAATTTCGAGGACGAAATTTTTATAAGAGAGGGAAGGATGTGATATCCGTATCTCTCATTAGATATTTACCAATAAAATGTACTCATTTTTTTAACTTATATGAGTGACACGTTATTTATTTATAATTCTTTCCATTTTACTCCTTAAATTTTCAATATATGATATTTTATTGAATTAGTAGTCATAAACTTCTACCTAAATTGTTAAACTAAAGTAATATGAATAAATTAAGTGTTAACAACTCATAAGTCAATATACTTCATACAATTATTTATTTGTGTGCTACTTGTAATCTCGTACTATTTTATCTTGTTTAAAATATTGTATTAAATATATGTTTTTACCTACTTAGTGGTGAGATAATAATTAACTTTATTATAATATTTTATTTAATTCTTTTTGTACTACTCAATTATTACTACCTCTAGTGTTAACGTGAAATTAATTATAATTGTGATACCCGAATTTCTCACTACTCATTGATCAATATATTTCATGCATTTAGTGCATTTTTAAAGTGCTACTTGTGATTTTGAATTATTTTATCTTGCATTATTTTATTGTGCTTTTAAATATTGAATTAATTAAATATGCCTTTATATATTTAGTGGTGAGAAAATTAATTTATAAGTGATTGAGATTTTCATGGTGTTTGAGTACTAATACAAATGATATAATTATTAGTGGTATTAATGAAATTAATTATATTAGTCATTGTTTTTATTAAAATATATATAATAGGTGTATGGTACGTGTATATATCATGACTTAAAGTTAATAAGCATAACAATATATTAGATAGATAAAGGAAGAAGAAAAAAAAATGAAAAAGGAAATCTTACCTTGGAAGAAAATTTGAGGCGGTGGAGGATAAACTAAACATACCAATATACCACTGCCTTTCTTTCTTAAACCTGGAAGCATACCATCACGTTGAGAGAGAGGGGCCGACAGAAAGTGAGAGAGAAGAGGGAGGGAGAGAGAGAGATTTGTGTCGTGCGAGATTCTCAAGTATTTTTGTAAGTATTCGATTTCGGTCAATCGACAAATTTTATACCGTTTTGAAGTTCATGATGAGTAGAATAAAACCCTATTATCGAATTATTAATAATTATTCTTATTTGATAGTGGAACGTGATAAAAGGTTTTAAGGGTTTGATTTATCAATATTTTGCGAACTTGAGGTAAGTAGAAATTTATTTGTGACTACAATGCATAAATGGAGTAATTTGTGAATTTGTTACGTTTAATCGGTGATATGTGGATATTATCACGAATTTTGATATTTGATATTATTATTTATCGTGAAAAGAGCTTGTGAGCTCAATAATTGATGTGGACTGAATCCGTGAGTTCGGTGATTTTCATGAATTGGACCGGTGAGTTCAATTATTGTTGAATTGAACCTGTGAGTGCAATTGTTGTTGAATAGAACCTGTGAGTTCAATTATTATTGAATTGAACTGCGAGTGCGATTGTTGTTGGATTGAACTGTGAGTTCAATTATTGTTGAATGAACTTGTGAGTTCCATGATTATTGTGAAACGAACTCGTGAGTTATGTGATTATTATAGAAATGGATAGGATGATTGAATTGGTGAGTTGTGAGTAGAAATGAATGAGGCGAGCGATTAGAAAGCGAATTAGGTGGTTTCAAAAGAGAGCATTTATATTGGCCACGTGGTGGCTTTTGTACTGAATATACGCCGGCATATATCTGTAAGTCTGGGGCCCCGGCAATTGAGTAGAAATGAATTAGGTGGGAGATTAGAAATGAATTAGGCGAGGCGATAGAATTGGATTAGGACGCGATTAGAAATGAATTAGGCGAGAGCGATAGGAAATGGATTAGGACGCGATTAGAAATGAATTAGGAAGGGCGATAGAAATGGATTAGGACGCGATTAGAAATGAATTAGGGGATTTCAAAGTGAGAACGGAAGGGGCGACCTAGGAGTTAAGGCGACTAGGGAGAACACTGGCGTATGCTACCTAGAGTAGGCCACCGTCGTGTATGATGATGTTTGAGAGCGGAAGGGCGACCTAGGAGTTAAGGCGACCGGGAGAACTGGCGTATGCTACCTAAAGTGGGTCACCGTCTCATATGATATGTTTATATTGAGCTCATGTCGGTGCATAGTAGTGAGTCGAGGGTCCAAACGAGTGTTTTATAAATATATTGATGATTTTAAAGAGAGTGCTTTGTGCATTGTGAGGTTTTCGAACTAAACATCGCATCATGCATAATTTACGCTTCTTGAGATTTATATCTCACTCGGTTTATGCATTGTAGGTAATCGATGATTTGTGATGTTGTGGTTCTCTTTGGACAAGTTGTGCGGCTCTGCGGGGTTTTGAGTGGTGTGTACATAGATGACGACCTCTTTGGGTCAAATCGTGGGCGTGTATTTTGAGTTGTATTTTATAAAGTTTTGTATAGGATGTTATGTGTCCTTTTTGTCATGTACGAAAGTGCTCATCGTCTTTCTGTTAAAGCATTTGAAAAAAAAAGTCGCACGTGTGCACGAGTCATTTCTTGTAAAATGATTCACAACTTATTCTCTTGTGAAATTAATGTTTTTAGTTGTGTTGTCAAAAGATGGTGGTAATGGAAACCTGCGCTCATGTATCGAACATGCATCCGCTCTTGATTTTGATTCTTGATACACATTTCCATTAATTCCCTCTTTATTTCAAATCGAGTTACGCTTTTTCTTCCTCTCCTTCATAATTCCTTTTGCGAAATTTCTCCTTAGTCCGGGCTTCCTGCCATCGTCTTCTCTCACACTCTGCTTTTCTACTCGAATCCAGTAACTTGCCTTCTCCATTTTCTGTTTATTTTTCACACATAAAATTTCGAGCAATGTCTGAGTTAAGATCTTCTAAAACTCCTTCTCTCACCCGTAATTCCTCCTAGAGTTCTCATCACTCTCCTATTTTAAACCCTCACGAGAATCCTTCCCCGTATCTTCCTCCTCGCTTTGAGGTAGATAGGGTTCGTTTCAAGGATTCTTTCGCGGAGTTCTTCGAAACTTAAGGCCAAAACCCTAAGTAGTTATTTTGATGATAACCTTATCTCCTCGGGTTATCAAATATCTCTCCAGGCCCTAATGAACGTCCTAATTTAACTCCTTCTCCTACTCTCGCCTTTTGGCACGCCCGATTCGGCGGGTTAAGGCTTCCTCCTTCTAAGTTTTTATGCCAAATCTCAAACCTTTATGGAGTTCCCCTCAATCAATTCATCCCCAATGCCATAAGGATGATGATTTCATTTTACATCCTCCTTAAGGGAAACGGGGAAAACCTTCTGTAGAGCTCTTTTTTCTCGGTATAATTGTAAGGCGGCTGGTCCCTTCTACTACGTGAGTAGTAGGGTAAAAGGAAGTGTTTATTCCTCGGAAAAGTTCCTAACATAAACAAGGAATGGAGCGATCATTATATATGTGTTACCTTTAATCGTTCTTGGCCTTTTAAAAATCGAAATGGGTTTACAAGAACCCATCTCCTCTTGCTCCTTCTAATCGATTTCCTCTTCCACTAACCGTAGGGTGATTCGGATGTTAAATGCCCATGGATATTTTAACTTGCCCGAATTGTGCTCCAATTCCCGTCTCCTTTCTCATTTTAAGTTTAGCTCGATGAGGGTTCCTCTCGAGCCAAATGATGGTAAATACACGTTTTTTCTATGTTATAATTATGGTTGCACACGATGCTAAATCGTTTTGTTTTCTGTTTTGAAATGTTATGGCTTTCGAAAGTCTTGGAGGATCCCGCCGATTCCTCCGATTCAGCTCCACCCTCCCGACTCGCACCGGGATGCTCCAGACGTTCCTCCATCATCTCCCGCCCCTGGACCCCATCGAAGATCCAGAATGTAAATCCCTCCGTTGAAGAAGTCCAAGACCGCAGCAGGTAAAGCCCTGCTAACCAAGGTTCGCTCCCTTCGAAGGATACTTTCGGCTATAAGTATCCTATGAGGCGCAGTGGTCTCTCCTCCACCCCGATTGACGTTGACTCTTACTCCTCAAGTCCTTGACCAACAAGTTTATCGGTGAGTTGATTTACGCCCAAGAATATGAGAGACTCATCAGCCTCCCTCCCGACCCGGCAACAACACCAGCCGCCACCCACTTTGCCCAGGTGATCTCTAACTCGGCGTGATTGTTAATATGTACTTATCAAGATGAATATTAACACTGGTTGTGTTTTTGTGTCTCGATTAGGTATTTTGTTATCCATCTTGTGGAGCCCTTCCAACCTCCTCCCTTCACCACAAATTAAGGAACTGGAGGACTCCCTCCTTGCAAAGAAGAAGAAGGTTACTCTTGCATCCCTCCGTATCAAGAAGATTGAGGCTGAGCTATCGAAAGCTCGGGCAGCACGCGAGGCTGCCGAGAAAGAAACCATTGACCTAGCCGTCCACTATGCTTTGTAGCAATCCCGGGTGCATCAAAGGGCCACTGGTGGAGGGAGCGAAATCTTTTCGTGATCACCTCTTTACTTCCGAATTGGCTCAGGCAATTTTTACAATTTATGTGGGTCAATTTGAAGAATACCTATCTACAACATCCTAGTTTCTTGAGGGACATGGGTCCCTATATCGATACTTCTACGAGTACGACTTTAATCTGCCGTGCAACAAAGCCGACCACTTTCTTCACCGATGAGTTCAACAAGACTGACCCTCTCCAAGCCATGCCCACCCCGCCATATTTCAAGGGTGATGCCACTCGTCTCATTGAGGAAGAATGGTGGCTTTCGGTAATAAGCCGACAGCGTTTCTAAAGACCGAAGTGACCTCCGCCATCCCCGCATCTATGAAGCAGCCCTGTGCCCCCTTACTGCGGATGGTCCTATTTCTCGGGAGGAGGCTTGGTTGAAGCAGGCTATGGAGATGGAAGTGAACCGGGACGCTCTGCGCACGAAGGACCCCAGAACTCCCCCAGTAACTCTCTTCTAAAACAATCCCTCTTAATGTATTAAACAATTTATTTTTCAGTATTTCCATGCCGGGTGCACGCATACTCTGTCCTCCCCGATTGGGAGTTTTATTTTTGAACTCTGTTGCCCCCTCGTCGGGGGGCCCTTTGCGATGAATTGGTATTTCCCTCCCTCGCTAGGAGTTTTATTTTCATGAATGGTGTTTAATCTCCCTTGCCGGGAGCTTTCTCTTGCATATATGCATGTATCCTCCCTTGCGGGAGCTGTGTGTGAATGCTTTCTCGCTTGCATTGCTTATTTCCTTTTACACGATCCTTAACGTATGCTTTTAAAACTTGTTAGCCTCTAAGCTGTTGGTTATGGTGCATACACTAGTTGTTAGGATTTTCTTCCTGGTTATAGCGTAGGCTGTACGCCTTTTCTTATAGGATTAGAACCCAACCTCTAGGCTTGTATCCTCCCTTACCGGGAGTTGCATGTTTCTTATCCGCGCTTGCATGACTACGAATGCATGGTTTCCAAACAAGCTTAGCCTCTAGGCTGCTAGTTTAAATGCACGAATTAGTTGCTAAGCTCTTCTTCAATCGTAGCATAGGTATAAATCTTCTCATGTAGGTTGATAACCCACTTTACTGCACAGGACTTGCCCCTTTATTCTAAGGGTCGGTGTTTTCGATCTTACCACCTATTGATAGGTTTAGTTTCCTCTAAACCCGAATCCCAAGGTGTCTTTAATTATTTCGAGTTAATACTTTCTTAAGCTAGATCCTCTTACTCTCCGGCTTAGAAAAAACCATTCTCTTAGCTAAGCATTACAACTTAACTTAGTTCTTGCTTTACAAGCTCGAAATCTTTGGGTTTAAGTAAAACTTTATGGGTTTAACTTAATTTTCCTTTCAAGTTATCCCATCCTTAGCTCTCGTAACCCTTGTTTAGGTTAGTCAAGCACTGTTTACATGGTTTACTCTAAACTTTGTTAGAGCTCTATCTCAAATGGATCTCGCAACCCTTTTTGGCTTTAATTCGAAGCCTCATCTAAGCTTAGTCGATCAAACCCTTTCTATAGGCTTAGTTTAGTTAAACCCTTTATGTAGGTTTAACTTTTCCTTTTTGAAGCTATTTCTTAGCTATTTTTCTCATGACCCTCTCTCGGGTTTACTCTCGGTCAACCGATTTCCAAGTCATCTCTTAGTCATAATTTTCGTAACCCTTTATGGGTTTAGGTTAGTGAAACCCTTTACGTAGGTTTAACTTTGTATCTCGAAGCTATCTCTTAGCTTTTTTCTCGTAACTCTTTACGGTTTTAGGTTAGTTAAACCCTTTCGCGAGTTTAACTTAGTATCTCGAAGCTATCTCTTAGCTTCTTTTCTTGTGATCTTTTCCAGTTTTAAGGAGGTCTCTAACTTCATATCCCAAAGTTATACCTTAGCCTTCAATCTGCACCCCTTCTTGGGTTTAGTCTCGATTATATTTCATCGACTAACTTCAAAGTCCTTTCTTAGTCATCATTCTTGCAACCCTTCACGGGTTCGGGTTAGTTAAACCTTTGCTATAGATTTTAACTTAGTATTTTGAAGCTATCTCTTAGCTTCTTTTCTCGGAAACCTTTCGAGGGTTTAGGTGGGTTAAACCTTTTACGTAAGTTTAACATAGTATTTTCTAAGATATCTCTTAGCTTCTTTGTTGCAACCCTCTCTGGGTTTTGGTGGGTTAAACCTTTCTGTGATTTAACTTAGTATTTTCGAGGCTATCTCTTAGCTTCTTTTCTCGAAATTCTTTCGGTTTAGGTGGGTTAAACCTTTTACGTAGAGTTTAACTTAGTATTTTCGAAACTATCTCTTAGCTTCTTTGTTGTATCCCTCTCTGGGTTTTGGTGGGTTAAACCTTTTCTAGAGGTTTAACTTAGTATTTTCAAGCTATTTTTAGCTTCTTTGTTGCAACCCTCTTAGGGTTTAGGTGGAGTTAAACCTTTTCTCGCAGTTTAACTTAGTATTTTCGAAGCTATCTCTTAGCTTTTTGTTACAACCCTCTCTGGATCTAGGTGGGTTAAACCTTTTAGAGGTTTAACTTAGTATTTTAGAAGCTATTTCGTAGCTTCTTTGTTGCAACCCTCTCTCGGGTTTAGGTGGGTTAAACCTTTTCGCAAGTTTAACTTAGTATTTTGAAGCTATCTCTTAGCTTCTTTGTTGCAACCCTCTCTGGGTTTAGGTGGGTTAAACCTTTTCTAGAGGTTTAACTTAGTATTTTCAAAGCTATTTCTTAGCTTCTTTGTTGCAACCCTCTCTGGGTTTAGGTGGGTTAAACTTTTCTGCTTTGGTTTAACTTAGTATTTTTGAAGTTATCTCTTAGTGAATGCTTTCGGCATTGTACTCATTCATGTACCTTTTGAAAGTTATCAATTTTCATACAATCAATCATATATTGCGATTGAATTGTATCAAATATCATGTTATCATATCCTTTCCATCATAATCAATGAAAGAATAAAGGCGAACTCATGAATAATGAAGAATCTCTTTCATTAATTGATAAACAAATCTATTCCATTGACCATAATCGATCAACACAAGTCAAGAACTAACTCGGCTGACCTCTTCAAAAACCTCCCTACGGTAAAACCCGGTGGAAAACCCGCATGGTAGGGGAAAAGAGTTCAGTGGAACCAAATTACATCGAGACTCGAGAATTCAAACGACATAAACAAAACAACTCTAAAATAGAAAAAGGACCACCTACTTGCGGCATGGTGGGTATTTCCTTTAAGCATAGAATCTCTTCATGTGGCAGACATTCCAGGGGCCTTGCAACTCGATTACCTTCCATATCCTACAGCTCGTAATCCCCTCCTTTAAGGACTTTGATCACTTTGTAAGGCCCTCCCCACTTCGGGTCCAACTTTCCAATGTTCTTCAAGGCATCGGCTTGCCTTTGCACCAGGTCTCCTTCCTCAAACCTCCGGCTTATGACTTTCCGATCATAAGTAGCTTTCACTCGACTCTTGTATGTCTCGGCTTTCGGGTGAACTATTTCTCGCTCTTCCTCCAAAGCATATCCAGGTTTTCTCTCATTAGTTCCTCATTCCCGCCTTCCCGGAAGTGGGCTAGACGGTGCGTTTTCATTCCCACCTCGGAAGGTATCACTGCAGTGCCCCGTACACCAAGTGAAAGGGGACTCCTCTGTTGGCTCTCTTGGGGTGGTTCGATAAGCCCACAAACTGATTCCAGCTCATCTACCCACCTACCTCCAGCCTTTATCTAGGCGGACACGTATCCCGTTCACAATTGTTCTCATTGGTGACCTCCACTGTCCGTTGGCACGGGGATGTGCCACCGAGGTGAACCTCTCGAGTGATTTTGATTATCACACCATTCTCGTACCATGGTTCCCATGAATCGGGTCCCATTGTCTCGACACCGTAATCATAGGTATGCCAAACTTGCAGCAGATATATCTCCATAAAAATTTGATTATATTACCTTTCTCAATCCTCGTTAGAGGTACAACTTCCACCCACTTGCTGAAGTAGTCCACTACTACCATCGAAACTTCCGCTGGCCCATTTGCCAATGGAAATGGGCCCACTAGATCTATCCCCATTTTGCGACGGGACACGGCGAGTGCATGGCCCCCATCTCCTCTGCAGGAGGTGGATATGACATCCATGTTTTTGACACTTCTCACATTTCTTCACCTAGTCTTTAGCATCCTGGGTCATGGTGGGCCAAAAATATCCAGCCCTCAAAGCTTTACGAACTATTGCTCGAGCTCCTGCATGATCGCCAAGGCCTTCATGAATACCGTTAATAACGTGCCTCCTTCTTCTTGAGTGGATAAGCACCTCAAGTAAGGCTACGTGAAGAACCGTCGATACATCTTATCTCCGATCATTGTGTATCGAGATCCTCCACTTCGAGCTTTCCTTTTATACGGACTGGCTCTCAGGGTTCTGCAACACTCGGTAAATGCTTTGGTTCTCCAATCATTCTCGGCTCAGGATGACTCCTATTGAGGAAGTCATAGCTTACCTTCTGCGATTACGGGAGTGACCTTCCCCTCCTTGCGGTGTTGCGTAACTTGCTAGTTTGGACGGGTTATCCGCTGCAGAGTTTTCTTCTCGAGGTATGTGTCGACCTCAAAAGAATCGAATCTACCACTGCGGCTCTGCTACTCGATGGAGATAGGCTATCATTTTCCCATCCTTTGCTTCATACCCCTCTGTAACCCATTTGGGTTACAAGGCAGAATCTGAAAACACGACCACTCGACTGCTCTTAGTTCTACGGCCATCTCCGCTCCTCGAATTAAGGCCTCGTACTCAGCTCTGTTGTTTGAGGTAATAAATTCGAACCTCACTACAACTTGTGTTTCTGGCCCTCTGGATCGATAATCACGATTCCGGCTCCGCAACCCTATATGGATACGGATCTGTCCACATATACTCTCCATTCTCCTTCTGCAGCGCACGTACCTTCCTAAATAAAGTCGGACAAGGCTTGTGCTTTGATAGTCCTCTGTGGCTCAAAATCCACGTCATACTCCCCTAGCTCGACGGCCCACTTGACCATCCTCCCCGAGACATCAGCTCTGCCAATTACCTGTTTGAGAAGATAATTAGTCCGAATAATGACCTTATGTGACAAAAATAAGGTCGTAACCTCCGAGTCATGACCATTATAGTCGGGACAGCCTTCTCTATCTCCAAGTATCTTTCCTCTGCTCCTTGGATTAGCTTACTAATATAGTAAACAAGTTTACGGGTTGATCCCTCTTCCCTCACCAACACCGAGCTAAGTGAGACCCCACCTACGTAAAGGTAAAGGTAAAGTGTCTCCCCGGTATTGGCTTTGTTAACGTAGGTAAGCTGGACCGGATGTTATTTAAGCTCCTCGAATGCCTGCTAGCATTGCTCGTCCCACTCGAACCAAGATCCCTTTCTCAAAATTCTGAAGAAGGGATGACTCCCCTCTACGGATCGGCTATAAATGCGCTTAATCTTGTAATCCTTCCGTTTAGTCTCTGCGGCTCCTTGATATTAGTGGGAGGCTGCATGTCGAGCACAGACTTTCACCTTGGCGGGGTTGACTTCAATACCCATTTGGGTCACCATGTATCCGAGGAATTTTCCAGGACCTCACTCCAAAGGAACACTTCGCTAGATTCAGCTTCATGTCATTCAATCTTAGCACCGAAAAAGCTTCCTCCGAGGTCAGCCACGTGTCCTCCGCTTCACACACTTTACCGGCATATCGTCCACATAAACCTCTAAGTTTCTCCGTAGCTGGTTTTTAAACATCTTGTCGACCATTCTTTGGTAGGTTGCTCCTGCATTCTTTAGTCCAAAAGGCATTCTAATATAGCAAAAAGTTCCACTAGCAATAATGAAACTCACCATTGGAATATACGGAGGAAAAATCTATATTTGATGGTAGCCTTAGTAAGCGTCCATCATACTTAGTAATTCAAACCCGGAAGTAGAATCGACCATCTGGTCAATCTGGGTAATGGATAGTGATTCTTGGGGCATGCCTTGTTTAAATCCCGAAAATCTATGCACATTCTCCATTTCCCCCTGGTTTTGCCACCAACACCGCATTAGATAGCCGGGTGGGAAACTAGATCCGCTTAACGTGTCACTGCCTGCGGCCAGCTTCTCCGCTTCGGCCTTTATGATGACATCTTTTACAGTGCAAGACTCTTAGCTTCTATTTAATTGGCTTAGCCTTTGGATCCACGTTGAGATGGTGAATCGCTACCTCTTAGAAATACCTATCATATCGGAGGAAGAAAAGCAAATATATCTCGTATTTCGTCGCAAAGCCGCTATCATCTCCTCCTCCGATCCACGGCTCCGAGATAGGCACCAATCCTTGCCTTTGTATACCCCGTCTTGCACGGATACGCTCAACCATCATTAGTTCCTCTTCGGCTCTCATCTTCGGAGGATCAGCTTCCTCCGTGACTTTACACCTTTGGATTCCCGATCGACCTCCTTGTCTCTTTTCAGGCTGCGATGCGAGATCTTTGTCACTATCTTTACTATCTCCACGTAGCATTTCCTAGATTGCGGCTGGTCACCGGCTACTTCACCCACCTCATCATTCACCGTAAACTTGAGTTTCATGTGATATGTTGATATAACCACTTGAAATAAATTCAATACTTGGCCTACCAAAGATCATGTTATAAGATGATGGTACATCAACAATAAAAAAATTCGCCATTACCACCCTCCTCTCGTGGAGCTTTGCCAAGCCCCACCTGTAGGGTTACAGCTAAGAGGGTGAACCGCCCTCTTGTAAATCCGTACAACGCTTTGTCCATCGGCTGCAATTCTGCATTTAGGCATTTTCTTGAAAGCAGTCCCAAGAAGATGATGTCATTGAGCTCCCCATATCTACGAAGATCCTTGCAACGGTGTATCCTGCTACATCGGTCGTGATGACTAAAGCATCACTTTGTGGGCCTCCTTCACGAGTCTTCCATCCTCTGGACCGAAGTGGATTCGCGGTGTATGGCCCACCTCCTTACGATACGGCTCACTCGACATTTCTCCCACCTCTCTCCTCGGGATCCTCTCTCTAGCTTTGCGTGTCCGAATGAGTCTCCTAAGTTGGACCTCCAACAATCATTTCCCTCGATCATCTTTCCCTTCTCATCGGCTTTTTCATCAGCCTCCTTTCTTTTTGTCCCCTGGGCCGGCCGATCTCTGTACACAAATTCTTTAAGATGACCCGCTTGGATCATTCTTTCAATCTCATCACGCAAGTGAAAACAATTATTAGTGTCATGCCCATATTCGTTATGAAAGCGACAAAACTTATCTGATTTGGGCTTCAGACCCTCTAGATCGTGACCGGGAAACTTCATTTCTGGGTGGTCGGATGCTACTTCCAAGAGCTCCGCTGGCTCCAGCCTTCAGTGGGGTGTACTTGTCAAACCTAGAGCGAGGTTCAGATTTTGCTGCCTTCTCTGGCTCCGTCGTTGAGCTTTTCTTCTGAGACTCCTTCTTTTTCTCGAGTCCACTTGACTTGACCTCTGCTCTCTTCGCTTTTCTCATTTCTTCTAACGTGACGTACTTCTCTGCTCTCCTCGGCAACTCATCGAATGTTTGAACTGGTTTTGCCAGGGAAAAAACGAGGTCCCCGTCTCGGAGATTACTAGTAAAAGATTAATTTTGACTTAAGGTGGCGGTTGGAACCTCCCGGTCTTTGCCGAGTTGAATCTCTTCATGAAGACCCGTAGGCTCTCACTTTCTCCTGCTTTATTCGAACAATGTCAACGTAGCTCTAGGTTGCCTCCTCGCGCCGACAAACTAATGTAGGGAAAGCTCTCCGAACTGCTCGAAAGAGCCGATGGAATTGAGATCCAGTGGTTGAACCACTGGGCTGCCTTAGACAGAGTGGTTAGAAAGACCTACACTTCACACCCCTCCCATATCAATGGAGGAGGGTCGAATTCTCAAATCTCACCAAATGGTCATAGGGGTAAGTCGTACCATCATACTCATAATTAAGAGGCTTAAAATTGTTAGGAAATTCATCCTGTAAAATGCTCTCGGTGAATTGACAACTGTAACGGTCGAGGCATACTAACCCAATTTTTCATCGGGTGCTTCATGTTATCCATCTGTTTCCTCGGGGACTTGATCGAGATCCTTCATAGCTTCGACTGGGTATCTCTCGTACCCTCCTCCTCTTCCTCGATCTTACTTCCTCGGCTGCAGGCTATCTCCCTCCCCATGCAGCCTTCTTGGCAGATGATGTCCCTCACTCGAGGAACTGAGACCTTCATTCTTGGACTCCTTCCGCTCCCGGGACCTCTTCCTGGTTTCTGGACTCCACCTCTCTTCTTCGTTCTTCTTGATGTTCATCCTGCCTACCCCCTAGTTGTGATCGAGCGGGTAGGTTTTCTAGTCCTGCTTCTCCTATTCTCCTTGCAGGCGGGGCCCCTTCCCCGTCTATCATTGCTCTAGCTACAGCTCTGGCTATCATGTCATCCAGGTTGCTCTTGAGTGAGGGCGATGGTGGCGGGTGGTGCCGGCATCATATAAGGTGCCCCCTCGGCCAGTCTTGGTACTTCCTGGAACCCCGGGTAGGGGATTCCCTCCCGAATTGCGGAAGAAGCGGGCAAGCTAGCTTCTCTCTCCCTAGCAGCAACTCCTACTCCGGGGTGACGCTGATCGGGAGTTGAGTTGTCGTCTGAGCCATCGTAAAAGTGGTGGAACTCCACCGCTGGGCACGGCAGGTGGCGGTATAGGGTTGGGGACATCTCCGCCTTGGGTAGGATTTGAGGGGCTGCCCTTCCCGAGCCGATACCAATGCGATCGGTCTCATTGGTGTATGTTCACCAGTCATGCTTTCTTTTTTTCTCACAGACGGCTCCAATTAATGCGTAAAAACTAACTTTGACCCATTTCCCCACTGGGCTCCATGTGGGTAAAGTCTTTACGCAATGAAATCCCTAGCTCTTCTCGAATGAACATACCGCAAAACATGCCGGAAGGTTCTTCGGCGTAAGTACTCTGACCCTCAAGTCGGATTACCAAAAACAGCCAAGAAAAGAATGGGCAAGTACATAAGAAGTAGCTAAGTAAGAGTGATAGTTAGTATGATACAGCTTACCTCCCTTCGGGTATATTATTTATACGTACTTTAGGAAAAATAACGTTATCACGGTTTCTTGGCATTACTCCACACGATCTATCATGGTGTCATGCGTTGATCTTCTATCTATCTCGAGAAAACCGCAATGTGCCTATGATTTCCCTCGTTGGACGGAGGTTGGACCAAGTCAATGGGAATATGAGGAATATTCCTTAACTTGGGCCTTAATCTTCTCAACCGCCCACTACCGAGAGCTATCTCGGTCTTATTAGATATTTCGTCAACATAAGCTAACTAGCATTGCATTCTGGGCTCTTTATCTCGTTTGGGCCTAGCGGCCCACTTGCAGCAAGGGTTGGGCCCAACAGCCCATCTCGTACTCAAGCCGGGGCCTCGTGGCCTCGCCTCGTAGCTAGGTTTGGGCCTCATGGCCTCTCTGTAATTAATCTGGGCTAAGCCCATCTCGCATTCACCTCTGTTGGTCCCCTGAATGTTGAGTTGATTAAAATCTTAAGTTAGCTTCCTAGAACAAAATCTAGAAAGGGGGGTTTGAATAGATTTTGTAGATTTTTCAAATCTTTTCAAGATCAATTCAAAGCATCAGATTAAACACAGTATGAATATAATCGAGAACTCAACTTTTAACAAGATCAAAAGCAAAGGCGATATTCGATTTTAGTTAAGATTCTGAACTTTAATCTTGAATTAACAATATTGTAATTTGAGCAGAAATTAAAGAAAGCAAGAAAGAACACCAGGATTTATAGTGGTTCGGATTATGAATAATCCTACATCCACTCTCTTTCTTCAAACTTTGAAGAAAGGTCTTCACTAGCTACTTACTTACTCACCTGTACAACCTTTACAAATTACAACTTGAACTTCAGCTCTTCAACAATCTAATCAACTCTCTCAAATCTAACTCTAAGAATAAGATGTGTTTTTGAAGATATGAAGTGAAGTGTTCTATAAACACTTAGAAAATATTTGAAATCTCTTTTTAAAAATACTCTTGTGAAAACAATAGTGAATAGTGTGAAAAATCAAACTTGCATAAGTGTCTTGAAGAATAAAATCTAGTCCTATTTATAAGTCAGAAAAGACATTTAGTTTGTTAGTTAGTTCTAACAAACTTGAAACCGCTTAACAAACTTAATCTTGAAAACCGCTCTTGACCTCATTGATTCTTCCTACTCGTCTGCGGTGACTAGGTGAAAACTCGCCTTTCTTATTCTACTCGGCTTATCTTGACCTCGTCCTGAGCTCTTCATGTTTGTCCCCCGCAGATGACTAGGTTCGAGTTTGTCTTGGATGACTAGTATGTTATCGGACCTCGGTGACTAGGTCGGTGCACGACCTGTCGATCGGCTTATCTTATAAACTTATTCTCTGTTGTTCTTCAGGTTGGTGATCACCGAGCTGCTTCCCTTTTTAACTCATCAAAACTTCTTTATTCAACAATTTTCCCCTTTTTGATGAAGTTAAAACCTATAATAAAGAAACATACTCACAATTTGAAGTTAGTACTAGACTTAGTTAAATCAATCGGATAGGTAAAACAAAACACATTTTCACACTACAACAGATTCATTCACATTCAAGGCATTTAAAAAATTTAAGTCTTTTAGACTCTTTTAGAAGTACTTAGAGAATTGAGTTTTATATAAAAAAATTCAAGAAAAAGTTTTTAACTCGAGATATAAAATTCTCGGATGATTTATACTTAGAAAATTTTTAAAATTTTCTTAAAAATTTTTTTAAAGAAACTGATACACATAATTCACATAAGTCCGAATATATTCATTCACAAATTTACAAATTTACAAATAGAAGAACTGATAGAAAATAAAAGATAAGGAAAGAAAAATCCTGTTCTATCATATTCCCCATCGGTGGCCTCTGGAATGTTCGGCCGGTTGAAAATCTGTGCTCTAAGGCTGTTTTAGATCACTCTCATCTGTGAGCTCGGATTCCCTTTCTGCTTTGGCCACGATGTTTTGACCCATTCCGGATCGGGAGAACCGTCTTCTTTCAGCTTGGGGGTGACACTGCTCATAGGCTGGTGCGATCGGATCACGTTGAACACATTATGTGCCTCATCGAGCAGCTTCCCATATAGATCGGGCGTCCTCCTTCTCCATCCATTCATGCCACCGATGTCTTCGTTGGCTGCTCTAGATGGTGATGTCTTCAAGATGTACCAGTAGTACATCCATCCGGCATCCAGGGCTTGCTTCTTGTATTCATTTGGTGTACTTCCGAGTATCCCCTGTCCCACTTCACTCAGCCTTCCCCATTTTCTTCAGCCTCTTCTTTTCTCTCTTTTCAAACATCTCCTTCTCAAAGACTTGATTCTTCTCATCTGCTCATGATAAGTTGGAGAAGTTTGGTTCCTTTCTCTTGCGCTCGGTGATCTGGGCCGATCATCTGCTCGGGATGAAGACTTCTCACTTCTTGCTTTCCCTTTACCTTTGTCCTTGGGCTCCGGTTCCTCGAGACTCTTTCATGCGAGCAGCGGCTTCTCTGTCTTCTCTTCGTCCTTCTTCCTTCTCTTCTCCTCATCCTCTCGGATGGCCTCTTCAACTGGGTTACTCTCGGTTGCAAGACAGCCAACTCATCTGATTTGATTTTGATTTCCGCCTTGGCTGCCTCCAACTCAGTGGTCTGCCTTTGTATCGAGCTTGTCGCTTAATGACATGACACCACCGTGAGGGTTTCCATTCTCGCTTTCAGCTCCTTCCCCTTTTTAACTTCATCTTTGATAGCCTGAAGTCGGCCTCTATTTCTGCTGCACAACGTTTCAAATCGTTCGATTAGATGTGAGCGTTGAGACCATGATTTCATTGTTAGCGGTTGTTTTCTCTTTTAGTGCCTTGACCTCCTCCTCAAGCGCACTTAGCCGGGAACCAACAGCAGTCTTGAGATTGGCTGATAAATTTCTGGTCATGTTGACCTCAAAGAATCTGCATGTTGGCGAGCATGGTATTTGTGATCGCTTGAATCACCTTCCGTGTTTTCTTCTCCATCATCCTCTGAACTCGGGATATGATCTTGCTGTGGAGTTTTTCAAATGCAGAGGAGATGGCAAGAATTAGTCCGCCTCTTCCTCCGATTCGGATGAGGAAGAGGTGGTGGGAGAAGTTGGATCGGGGAGCTCATGTGAATATCCCCAAAGATATTTGAGGTATCCACATGAGGAGGTTCACTGGGGTGGATGAGGTGGGGGTGTCTGATGGTGGAGGTGGGATTTCGGTGGGGGTGATGATGGTAAAGGTGGGATTTGTGAAGTGGTAGGTGGGGGAGATGAGAGTGTTTGGGGGTAAAGTGAGTTGGGGTTGAGAAGTTGTGGGTGGTGGAGATATGGATATGGGGGTTGGGGCAAAAACTGGTCCGAGAGAGGAAGGACAGTATATGAGATGGAGATGGTGGAGGAGATGAGGTTTGGGTTTGGGGGAGGGAAGATGAGGTTGGGATTTGGACTATTTCGGGAGTAGATTTGTTTCAAAGGCTCGAGGTGCCACTGGGACACCTCTTCATTGCCGGTGTGGGTTGGAGAGGGAGGGGGAGAAGTGTACCTGTTCACGGATGGGGGAGGGGGTCCCTTCGTAGCTGATTTCTTGGACCTCCTCCACTGGACCACCCGAGCTGCAATTTGCGGATAGTCACTTCCTCGTAAAGAAGAGTCGGCCGATCGCCAGATGATCCGCCCAACTCGAGGTTTTCACCAACCTCCGCCTCTTTGGTGCCTTCTCCTTCAACTTCATTGGCCGAATGACCTCACTGAGCTCATAGCAGCAGCTCTACCTCCACATCTTCTTCCTCTTCCTCCTCGGCTTCTTCTTCACTGGGCACGAACTCCTACCTCGGCTCCACCGTCATCGGGAATCACTGGAGCCCCGAGTGGTTCATCCTTGGTCAGAATCCCCTTACGCTTCGTGTAAGCTCGGACCCGTCGACCAGCTTTATCTCGGTGACAGCAAGTCCTCCATGATCACAGTCACTTTGTTAAAAAGATTGGTGATCGACTTCGCATGCCATTTCCCATTAACAACCTCCAGACGCTTTCTTTTTGTCTCTAGCTTATCCAAGAACAGACCAGCCCGGTTGGCTTGTACTCCATCCGTAATTGTTCGAATAACGCAGAGTCTAGGTCTGGTCAGCCCATCGTGAGAGCTCTGTTCTCCAAGTATCACCTTCGTGACAATGGTCATCGAAGGCGATATCTCGTGAAGCATCTTCTTCTTTAGCTCCGATCGCGGTCCTTCATAGAATTCTGGGCAATCATCTCAAATGATTCTACCCGGTCGTCGATTTATATGTTAAAGGGTTCACACCTTCACCGTGAGTGTCGAAGATTCGAGCCACCTCCGCCGGAGAAACAGCTTAGGACCTCTCCGTATACCCCGGTTCGGAAAACACCATCTTCGTATGTTCCATTGACATAGAACTCTATTCCTCTCATATCCGAGTGTCTTATTGGAAGGGGATTTCTTGGAACAAAAGGTCCTCAATCCAGCCCTCTCCAATAAGGACAAGATTTCCTGGATTCTCCATCGGTGATGGTGTCGAAGTCGACGTACATCTCGGACTTCACCTTTTTATTGTAGGTTTCATTATGCACATCTACCATTGTTGATGTTATTCCTCTTGAAGAAGTGCTCATATATTGATTGAGGAAGGATTTGAGAAAATTTGCGAGTGTTTGGGATTTTCTAAAGTGAAAAGAGTGTTTTTGGAGAAGAAGACGTATTTATAGGGGAATAGATTGGAAAGAGAAACCGCCAATTTAGAAAATTTGAATAAATCTGAGCCATTTATTCAAAAATTTTTTACCAGTATAAATCAACGGTTAAAAACTAAGATAAGCGATTAGGATTCAGCGCGTGGAAATTAATCGCCTTTGGAATGCGTAAATAGTTACTTTATAGACCGTTGATTTGACAGGATGTAGGTTACTTTATGCGAGAGAAGTAAGTATACTGACGTCACCAAGTGGTATCTTACTTGGTGAGGGTTTACTAAACAGATGAGTTTGAGAAACAGATTAGTTTAAAAACAGATGGGTTTGGAAAGTCATCTTGATAAAGTAACCTGTCTGATTTTAAAACCAACATGACCTAGGTGTAATTTTTTTAGCAATTTTAAAACGAGTTTAAACTAAACAGACTCAAACTTAATTTTCTAAAACTAGGTTGTTCATCTTTTTAAAAAAATATGAAGTTTATTTAGGAACAAAAGTAATAGAATAAAGGAGTTTGAATAAGATGAGGTGAAACAAGTATGATCTGTGACACTGTTCCTGCAAAGACATAAACTCAAAAGAAACCATCGGTAGCTTAATGTAAATCGAGATAGGATGCAAATAGTCATCTGTTTTCTTCGGAGATCAGGTGACTATTGTGTCCTTGTCTGATTTACTCAATGTCGAACAAGTAATTATCAATTCGGATAAGGTCAATATGACTAATCCTTGATTCTTGATTCCTAAAAGGAGATCAATGATATCGATTACACGATTGTCCTTTGACACATCTAGTCCGATAATTCTTTCTAGACATTAATTTAAAGAAAAGAAAAGACCGAAATAAGGAAACAAATATTCAACAGATGCACACAAATTAGAAACCAGCTAAAGATGCATCAAGTAATCCTAATTCTAAGCACGAGTTCTTTAAACCTAGACTCAGCTAATGGTTTTGTAAGAATGTCACTCTTTGTGATTCAAAGTGGCAATTTTCTCAATCCTAATGTCATTCTTCTCAATATGATCCCTAATAAAATGATGCCTAATATCTATATGTTTACATCTAGAGTGTAGAACGAGATTGTAAGTCATTGCTATTGCACTATTACTATCACGGTAAATAGGAACAGCTGATGTTAGAATATTATAATCTCTAAGCTATTGACTAATCCAGAGGAGTTGAGAACAACAACTTCCACCGCCATGTATTCACTTCGGTTGTAGAGGTGGCAACAGATGTCTGCTTCTTAGATAACCAAGAAATTAATTTGTTGCCTAAGAATTGACAAGTTCCGTAAGTGGATTTTCTATCAATCTTACACCCTCCAAAGTCTGAATCGAATAACGTGTCACTCAAAGTTGTCATCACCGGGTACCATAACCCTACTTGCAAGGTTCCTTTGAGATATCTAAGAATTTTCTTAGCCGCCTTCGATGAGTCTTCTTGGGATTAGACTCGAATCTTGCACATACCCCAACTGCAAAAGCTATGTCCGGCCTACTTGCGGTGAGATAGAGAAGAGATCCAATCACCCACGATACTCCGTTGCATCGGTGGGTATCCCCGCTCATCTCAATCCATAGAGAAGTTAGTTGCCATAGGTATTTTAACTTCTCTCGCTAGTTGTCATTCCAAATTTCTCAATCAGATCCTTAGCATATTTAGATCGATGTATAAATATACCCTTACTCATCTGTTTAATCTGTAAGCCTAGAAAGTATGTTAATTCACCCATCATTGACATTTCAAACCTGTTTTTCATGAGAATGCTAAACTCTTCACATAATTTGATTAGGTGAACCAAAGATTATGTCATCTACATAAATTTGAACTAGTAAGATGTTGCCATCTACTTCCTTTCTAAACAAAGTTCTATCAATCTTGCCTTTAGAAAAACAATTTGATGTCAAGAAATCGAATAATGTATCATACCGTGCTCTGGGAGCTTGTTTTAGTCCATATAGGGCTTTGTTGAGTTTATAGACCTTGTTATTGATCTTAAACCCGGGAGGCTGCTCCACATAGACCTCCTCAAGTAACACACCATTGAGGAAGGCAGACTTAACATCCATTTGATAGACTTTGAAAGATTTATATGCAGCAAATGCCAAGAATAACCTTATTGCCTCTAATCGGCAACCGGAGCATAGGTTTCATCATAGTCTATTCTCTCGATCGTGAGTAACCTTGTGCAACCAGTCTTGCCTTATTTCGAACAATAATGTTGTTCTCATCTGCTTTATTTTTAAACACCCATTTGGTGCCTATAATCTTTCTCGTAAGGGTCTTTCCACTAGATCCCATACATTTTGCCTTTCAAACTGATGCAGCTTCTTCCGCATGGCTATTATCCAGCTTTGGATCTCGATAGAGCTTCCTCAATAGACTTAGGTTCGAGAAGCGACACATAACAACCGAAAAGACTTTCGTAGTCTAGCATCATTCGTGTCTCGCACACTACTAGATGGGTCTCCTATAATCTGATCGGATGGATGATAGCTTCTCATCCTTTTGCCTATGTGAGGAGAATGATCCTCATCTTGAGTCTCGAGGCAACTCCTCTCGACTCAACCTCAGCTGACATTCCCCTTCATCACCGACCCCGCCGATCACCGATGTCAAGGGTGTCTCGATCTGAAGGAGTCCGATCGAAGTTGTCTTGATTATCGGATGGGGATTCTTCTTCATCTGATTCTCAATCAAGACTAGGTAGATAGACGGTTCTATGTTTAGTCTTGGACAGTTCAATTTTATCTAGACTTTCGAGAAATTTGATTCACTTTATCCGAGCAGAATACAGCTCATCAAAAACAACATGAGGGGTTTCTTCCACACAAAGGGTTGTCTTGTTAAAAACTCTAAATGCCTTGGAAGTATTAGAATATCCCAAGAATATTCCATCACCGCTTTAGTATCAAAAGTTCTTAATTTAGATTTTCCATTGTTATGGATGAAACACTTACAACCAAAAGCTTTGAAGTATGAGATCCTTGGAATCTTACCCTTCCAAATCTCATATGGAGTCTTACCCTTGTTTTTTACAACTAAGCACCTGTTCGGGTATAGCAAGCCGTGTTGATGGCTTGACCCGTAACCTATGAGGGGTATCATACTCACCAACATGCTCCCGGCCGCTTCCTTCAAAGTTTTATTCCTTCTTTCAACTACTCAATTTTGTTGAGGAGTTCTTGCCGAAGATGTCTCATGAATAATTCCACACTCATTGAAAAATTAGATAAACAAGAATTCAAAAATTATGTGCCCTTATCACTCCTTATTTTAATAATATTAACACCCTTTTCATTCTGAATCTGCGAATGCGGATCGGGAATCTTGTTCATAGTCTCATTTTTCTTGAAAAGAAATATAACCCAAGTGTATCTAGAAAAGTCATCTACTACAACAAGAGTATATTTCCTTCCACTGAAACCGAGAGGTGAAACAAGTCCAAACAAATCCAGATGAAGTAGTTGCAACACTCTTTCGGATGAAGAGGAGTTAATACTCTTAAATGAGTGTTTAGGCTGTTTACCGTTTGACAAGCATCACATTTAAGATCGAGTGGATAAAAGTTTTTCAGGTAATCCCTTGACAAGGTTCTTTTTAGCTAGCTTACTAAGAGTTTTGAAATTCAGATGACTAAGCCTCTTGTGCCATAGCCACCGATATCTTCTCCACCCTTAGCTATCGACTGTATCTTTGGGACAACTATTAAAGTTGGCCACATAGACATTACCATGTCTCAAGCCGCTAATTACCTTATCTCGAGGAATTATCTAAAATATCACATTTATCCTTTGAGAATTTGACAAGAAAACCTTTATCACAAAGCTGGAAACAGATAGCGATTATGTTTCAAACCTTCAACAAAATATACCTCGATACCCGAATATCCTTGATAATCGTAGTACCTACACCTTTAGTCCGACCACAATTATTATCACCAAATAAAACTCTTGGACCATCAATGCTTTGAAAATTTGATAACAAACTTCTTGTTATGGGTCATGTGTTGTGAACATCCACTATCAATGTACCATATTGAAGCTAAGATCTCTTCCTTGAGTGATGATCCCTGTGAATCCTGAAAAACAAATCGCTTATAAGGTACCCTAGTGATCTTGGGTCCTTTAAGGTCAAATATCACTTTAGGTAACCAAATAAACATCTCATCTCCGCATAATAAATCAGACTCAGTTTTCTACCAAGTCTGCCTACAATTATATCACTTTTGAATGATAACTTGTTGTATTCAGATTGAGTAATTTTCCTAAACTTAGGAAATGTAGGATAGCATTTGCTCCTTCCATCAAAAGGATTATAATAAGAATATCTTCTTATTTTGGTACTTGGATTCCTTCTAGTCTGATAGGGAGTTTTCACCAATTCTTGGTTTCAGATCGGGAGATGTAGTCCTTATCCGACTAGTTGGTTTCCATGGACCAATTTTAACATCCTTTGATTGAACAGATGCTTTCACAAATTTTCTAGGTTTTTGGACATCTGATTTATTGTTCCTATCATAACCAAGACCTGTCTTGTCATGAGATTTTTGAGAAGTATTAAAAATATGATCTATTGTTGATTGTGAATTATTAAGTTGATCGATTTTGAAGACAAGCTTCTCATTGTCTTTCTTAATTGATTCATTTTCAGCACATACTACCTCAAATTTGTCTTTTAAAGTTTTCAATTCATTTTCTAACCTTTCGTAAGCTGGCTGATGTACTAGCTTCACCAAGAAAACATTTTCATCACTGCTTGCCTTTAATTAGAATTTGAATCGATCCTTTAAAATCAAATTCTCTGTCTCTAGTTGTTTATAAGCAGCCAAAGATGTCTTTAAATCTCTCAATAACTCATGGATAATAGTTTGGTCATGATCAGATGCATCGACAAGAATCATTATCTCGACGATGAATAGTAGATTACCTCATTAGCCATGAGACGATTTCATCATCTCGATCCGAAATCGGATGAGGATGATGATGATTTCTTTGGCTCTTTTTCTTCAGCCAATAAAGCTCTTTGATCTGCAAATCTCCTGTCTCTCTTCTTCCTCTTTTCTTCCCTTTCTTTAGGAGTCGCTGAGGACAGTCATAGCTGAAATGTCCTGGCTTGTTGCATGTATAGCAAGTGTCACTCCTGTCTCGATCTGGGACCGGAAGGATTTCTTCGACAGTGATCTCGTATCTTCTTGTCTCGGCTCTTGTTTTTGTCATCATCTCAAGATTTTCCACCTTCCTATCTCGATCTGGATCTTTGTCTATCCTTACCTGCAAATCTCAATTTATTTCTCTTATACTTCATTCTCAATTTATCATACCTCTTTGTAAGTAAAGCCATCTGCTCCTTCGTAGATAGATCAGCTCCTACAGACTCCATTGACACCTTGTCTTCTTTATCGACAAAGGCAACAGACTTGGATGAGGTACTTGACTCCATCTCATCTTCCTCGCCCTCTATTTGAATATCATATTCTAGAGCCTTAAGATGTGAAAACAAAGTATGGTGAGTAATAGAAGATAAATCTTGAGTAGCCTTAAGGATATTGGATTTTTCCCTCCATCTCTTGGTTAATGATCTCGTAATCTTGTTATAAATCTCTTTCTCTGAATAATTCTTTCCAAGGTCAGCCGCTTTGTTGAGAAGATTGGTCAACCTTACATCTAACTCGATCCATAGACTCATTTTCTTTCATTTTGAATGTTTCAAATGCATGCAAGACTGACAGCTTGTTTTCTTTGACTTGTTCGAGATCCTTCACAAACATTGGCTAGAGTTTGCCATATCTCTTTGGCGCTTTGCATCTCTTAACTTTTTCTATCCAATCCTTACTTAGAGTCTCAATGATTTCAGTTCGAGCTACTTGGTCAAGATTGTGGACCTTTCTTTCATCATTTGTCAATTCGGAACTCTTGTTTTCTTGTCTGGTTCTGGATTCAAATTGACTCAGCTCCAGATCCGGTGCCTCCATGATAAAACTTTATAGGTCCTTCTTCAAGAACCTCTTCCATCCTATCATGAATGGCCTTTAGATGATTCTCCATCCTAAATTTCCAAAGTAATCATAATCTTCAATAGAGAATTCAGGAAGATTCCTAGACTTTTTGTTTTTCCCCGATGACATGATGAAACAAAGAACAAAAATACTCCACAAACTAATTAGTAGCACTGTTAGTAAAATGAAGACAATGAAGAAAATCAAGATAATTTCAGAATCTTGTTCAAGACCTAAAATCAATATCGTAACAACTTAACACGGCTCCGATACCACTTATTGGTCCCTCGAATGTTGAGTTGATTAAAACCTTGAGTTAGCTTCCTAGAACAAAATCTAGAAAGGGGGGTTTGAATAGATTTTGTAGATTTTTCAAATCTTTTCAAGATCAATTCAAAGCATCGATTAAACACAGCGGAATATAATCGAGAACTCAACTTTTAACAAGATCAAAAGCAAAGGCTGATATTCGATTTTAGTTAAGATTCTGAACTTTAATCTTGAATTAACAATATTGTAATTTGAACAGAAATTAAAGAAAGCAAGAAAGAACACCAGATTTATAGTGGTTCGGATTATGAATAATCCTACATCCACTCTCTTTCTTCAAACTTTGAAGAAAGGTCTTCACTAGCTACTTACTTACTCACCGTACAACCTTTACAAATTACAACTTGAACTTCACTCTTCAACAATCTAATCAACTCTCTCGAAATCTAACTCTAAGAATAAGATGTGTTTTTGAAGATATGAAGTGAAGTGTTCTATAAACACTTAGAAAATATTTGAAATCTCTTTTTAAAAATACTCTGTGAAAACAATAGTGAATAGTGTGAAAAATCAAACTTGCATAAGCTGTCTTGAAGAATAAAATCTAGTCCTATTTATAAGTCTGAAAAGACAGTTAGTTTGTTAGTTAGTTCTAACAAACTTGAAAGCGCTTAACAAACTTAATCTTGAAAACCGCTCTTGACCTCACCTGATTCTTCCTACTCGTCTGCAGTGACTAGGTGAAAACTTCGCCTTTCTTATTCTACTCGGCTTATCTTGACCTCGTCGAGCTCTTCATGTTTGTCTCCTCTGCGGATGACTAGGTTCGAGCTTGTCTTCGATGACTAGCATGTTATCGACCTCACCGACTAGGTCGGTGCACGATCCCTGTCTCGATCACTTATCTTATAAACTTATTCTCTGCTTTGTTCTTCAGGTTGGGTGATCGATCACAAGCCTGCTTCCCTTTTTAACTCATCAAAACTTCTTGATTCAACAACCTCCCTCTCTTGAGGGTATTCGGTTATCTTTGTTGGGCCCTATTGGGCCGAATATCTTTGGGCCCTACGTGTAGTTGGGCCGGGTAATTTTATCCGCATCACAATGTAATGATAGATATTATTTCTTAAATTACACAAAATACAATTGCAAAGATATTGCATTTGAAATTACTTAATATTTAAAATTTATAGTAAAATAAATAATAAAAACTATATTACGCATAAAATTACATATACAACATTTAGAAAACAATGTATATTAAAACAATAGATATAAGATGTTTTAAAATTATTAAATATAAAATTAATATAAAATTTATCTTCAATCCCACGTTAAATGCGGGTTCTACACTAGTGTATAATTGTATTAGTATAATTTTGGAAACAAAATTCGAGGAATTTGGTTAACATGCTTCATGAAAATTAAATTTCTCTTGTCTTCAACCAAAATACAAAGATCAGGAAAAGAATAAGGATAGAAAAATATAAACAACTACAAAATATACGAAATCAAAACGGCAAGAATTAGAAACCGTTCTAGATCTTTGTAACCTCTAGGAAGAAGGAATTTTAACTGTTCGGTGAGTGGACTCGAAAACTCAGCTGAGTTCGGGATCTCAACGAACTCGGACACATAAAGGCCATTAGACCAAGAGAAACGACAGAGCACAAAAGGAAACCGCCGCCCTTTCGATCTAATCCGTCGATCTACTCACATAACATTTCATCCGTAAGACGGCGGAGCACCAAGAGAAGCACTTGTCCCCGCCGCCGAGTGCGAGATCTTTTGTTCGCCACTACGGTGAACCACCACCCTTGCCGATCTACTCACATAGTCTTTTGTTTGCCACTACGGTGAGGCGGTCGCCTTGATCGATTTTATGACGGCGTCGATCTAGTCTTTTGTTTGCCACTATGGTGAGGCGGTCGCCTTGATCGGAGAGAGGTTATACCGCCATTACCGGGTGAGAGAACTTTTAGAGAGGGAAGGAGGATGAGTTTAGAGAGAGGGTGGATATATTAAAATTTAAGAAATTGAAATTACCGCTATACTTTTAAGGGCACATTTGGTAATTTTAGTGACCCCTTTGTATCTAGTAGTATTATTTTTAAAAGGTAGTATCTAATAGTAATAAATAGTAAAAAGTTGAATCTAAAAGTGATAAATTCAAAAAATATTAATTATTTACTATAAAATATTATTTATAAATTAATTTCACGATAAATTTGAGTTATATAGGACCAACCATTAGACTATATAGTTATCAATCTTGGGCACACATCATTGTTTTTTTTTTTTTTTTGGAATCTTCCAATCGTGGAGTCTGAGACATAGAAATGCTTGGTTGATCTCGATTGTTGCTTTGAGGGCCATGAACCATGGAAATGTGGGTTGTATAGCTAGGATGTCTGTATGGATTAATTGATCATAAAAGAATATATCAGGTTGTGAGAGAGTCTCAAACAAAACTAATTAACGTAGGCAAAAATTCGTATGTGACCGTCTCATACATGAGACGGGTTTAATGTATCAAATATATGAGCAGGAGTATCAAATATATGAGTATATATATATATATCAAATGTTTGAGAATGAGAATTGAAAAAAATTGTCAGCGAAGTATTAAATATGTGAGCAGTAAATATCAACTATTTGAGACGTGTTAGGGGTGAGATTCGTCTAATATATGAGGCTGTCTCACCTAAAAGTGTCATTTTCACATAAGGTGGTAGTTGTTCTTCTTTTAAAAAAGAAAAGAAAAAGGAGAATTAAAAAATACACAAAAGGCAAAATATATATTTTCATCCATTGCCTATCCAGGGGCTTATTTACCTAAATGATATTATTAAGTCCGGATCAAAAATTTTAAAAGAGTTCATTGTTGTCACAATTCTTAATGGAAAAACTCGTATGAGACTGTATCATGCATGAGACCAAGTCACTTTTTAATAAATTGTTATTATTTTTTTAAAAGTGATATAAATTAGTATAAAAGTGATAACAAATTGAAAAGTGATAACAATTTATGAAAAAGTGATAACAATTTATGAAAAAGTGATAACAATTTATTAAAAAGTGACTCCGTCTCATGTCCGTCTCACACAAGAGTGCCCCATTCTTAATTATTTGAGTCCAGTCCATTTGTAAATTTACAAAATCTTCGAGTTCATCCTAATTTGTTTATTGATAAATACTCATATAAAATTGTCTTATATATAAGACGATTATCATCCCTAAGAGGAGTATTAAATATATTAGGAGAGATATTAAATATATATACGGAAGTATTAGATGTCGAGAATGAGAATTGAAAAAATATAAACTTTAAAAATTATCAATCGAAGTATCAAATATTTAACACAGGTTAGAGGTAAGATCCATCTCATATATGAGTCGTCTCACCCGTGTCCCTTGTTTATTTATTACTCCCGCCAATTTCTTTTAGGGCAAAATCTACTGTGAACAAGGGTTCACGGTGAAACTTGATCATTTCTTGAAAGGTATCGGTTGTAATAATCGAATCAGATTATCTATATTACTAAAAAGTTTTAGTTGTGATAACTGAAAATATATCCTATATTGCTAAAAAGTATCGATCGTGATTGTAACAACAAATTTCGTGTAAATAATTTATAAAAAATACGAAAATGTTTACAACTTAATTTAAATTGGATTAAACCGATTAAATTTTAGCGACTCTAGCTCTAGATTTGATCCTCGATTCTCCTCTTCAAAGGTGTATTGACTTAGATGATTTGGCGGATTTGGTGGAGAAATCTTGAGGTTGATCTCGTCCGAGGCTGAATTGGCGGATTTATAACATTAATCCAAGGGCTTAAGAGCCTTATTTTGGATTAAACGCTATTTGCAGAGACTTTTCGGATGAACACTCTTGAAGACCGGATGAACGCCTTTGATGTTGGAACCACCGATCGCCGACTCTACGAAACTATCGGACTCGGGATCATAATCACACAAACGCAGCGGAAAGAATTGTACCTTTATTCACTATAATAGGTGAAGACAAACCAGTTCTAAGGTCGAAGCTGCGATCGAAGAGATGAGCCTCGAACCTCACGCCGTATTCCTATCCCTTTCCCTTGGACGTCGAGTGGTCGACGATCCTCCAAGGAATCGAATCCGCCTCCCTCTGATCTCACGTTTTTTTCACACACTTTGGAGACTCGATGTTAGGGTTTATTTATAGGCTACAACAGGGACCCTAAGGAGGAATTAGGGTTGGGCCTCCCGATGGGCCTAAATATCCTGTGTTCGGTCCGAACACTTTACTTAAGTCCATCAATTATAACTCAGTCCACTAAAGAGTTATAATTGAATTACAAATCCTAATCCCATATTATTATATGGGCTCCTTTATTATGTGTACGTTTATTTCCCGTGTTTAAGATATCGAATGTCCATAAATTAATTAAATTACTGACAACTTAATTAATTTATATCTAATTCCAAGAGTAGTACCACTCATCTTTATTATTATGTCGGATTAAATCCACTGCAGGATTTACATAATAATCTTTATGAGCTCCTCAAGGGGACATCATCATCCTAAATAATTAGGACACGAATTCCTTCTATAATCAACAGGACACCATATAAACAATGATATCTCCCAATTCACCGAGCCTATTGATTTAATAAATCTCACCCATTGGTATATCAAAGAAACATACATTGAGTACACGTGCCCATTATTATATAGGGATTAAGAAGACGTACATCCATAACAACAGAGGTCTTGTTCTTTTATATAGTCGGTACAAATTGAACAACCTCATATGGTCCTGCTCAATACATACAAAATGTACTAGTGTAACTTTATAGTCAAGATAGACTAATACCAAATTACACTACAACCTTTCCAATGATTTGTCCAAATTCATTTTGGTTGTGAGCTATTATTTACAATCTATAAGGCACCGATAACATGATCTTCGTGTGACACCACACACCATGTTATCTACGGTATAGATTAATCAACATAATAATGATATATATAACAATCATAAACAATAAGTATTTTGATCATAATGAATCTCATATGAAAAAGATGTTCATACTCAAGAAAGATGTTCATACAAAAGCTAGGCTTATAGTATACATCCTAACAATCTCCCACTTATACTAAAAGACTATGCTTCCATAATTGCTGCCATACATCCGATTCCCATCCCTTCAACATGCCCATCAAAAGCTTTCATTTGGAAGAGCCTTTGTGAAAGGATCTCGCTAGGTTATCCGCTGATGCAATCTTGGCGACAACAACTTCTCCTCGTTTACGATGTCTCGTATCGGGTGGTACTTGCGCTCAATGTGTTTGCTTGCTTTGTGGGCTCGTGGTTCCTTCGAGTTTGCCACTTTGCACCACTGTTATCACAATAAATTGTGATAGCTTTAGGCAAACTAGGAATCACTTCTAAGTCCATCAAGAAGTTTCGAGCCATACGGCTTCTTTGGGTGCCTCGGAGGCCTACATACTCGGCTTCCATGGTGGAGTCCGAAACGCATTTACGCTTTACACTCCTCCATACTATGGCTCCACCTCCCAAGGTAAACACATAACCCGAGGTAGATTTCTTGTTGTCCCTATCCGATTTGGAAATCGAGTGCATGTAACCCTCGGGAAGTAAAGTATACGCTTGGTAAACCAAAGCATATAATTTCTAGTCCTTTTCGTGTACTTTAAAATATGCTTTACCGCAGTCCAATGTCCTTGTCTGGGTTACTTTGATATCTGCTAACCATGCCCACGGCAAAGCAGATATCCGGCCTCGTACATAGCATTGCATACATTAGGCTTCCCTACACCAAGCATAAGGAAGCTGCCTTCATGTCCTCTATCTCCTTTGGTGTCTTAGGACACATCTCTTTAGATAAAGGTACTTCATGTCGAAAAGGTAGAAAACCTTTCTTAGAGTTTTGCATGCTAAAACGAGCCAAGATAGTATCAATGTATGAAGCTTGAGATAAGCATAACATTCTTTTCTTGCGATCCCTTATAACTTTGATCCCAAGAATATGTCCAACTTGTCCCAAGTCCTTCATATCAAACCGCTTGGACAACCATACCTTTACGTCGACAACACCTTGACATTGTTGCCAATGAGCAAGATGTCATCTACGTATAGTACAAGAAATACCACCACGTTTCCGTCACTCTTCTTGTATACACATGACTCATCCGGACATTGAATAAATCCATAAGACTGGATTACCTCATCAAAACGGATGTTCCAAGATCTCGAAGCTTGTTTCAACCTATAAATGGACCGATTAAGCTTACACACAAGATGTTCTTTGCCCTTTGCGATGAATCCTTCTCGGTTGCTTCATATAGATGTTTTCTTCAAGACTTCCATTAAGGAAAGTCTGTCTTGACATCCATTTGCCAAACCTCATAATTCATATGAGCGCAATAGACAAAAGAATCCGGATAGACTTAAGCATGGCTACCGGTGAAAAGGTTTCCTCATAATTGATTCCTTCTTTTAGTGTACCCTTCGCTACAAGCCTTGCTTTGAAAGTTTCTACTTTCCCATCGATCCTCTTTTTCTTTTGTAGACCCACTTACACCCAATGGCTTTTACACCATTTGGTGGTTCTACTAGCTCCCGAGACTTGATTAGAATCCATAGATTCTAATTCAGATTTCATTGCTTTTTCCCAAGATTGTGCATCTTTATCTTGGAGTGCTTAAATCATAGCTCCAGGATCCGATTCGTGTTCACGGTACTAAGTCCGAAGACTCTCCCAAAAACATGAATCTATCGGGTTGTCTAACAACCCTCCCACTCTGACGAGGCACTTGTGGTAATAGTGTATCATTAGTAGCGAGATGGTCTTGACACATGTGGTATCTCATCTTGTACTCTTGGTACTAAGGTAGAAGTTTCTCCCCTTATTTCTTCTAAAATAATTTTACTCATGGGCTTGTGGTCCATTACATAGTCCTCTTCTAAAAATCGGGCATTTGTGCTAACAATTACCCTCCGATCTTTAGGACTATAAAACAAACCACCTTTCGTTCCTCTAGGATAGCCCACAAACAGCCGAACTTAAATGCGAGATTCCAACTTATCAAGATCTCCTTTCAGCACATGTGCTGGACTACCCCATATCCGAATATGTTTCAGACTAGGCTTACGCCCATTCCACAATTCTCGTGGGAGTAGAAGATACTGTCTTAGAAGGAACCAAGTTCAAAATGTACGCTGCCGTTTCGAGGCATACCCCCAAAACGAACTCGGCAATTCGAATAGCTCATCATCGATCTAACCATTTCCAAGAGTGTCCTATTCCTTCGTTCCGCCACACCATTCTCATTGGGGTGTACCAGTGTCTGAACAATTGGGATTGAATCCCACCTTGATAAGTAATTCCTAAACTCTCCTAAGAGGTACTCGCCACCACGATCGGATCGTAGTGTTTTGATATATTTACCATGACGCTTCTCCACATCAGCCTTGTACTCTTTGAATTTATCAAAGCACTTTCGGACTTGCGGCGCATCAAATAAATATATCCATATCTCGAATAATCATCTATAAAAGAGACAAAATATTCGAAACCACCCCTTGCTTGAGTAGACATAGGACCACATAAATCGGAATGAACCAATTCCAACACTTCTTTGGCTCTATACCCCTTGGCTTTAAAAGGCCTTTTGGTCATTTTTCCTTCCAAGCAGGACTCGCAGTCGGATAGTTTTCCACTTCCAATGAACTCAAAGGTCCATCGGCTATCAACCTTTGAATCCTACTCAAGTTAATGTGACCTAATCTTAGATGCCAAAGATATGTTTGGTTCATTTTTGAAGGTTCTTTTCGCTTATTTGAGTTAGAAGATGTACTATTAATTTCCATTTGTTGCTTTGTGGGAGTTATTGGATTAAGAGTATATAAATTGCCAATCAACGTACTGCAAGTATAATAGCACTATTTTTCTTGACAACCACTTTGCTATCAAAAGAAACAGAATATCCATCCAAAAATAACTTAGAAACCGAAATCAAGTTCTTTCTAAAACAAGGTACGTAAAGACAATTTCTCAAAACCAAAGTCTTATTCTTATTAAAAAATAAATAAACATCTCCCATCGCAACAGCTTGCTACTCTCGTAGCGTCGCCCATGTAGATGGTAATCTCACCCTCACTAAGCCGCCTGGTTTCTGGAACCCCCGCAAAGAATTGCGGACATGATCGGTGGCTCCCGTATCTACACACCAGTGCCGGTAGATAACACCGCTAAACATGTTTCAATAGTTAGTGAATAAGATATACCTTCTTTTTCCTTTTTACGGGGCAATCTACCTTCCAATGTCTGGCCGCTTGCACAAAAACATTTGCCCTTAGGCTTCTTCACGCCATTTGGTGGACCAATTTTCTTTGGTTCACCCGCTTTCTTTGCCAAACCAGCTTGTTTCTTTTTCTTCATCACTTTGCCTTTTGGCTTAGATGTAGAAACATTTTCAGCAATATAAGCTTGAGAAGCTTGACGAAATAACCCTTCGCCGCTTGAGTTACATCAAGTTCCGCCATCGAATACAACCTTTTGTTCATGTTGTAGTTCGTGAAACTGCTCAAAACTCTTAGGCGTTGTCTGGAGAACGATATCGACTGGGTTTCCCCATCGATTTCAGCTCCAAGGACTTCCATCTCATTCAAATGAGCCATCATCTTGAGGATATGATCCTCACGGGTGTCCCTCGACCATGGTGGTCGTCATTAAGTTTCTCATGGCTTCTTGCACGGCGGCCCGACTCACGGTGTCCGAAGAGTTCTTTGAGATTGAGCATCATCTCATAAGCAGAGGTCATGGCACGATGCCGATGTTGCAGCACATTTGACATAGAAGCCAAAATGTAACACCGCGCCATCTCATCCGCCTTGACCCACTTCTTATAAGCCTCTTTCTCCTCTTCACTAGAGTTTTCATCGGGTTTTTCAGGACAAACCTCGAGAGAGTACAAACTTGTACTCTTCAAACAGCTTAAGACAATGTCCAAGTTTCTTTTCCAATCAATGTAATTAGGACCAAGAAGTTTGTTTTCTTTAAGAATAACGGCAAGTGGATTGAAAGCCATGATAAATCCACGAGAAACACGTAAATTCATTATGATCAAAATTAAGAATTTAAATCAATATTGTTTCCCTCAAACAATACAATTAAATTCACCAACACCTCAAAACACCGTGAAGTTTGTATGCCACGATAGTGTGGACGTATACTAATTCAATCATTTGCAAGAGGAGGTTTTAACCATTAATTTCATTATTTTGTCAAACAAATAAAAATTAATAGTTGGTTTGTCTTTAGCCATACAAATAACGAGAACTTACTCCGATGGGGAGGATATGTTATATGCATCTAAGTGTATACCATTTCTTAATACCAAGTCAATTACCTAGGTTTGTGCCTCTTCGGATGGAGAAGATAACACGCTCCTAAATAACTTACTTATAATTATCCATAAGGAAGTTTGATCTAGTGGTCCGCAAAACAAACACATCCGATATGGAAGAAGGCACTTAAAACCAACGTTCATGTTTGAATGCATCACTTACAAACCAGTAAATGGAGGCTATGGGATTTGTTGAAAAATAACCCCTCTCCCACTTAGTTATTTAACATGAGGGATATTAATATGCACGAAATATGAAACACATAAAGCATGCTAAACACAATAACACATATGAGAAAGAATAAACATGGAAAATAAAATTCCAACTATTATGGCCTCTTTCATGCTCCCATGTGCTTGAATGTTCGCCGTCGAGCGGGTGCGGGCGGCGCCACCTGTCACGAGATCGACACGGCCGCTCGGAGTCGCGGGATCGACACGGCCGCTCGTGTCGCGAGATCGACCATCCTAATCTGTTCCTATTACGGTTTTATCCAACGATCCTATACATCATCTAGATCGAAATAAAACCTACCTGACAGGACCGCCGTGGTAATTACTATTACAATCATTCACCAACCCAAAACAAAAACCTCGGCGAGTCCGAGGGTTTAATACATACATAATGACCATAATAGTTGGATTTAGGGTTCTGCCAAAAATTATCGAATATTCGCATACCCAAAAAGACTACGATTAACATCGAATCCCTAATATAACAGATTTATGATAAGCATGCAAACCCTAATATGACAGATTTACAAATACCATGCAATCTTATTCAATATCAAATCAAGAAACCCTATTATAACAGATCAAGAAACCCTATTATAACGGATCAAGAAACCCTATTATAACGGATCAAGAAACCCTATTATAATAGATTAAGAAACCCTATTATAACAGATCAAGAAACCCTATTATAATAGATTTACAATAATCATGCAATCCAAATAAATCAGATCTATGAAAAGCCGAATCAATTGCATAGAGTCGAGAAAACACGACTACGATGCGATTGTTGGAACCACCGATCGCCGACTCTACGAAACTATCGGACTCGGGATCATAATCACACAAACGCAGCGGAAAGAATTGTACCTTTATTCACCGTAATAGGTGAAGACAAACCCATTCTAAGGTCGAAGCTGCGATCGAAGGATGAGCCTCAAACCTCACGGTCTTACGCCGTATTCCTATCCCTTTCCCTTGGGCGTCGAGTGGTCGACGATCCTCCAAGGAATCGAGAATCCGCCTCCCTCGATCTCACGTTTTTTTCACACACCGGAGACTCGATGTTAGGGTTTATGTATAGGCTACAACGGGGACCCTAAGGAGGAATTAGGGTTGGGCCTCCTGATGGGCCTAAATATCCCGTGTTCGGTCCGAACACTTTACTTAAGCCCATCAATTATAACTCGATCCACTAAAGAGTTATAATTGAATTACCGTCCTAATCCCATATTATTATATGGGCTCCTTTATTATGTGTACGTTTATTTCCCGTGTTTAAGATATCGAATGTCCATAAATTAATTAAACTACGACAACTTAATTAATTTATATCTAATTCCAAGAGTAGTACCACTCATCTTTATTATTATGTCGGATTAAATCCACTGCAGGTTTACATAATAATCTTTATGAGCTCCTCAAGGGGACATCATCATCCTAAATAATTAGGACACGGATTCCTTCTATAATCAACAACACACCATATAAACAATGCTATCTCCCAATTCACCGAGCCTATTGATTTAATAAATCTCACCCATTGGTATATTAAAGAAACATACATTGAGTACACGTGCCCATTATTATATAGGGATTAAGAAGACGTACATCCATAACAACAGAGGTCTTGTTCTTTTATATAGTCGGTACAAATTGAACAACCTCATATGGTCCTGCTCAATACATACAAAATGTACTAGTGTAACTTTATAGTCAAGATAGACTAATACCAAATTACACTACAACCGTTCCAATGATTTGTCCAAATCCATTTTGGTTGTGAGCTATTATTTACAATCTATAAGGCACCGATAACATGATCTTCTCGTGTGACACCACACACCATGTTATCTACGGTATAGATTAATCTGAACATAATAATGATATATATAACAATCATAAACAATAAGTATTTTGATCATAATGAATCTCATATGAAAAAAGATGTTCATACTCAAGAAAGATGTTCATACAAAAGCTAGGCTTATAGTATACATCCTAACATTTGAATCTTCAAGGAGTTGTGAAGAACGCCTTTGAATCTTCAAGGAGAAACTTTTGATCGGAGGGATTGAGCACCTTGATCTCGGATCGGACGCCGTTCCCGGTTGACTTGCTTGAAGAACGCCTCAGCCGCGAAGAACGCCTTTGAATCTTCAAGAATGTCTCAAGTCTTCTTGAGCTTTAGAATTGAGTACTGAAATTGTGTGTCAAATGAGTGAATAGAGGCCCCTATTTATAGTTGTAGGGAATGCATAATTTCCTTCTTCTCCTTGACACGTGGCGCGATTTGATTCGCTGAGATTAATTTAATGGGCTGGGCTTGGAAGCCCATCGACTTGGCCTGATTTGATTTGATTTGTTTCCATGTGGGGCAATTTGATTTAACTTTCTATTTTAACGAGATTTTGTACGTTATATGGTAAGTTAATTACTTTACCACCAAATTACGAATATTTAAATATTCATAGGATTTAATTTTGGCTTTTACGTGCATATTAAATATTAATAAATTATTTAATTTGAGAATTAATTTAATTAAATTCCCATAATATAAATAATTAATTTTATTTGATATTAATATTTAATTTTCACGTGTCGCCATTTAATTGGTCACAAAATTAATGCGCTTACGGTGATAAGCGAAGAGTATTACCTATATTATTAAAGAGTGTTGATGTTAGTGACAAGTGTTACTCGGAATGTGCCAACATTCTGGTCACAACATCGAATTCGTCCTTCCACTTCCACTAACCCTTAACCCACGTAATGTCTTGTTCAATGTCTTGTTTTTACGGTTTGAAGACTTGTGGCGCTTCCATAAGTCATGCGGTTGAAAAGGCAAGAGTGAGGAGTTGAAAAGAACATGGGGAAGTTACAAAGATATTATCTACTTTCAAGGGAGATGTGGAAGTTATCTTCAAGTACTAAGAGTGTCCGTAATATCTATATATACACCACTTGCTATGAAGATTAAAACTTGAAGTTGAGAGAAACACAATCTAGCATAGTCTATTGGCATAGATTAGTGAGTTTATTGTATGTTTCTATCTTGATACTTCCGTTGGTGAATGTTCCAATATTTCACTCAACATTGGATCTTTATTTGTATTAGTGATAGGTTAGATTGATCAATATCTAGTCACTATATACGGAGATCTATTCATGGTGTGGCTTATGTTTAACAATATTAGTGATAATTCGCCGATTGACAAAAGTATAGACTTATTCATAGTCTATACAAAATTTTGATATCCATCTTGCAAAGTGTTTAAAACTTCATTGTGTATTCTTGTATTTAATTTTATACGTGTTGCTCTTCGAATGTGCCAACATTTTTACAACATTCTCGCAAAACACTTACGCACACCTTCAAAGAGTATCGGTCATGATAATGTAAGAGTATTACATATTGATGCGGATAAAAATGGCGAGGCCAACTACACGAAGGGCCAAAGGATATTCACCCAATATGGCCCGATAGTGCAACCGAATACCCTTCGAGAGAGGGAGCCAAATCCGAGATAGGCTTAAGGCCCGGACTAATCACGAGAGAGGCCACAAAGCCCAAACCTGGCTACAGGCGGGCCATGAGGCCCAAGCACAGGCCGAGATCTAGCTGCGAGTGGGCCGCGAGGCCCAGGGCCTAGCTTGAGTGGGCGCAAGGCCGGACCTAATGCGAGTAGGCCGTGAGGCCCAATCGAGATTTAAAGCCCATAAGCTGATATCAATCAAGCCCATATGGGCAAATTATCTGATAAGAACGAGAAAATGTGAGAAGCGATGATCGGTTGAGAAGATTAAGGCCCAAGTCAAGGAATATTCCTTATATTCTTCATTGGTAGGTCCAACCTCCGTCTCGGGAGGAAATTGTAGGCTCAATGCAGTTTTCTTGAGAGAAAAGATATCAACGCACGACATCATGAGAGAACGTACAAATAATGCCCGTAAATCATGATAACGATTATTATTCTTAAAGTACGTATAAATAATACACCTAAAAGGGAGATAACGGTATCGAATAACTATCACTCTTACTTAGCTACTTCTTACATACTTTCTTGAGTGTTTTCAGGTGATTTGACTTGAGCGTCGGAGTGCCTACGCCGAGAGAACCCTCGCGTGTTTTGCAGTACGTTCGGGAAGAGCTAAGGATCGCACCACGTAAAAGCTTTACCCACGTGGAACCCAAGTGGGAAAAGCGGGTCCAGTCGGTTTTACGCATCAATTGGCACCGTCTGTGGGAAGGAAGTGCTAAGGCGTGAGTTTCAACTTCTTTTCTATCATTTTAAAGAAAGATATCATGGTGGTGAACGGACACCCATGAGACCGATTGCACTAGTACCGGCTCGGGAAGGACAACCCCGCAAATCCAACTCGGGCGAAGTCAGTATCCAACCCCGTGCCACCTGCTGCTATGCCCAACACCGGAGGAACACCACTTGTCACGGTAATACGAGATGAAAACTCAACTCTGGTCAACGCCACCAGAGTATTGTTAGGATGTATACTATAAGTCTAGCTTTTGTATGAACATCTTTTTGAGTATGAACATCTTTTTAATATAAGATTCATTATGATCAAAATACTTATTGTTTATGATTGTTATATATATCATTATTTTGTCAGGTTAATCTATCATAGATAACATGGTGTGTGGTGTCACGAGAAGATTATGCTATCGATTCCTTATAGATTATAAATAATAGCTCACAACCAAGATGGATTTGGACAAACCATTGGAAAGGTTGTAGTGTAATTTGGTATTAGTCTATCTTGACTATAAAGTTACACTAGTACATTTTGTATGTATTGAGCAGGACCATATGAGGTTGTTCAATTTGTACTGACTATATAAAAGAACAAGACCTCTGTTGTTATGGATGTACGTCTTCTTAATCCCTATATAATAATGGGCACGTGTACTCAATGTATGTTTCTTTGATTTGCCAATGGGTGAGATTTATTAAATCAATAGGCTCGGTGAATTGGGAGACAAGCATTGTTTATATGGTGTCTTTGTTGATTATAGAAGGAATCCGTGTCCTAATTATTTATGATGATGATGTCCCCTTGAGGAGCTCATAAAGATTATTATGTAAACCCTGTAGGTGGATTTAATCCGACATAATAATAAAGATGAGTAGTACTACTCTTGGAATTAGATATAAATTAATTAAGTTGTCAATAATATAATTAATTTATGGACATTCGATATCTTAAACACGGGAAAATAAACATACACATAATAAAGGAGCCCATATTATAATATGGGATTAGAATGATAATTCAATTATAACTCTTTAGTGGATGAGTTATAATTGATGGGCTTAAGTAAAGTGTTCTGATGAACACAGGATATTTAGGCCCATCAGAGGCCCAACCCTAATTCCTCCTTAGGGTCCCTGTTGTAGCCTATAAATAAACCCTAACATCGAGCCTCCAGCGTGTGAAAACGTGAGATCAGAGAGAGGCGGATTCTGATTCCTTGGAGGATCGTCGACCACTCGGCGTCCAAGGGAAAGGGATAGGAATACGGCGAGTAAGACCGTGAGGTTCGAGGCTCATCCTTAGATCGCAGCTTCGACCTTAGAACTGGTTTGTCTTCACCTATTACGGTGAATAAAGGTACAATTCTATTCGCTACGTTTATGTGCTTACGATCCCGAATCGATAATTTCAAGAGTCGGCGATCGGTGGTTTCAACAAGTAGGAGTTCTTGCTAGAGAGAGAGAGGCTAACCTACTGTTTCTTCCTCTGCGATTCCGTAAGGAATCCATATAGCCGAGGCCCCGGAGCCAACAACGCTCCATCGAGGGGGACACCTCAGAGAATTTCGTAACAGCTACCCCCATCGCTCTCACTCAGGAGCAGCTGGATGATATGATAGCCCGAGCTGTGGCAAGAGCAATGATGGAGGAGGACCCTCACTGCAGGAAGGACAGGAGAAACAGGACCGAGAAACTGCTGCTCGATCCCACTGAGAGAGTAGGCGGGCCGAGCATCAAGAAGAACGAAGAAGAGAGGTGGAGTCTAGAAACCAGGAGGAGGTCCTGGGGAGCGAAGGAGTCTAAGAAAGAAGATCGGGAATTTCTTGACCAAGGAAGCTGGTCGAGATGAAGTTGCACGGGGAGGGAGACAGCCCCCAACGGCGAGGATTAAGAATGAGGATAAGGAAGAGGGTACAGGAGATACCCAAATCAAAGCCATGAAGGACCGAGATCGAGTCCCTGAGGAAACAGATAGATAACATGAAACACCGGATGGAGAACCGGGTTAGTATGCCTAGACCCATTACAAAGTTGTCAATTTGAGAATATCTTACAAGGTGAATTTCTTAGCAATTTTAAACCTCTTAATTATGAATATGATGGTACGATCGACCCCTATGACCATTTGGTGAGATTTGAAAATTCGGCCCTCCTACATCGATATGGGGAGGGTGTGAAGTGCAGGGTCTTTCTTACTACTCTGTCTAAAGCGGCCCGCGGTGGTTTAGCAGTGGAGCCCAATTCCATTGGCTCTTTCGAGCAATTTGGAGAGCTATTTTTGCACCAATTCGCTAGTGTGAGGAGACAACCTAGAGCTATGTTGACATTGTTCAACATGAAGCAAGGAGAAAGTGAGAGCCTACGGGCCTTCATGAAGAGATTCAATCCGGCAAAGACAGGAAGTCCCAACCGCCACCCCATAAGTCAAGATTAATGCTTTCACCAAAGAACTGATTGGAGTGAATTGATACATGTTTTTAGGGCTATTTTTAGTGCAAAAAGTGAGCTAAAGTGTTAGTTTTTGTGCCTAAATGTGAAAAGTATCACTATTTTGCCTAAAAAGTATTATTTGTGAGGTTTTGATGTATTTCGCCCGTTTTGCAGGTAAATCGGTGGAATTTTGCCAAACCGAGAGTACCGGGATTCTTAGAATGAAAAGAGCGAACATACGGGGCGGGGGTCGGGCCGGAGCCCTTCTCGATAAAAATTCCACTGAACTCGAGTTCGAGTCGAGGGTGCACAGACCTCGACTCGAGGTTCATCTTTGGAGAAATCATTTTTAAAAAACTGGCAAGCTCGACTCGAGGAACGAAAATGGCGGCTCGACTCGAGGCTAGGCCTCGACTCGAGGCAGGAAAGAATTTTAAAGAAAGCGTGTTAGCGACTTTAGGCCTCGACTCGAGGGCACGAAGCTCGACTCGAGGAGTGCCCAAAACCGAAAAATTCAGTTTTTAAGCCATGGAAAGCCAAAACGAGAGGAAGAGTTGATTCTAGCAGTTCAGAGCGGTTTCTAGGAGTTCCTTTGAGCGAATTTTACATTTTGTAGCTTGAATTTACTTGTAATTGCACTAGATTGTTAGAATTTAGATAGATTCCACATTTAAATCATTAGATTAGTAGATTGGTGATTGTAATTGAAGTTTTGCAGCTGAGAATTGAGAAGAAGTGAAGTTGAATTGAAGCATTGTACAAGATTAATCATTCTTATTTTTGCCTATTGAAGCTTAATTGGTGATGTTCTTAACCTTTGATCTCTTTAATTCATTGCTTGTAGTGATTAGATTTTCAATTGCTTTCTTAGATTTTCTAGCCATGGTTTTTGCTTGTAGCACCATGGGCTAATAGCCTTGTGCTTGGGATAATTGAAATTAGGGATGAAGTGATTGCCTCATGCTATGATTGTTGACAATTGTGATCAATTGAATTAGATTGCTTCCTAATTGTGATTCTTAATTGTGCTTCATGAAAAATTGTCTCTTTTGATTAATGGTTGATCACCCTAGCAATAGGCGAGAGTTGAGCTAACGTGATTAGGTGTTAATCAGGTTTCAATTTTGCATGATTGTATGAATTGGGGACTTCTACATTGAGAGATGGGAAGAACTAAGGATACTCACATTAGGCATTGTGATATTAATGGAGTGATTAATTTCATGATGGTTTATGCTTTCTCATTTGATTGATTTGCATTTGGATACAATCATAGCTTGTTAATCATGAATTCCTTGATGGAGATTATCCCTTGCACCCTATTCCCTCATTAATTTTAGTCTATTTGATCTTGCATTCTAGGTGTTTGATAAATTGTTTGCATAATCTAGCCATTTAAATTCTTGCAATTTGTAGTGATTTAGTTCAAGAGCTTGTTGCAACTCTAGCCATTTAGAACTCTTATCCTTGAATTTCATTTGCATACTTTCTCCCTTGGGTTCGATATTTTTGTTGATTGGTCTTAATAACTCTTACACTATACACTCCAATCAAATGGCGCCGTTGCCGGGGAGTTAGTTTTGCGCCAATAAGTGAGACTAGAGGATTGTTTGAAGTGGCTATTTGTTGTTTTTATTTTTGTTTTTGTTGATTTTATTGGTGAGAATTTGATTCTTGGATTTGTGGCATTGTAGGTGTATGCTAACAAGATCAAGTGGTGTTCCACCCTTGCCACTAAATCCGGAGATTGAGGCTACATTGAGGAGAAATCGTGTGAGAAGAAGAAGGGAAGCTATGGAAGGAGAAGAGCAAAGGCATGAGGAGAGATTAGTGGGTGATCCTCAAGAAGAGGAGGTACATGGACAAGGAGTAGGAGGAGGAGAAAATGGAGGTAATGGGAATCACTACCATGCTCAAGTTGGCCCCTTTCCTCAAGGGATGCCACCACAAAACTATCCCTACCAAAATCCCTACCCTTATCCACCTCAAGCTCATCAATATCCTTACTATCCACCTCATCCTCAACAATTTCCACCATATTATCCCAATATGCCGTATAATCAAGAGCCACGATACCATGAGCCGCCACAACCACAACCACAACCACAACCACAACATGTAAATGAGCCACCACCTCATGGAAGGCCTTTGAGAGAGTTCTTTGAACCACAACTTAGGGAGTATTATGATGGGATAGCAAGGCCGAGGATAGATGCCAATAACTTGAGATAAGTCCCGCTTTGGTGAGAATGCTTAGGGAGAAGCAATTTGAGGGTAGAGATGAAAATGAGTGTCCACATCAACATATGGCACAATTTCTTGAGATAGCCGACACTACAAAATACCATGGGGTGCCGAAGATGCCAAGAAGTTGAGGCTATTTGCCTTTACATTGAAAGGAAGAGCAAAAGCATGGTTGAATTCATTACCGCCCGGGACCGTCACGGACATGGGAGGAGTTGTCAAAGAAATTCTTGATGAAATTTTACCCACCATCAAAGACCGTGCAAGCAAAGGAGGCTATTTCCCATTTCCGACAAAAGAATGGGGAGACTATACCGGAGGCATGGGAGAGGTATGGCATGTTACTTATTAATTGCCCTCAACATGGTTTCCGGAAGAGCAAACCATTATGTACTTTTGCAATGGGTTGACGGATGGGGATAGGTCATTTTTGAATGCTTGTGCTAATGGATCGATTTGGTCAAAAACCGTGGGGCAAATGAATGAAATTATGGAGAACATAGCTCAAGACTCTTTCCAAGTGTCGGTTAATAGAGGAGCACATCATAGAGTGTCACAAGTTGATGAGCTAGAGAGTATGAAGAGTATGATGATGACTATGATGGACCGATTGGGAGCTCTTACGACTTCACAAAGCCAAGCAAGTGTTAGTTCATCCATTCCTCATGTTGATGTTGGGCCAAGTTCATTGCCGGTGGAAGAGGTGAGTTATATGGGTAGGCCTCCATTCCAAGGAGGCTATCAAGGAGGAAGCTATCAAGGGAACTATCAAGGAGGAAGGCCTTATCAAATGCCTTACCAAAATAGGCCACAAGGAAGTTATCAACCTCAACCACAAGCTCCATTCAATGGGAATACATGGAGGAGACATGAGAATTTTCATATGCCAATCCTAGAGCCGCCGTTCAATTTCCTCCCGGATTTGATCCGGGTGCAAAGGCTCCAAACAATGAAGGGAAGGCAACTACGGAGGAGATCTTGGGGTTGATTGTGAAGAAGTTGGAAGCAAATGATTCAAGGCTTGATGATTTAGGGAAACAAATGGATACTCGTTTCAAGACGATTGAGCATCAAGTAGGGCAACTTGCTACTACGGTTGGGAAGCTCTCGTCTACGGTGGACCACTTGCAAAACAAAGGAAAGTATCCATCTACTACCGAGCCTAATCCTAAAGAATTTTGTAGTGCCATCAAGCTAAGGAGTGGTATTAGCTATGAAGGTCCAAAGAGGCTTAGAGATGGAGATGTTGAAGAAGAAGTGGTGCAAGAAGAAGAAGTTATTGAAGAAAATGTGGTTGTGGAAAAAGAAGAGTCAAGTGAAGGGCAAGCAAGAAGAGAATCTAAGAAAGAAGAAGAGAAGTCCAAGAAAGATGCATGGGGAGTGCCAATGAAAGCTAAGTCGGTTCCCTATCCTCAAAGAGTAGTGAAGAAAAAGCTAGAGGAGGAGTTTGGTAAGTTTTGAAAGTCTTAAAGAGCTTGCATGTTGAAATTCCACTAATGGATGCCCTTGAACAAATACCCCACTATAATAAGTTTTTGAGAGATATTATGTCTAAGAGGAGGAGTTGGGATGAAAAGGGTATACTTAAGCTTGTGGAGGAGTGCAAAGAGATATCGGAGAGAGATTTACCACAAAAAAGAAGGATCAGGGAGCTTCATTATACCATGCAAGATAGGTGAGAATGTGAACATTCAAGGTTTGTGTGACTTGGGAGCTAGTATAAATGTCATGCCTTTGGCAATTTTTGAGAAATTGAAGCTAGGAGAGGTGACTCCTACTAATATCAACCTTCAATTGGCGGATCAATCATTTGCTCGTCCATACGGGATCATTGAAGATGTATTGGTAGGAGTTGGCAAGTTCCTATTTCCGGTTGATTTCATTGTTCTTGATATGAAGGAGGAGCTTGAGGCACCGATCATACTTGAGTCGACCTTTCCTTGCTACGGGAAAAGCAATTATCGATGTTGAGAGAGGAGCTCACATTAAGCTACAATGGAAAAGAGATGACATTTTCGAGAGCGCCATTGGAAGAAGTTGCACAAAGCAAGATGGAGAAGAAGAAGTGTGGCTATATAGAGATCATCAATTCATGTTCTTCCATTGATAGGGATGATTCTTTACCTTTTTCTTCTTCTAACTCTTTAATTAAGGAGCATTTTATTCCTTCTTGTAATGTGATGGCTAATAAATCTTGTGTTTCTTTGGATGATTGTAGGAAGAAGGAAGCCGTCATTGATACTTTGCTTGATTTTGGTGATAAGAAGCTTGAAAAAGAAGGTGAAAAGGAAGTGGCCAAATATGAGCAATGCTCAAGTTTGGGGGTGTTAGAAGAAAGACCGATTGAGAAGAAGGTGGAAACCTTTGTAGTTGGAGACCAAGTAGTATGGAAGGAATCGGATTGGATGAGACTACTAGGAGTAAAAAGACTCAAAGAGGTGTTGAAAGTGAAGGAGATAAAAGAAGAAGGAAAACTCTTAGTGGAAGATGAAATGGGATGTTGTCTAATGACAAGGGAGATTTTGGTTACGCACAAGGACTCTTCTACCCTAAAAGAAGTGCCTAACATTCTTATAGATGAAAGGGAAGTATGAACTCATAGAGTTCCGTCCGGCAAAGGACGTTAAACCTAGCGCTAGATGGGAGGCAACCCATCATTTTATTGTTTTTGTGTGTGTTGTGTTTTGTTCGTCTTGTGGTTTTTGCCTTGGATTCTTAGGAATTGCTCATGCTAGGAGATGGTGTTAGTTGATGGAGAGCTTATTTGGTCTTTTGTGCTTTAGTGTTATATCAATTAAGGGGGTTGCATAAGTGTATCATTCTCATACTTGTTTTTGAATGCATATCCTCATCCAAGTTTGGGGGTGTGTGTATCTAGTGTTGAAGTGCATTCATTATTGATGTTGAGTGGATGACTAATGATGCTTAAGTGTAGGCATACTCACTACAAAGATTGGAAAGGATCAAATTTGCAAAGGAATCAAGAATCGAGAAGGAAAGGAGAGCTTAAAAGTTGGTGAAAATGAGCATTAAGGAAGAGAACCCGGTCTCCTCGATCGAATGAGCGACCGGGCTTAAATCGAGGACCAAAACGGTAATTTCTTGCATATTTGGGTTCATTAGGCGTGTAGAGGTCTATTTTGGGAGTTCTCGGGTCGGGTCGGACTTGAGATTCATAAAAATGCCTGATCTCGACCCGAGGTCGAGCTTGCATAGACCTCGAGTCGAGGTACTTAGACTTAGAAAAATTTCTGGAAATGGCACATTCCTCGACCCGAGGGAGGAACCTCGAGTCGAGGCTTTTGAAAAGTGGGATTCCTCGAGTCGAGGCCTGACCCTCGACTCGAGGCTGGTGTCTGTTATAAATACGCAGATTAGTTTCAGATGTCACGACTCGAGGTTCCTTCCCTTTAACGATCCTATTCGCCGTTCCTTCATAATTCTGACATTTTCCTGCTGTTTTCACCGGTGAAACATCACTATATCATCACATTATTTGAGTATTGCATCAAAGAGTGGATTTTGAGGGTTTTATAATCAATTTTGGGGCTTTGTGAGGAAAATTGTGTGGGTGCTCATATCTTTCATTCCAAGCCAATTTATCCCAATTAAGGTATGTAATTTCATCTCCTTTGGCTTTCAATTTCATGATTAGTGTTGATTATTGCTTGGGTGTTGATAAAAGTGCTTGAATTTATTTGAATTGAAATCTCATTTGAGCATTTTGTCAAGCACTTGGTATGCATGATTGATATGGATAAATTGAAGCTATTGTTGAGGATATTTGAGTTGATTGATGAATACATGAGCATGTTTAGGATGGTATATAATGATTTGCTCAATTATTTGTGGAATTTGGCTTGAATGAGGATTTTGGTATATTTTATGAATTCCTAGTGCATTTGTGGTATATGTGGTCAAATTGAGTGGAGTTTGGATGATAGAAAGGAAAGTTTTGTGATTATGTGTTCGATTACTTGCTAGTTGGCTTGTTAGTATTTGATTTATTTGTGGAGCATAATTGAAGAATTTTGGTGAGCTTACATGATGATTTTCATTGTCTTAAGCCATTCTAGTAAGTATGTATAAGTTGAGGATTAGTTGAGCACTTCTATGGATTATATTTGATTTGATTGACTCATTGACCATTTTGTGAGGATTTATTGCTTAGTCATTAGGAATTTTGTTGGGCTTGGAAATTGTTGTTGACTTGTTCATAATTTAGAGTGATATTTTGAGCTAGCTTTTTGATTGTTGGACTCATTTGTGCTATTGGGATTATTTGTGCGGGAGTCATGTTTAGAGGAGTGGATGGCCACAACTTTTCGGATGCCGAGATCCGAGAGAGAGAAGAGGCTATACGTTTTGCACACCGAATGCCCGCTGAATTGGGAATTCAGTGGGATGAATACAAGTGGAGAAAGCACATTATTTTGTATGCCGAGTTGTACAAGAAGGTGGTGAGAACTCGTCTCGTAGATCATAATGCATGCTTTCTATGGGAATTGAAGATGACATTCCAAGATTGTTCGAGCAAGTAGGCATGGGAGGTTTTCTAGCTAAGAGACCTCGGACCTATCTTGGACTCACTCTCGAGTTCTTATGCCGGTCAAAGTCCACAAGGCTAGGAGGAACAAGTTTGCACGGAAGATCACTTTTGAACTTATGGGGAGCGAGTACGAATTGACGTTAGATGAGATTAATGAGCTACTAGGAGCACCTACCGACCCCGATAGATCACTTTTGAACATTAGAGGAGTACAATGCTAAGAGGTTACGGACGTATTTGATTCGGGGCTCCGAGTCGGCTTTGAGTTTGTACCGGAAGTCTAAGAGCACGCACATTCGAATCCGGTGGTCCGATACTTAGAGAAGATCCTCGCGAGTACCATATTCGCGAGATCGGAGGAGGAGCCGTGGTTTCGAAGAGCTATATGTTTTGTGGTGCTTCTTGCATGGAGTCAGATTTAATGCGACCGCCTACCTATGCTACTTATTTGAGAGAGCCACAAGCACTAAGTTTAAGAAGATAAATTTTGGTGGGATGATTACTCGATGTAGCACCTCGGTATTCCTACTCATAACACAGGTGGCACTAGATGGTCCAGATTTGACTACGGACACTATGAGGCGCATGAGGACGCTAGATCGTATTGGGAGGACGTGGGTGCCTACAACAGATCATGGTGGCCGGTTTCCTCTTCCTAATAAGAGGTTGACTCTGTTTTCGGATCTCGAGCCTTTGTGACTATCAATCTGCGTATGTGGTCGCAGCGTCACACCGATGCCATCGATGCTTACACCAGGAGCATGGAGACGTGCTTAGAGATGAGGGGATGATGATGATCGAGGCGAGTCAGCGGTCGAAGTCGGATTCCGATTCTTGATGATGATGGAGATGCGATTAGAGCAGATGTTGCGAGGAGGTTGAGTCGAGGACGAGGATGAGGATGACGAGGCCGGAGCAAGAAGAAGCGGCTGTCGAGATGGAAGAGGAGTATCGGCCAGATTAATATATGCGGAGATGAGATGAGAAGTAGAAATCGAGGCGAGGTTCGTCTCGAGACCGTAGGTTCAGCGGAGGAGATGTGGGCGAGCAGTGAGAGGATGCATATAGAGAGTCCGACCCGGCAGGATGAGATGTACCGAATGATGGAGGATTCACGTAGGTTCAATGAAGAGACAAGGAGGATGCAAGAAGAATCAATGAAGACTCGGCATGACATGTATTCACTCCTTCGGCAGATGAGCTCGTGGAACTTCGGGCCAGACACTATCCTCCTCCACCGCCGCCGTCCGACTATTAGGGGCTATCCCTATTCCTCATTCCCTCTTCTTGTTGTTCTTTAGATTCTGATATTCTTGTTTTCCGTTGTACTCTTGATGATGCTTATACTCTTGACTTGTGATGATTTGATGTTTGGATGTTTTGGATGGATGATTTAAGTGATGTTATGATTTCTTTGATATATTGTTGAGCCTATTGTCTATTGGTAATTTTGACTTGATGATCCTTTGGATTTCTTTATTCCATGATTCCATGTTCATTTGTCATGAGCTTAATAGTGGATTATTTGACATATTTTTGAGTATCATTTTGAGATAGTGAGTATGCTTGAGATTATGTACATGAGCATTTGTGCTTGAATTGTAAGATTATTGGATTTTGATATGATTATTAGTAGATGTGTAGCTTGATGCTAGTTGCTTGATTAATTATGTGAAGATGAATGTGATTGAAGATGCTTGATTCATTGCTCAATTTAAGCCCGTGAGCTTTTGTGCCTTAATAATCGTACATCTTATACGGTTGATATCATCCTTAGAGAGTGCATCGTTCATGAGTTGTATGCTAGAACTTGCCATTAGACTTGTTGATATTGATCTTTGTAAGATGTCTTGAAAATGATAAGAGGCCATGTTTGATATGTTGAGTTACTTTGCCAAATTCTTTCCTACCAAATACATTTGATTTCCTTAGTGAGCCATGTTGAGCCTTATTATTCTTATTCTTTGGCAAGCCAAGTGAAATTGAAACCATTTAGCCTATTTTGATGAGCCTTTCTTGTCCTATGTTTAGTTGAGCTTGAATGTTGGCTAATGATGGTGATTTGATTGCTAATTGTGGGAAGATGATGAGCTAAGTGATGATGTGTTAAGAGATAGAAGAAAAGAAAGGTTGTGAAGAAAGATTGAATTGTGAAGAAAAGTGAAATGAAAAGAAAGATTCAATTTGTGAGCTTAAAAAGAGAAAGCTCAAGTGAATGGTGGATTGATTATTGAAGTTCAATAGTAAGAGTGTGCTAGATGAAAGTGAAGAGATGTGCATTGTATTGATTAGCTTTCATTCAAGTCTCTACTACTTAGTCACTCTTGTCCATAAATATCTCACCTTTCCAAAGAGCCTACATTACAACCTAGAATAAAGACCTCTTTGATTCTTGATTGATCACAAATGATTTTGATTGAGATTAAGTCTTGTGGCAAGCATATGGTGTACTTATTTGTGAATTGATGATTGAGTGCTTTAAACCTTGATACACTTGAGTGAAGAGTGAAACACTCCATGGAAGGAGCAATGTGTTGAGTATTTGATTGAGCATTTATTTGAGCATGATTTGTCTTGATTGCTAGTGGATAGTTGCATTGATACAAGTGATCATTGATGAGTTCGATTGTCTTATTTTTCGTCTATGATGCCATGTGACATAATTGCAATCAATTCACTCCTTTGTTCTTAGTTTCTACGTTGCTCGAGGACGAGCAACAATTCAAGATTTGGGGTATGATTGGAGTGAATTGATACATGTTTTAAGAAATTTATTTTTAGTGCAAAAAGTGAGCTAAAGTGTTAGTTTTGTGCCTAAATGTGAAAAGTATCACTATTTTGCCTAAAAGTATTATTTGTGAGGTTTTGATGTATTTCGCCCGTTTTGCGGGTAAATCGGTGGAATTTTGCCAAACCGAGTACCGGATTCTTAGAATGAAAAGAGCGAACATACGGGGCGAAAACGGGAGTCGGGCGGAGCCGCTTCTCGATAAAAATTCCCTGAACTTCGAGTTAGTCGAGGGTGCCTGAGACCTCGACTCGAGGTTCATCTTTGGAGAAATCATTTTAAAAAGCGCAAGCTCGACTCGAGGGAGGAGCCTCGGAGTCGAGAGGCAAATGGCGAAGCTCGACTCGAGGGCTAGGCCTCGACTCGAGGCAGAAAGAATTTTAAAGAAAGCGTGTTAGCGACTTTAGGCCTCGACTCGAGGGCACGAAGCTCGACTCGAGGAGTGCCCAAAACCGAAAAATTCAGTTTTTAAGCCATGGAAAGCCAAAACAGAGGAAGAGTTGATTCTAGCAGTTCGGAGCGGTTTCTAGGAGTTCCTTTGAGCGAATTTTACATTTTGTAGCTTGAATTTACTTGTAATTGCACTAGATTGTTAGAATTTAGATAGATTCCACATTTAAATCATTAGATTAGTAGATTGGTGATTGTAATTGAAGTTTTGCAGTGAGAATTGAGAAGAAGTGAAGTTGAATTGAAGCATTGTACAAGATTAATCATTCTTATTTTTGCCTATTGAAGCTTAATTGGTGATGTTCTTAACCTTTGATCTCTTTAATTCATTGCTTGTAGTGATTAGATTTTCAATTGCTTTCTTAGATTTTCTAGCCATGGTTTTTGCTTGTAGCACCATGGGCTAATAGCCAATGCTTGGGATAATTGAAATTAGGGATGAAGTGATTGCCTCATGCTATGATTGTTGACAATTGTGATCAATTGAATTAGATTGCTTCCTAATTGTGATTCTTAATTGTGCTTCATGAAAAATTGTCTCTTTTGATTAATGGTTGATCACCCTAGCAATAGGCGAGTTGAGCTAACGTGATTAGGTGTTAATCGGGTTTCAATTTTGCATGATTGTATGAATTGGGGACTTCTACATTGAGAGATGGGAAGAACTAAGGATACTCACATTAGGCATTGTGATATTAATGGAGTGATTAATTTCATGATGGTTTATGCTTTCTCATTTGATTGATTTGCATTTGGATACAATCATAGCTTGTTAATCATGAATTCCTTGATGGAGATTATCCCTTGCACCCTATTCCCTCATTAATTTTAGTCTATTTGATCTTGCATTCTAGGTGTTTGATAAATTGTTTGCATAATCTAGCCATTTAAATTCTTGCAATTTGTAGTGATTTAGTTCAAGAGCTTGTTGCAACTCTAGCCATTTAGAACTCTTATCCTTGAATTTCATTTGCATACTTTCTCCCTTGGGTTCGATATTTTTGTTGATTGGTCTTAATAACTCTTACACTATACACTCCAATCAGCAACCTCGAAGACGGAGACCTATTCTCCTCTCTCGCGAAGAAGCCGGTTCGGACATTTGATGAATTGTTGAGGAGAGCAGAGAAGTATGTTACACTGGAAGAAGTGAGAAAGGCAAAGAGAGCAGAGGTCAAGTTAGGTAGACCTGAGAAAAAGAAGGAGTCGGCTAAGAAAGGCTCAATGGCAGAGCGAGAGAAGGCAACAAAATCTAGACCCCGCTCAGGTTTGACAAATATACCCCTGAAGGCTGGAACTGCGGAGCTATTAGAAGTAGCATCCGACCTCCCGAAATAAAATTTCCTTGGACACAATCCAGAGGGCCGATGAGGCCCAAATAAGATAAGTTTTGTTGTTTTCATAATGAATATGGGCATGACACTAATAATTGTTTTCACTTACGTGATGAGATTGAAAGGATGATCCAGGCAGTCATCTTAAAGAATTTGTTTACAGAGATCGGATCAGCTCCGAGGGCAAAAGAAAGGAGGCTGATGGCAAAGTCAAGAAAAAGGGAAGATGATTGAAGGAAGGTAGGAGGAAAGGCCCTCCCAGAGAGGACTGATCCAAATGATAGTAGGAGGTCCAGTCGAGGGAGACTTGTTCCGTGCACGAAAAGCTTGAGAGAGGATCCACGAGGAGAGAGGTAGGAGAAATATCAAGTGAGGCGAATCCGAAGGAGGTAGGCCATACACCCCAAATCCATTTTGGTCCAGAGGATGGAGGTCTCATGAAGGAAGACCACGGTGATGCGCTAGTCATCACAACAGATGTGGTGGATACACTGTTGCAAGGATCTTCGTAGACACGGGAGCTTCACAGAGACATCATTTTCTTGGAATGCTTCAAGAAAATGAATTTGAATGTTGAATTACAAATGGTGGAAACAGCGCTATATGGATTTACTGGGGAGCAGCTTACCCCTTGGCTGTAACCCTCCAGTGGGGCTAGGCGAGGCTCCACGGAGGAGGGTGGTAATGGCAAACTTTTTTATTGTTGATGTACCCTCATCTTATAACATGATCTTCGGTAAGCCAAGATTGAATTTATTTCTGTGGTCATATCAACTTATCACATGAAACTCAAGTTTTCAAGAAATGATGAGGTGGGTGAAGTAGTGGTGACGATTGCATTCCGAGAAAATGCTACGTAGAGGCGGTGAAGATGGCCGATAAAGAGTTGCATCGCAGCTGAAAAGAGATAAGGAGGTTGATCGTGAATCTAAGAGATGCAATATCACGGAGGAAGTTGATCCTAAAAATGAGAGCTGAAGAAGAATTGATGACGGTCAAGCTATATCCAGACAAGAAAGGATACACAACGAGGATAGGGGCCCAGTGGAGCCCGACTTGGAGAAGGAGAGTGTAACAGCCTTACGAAGAAATGCGCATTTGTTTGCTTTTTCTTCCTCTAACATGACAAATATTCCGGAGGAGGTGGCGATTCACCACCTCAACGTGGATCCAATGGCTAAGCCAAAGAAGCGTAAACTAAGAGTCTTGGACCGAAAAGGATGCCATTACGAAGGCGGAGAAGTTGGCCGGAGGCAGGACATGTCAAGCGAATCCAGCTTCCCACCGGTTATCCAATGCGTTGTTGGTGGCAAAACCAGGGGGAAATGGAGAATGTGCATAGATTTTCGAGATCCGAACAAGGCATGCCCTAAGGATCATTATCCCTTACCCGAGATTGACCGGATGGTCGATTCTACATCCGGATTTGAGTTGCTAAGTATGATGGATGCCTACCAAGGCTACCATCAAATACGATTTTCCCTCCGTATATTCCAAAGGTAAGTTTTATTATTTACAGTAGAACTTTTTGCTATATTAGAATGCCCTTTGGATTAAGAATGCAGAGCAACCTATTAGAGAATGGTTGACAAGATGTTAAAAAACCAGCTAGGGAGAAACATGGAGGTTTACGTAGATGACATGCTGGTAAAGAGTGTGAAGGCGGATGGACATGTGGCCGACCTGGAGGGAGCTTTTTCAGTGCTAAGGCTGAATGGCATGAAGCTAAATCCGACCAAGTGTTCTTTTGGAGTGAGGTCCGGAAAATTCCTCGGATACATGGTGACCCAAATGGTATTGAAGTCAACCCCGCCAAGGTGAAAGTCCGTGCTTGACATGCCGCCCCCACGAATATCAAGGAGCTGCAGAGACTAAACGGAAGGATTACAGATTATGCGAGATTCATAGCCAGATCTGCAGAGAGAGGAGCCACCCCTTCTTCAGGATTCCGAGGAAGGGATCTAAGTTCGAGTGGGATGAACGATGCCAGCAAGCGTTCGAGGAGCTTAAACAACACCTGGCCCAGATTACCTACGTTAACGAAGCGCATCAAGGGAGACACTCTACCTTTACCTCTCTGTAGGTGGGGTCTCACTTAGCTCAATGCCGGTGAGGAGGAGGGTCATCCCGTAAAACATTTACTATATCGCAAACCGATTCAAGGTGCGTAAGAGAGATACTCGGAGAAGGCAAAATTTCGACTATAATGGTCACGGCCCGGAGGTTACGACCTTATTTCTTGTCACATAAGATCATCGTTCGGGCTAATTATCTTCTCAAATGTAATTAGCAGAGCTGATCTCTCGTGGAGGATGGTCAAGTGGGCCGTCGAGCGGGGGAGTATGACGTGGATTTTGATCCACGGAGAACTATCAAAGCATAGGCCTTGTTTGACTTTATTCAGAAGGTACACGTGTGCAGGAAGGAGAATGGAGAGTATACGTGGACGGCTCTATATCCATGCAAGGTTGCGGAGCTGGGATCGGGATCATTGATCCAGATGGCCAGAAACACAAGTTGCAGTGAGGTTTGAATTCATTTCCTAGAACAATGGAGCTGAGTACGAGGCCTTGATTCGAGGAGCAGAGATGGCCGCAGAGTGGGAGCAGTCGAGTGGTCATATTTTCGGATTCCCAGCTTGTAACCCAAAGAGGTTACGGGGGGCTACAAAGCAAAAGATGAGAAAATGATAGCCTATCTCCGCCGAGTAGCGGAGCTGCAGGAAGATTCAGTTCTTTTGAGGTCGACATATACCCCAAGAGGAAAACTCCAGAGCGAATAGCTTTGTCAAGGTGGCGAGTTCCGCAACACTACAAGGAGGGGGAAGATTACCTGGTGACTGCAGAAGCTACGATTTCCTCGGTAGGGGTCATCGAGTGAAGACGATTGGAGAACCAACATTTATCGAGTGTTGCGTAACCCGGAGAGCTGCCTAGATAAAAGAAAAGCTCGAAATGGAGAATCCGATACACGATGATCGGAGATAAGATGTATTGGCGGTCCTTTATGCAGCCTTACTTGAGGTGTTTATCCCCTCAAGAAATGAGGTACATTATTAAGGATATCCATGAAGGTTGTTGTGCTGACCATTGATTGTAGGTTTCGAAAGCGGTATTAAGACCAATCAAGTTTATCGAACCCAAGGAAAAAAGTATGCACGTGAGGCCCTAGAAATACAAGTTCTCGATGACTATCGTTGCAATCACGGTTTCAAGCAAAAACACAATAAAATGATAGAAATAAACTCAAACAAAACAAAGAGGCAAATGATCAAACACTTGAAAGGCAAGAACAAATACAACAATAAATGGGGAATTTGGGTGCTAGGGTTAATATCCATCAAGGAATCAATGATCAACAAGCTACAATTGAATCAAATTACAAATCAACTAAGATAGAAAGCATAAACCATCATGCAATTAATCTCTCCATTAACCACACAATGCCTAATGTGAGTATCCTTAGTGCAACTAATCTCTCGATTCTCAAGCACCCAATTCATACATTCATACACAATTATAACTCGATTAATCCCGGATCACGTTAGCTCAACTCTCACATATTGCTAGGGTGATCAAACATTAATCTAAAGAGATAAAAATGCATGAAGCACAATTGAGAATCACAATTAGGAAGCAATCTAACTTTCCAATTGATCAACAATCATCAACAATCAAAGCATAGGCAATCAAATCATCCTCAATTTCAATTAACACAAGTACAAGAGAGTTAGCCCATGGTGCCAAGAGCAAAATCCATGGGTAGAAGATCTAATTGAGCAAACAACAATCTAATTACAATAATTAAGGAATTGAAAAGAGATAAGAGGGAGAACATCACCAATTGGATTAAATCAACAAAAATAGGAATGCTTGAGTCTTCAATACACTTCTTCTCCAATGCAATTACAAGCTTGAATTGAGTAAACAACTATGATCTAATGTTAATCTATTGCTAATCTAAGCAACAACAATGGGAATCTAAATCTAAATCTAAAATCTACTCTACCTACAAGGGGAAATTGGCTTGGGGCCAAAGAAATCGTCCTAAAACCGCCGGTAACTGCTCTATGGAATTATCTGGAGGTTATGCTCTGTTTCCTGCATTAAATAGATGAACTTTGAAAAATCTGATCCCTCGAGTCGAGGGTGCCCTCGACTCGAGGCTGCACTTTTGCCCTGCTCCTCGACTCGAGGCTCACCCTCGAATCGAGGCTTCTCTAATTTTTGGAATTTCATCACAATGCCTTCACCCTCGGGTCGAGGCCCCTGGACCTCGACCAGAGGTCGAGTCCAGGAATTTTCTCGACACAGGCTCCGCCTCGACACCCATTTTCGCCCTTCTTGATCGTCTCTTCATCCTATGAATGCGGCACTCTCGATTTGGCCAAATTCCACCGATTTACCTGTAAAATGGACGAAAAACATCAAAAATCTCACAAGTAATACTTTTTAGGTAAAGTAGTGATACTCTACACATTTAGGCACCAAATCTAACACTTTTGATCGCTTTTTGCACTAAAATAACCCCTAAAAACATGCATCAATTCACTCCAATCATAATACCCCCAAACTTGAAGTGTTGCTCGTCCTCGAGCAACGTAGCAAATAAGCACAAAGGAGTGAATTGATTGCAACTATGTCACATGGCACCATAGAGAAAAATAAGACAATTGAACTCATCAATGAACATAAGTCTCAATGCAAACTATCCACTAGCAATCAAGATAGATCATGATCAAACAAATGCAACCTCAAATACTCAAAACATTGCTCCTTCCATGGAGTGTTTCACTCTTCACTCAAGTGTATAAATGTTAAATGCACTCAATCATCAAATTCACAAACATGTACCCCATAAACTTGCCAATGGACTCAATCTCAATCAAAATCAATTGTGTTCAATCAAGAATCAAAGAGGTCTTTCATCTAGGTTGTAATGTAAGCTCTTTGGAATAGGTAGGATGATTTTGGGTAAGAGTGACTCAAATAGTAGAGACTTGAATGATAGCTAATCCATACAATACACATCTCTTCAATCTTCATCAAGTAACACTCTTTCTTTTGCACTTCAATGTTCAAACACCACCATTCACTTGAGCTTTCTTTCTTTAGCTCATAATTGAATTTTTCTTCTTTTCATGTTCACCACTTTTTTCCTCAATTCAATTTTTTTCACAACCTTTCTTTTCTCAAGCATCATCACTTAGCTCATAATCTTTCTACCACACTATACAAGCAAGTCACCATCTTTTTGCCAACAATTAAGCTCTACTAAGCATAGGACAAGAAGGCTCATAAAAATAGGCAAATGGCTTCAATTTCACTCGGCTTGCTAAAGAATATGGAAATTAGGCTCAAAATGGCTTACTAAGGAAATCAAATGTCTTTGGTGGGGAAAAATTTGGCAAAGTGACTCATCAATCCAAACATGGCCTCTTATCACTTTCATGACATCACACAAAGATCAATTTCAACAAGTCCAAAGGCAAGTTCTAGTATACAAATCTATGAATGATGCACTCACAAAGAAATCATATCAACCATACAAGATGTACGATTATAAAGGCACAAAAGCTCACGAGGCTTAAATTGAGCAATGAATCAAGCATCTTCAATCACATTCATAATCACATAATTATCAAGCATGCTAGCTTCAAGCTACAAATCAACTCATGATCAAGTCAAAATTTAATATATCTTGCAAATCAAGCACAAGTGCACATGTACATAATCTCAAGCACACTCACTATATCGAGAATGATAATAAAAGATATGCAATAAGACCACAATGAAGCTCAAGATAAATCTAGCAAAAATAACAAGTGCAAGGAATCTAAGACACAATTATAGCATCATCATCATCATCATCATCATCATCATCATCATCATCATCATATCCATAAACATTAAGCTCAAAAACCCCAAAATCATATAAGAGCATGAAAGTTAGGTAAAGAAAGAAAAACACCTCCCCCAAACTTAGACAAGTCTAAGTTTGAAAGGAAGGGTTGTACCATAAAGCCTTTAACTCCATCTTCCTTTAAACATGTAGGGCTCATCATGCTTTTATGCACTTTCATTCTTGATCTTGCATTTTCTTGCAATTCCAATCACTCTCCAAACAAATGTAGTGAGTGTACCATCATCAAATCATTACCATAAAGAGATGCACGTAACCAATAAACGATCAACACCCCCAAACTTGAATGTAAGCATGCATTTCAAAGTTTGGCACAAGAGTGGTACAAATATATGCAACTCCACATGGTATCAACAATAAGCTTGATGCAGATAAAAATGTCAGGCCCAACTACACGTAGGGACCCAAATATACCCAGCCCAATAGGGCCCGATGACGTAACTAAATACTCCCGATAGAGGAGGGAAAACCCGAGATGGGCTCGAGCCCCGGATCGGCCTGCAGAAGGCTATGAAGCCCCAAACCTACCTACGGGTGGGCCACAAGGCTCGGGCACAGTGGGGAGGTGGGCCACGAGGCCCAACTCTAACTACGAGATAAGCCACGAGGCCTAAACCTAAATGCAGCCACGAGGCCCAAACCCGACTACAGTGGGCCACGAGGCACAAGCCTAGTTGTAGGTAGGCCGAGAGGCCAGGCAAGATTTGAAGAGCACGCAGTATTTGACCAAGCCCATAGTGGTTACTTATCCGATAAGACCGAGAAACGTGAGAAGTAATGAGTAGTTGAGATAATTAAGGACCAAGTCAAGGAATATCTCCTATATTCCTTCATTAACTGGGTCCAACCTCCATCCAGGGGGAACGTGAGGGCACAATCAGATTTCTCGAGAAGAAAGATATCCACGCACGACATCATGAGGAACGTGCGGGATAATGCCCTGAAACCGTGATGACGGTTATCACTCTTAACGTACGTATAAATAAGACTCTCGGGAGGGAGGTAACAAGTATCAATCAACTATTACTCTTACTTAGCTACTTCCTACTTTCTTGAGTGTTTTCCGGTGACCTCACTTGAGCGTCGGAGTGCCTACGCCGAGAACCCTCCGGCGTGTTTTGCGGGTAAGTTCGAGAAGAGCTAGGAATTCTGCTGCGTAAAGGCTTTACCCACGTGGAACCCGGGTGGTGAAACGGGCCTGTGTCAATTTTTATGCATCAATTGGCGCCGTCTATGGGAAAGAAGAGCTGAGATGTGAGTTTCAACTTCTTTTTTCTCGATTATCCGAAAGAAGGACATCATGGTAGTGAACGTACACTCATGAGACCGATTGCACTAGTACCGGCTCGAGGAAGGACGACCCCGCAAACCCAATGCGGGGCGAAGCTGCGTCCAACCCCGTGCCACCTATTGTTGTGCCCAACATCAAGGAGCACCACTTGTTACAGGTGGTGCGGACGAAAGCTCGACTCCCGACCAACGCCATCCAGGAGTGGAGCTGCTGCTAGAGAGGGAGGGGTTAACCCACCTGCCTCTTCCTCTGCGATTCCAGACCCTATAGCGGGGGTCCCCAGGCCGCCAATGCTCTAGCCAGTGGGGATACCTCAGAGAATGCCGTAACCAGATGCCCCCATCGCCCTCACTCGGGAGCACTGGATGATATGATAGTTCGAGCTATAGCAAGAGCAATTGTGGAGGGGGAGGACCCCACCCGCAGTAAAGGATCGAGAACCGTGACCAGAAACCCGAGTCCAAGAGAGTAGGTCAGCCAGCCTAGACCTAGGGAGGTCTGGCAAGACGAAGCCGCACGGGGAGGGAAATAGCCGCCTGCGGCGAGAGAGTAAGATCGAGGATGAGGAAGAGGGTACAGGAGATACCCGATCGAAGCCATGAAAGACCGTGATCAGTCTACGAGGAAACAAATGGACAACATGAAGCATCGGATGGAAAATCGGGTCGGTATGCCTCGACCCGCTACAGTTGCCAATTTATTGAGAATATCTTACAAGATGGGTTGCCTAGCAATTTTAAACCTCTTAATTATGAATATGAAGGTACGACCGACCCCTATGACCATTTGGTGAGATTTGAAAATTCGGCCCTCCTCCATCGTTATGGGAGGGTGTGAAGTGCGGTGGTCTTTCTTACTACCCTAACCAAGGTGGCCTAGCAGTGGTTTAGCCAGCTTGGAGCCCAATTCCATCAACTCTTTCGAGTAGTTTGGAGAACTATTCTTACATCGATTCGCTAGTGTAAGGAGGCAACCTAGAGCTACATTGACATTGTTTAACATGAAGCAAGGAGAAAATGAATGCTGCGGGCCTTCATGAAGAGATTCAATCAAAGCGGCATTAGAGGTTCCAATCACACCCCGAGAGGTAAAAATTAATATTTTTACTAGCAATCTCTGAGACAGACCTGTTTTCCTCCCGGCCAAGAAGTCGGCCTCGACGTTCGTTGAACTACTACGGAGAGCAGAGAAGTACGTCACACTCGGGAGGAAGTGAGGAAGGCGAAGAGAGCCGAGGTCAAACCTAGCGGACCGAAAAGAAGAAAGAATCATCAAAGAAAAGCTCAACAAAGGAGCCGGAGAAAGCCGCAAAATTTGGACCCCGCTCCAGGTTTGACAAATACACCCCCGAAGCTCGAGCCGGCAGAGCTACTGGAGGTAATATCGACCACCCCGAAATGAAGTTTCCATGGACACGGTCCGTAGGGCCTCAAAAGCCCAAATCGAGATAAGTTTTATCATTTCCATAATGAATATGGGCATGACACCGACAACCTGCTTTCCATTTACGTGATGAGATTGAGAGGATGATCCGGGCGGGACATCTTAAAGAATTTGTTTACGAATATCGGGTCAGCTCAGGGGTAAAAAGAAAGGAAGTTGTGACAAAGCCGAGGTAAAAGGAAGGATGATCGAAGGGAGGCAGGAGGAGAGACCCTCCCGAGAAGAGAGGACTTATCCAGATGATAGTCGGAGGTCCAAGCAGAGGGAGACTCCTTCCGCGCTAGAAAAGCTGGAGAGAGGACCCTCAAGTGAGAGGTAGGAGAGATGTCAAGAGACGTGGATCGGAAGGAGGTCATGTACACCTCGGATTCATTTTGGCCCAGAGGATGGAGGCACGAGGAAGGAGGACCGCAGGTGATGCACTAGTCATCACAACAGATGTGGCGGATATCTTGTAGCAAGGATCTTCGTAGATACGGGAGCTCGACAAACATCATCTTCTTGGAATGCTTCAAGAAGATGAACTTAAACATAGAGATGCAACCGGTGGATACAGCGTTATGCGGATTCACAGTGAGGCGCAGTCCACCCTCTTGGTCAAGTAACCCTCCGTGGGGCTGGCGAAGCTCCACGGAGGAGGGTAGTTATGGGGAATTTTTGATTGTTGATGTACCCTCATCTTACAACATGATCTTTGGTAGGCTAGTATTGAATTTATTTCGTGTGGTCATATCGACTTATCACATGAAACTCAAGTTTCTAGTGAACGATGAGGTGGGTGAAGTAGGCTGGTGATCACCGCAATCCGAGAAAATGCTATGTGGAGGCGGAAAGATAACCGACAAAGAGCTGCACCGCAACTTGAAAAGAGACAAGGAGGTGGACCGAGAATCCAAGAGATGCAAGATTACGGAGGAAATTGATCCTCCAAAATGAAAGCCGACGAAGAACTGATGATGGTCGAGTTGTATCCAGAGAAGAAGGGATACACAAAGAGGATCGGAGCCCAGTGGAACCAGAGCTAGAGAGAGACACAGTATGACTTTACGAAGAAATGTAGATGATTTTGTTTTTCTTCCTTAATGACAGGGATTCCCGAGGAGTTGGCGATGCACCACCCGAACGTGGACCCTAAGGCTAAACCAGTGAAGCGAAACTAAGGGTCTTTGGACCGAAAAAGATGCCATTACGAAGGTTGAAGCAGAAACCGCCGGAGGCAGATATGTCAAGCGAATCCAGCTTTCCCACCGGCTGTCCAATGCAAAGTTGTTAGTGGTAAAACCAAAGTAGAAATGGAGAATGTGCATAGATTTTCGAGATCCGAACAAGGCTTGCCCTAAGGATCATTATCCATTGCCTAGGATTGACGGATGGTCGATTCTACATCCGGATTTGAGTCGCTAAGTATGATGGATGCCTATCAAGGCTACCATCAAATACAAATTTTCTCTCTAGATATTCCAAAGGTAAGTTTCATTATTGCTAGTGGAACTTTCTACTATATTAGAATGCCCTTTGGATTGAAGAATGCGGGAGCAACCTATCGAGAGAATGGTTGACAAGATGTTCCGAGACCGGCTAGGAGGAACATGGAAGTCTACGTTGATGATATGCTTGTGAAAAGCGTGAAAAGCTGGAGAGCACGTGGCGGATCTGGAGGAAGCTTTTTCGGTGCTCGGGAGGAATGGCATGAAGTCAATCCAGCCAAGTGTTCTTTTGGAGTGAGATTCGGGAAATTCCTCGGATATATGGTGACCCAAATGGGAATCAAGGTTAACCCTACTAAGGTGAAAGTTGTGCTTGATATGCAGCCTCCCACCAATATCAAGGAGTTACAGAGGCTGAATGGAAGAATTACGGCGTTGAGCGAGATTCATAGCCGATCTACAAAGAGGAGCCACCCATTCTTCAAAATTCCGAGAAAGGGATCCAGGTTCGAGTGGGGACGAGCAATGCCAAGCGGGCGTTCGAGGAGCTTAAACAGCACTGGCCCGATTACCTATGTTAACGAAGCCAATTCCAGGAGACACTCTACCTTTACCTCTCTGTAGGTGGGGTCTCACTCGGCTCCGTCTTTGGTGAGGGAGGAGGTCGACCCAAAACCTGTTTACTACATCGCAAGCTCATCCAAGGAGTCAAGAGAGATACTCGAGAGATAGAGAAGGCAGCCACGACTATAATGATCACGGCACGGAGGTTACGACCCTATTTCTTGTCGCATAAGGTCATTATTCGGACTAACTACCTTCTCAAACAGGTGATAGGGAGAGTTGATCTTTCAGTGAGAATGGTCAAATGGGGCTGTCGAACTAGGAGAATATGATGTGGATTTCGAGCTACGGAGGACCATTAAAGCACAAGCCCTCTCGACTTCATCCAGGAGGGTACACGTGTCTTTGGAGGAAGGAGAATGGAAGGTATATGTTGACGGCTCTATATCCATGCGGGGTTATGGAGCGGGATCGTAATTATTGATCCAGAGGGCCAGAAACACAAGTTGCGGTGAGGTTCGAGTTCATTATCTCTAACAATGGAGCTGAGTACGAGGCCCCGATTCGAGGAATGGAGATGGTCGCCGAGCCGGGAGCAGTCGGGTGGTCATATTTTCGAATTCCCAACTCGTAACCCAAAGAAAGTTATAGGGGGTACGAAGCTAAGGACGAAAAAATGATAGCCTACCTTCGGCAAGTAGCCGAGCCTACAGGAAGGTTCAGTTCCTTTGAGGTTAGACAAACACCGCGAGAGGAAAACTCCAGAGCGGATAGCCTTTCAAAGTCAAGCGAGTTCCGCAACACCGCAGGAGGGGGAAGATCACCCCGTAATCGGCAGAGCCGGGCAACGGTTTCCTCGGTAGGGTCATCGAGTCAAGATGATTGGAGAACCAGATATACCGAGTGTTGCGTAACCCGGAGAGTTGCCCGAGATAAAAGGAAAGCTCGGAGTGGAGAATTCGATACACGATGATTGGAGACAAGATGTACCGGCGGTCCTTCACGCAGCCTTACTTGAGGTGTTTATCCCCTCAAGAAGGGAGGTACCTAATCAAAGATATACATGAAGGTTGTTGTCTTGACCATGCAGGGGCTCGGGCAATAGTCCGGAAAGCCTTGAGGGCCGGATACTTGCCTACCATGACCAGCACGCCAAAGACTGGGTGAAGAAGTGTGAAAAATATCAAAAGCATGGCTGCCTCATCCATCTCCCTGTAGAGGAGATGGGACCATGTACTCCCGTGTCCCTTCGCGAAGTGGGGGATCGACCTAGTGGGCCCATTCCCGATTGCAGTGGGCCAGGAAGTTCCTATTGGTGGCAAAGTGGACTACTTTAGCAATTGGGTCGAAGGCTGTACCTCTAGCGAGGATCAAAGAAGGTAACATAATCAAATTTTTATGGAGATATATTTCTTTGCAGTTTGGCATACCTAGAATCCGGTATCGAGATAATGGGACCCGGTTTATGGGAAACATGGTACAGGAATGGTGTGATAACCTCAAGATTGTCCAGAGATTCACATCGGTGGCACACCCCAAGCCAATGGCCAGTGAAAGTCACCAACATGTAACTATTGTGAACGGAATATGTGCCGGCTGGACAAAGCTAGAGGAGGTGGGTCGATGAGCTAGAGTCGATCTTGTGGGCATATCGGACCACCCCGTGGAGCCAACAGAGGAGTCCCCCTTTCACCTAGTGTATGGGGCACTGCGGTCATACCTTCGAAGTGGGGATGGAGAGACATTGTTTAGCCCACTTCCAGGAGGGGAGAAATGAGGAGGCCGATGAGGGAAAACCTAGACATGCTAGAGGAGGAGCACGAGATCGCCCACCCGAAAACCGAGAAGTACAAAAGTCGCATAAAGGCCGCTTATGATCGAAAGTCATAAGTCGGAGATTTGAAGAAGGAGATCTAGTCTTGAGACAAGCGGATGCGCTGAAAAACATTAGAAAGCTCGATCCCAAGTGGGAAGCGGCCGCATAAGGTGACCAAGGTCCTCCGAGGAGGAGCTTATAAGTTACAAGACATGGAAGGAAATCAACCGGCCGGACCTCTGGAATGTTTGCCGATTGAAGAGGTTTTACACCGAGAAAAGTACCCGCCTCGCTGCAAGTAGGTGGTTCTTTTTATGCAAGAGATGTTTTATTCATGTTAGTTGAATTACGAATAAATTGTAATTTCGTTCCACTTTGGTACTCTTTTTCCCTCCTCGCGGGTTTTCCACCGGGTTTTACCGTAGGGAGGTTTTTAAAGAGGCCGGCCAAGTTAGTTCTTAACTTGTGTTGATCGATTATGGACAATGGGGAAAATCCGTTTATCAATTAATGAAAGCGATTTTTCATTATCTATGAGTTTATTAGTTCATTATTTCGTTGATTACGATTGAAATAAAATAATTGTATGTTATCCGATACGATTGCATCACAACACACGATTGATTACATGAGAATTGACAACTTGCGAAAAAGTTAAATGAATAAATAAAATGCACGAGAAACATTCAATGAGAAATACGATAAGCATTCACGAAATGAATTCACATCAAATAAAAAGAAGCTATGAGATAGCTTGAAAACCAAAGTTAAACCTACGAGATAAGGTTTAACCCACCTAAACCCAGAGAGGGTTACAAGAAAAGAAGCTAAGAGATAGCTTGAAAAATATCAAAGTTAAACCTGTAGATAAGGTTTAACCCACCTAAACCCAGAGAGGGGTTACAAGAAAAGAAGCTAAGAGATAGCTTCGAAAAACATTAAGTTAAACCTGCAGATAAGGTTTAACCCACCTAAACCCAGAGAGGGGTTACAAGAAAAGAAGCTAAGAGATAGCTTGGAAAAACGTTAAAGTTAAACCTGCAGATAAGGTTTAACCCACCTAAACCCAGAGAGGGGTTACAAGAAAAGAAGCTAAGAGATAGCTTCGAAAAACATCAAAGTTAAACTGCGCAGATAAGGTTTAACTCACCTAAACCCAGAGAGGGGTTACAAGAAAAAAGCTAAGAGATAGCTTGAAAATCATTAAAGTTAAACTGCAGATAAGGTTTAACCCACCTAAACCCAGAGAGGGGTTACAAGAAAATAAGATAAGAGATAGCTTCGAAAAACATCAAAGTTAAACCTGCAGATAAGGTTTAACCCACCTAAACCCAGAGAGGGGTTACGGGAAAAGAAGCTAAAAGATAGCTTCGAAAAACATTAAAGTTAAACTGCGAGATAAGGTTTAACCCACCTAAACCCAGAGCGGGGTTGCAAGAAAAGAAGCTAAGAGATAGCTTGAAAAACATTAAAGTTAAACCTGCAGATAAGGTTTAACCCACCTAAACCCAGTGAGGGGTTGCAGAAAAGAAGCTAAGAGATAGCTTGAAAAACATTAAAGTTAAACCTGCAGATAAGGTTTAACCCACCTAAACTCGTAGAGAGGGGGTACGAGAAAACAAAGCTAAGAGGTAGCTCCGAAAATCTGAAGTTAGATCTATGAGAGAAATTAAGAAATAACTTCTAAAAGCCGAATTTAAACCTCGCAGAGGGGTTTAACCTATCTATACCTAAAGAAGGGTGCAAGAGTTAAAGCCGAAAGATAGCTTGAAGACCCAGTTAAACCTACAACAAAGGTTTGACCGACCAAGTGTGAAATACGAGATAAGGCTTTAAGAAAAGCCTTGATCAAGCCTACGAGAAGGGCTCAACTAAATCCCCGTTGAGAAAGGGTTTTAAAATCAAACTATGACTGCTTTGAGAGACGTTAAAGTTAAACCTATAAGGTTTAACTCAAACCTACGTCCGAGAGAGGACTATGATACTTAAGGCAACGAAATTGGGAAAATTGAGCTAGATTTACCAAAGTCTAACCGAGAGAAAATTTGTTGTGGTAAAGGTTTAATCAGCCCAAGCCTAGACAAGATTTTTAGAGTAAAAGGTGTGAAACAGCTTCAAAGATAGAAGGTTAAACCTACGAGATGGGGTCTAACCTCTCGAGAGACAATTACGAGGATAAAAGATTGAACCTGCGGACATGGTTCTACCAAATTCAAAGGGATTTGAGACCCGTCTAAGGCATAGCCTTGACAAGACTCAAACCCGAGGGAGATAAGAGATACTCATTGCAAAAAGAAGAGCCAAGAAATGGTTTGAAAATTAGACCCGTAGAGAAGGTCTTGATTAATCCAAACCTAAGAAGGGTTTCAACAAATGTAAAAACAAGTTTAGCCTATATGAAGGCTCTAAACTTACCTAAAGTAAGGAGGGATCATTTCTGAGAGATCGGGATATACCCATGAAGGAGAACAATGCACCCGAAACCCAAGGAGGTGGGTTTCGTAATTGAAAACGAAACTAAACACGAAGACAAGGTTCAACACTTGTCCAAACCCGAGAGAGGGTTGCACGAATCAGAGCTAAGAGATGGCTTTGACAATTTAAGTTAAACCTATGAGAAGGTGTTGGACTGGTCTAAGACTAGAAAAGGAAACCTAGAAAAGGTTTTTTCGAAACGAAATCATGTTAAATCTTGAGAAAGGATTTAACTAACCTTAAAGAGTGTGCCCAATCAAGGGCAAAAGTCGCTTGAGAGATGCTAAACTTCAAGCCTGAATAAAGGTCTTTTTAGAGAGTTTAAGCCAATCTCATAGAAGAGATTAGGGTGACTTAGAACCCAAGAAGAGTTGAGAAACTAGAAAATAGAAACCTATAGAAAGGTTTTACCTAACTCGCACTGAGAAGGGTCATGAGAGAGGAAAGTTAAGAGGAAATCTTGAAGAAAGGAAGGATCTTAACTAACCTAAACCTAGCGAGGGTTTGTTCGTGTTAGATTAAGTTACTTAAACTCGAGAAAAAGGTTTCATAAGAGGAAGCCAAAACAGAACCTATGAAGAGGGGTTGGCTAGCGCAAACCTACAGGAGGGTTTGGCTAGCTAAAACCTAGAAGGAAGATTTTTGAAGGAGGAAGCTAAGGAAGCTTCACTAGGTCACGCCCACAAAATGGGTTGAGCTTACCTAAATACGAGAAAGATAGGGGTTTTCAACTAGTTTTCTCGAAAAGAAATTATGCTAAACCTAAAGAGGAGATAACCTTGAGCTTAAAAGAGCTACCTAGGGAAATTCCCAGGACTACGAAGTCAAGGAAAAATCTAAGAACCTAAGGCATAAAACTCCTAAGAAAGAGGGGAGCATGTAAGCGAGATGAGTTATCAATCTATGAGAAAAAGGATACATTCATGCTACAAGCTGGCATTATGTTCCTAGTGTTTAAGTCGTGCATACAAGCTAACGACTAAAAGAGCTAGACAGTTTGAAAAATCCCGGCAAGGGAGGACACGAGCATACATGCAATAACGAGCTCCGGCAAGGGAGGATAAGCAACAAACATGAAAATAAACTCCCGGCGAGGGAGGAGAGACATCCATTCACGACCAAAAGACCCCCGACAAGGGGGCCATATGAGTGCAAAAACAAAACATAAACTCCCGCGGAGGGGAGAACAGACTGAAAAGTGCTAAACCAAAGACATAAAACAACAAAAGATAAATTGTCTATTACATCAACAAAGAGTGTTTTTAAAAGAAGGTTAATGGGGAGTTCTCGGGGTCCTTCTCGTCGCAGTAGCTTCTTCCCGGTTTGCTTCCATCTCCATAGCCTGCTTCAAGCAAGCCTCCTCTCGAGTAAGGGGTTCATCCAAAGACGAGGGGGCATAGAGGTCGCTTCATAGAGGCAGGGTGGCAGATGTCACTTCAGCCCTCAAAAATTGAAAGACCTGCACTGACTCATAACCGAAGCCACCACTCTTCCTCAATAAGGCGAGTGGCATCCCCTTGAAGCATGGTGGGGTGGGCATGGCTTGGAGAGGACCGGTTCTATCAAATTCACCAAAGAAAGGAGGGGTCGGCCTGCCGCTACACTACGACATTAAAGCCGTACTCGTAGAAGTACTCGATATATTGACCCATGTCCCCGAAGCTAGGATCGCAGATAAGTATCCTTAAGGTTGACCCACAGAGAGTGTGAAGTTGTTGACCTGATTCGAAGTAAAGAGGTGATCGCGAAAAAATTTCGCTCCCTCTACGAGGGCCTTCTCGTGCACCCGAGATTCTGAAAAGCATAGTGGATGGCTAGATCGCTGGTCTCCTTCTCGGCGGCCTCCCGCGCCGCCTCATCCTTTGTCGGCTCGGCCTCAATCTTCTTGATGCGAAGAGAGGCAAGATTGGTCTTCTTCTTCTCTTCGAGGAGGGAGTCCTCCAATTCCTTGAGCCCGTGGCGAAGGGAGAAGGTTGGAAGGGCTCCATAAGCTGGACAACAGATGCCTAACTCGAGAAGCAAATACACGACTTGTGTTAGCATTCATTCGGAAAGCACATGCTAATGGGCATGATAAGATAAGAATTACATGCAAAATGACTTGCGGCCTAGGGTTGTTGTTGATCGGCGAGGAGGGTGACGAGCCTCTCACAATCTTCAAGCAGATATCAAATCACCAAAAACTTACTGGCGCAGGTACCCGAGGAATAAGAATCGACGTCAATCGGGGTAGAAGAGAGACCGACTGCGCGTCTGGTTGGATATTTAAGACGGAAGGTATCTTTGGAGGGGAGTGAGCCCCGATCGGCCAAGCTTTGCCCTTGTGGGCTTTCGACCTTTCTCAAGGGAGGGGCATCAACTTCCGGATCCTCCAGGATCTGCGGCGGGACATGAGGGAGGAACGCCTTAAGCATCGGTTTGTGAGGCGGGAGGAGGCGCTGAATTAGAGGAATCATCGGGATCCTCTAGGACCTTGGACAACCACAACATTTCTGAAAATGGAAAGCGACATGAGTCGGCATCGAGATATGATTATATGCATAAGTGCGCAAAACAACAAAAAGCAATTACCATCATTCGGTTCGAGGGGAACTCTTATTGAGCTGAATTTAAAATGGAGAGAGAACGCGAGAATTAGAGCAAAGTTCGGGTAGGTTGAAATACCCATGAGCATTTACATGGGCATTCAACATTTGAATTACCGACGGTTGGTAGAAGAAGAAATCTTGTTAGAAGGGCTGGAGGAGAAGGGTTTTTGTAAATCCATCTCGATGTCCGAAGGGCCAAGGACGGTCGAGAGGAGACGAAAATGTATTAGTCATTCCATTCCTTGTTGATATTTGGGACTTTCCCAAGGAACAAACATCTCCCTTTCACTCTACTACTTGAAGGGACCAGAAGTTTTACGCTTGTATTGGGAGAAAAAGCAGTTCGGTGATGGTTTCCCTCCGTTCCCCTTGAGAAGAACGTAGAAGGAAATCATCATCCAGATTGCGTTCGGGGTGAATTGATTGAGTGGAACCCCGTAGAGGTCTCGAGATTTGACAAAGAAATTTAGGAGGAGGAAGCCTTAGCCCACCTCAACCAGGCGTGCCAAAAGGCGAGTGGGAGAAAAGGTCAAATTCGGACGTTCGTCGGAGCGAGGAAGAGATATATGGTAGCCGAAGAAATTAGGTTATCGGCAAAATAGCCGCTAGGGTTTTGTTTTTGAAGAACCCGCAAAAGAATCCCGAGAAATGAACCTTGTCTACCTCGGGCGAGCCGGAGGAAACGAGGGAGGGATTCGCGCAAGGATCGGGAATGGGGGAATGGTGTGAGCCTGTGAAGAGTTGCGACTAAATGGCAGGGTCCTCAAGGAACCAAAATGAGATATTGCTAGAATCCTATGAGAGAATGAGAACGAGAAAAGAAAGTCTACAGAAAAGGGGAAGGAGTCGTGGTAAAGATGGAGGAATGCGTTCGCAGAGGACTTGCAGAGAAGGAGTTCCGACTTATGAGAAAATTCAAGGGAGAGGGAAGAGGAATAGTAAACGGAGGTGATTTGAGATAAAGAGGGAACCGACGGAAACGTGTATCAAGAATCAAGTCAAGAGTATATGTATGCTCGACAGTATGCAGTGCTTGGCCAGAAGAGTCGCTAGACTCAATAGTCGGAGTGGGGGATGTATCTTGCAAAGCTAAAGCTGCAGTAGGATCCCCAAAGTGGAAGCTCCAGGAGGATGTTTCCAAAATTGAATCTGCAGGAGGATCGCTTAATCTTCCTTACTCTAATGAGCTCCAAGGTTGCTCACCGCAGTAGGGGGAGTGGTTGATGCGGATAAAAATGGCAGTCCAACTACACGTAGGGCCCAAATATACTCGGCCAATAGGGCCCGATGGCGTAACCAAATACTCCCGACAGAGGGGGAACACCCGAGATGGGCTCGAGCCCAGATCGGGCCGCAAAGAAGGCTATGAAGCCCCAAACCTACCTACGGGTGGGCCACAAGGCTCGAGCCTCGTGGGGAGGTGGGCCACGTGGCCCAACCCTAACTACGAGATAAGCCACGAGGCCTAAACCTAAATGCAGGCCGCGAGGCCCAAACCCGACTACACTGGGCCACGAGGCCCAAGCCTAGCTATAGGTGGGCCGAGAGGCTCAGCGAGATTTGAAGAGCACGCAGTATTTGACCAAGCCCATAGCGGTTACTTATCCGATAAGACCGAGAAACGTGTGAAGTAATGAGTAGTTGAGATAATTAAGGCCCAAGTCAAGGAATATCTTCTATATTCCTTCATTGATCGGGTCCAACCTCCGTCGAGAGGGGAAAGCGTAGGCACAATCAGATTTCTTGAGAAGAAAGATATCCACGCACGACATCATGAGGGAACGTGAGGGATAATGCCCTAAAACCGTGATGATGGTTATCACTCTTAACATACGTATAAATAAGACTCTCGGAAGGGAGGTAACGGTATCAATCAACTATTACTCTTACTTAGCTACTTCTGCGTACTTTTTGAGTGTTTTCCTGACCTCGACTTGAGCGTCGGAGTGCCTACGCCGAGAACCCTCCGGCGTATTTTTGCAGTACGTTTGAGAAGAGCTAGGAATTACATTGCGTAAAAGCTTTACCCACGTGGAACCCAGTGGGGAAAGCGGGCAGATCGGCTTTTATGCATCGTAATATATTATAGTTTTTATTGATAAATAATTTTTTATAGTTTAACATTATATTGTTTATTAAAAAATATGAGTCCATTATTAAAAAAAAAAAAGTGTTGTTGATGTTTCACTCATTTTTTAGAATTTATCATAATATTTTTAACTTTTTTGTCAATTTATCCACTAATATAATAATGTTCTATGTCAATTCATTTAATAAAAGGGTCTCCATATTTTATTTTATTAGTTGAAGGGCTTATTTGTTCAATTTTAAAAGTAAAAGTGTTTATTTGTTAAAAAAAATAGTTTGGGGTCCAATTTGTACACTGAGATATTAGTTCAAGGTCCAATTGCACTAAAAATAGTTTAGGATCCAATATATACCGACACAATAGTTGAGGGTCCAAATTGTACCTTATCCTAAAAGAAAACAATGATATTTTGATCTAAATAGTGGCGATATATTTATGACAAATTCTCATATGAAATATTTCACGGATCCTAGATCCGTGAAATAATCCATATCCATATTCAAATAAAGAAATTCGCGGATCCTTGGCGGGGCGGGGCGGGTCCAACGGTTATTTCCCAAAAACTCGCGCTAGGGCAAAAAAATAAAATTCGCCCCGCGTGCTCAGTGAGTTACTATTAGGTTAAACGTGTGTTACTTTAACAATAAATACGTGTTACTATAAAATAAAAAATGCATATTTGTCTAAAAAAATCACTCAAATGCAAAAATAAAAATTAAAAATAGTCAAATAAATCTCTAATCTAATTATATGTGTGGACCAAATAAGTCTCTAACCTTCAACAACTTTATTCTTATTAATAGAGTATGATTTTATTAAGATGATGACTTATTTAATCTCAATATTAAAGAGAAATGATTTAAATGTGTTAAGAAAAGTTCATGGGTCAATTTTATTACCAAGTGTAAGATTTGGGGTAAATATGTATTATCATTGTAAGGGTAAATATGTGTATTAAACTCGTGCAAAGATAAAAATAAATTTTACTCTCGAGTTGTGTTATAATAAGGTCAAACACGTGCTCAGACGAAGAAAAAAGTGTTACTAATGAACAAAACTAATACAACACATGGATAAATGTTTTATTCTTTTAAGGACTAGTAATACGTACTTGCCCTTATAAGTAACACATATTTGTTCTTATAAGTAACACATATTTTTAAAAAAATATGTTACTATATGAATACAAACGTGTTATTGTATAGTGAAAGATGTGTTACTATATGGAAAAAAAAGTGTTACTATATGAACACAAACGTGTTCTTGTATGGAAAAAAATGTGTTACTATACGAACATATCGTAAAACAGAGTAATAGTTGCGATATTGTTTCCGACTTTGGGAAAACATTCAACCGGTAACAAAGATGAATTTCATTATTGTTGAATCTCCTCCAAATTCCATTTTTTCCAACATTCTTTGATTTTTTTTTCACCGTGTTCTGTGCTTGCCGATTTTTCTTCAATATGTTGATTGATGTCGCAAATTACTTCGCTTGAAATTCGTGATGATTCTCAATACGAAACGTTAATCTGATGATTTTCTCGCGTATTTGTGCGTGATTTTGACCTAATCGCACGCTAGGTTGAGCGACCCGCTTCCTTTGGTTGACCCGCGAGATTTTATATTTTTGTCTTTTAGTGATATTTCACATGAAATATTTTACGGAGACTCGCTCTATATTTATTTACATATTTTTATTAAAAAATCGATATTTTGAAAAAAATCAAAAAAATATCTACATACAGAAAATTTGAACTTGATATCGATATATTCAAATATTTATCAATATTTTATTATATTTTAATTTTTTTATCGTTTTAATAGATATTATATGGGGAGCCAAAAAACAAATATATCGGAAAAATATTGGAAAATATATGCATATTTGTTTCCAAGTTATATTTTTAAACATTCCCCTGCAACTACAAAACACCCACTACAGCGTGTTCGTGCGTGAGGTTAACTATGGATGCAGTCAATAATCCCCGTACGGTGGAAGAGGTTTTCAAGGATTTCATGGGCCGCCGTAATGGTTTGATCAAAGCTCTCACTACCGGTAACTTCTTCTTTATTTCATATTTCCTATCAAATATTGTCATTTTCTGTGGTTTTATCCATTGAATTCTCCCTGGATTTCTTGTCGACATCTAGGGTTTCCGTTTGATTTTTACTGCATTTAGTCATACTAAAATTGGGGTTTGTTTCTTTTCCTTCTTTCAGACGTTGAAGAATTTTTTCAACGTTGCGATCCCGGTGAGTTCTTGGGTGTTATTTTGTGTACTTAATTTGCTCAATAGTTGAGTGTAGTCAGTTCTGGTTGAATGAATTGGCTGTGTTTTTATTCGGTTGATAGACTTTGAATCTTCCTTTCAATTATGCGGTGATGGTGGTATAAGTTGCACGCTCTTAATCCAATATGTATAGTAAATTAATTATTTCAAAAGATAAAAACTCGTATGAGATGGTCTTGTAAGGAGTCTCGTTTACTATATTATACTCCCCCGTCTTATATAAGCTTTCATAAGAGGGAGTGCACACACTTTAAGAAAAAAGAGTAATGATTGGGGGTTTTGAGAGTTAATTTTGTAAAATTTTATGTATAATATAAAAAAACTTATTGGGTTGAGTGTATGTGTGAGTAAAAAAATAATGACAATTTATGTAAAATAGTAGAAATTGTGAGAGTGAGGTTTATAAACAGGACGGATCCAAAATTTCGTCTCAAGGGGGTGAAAAGTAAAGGGGAGGAAAATTTAATAATTCAAGGGGCGCGAAATGATAAAATGTTACGAATATAAGGTATAAATACAAAAAATTTCCATACATATTATAGAAAAATTAAAATCCAAGGGGGCGACCGCACCCCGCGCTTCCCCTAAATCCGTCCCTGTTTATAAAGTGTTTTTCATTTTAAGGGTGTGAAATTTATAGTGGGACGGACGAAAAGAATAATATGAAAGGTTTTAGGGGGACGGAGTAGTATTCATGGGCTCACGGGCCTCAGCCCAATCCTGTTTTAAAGAGCAAGCATGACCCACCGTCTCACACGACACTCCCTCGTTGTAGAATTATTTGATAATATCTGTGTTTTATTGAGATAAGATTTGACAAAAATATTTCCAAGAATGGGAAATGCCTTTCAAATATTTGACTTTAGTAGCGTAGTGTTTAAGACTGTTTTTTCAGTTGGACTTGGGCCCTCTTGTTCAACCATTTGCTCGGATGTTCGTATACTTGGCCTCGAGTGTCTGCACACATGTAATTTCACTTTAGATTAATATTCATTGCCTTTTACTAGCTAACAATCGAAGCATGTTAACCAACACGTTTCATATTCACATTGGGCTGATGCTAATAAATAATCTAACAGAGATAATAATTGACGATGAGGTTGCTATATTCTGGTACATTGAGTGCATATCGATTATTCTTGAATGCAGTTTTAAGAATTCCTTTGCCTATCTGTTCTCTTTTCTAGATGGAGCACGGAGAAGTTTACGTCTGATGGTCTTTGAATTACTTATAATGCTTGTTTATAACTAACTGATCAGTATCCTTTGAGTTGCTTGTTAACAAAGCGTGTTTGATGTAATAATCAGTCCAGAAATGATCCTTCTTTGTGAAAGCATTTGAACGTCAACCCAAATCATATTGTTTTTTTGTCAAAATGTGGATATTCTTTAGAGAAGGAAAATCTATGCCTTTATGGATTTCCGAGCGAGGAGTGGGAGGTTAATTTGCCTGCTGAGGAGGTGCCTCCAGAGCTTCCGGAACCTGCTTTGGGTATAAACTTTGCCAGAGACGGGATGCAAGAAAAAGACTGGTTGGCTCTGGTTGCTGTACACAGCGATGCATGGCTTCTTTCTGTTGCTTTCTACTTCGGTGCTAGATTTGGTTTTGATGAAGCTGATAGGTAGGCTTGTTTGTAAGTTGTGAACCTTTAAGAATATCATTTTCTTTACTTTTATTAATTTTCATTGTTTGGAAATTAATTCTGTCGTCTTTGACAAAAGTATATGTGAGGAAATTATAAGTTATATGGCTTGATCTGTGTCAAAATATATTTTTGCATTCCTACTATAGTTAAGGGCTGGTACTCAAGGGTCTCGTATGATTTTTGTGTTCCATTCATAGTTCACATTCACTTCTGTCCCTCTTTTGGCTAGACTCCATTAGATATATTCTTGATTTTACACCATTTTTTTCTAATTCCTGTTAATTTTCGCTTTCCACTCTTTTCTGATGTACCATTGGGATTGCAGTGAACAAAATTCATCTGTTTGAGGTTGTAATATTGTCTTGTGAGGTGTCATTCTTTTGAACAAGGGATCCGAAGGGATGTTCAAATAAGCATCTACCTGGTCTTTTGTAAGAGTTCCTTTCTCATGGTACTTTGAGCAACCAACTACCATTTAATGAAAATGGAATTTCAACTTGCTATAAAGATTTTAGGGCATCTTTGTTTTGGGTTTGGCTTCTTTTATTGATGTTATCTGGATGCAGGAAACGCCTGTTCAATATGATGAATGATCACCCCACAATTTTTGAAGTCGTCACTGGGGTTGTAGAAAAGCAATTCAAGGATAAATCGTCCGTCACAAACAACAGTGGCAGCAAATCCAAGTCAAACTCAAAAGTGGTAAAATAAATTATCCCTTTATATCATTCCGACGAACACTGATGTTACTGGATTATCAATTTGTCGATTTAAGTTCATACTCCATCCCAATTCGAAGATCACTTACTTTGCTTCTTTTGGAGATGTCCCAAAAAATAGCCCACTTAAATCAATTGTGCATTTAATATTAGCATTTGTATAAAGCCCATAGTGACACATTTGATGGTAGTTTGGGTGACAATATTACATTTAATGTCATAACATTAGAAATTTTTTAATCTGTGAGAAAATAGTTGAGCCTCTAATTAGGATGAAGGAAAGTTTCCTGTATTTCGTTACTGTGCTACTGTTCGCTTAGTTTTCAGTCTAGCAAGCATTTGTTATATTACTGAGCAGGCTCACTTATCTACCTAACACAAAACTACATTAGTTGCATTCATTTTCATGATAGTCGTCAAACTGATCAAATTTGTTTCTGTCATTTTCTCCTTGCAATATATTGGATAATGTTGTATCCCACTGTATATATTCAGGGTTTCAAGTCAAAATCACTTTTGTTGACATCAAACTTTCTGTAAGTAGACCAACATGCACTCAGGACAATTCCTATGAGTATTTTGGCTTGCTTCATTACCATTACCTGAGCATGTAATGCACCACTGTCTCATTTTACGAAATGATTGGTTTTTGTATCCAATTGTTTTTCTTTATGTCAAAACAATTACATCTTACCTTAAGTCCAGAGCAACAATTTCTTTCTCGTCTTAATAGGCAAATACTTCTGTGCACCTGGCCACCGGGTTCCTCACTTTAGTGGGAGACTTGGGTTCGATTCCCTTTGGGAACGAATATATACCGAAAAAAAAAAAATACTTCTGTGCACCGTGCAACTCCAATGCATGTTGAATGGTGCTTAGGAGGCGCTTGTTTCAAGCTCATCAATGGGAATGAGAATGAAATTGTATTTTTCTCAGTTTTGAAAAAATGAGACAAAATAAGCTTGTTAATAGTGGTGGAGGGGAATGATTGAGGAGAAATGATTATAGGAAGGGAATATGTAATCGAAATGGGTAGTGATTAGGAGGGAAAAATGGTGTTCATTAACCACCATAATTGTATCATACTCATTCTTATTCCTATTCCCATTAAATAATTTGCAATCAAGCGTCCCTAAATATATTAGTTGTGCACTAGTGCACCCAAGTGTTACTCGTCTTAATAAGTTTCCCTCTTTAAATGCTTTCTCCTTTAAATCAATGCCTTTTGATGGTTTGTAATCATAGGAAAAACTGCCCAAGCGCCAATTGAGCGATGAGGACGAGGGATTAGCTGAAGAAGAAGAGGGGGATGATGAGCACGGTGATGCCTTGTGTGGAGCATGCGGGGAGAACTACGCATCAGACGAATTTTGGATCTGCTGTGACATATGTGAAAGATGGTTCCACGGAAAGTGCGTTAAGATCACACCTGCAAGGGCCGAGCACATCAAGCAGTATAAATGCCCGGCGTGTTCTAATAAACGAGCACGCCCGTGATAAGTTCCTTAGCTGCTCAGTTTGGTGGTCCTATTTATCAGAATAGTTAGGTTAGCTATCTTGTGTTTCTCCTTCTCTAGATTTCTTTGAATGCTTGGGAGATTGCACTCTTCTGTGACTATCATTTATTTTATCCAGTTTATAGAGATGCTACGCAGTTCAGATTTTGTTGAAATATGTGATTAGGCTCTTACTCATATCAAGTATTAATTATTCAATTCATTTATGGCCCCTCATATATTAAACTCGATATTATTCTAGTTGTAAGGATGATATGTTTTCAGAGAATTTAAGGTTGAATATTAATTTAGTTCTTGAATTTTGGAGTGTTTCAAATTAGAGTCTAATTTTTTTAATTTAAGATTTATTTTTTCTCTTTTTATCTCATTCAAGATCCGATTAATTTATTTTTATTTTAATTCTGTTTATAAAATACTTAAAATATAATAACTTTTTTTTCTAATCAATTTTTAAACATAATATATTAAATTAAAAATTATACTTTCTTGGGCACTCCTAAAGAGGAAACATCACATAATATTAATACCTCAAAATATTATTCTCTCTTACCCTTTATTTTCTTTTTCACCCAAAATGCCAATTTTATTTTACGCTACTTTATTCCTTCTCCTACTTTATCTCATTAAATCATTCAAAATAACATTATATTTTATTCTCTCTTATCCTTTATTCTCATAAAAGTCAATAAAATTAATTTTAGTTTTTTTGCCCCAAAAAGTTGTGCATAACTTATTAGGACGGAGGGAATAATTTTTATTTGACGCTTGAATTAGAATTATTTAAAAATAAAATTTCAAAATTTTTATTTATTAATCTAAGTGATCAACACGAGTATTTATAATAATTGCGGTTAAAACAATATAAAAATTCGAAATATAAAAGTATATAAAATATATTACAAAATGTAGATAAAAAAATTATATATAATAAAATTAATTCTTTATATAATTAACAGTATATAATTAGAAATGAAAAAAATAAAAAGGAATTTTGAACTTTAAATTGAAACATAATGAATAAAATTGAATCTTAAATTGAAAAAATAAAAAATTAAACCCTAATTTAAGACACTTCAAATTAAAAACTTAAATTAAGACTTAACTTAAATATTGAGCCCTAATACGAAATTATTCCATTTTCGAAATACAGGCTGTTAATTCTTTTTTGTGCATTTAGGTCTGTAAAAATTTAACTTTCACATAAACCCTTGATTTTTTTCTCCCTTTATTTAGGCATGGGGATAATCGCCTACTTGCAAAATGATAATTCAAGCAAAATTACAAATTCAATAATGTCATGAAATTACAAATAATGACATCAAAACAATAGACTCGTATCCATTTATTGCAAGGCAATTATCACATTGCCAAAAATGACCACTACCATCAAACTTAAGTGATTCAAGAGTTATCCTCTATATACTAATATCAAAAGGGCATGTACAATAAAATCAAGCTACTAACAGACAAATTCAAAAAGAAACTTAAAATATTTTGAATTGTGAAATCAATTCTTCTTTCACTAATCTTCACTATTCTCCTTTTCAGCGCTCTTAACCACTTTATCTTGGTCATCTTCCTTAGATTTCCTTGCTGTAGAGATTGTGCTGTAGAATCTAGGCTTAAGTGGAACACACATTCTTTTTATTTGAATATTGATAAATTTAACATGAATTGAGTTATTTTGTACATTATTAATACTACCTCCGTCCCATATTAGTTTTTTGACTTTTTCAACGGTTTTGTGTGACAATTATTTCATAGTAATATGTGTACAAAAGTTGTTTTATATGAATGGTATACTAATTAATAAGGTTAACTAGCATACCATTCATATAAAACAACTTTTGTACGCATATTACTATGAAATAATTCTCACACAAAAATTGTTGAAAAAGTCAATCTGAAAATTGATCTGATGTAGGGAGTATTTTTTAGTATTATGTAAATTTTATGAGATAAAATATATGAGTATCTAACAATTATTAAATTAATTATATATTGATACGGCTTTTTGTGGTATAGTCTACTTCACATAAGCCCACTCATTTGATTAGTGAGCGCGAGATAAATTGATTATCGGGCCCTCGCCCCAAGTTCCCTTGATTAGGGATAACTCGTAAAGAGGTAGGGCCCACGGCCTAAACCCTTCTTATTTTGGACTAACTCGGAGTGAGTGTTGGGCCTCCGGCCCAACCCCGAGATTAACCTACCGAATATGGATAATATTAAGTGGGCTTGAGCCCACTTAGAATAAATAATCGAAATGAGAGGTCGGCCCACTTCGGCCCACCTCCTCATGAAGATATCATTTTACTTGGTCAAATAGGGAAGATCTTAACCGAATGAGATAATTATGCCTTAAGAAAGGGAAATATTCCAAAATCTCCCTGTGCACCTGAGGTGGGTAAATCGCTTTACACAAGAAACAAAACATGTTCTCCCACGATGAGAACATGGCCGAACATGGAAGAAACCGATGTACATGGTATGTAAATTATCATCTATATATTATCACTTAACGTCAAGGAAAGGTAACCGATTTTGATACTTACAAATTACTCACCTTACTAAACTTTCTTGGGTTTTCTTGGTTTCGACTTGAACGTTGGAGTGCCTACGTTTGGAGAACCCTCCGGCGTGTTTTTGCAAGTTGTTTACGTGGACGGAGGTCAGCCATTACAACTCAATTGGGCTTTCGCACGTAAGGATCCAGTGGGAAATTCAGCCCAATACGAAGGTACATTTTTACGTATCATCTGGCGCCGTCTCGTGGGAAAAGAGAGTTAAGGCGTGAGTTTTACTTTCTTTTCACCGATTGAAAGAATCATGGGAGGTGATCAAACACCTATGTCACCCATTACTTTAGTTCCGTGTTGAGGGAGGTCTCGCATCCTCCGCCCCTATCCCTAGAGAGATCACATGGCTCCAGGATGTCATCCCTCGTACCCGGCGGAAGAGCAAAGAACCCCGCAACTCCAATGGGAAGAGGAGGAGAGACTACTCATCACCATGCCGGAACCTCGGTCCCGGCTCAAGCAAGGATGATCGGCGCATCACCATCCGTTGGTAGGACTCCCGATGGAACTCCATCAAACGAAGGAGGGGGATACCTATACCGGTCCAACCGGTAGGCTCACCCCAAGTCACGCAGCATCGAACACAATTATTGTATCGACTTGAGAGCAACTTGATGAGATAGTTGCTAGAGTTGTTGAGAGAGCTATAGCTGGGGTCAACACCATACCTCTAAAGTTGGGAGGAGAAGGAGCCGGTACAGCCCGTGTCCAATCCCAACTAGGAGGAGCCGATATGAAGATCAACAGGATGAAAGAAGACAAGCTGCCGAATCCCAGGACTTTAGAGGGAAATCGTAGAGAAGGAGGAGTTCGTGAGAGAGGACCTGCAATACCCGGCCGTGGTTGTCGGTGAAGAAGGAGCCGGAGGAAAAAGGGGAGCCGCTCCCCCTCAACGTGAGAGTAAGATGGAAGATGTGGGGAGAAGGAACGGGTGACACCCACCCTAGAGGTATGAATGATCAAATATTGTCCTTGAAAAGCAAATGGACACTATGAAACAACAAATGAATAATCGTGTCAAGACAACTCGACCTATCACCGGGTGTCAATTTTCTCGATAACATTTTACAAGATGAACTACCTACTAACTTTAAACCATTGAATTATGAATATGATGGTACAACTAACCTATGATCATCTTGTGAGATTTGAGAATTACGCCCTCCTACATCGATATGGGGAGGGTGTGAAGTGCAGGATTTTTCTAACCACCTTGTCAAAGGCAGCCCAGTGATTTAGTCACCGGAGCCTAACTCCATCATCCTTCGAGGAGTTCAACAAGTTGTTCCTACACCACCGCTAGTGCTAGGAGGCAGCCCAGGCAACCCTCACACTTTTCAACATGAGATAGGGAGAAAATGAAAGCTTGAGAGCCTTCATGAAAAGATTCAACCAGCAAACCTTAGAAGTTCCGACCGCCACCCTGCAGGTTAAATTAATGCCTTTACCAAGAACCTCCGAGAAGGGGATCTGCTTTTCCTCCCCGGCTAAGAAGCTACCAAAACGTTCGACGAGCCGCTGCACCGAGCTAAAAAGTATGTCACATTGGAGGAGGTTCGAAAAGCAAAATAAGGAGAGGTCAAAACCTCATGATTGGAGAAAAAGAAAGAGGTAGGCGGGAAGGGAGGAGTCACCGCAAGTCCCGACTTACTCAAGCCAGCAGTCTAACTCCGCAGTGAAATTTGAAAAATATACCCCCTTGAAGCCGGAACCAATGGAGGTATTAGATGTAGCACCGATCATCCAGAGATGAAATTTCCGTGGTCTCGAAACAAAGGCCCCTTCAAACCAAAATCGATAAGTTATGTAGATTTCATAATGAATATGGGCATGACACTAATTCTTGTTTTCATTTACGTGATGAAATTGAATGATTGATCCAAGCGGGTCACTTGAAAGAATTTATTTATCGAGATCGAACTAGCTCTAGAGGGCGTAAGAGAAAGGATGTTAACGCCAAGACCGAGGATAAAGGGAAAGCACTGAGAAAATCGTGAGGAACGACCCTCACAAAGAGGGCTGATCCAGATAATTGTAGGAGGCCCACCAAAGGGATTCATTCCGAGCCAGCAAGGGCAGAGAGAGGCTCTAAGAAGGGAAGCGGGCCCCGCAGTAAGCCGAACAGAGGGAGGTGGGCCATGTCGGCACCACTCCCCGCATTCATTTTAGTCCGGAGAATGGTGGACAGATAGGAGATGCTCACAGCGATGCCCCGGTCATCACCACTCGATGTAGCAGGTCTACCGTGGCAAGGATATTCGTAGACACGGGAGCTCGGCGGATATCATATTCCTTGATTGTTTCGTGAAGATGAACCCGAATGTACATTTGCAGCCGGTGGACACAACTCTATATGGATTTACAGGGGGAGTTATTCACCCCTTGGGGATGTGTAACCCTCCGTGGGGCTTGGCGAAGCTCCACCGAGGAGGGTAATGATGGCTAATTTCCTAGTCGTAGATATACCTTCATCGTACAATATGATTTTGGGTAGACCTATACTAAATATATTTCGTAGTTATCTCTACCTTTCATATGAAATTGAAGTTCCCGAGACATGATGATGTGGGGAGATGGTGGGAGACCACCTTGATCGAGGAAGTGCTATGTTGAAGCAGCTTAAGATAGGCGATAAGGAGATTCACCGTAACCTAGGTAGAGCTAAGGAGGGAGACCCGAAGACAAGAGGTGTAAAGTGACGGCGTGACACCACTAAGATCGAGGTAGACGGAAAACCGATAATGATGGAGTTGTTTCCTGAGAAAACAGTTTTACCACTAAGATTGGAGCTCAACCGGAACCCCAAATGGAGGAACAGCTTGATAGCAGCCTTAAGAAGAAATGTAGACATATTTGTTTTTTCCTCTAATGATATGACAGTTATCCCACTCGAAGTGGCGATGCACCACCTCAACATAGAACCAAAGGCCAAACCTCGTTAAACGTAAGCTCCGCGTGTTTGGACTCCGAAAAGATGCAATCACTATGGCGGAGGTGCGTAAGTGTTGGAAGCCGAATACGTAAAGAGGATACAATTCCCTCTCTCGGTTGTCCAATGCAGTCCTTATAGCTAAACCTGGAGGAAAGTGGCGGATGTGTATAGATTTTCGAGACTTGAATAAGGCTTGTCCAAAGGACCACTACCCTCTTCCCTGATTGATCGATGGTGGATTCTACCTCGGGTTTTGAATTGCTAAGCATGATGGATGCCTACCAAGGGTACCATCGGATACAACTCTTTCATGATGATATCCCGAATGTTAGTTTTATCATTTCTTGTGGTACATTCTATTATATTAGAATGCCATTTGGACTAAAGAATGCAGAGCTACTTATTAACGGATGGTTGATAAAATGTTCAAAAACCACCGGATGAAACATGGAAGTTTATGTAGATGATATGCTTGTTAAAAGCATAAAAGTCGCCGAGCATGTAGTGACTTAGAAGAAGCCTTTATGGTGATAAGACAATGGAATGAAGTTGAATCCGGCCAAATGCTCCTTCGGAGTTCGAGCGAAAATTTTGGAGTACATGGTGACCCAAATGAGGCATCGAGGTGAACCCCGCTAAGGTGAAGGCAAGTGTTAGATATGCAGCCTCCCACCAACATCAAGGAGTTGCCGAGACTAAACGGGAAGATTGTTGCATTGAGCCGATTCATTGCAAGATCTGCGGAGAAGATACACCCTTTCTTCAAGATACCGAGAAAAGGGACGGAGTTCAGTGGGGACGATCAATGCCAGCAAGCCTTCAAGCAATCATAACAAATTGAAAAGTGATAACAATTTATGAAAAAGTGATAACAATTTATGAAAAAGTGACTCCGTCTCACACAAGAGTGGCCCTTCCGAGAAATGGTTGTTTAGGGTTTTCTCGGTGAGCTTCGAGGAACCCGCGAAGGAGTCCTGTAAGTGGCTCCTATCTACCTCGGGAGAGGATGATGAAACGGAGAGGAGTCCTTGCGGGAGCAAGGGATTGGAGAGTGATGGGAGCTGCGTGAAGAGTTCCGACTAGGAGGAGGGGTTCCAGAGGAACTTGAAGAAGACATAGATTGAAACCTTATTTACATAAAGTAAAAGGGAAAAAGGAGAAGTTACTCGGTGATGAGGAGGAGGATCGAAATGCGGGAGGAAGGATTTCAAGGCGAGAGAGAATGTGAACGAAATTATAAAGAAGAAAAGGAATAGTAAGTGAAACTGATTTCAAATGAATATGGAATTAATTGAGACGTGTATCGGTGGATTGAGATCAAGAGCAGATGCATGCTCGGCAGTGCAAAAGCAGAAACCGAAGAGTCGCTAGACTCCAACAGATAGCGAGAGGATGTACCCTCGAAGTCAAAGCTACAGGAGGATTTCCAAATCTTCCTTACTCATACGAGCTCCGAGAAAGCTCACCGGAGTAGGGAGAGTGGTTGATGCGGATAAAATGACAGGCCCAACTACACGTAGGGCCCAAAGATATCCAGTCCAATATGGCCCAATGACGTAACCGAATACCCTCAATAGAGGGAGGAACACCCGAGGTGGGCCCGAGCCCATACTAATCACGGAGAGGCTGCAAAGCCTTAAACTCTGGGTAGGCCACGAGGCCCGTGCTTGGGTACGTGGGCCACGAGGCACGCATCTAACTACAGCAGGGTGGGCCGCAAGGCCCAAATCTAATCGCAGGAGGGCCGCAAGGCCTGTGCGAGGCTGAAGCCCGTAGCGGGTGTTAATTAGGCCCATAGAGGCAAATTATCCGATAAGATCGAGAAACGTGAGAAGTAACAATCGCTTGAGAAGATTAAGGCCCAAGTTAAGGAATATTCCCGATATTCTTCATTGATCGGGTCCAACCTCCGTCCGTGAAGGGAAACCGTAGGCACAATACAGATTTCTTGAGAGTGAAGATATCAGCGCACGACATCATGAGAGAACATGCGGGATAATGCCATGAAACCGTGGTAATGGTTATTACTCCTAAAGTACGTATAAATAATACACCCAGCAGGAGGTAACGGTATCGAATAACTATCACTCTTACTTAGCTACTTCCTACGTACTTTCTTGAGTGTTTTCCGGTGATCTCGACTTGAGCGTCGGAGTACCTACACCGGAGAACCCTCCGGCGTATTTTTAGGTACGTTCGTGTAAAGGGAGCTAAGGATTACACCGCGTAAAGGTTTTACCCACGTTGAACTCGGTAGGGAAACGGGCCCAGTCAGTTTTACACATCGCTTAGCATTAATCTATATTCTCCACTAAGTTTAGTCTCTTACATAATTCCCAAATGTTCTCTACCTTTCCAAAGAGCTTAACGCTACATCCAAAAGAAAGACCTTTTTGATCTAGCAAGACACTTGAGTGAGAAGTGAGAGATGTAAATAACGGGCAAGCTTATGGTGATTCATGTAAGTATTCGACCTTTGAGGGATATGACCTAAACACACTTGAGAGTGAGTGATACATGACCGTGAGGATTGTGGTGAACGAACTATCTTGATTCTTGATTGCTCTCGTAGGAAGTTAAGTCATGATGCGTTGTCTTGTGAAGTTGACACTTGTGGAGTAAATGATTGCATGTTTGTTGATTACTTATTCGATTCATCTTGATTTGATCGTTGTGTGATGTGGATATTCTCGTTGCTCGAGGACGAGCAACATTGTAAGTTTCGGGGTGTTTGATGAGTGGGTATAAGTGCTTGAATAATGTGGTGTTTATTTGCAAATAGTGATGAAAAGTATTAGTTTTTTTAGCTTAAAGGTATAAGGTATCACTTCTTTGTATGAAAGGTATCACAAGTGTGTAATTAATGAATTTTTGTTGCGTTTTGTCTCGTTTCCAGGTATTTCGGTGGAATCGACCAAACCGAGCACATGGAGTTCATATAGGAACGAGACGAGAGAAAATAGGGGTCGAGGTGGACGTCGGGCCGGGAAAAATCCCCGAACTCGACCTTTGGTTGGGGTCTAGGTCCCTCGACTCGAGGGTGAAGTTGCTCAAAAAATTGGCCAAGTATTGAAGGCCTCGACTCGAGGGCACCAAGCTCGAGTTGAGGGATGAGTGAAAGGCGGCAAGCTCGACTCGAGGCCCGAGGCTCGAGTCGAGGCTAGTGACATTTTAGAGAAACGTGGGCACGACTTCACCAAGCTCGACTCGAGGTCCCTGTGTTCAAGTCGAGGCTTCCGATTTTCAAAAATTCCCAATTTAATCCCTTTGGACGATAAACAGAGCACACTCACTCCATAGCAGCTTACCTTTCAGCTTTTAGGCGATTTTTCAGTTTCCAAGCCAATTTCTTCTTCTTTGTAGATTAGATTCATAGTTGTAGTTAGATTTCATTGATTGTTGATTAGATTAGCCTTTAATTCACTAGATTAGTCATTTGAGTTGTACATCCATTGAAGAAGAAGTTTACATTTGAAGATTCAAGCATTCAATTCATTGTTCAATTGGTCAAATTGGTGATGTTCTTCCTCTCTCCTAATTTCTATTGCTTAATTGCTTTGATTCTTATTAAGTTCATGCAATTAGATTTTTCACCCATGGATTTTGCACTTTGCTCCATGGGCTAATTCTCTTGTGCTTGGGATAATTGAAATTGAGGATGATTTGATTGTTCTTGCTATGATTGTTGATGATTGTTGTTTAATTGAGATAGTTAATTCCCTAATTGTTGATGCTAATTATGCTTCATGCATTATTATCTCTTTTTATTAGTGTTTGATCACTCTAGCAACAAAAGAAAGTTGAGCTAACGTAATTAGAGATTAATTGAGTTATAATTGTGTATGATTGTATGAATTAGGTCCTTCATAATTGAGAGATTAGTTGCACTAAGAACACTCACATTTAGGCATTGTGTGATGAATGGAGACATAACATATGTTCATACTTTCTATCTTGGTTGAATAGTAATTTGATGCAATTATAGTTGTGATCATTGATTCCTTGGTGGATATTATCCCTAGAACCCTATTCCATTTGATATTTGAAGTTTGCTTAGTTTGCTAATTGTTCTAGCTTAATTCTTGTCTAATTCATAGCACAATTGTTGATTAATTTTACTTCTTGTATTTGAGTAGTATATTTGGAACCAAAATCGTGCTTGCAATAATAGTCATTGAAAACTCATGTCTTAGGGCCTCATTGCATATATTATCCCTTGGGTTCGATAACTTGGTTTGGTCTTAAAAGCACTTGGCCGATTATACCATAATCACCTGGGATAATGCCGAGTTCAGCTGGGTAATTCCACATAATCACCTCCTTCACGAGTTGATTAACTGCAAAAATACGCCGGAGGGTTCTCCGGCGTAGGCACTCCGACGCTCAAGTCGGATAACCGGAAAACTCTTAAGAAAAGTGTATTCAGCTTATTCAAGCGATTAATTCGTGATTATTCTTTTACGTTTGTTTTACCTTTATAGATGTGAAAACCATAACGGCAGCTACCAATTCTCACCTGGTTACTCATCGTGGACGCCCCACCTCCCATCGTGGTCTCCCCACTCTCTCTGGAGACTCCGTCCATCTCGTTTCCCGCCTTACTCGAATCGGGTCAAAGTTTCTAGGATCCCGGGAATATTATTTCGGCCCTAATTTTCCTTAGATATCTCAATCGATTAGCTCACCAATGTTTACTCGCAAATGTGGAGATACGGGCTTGGAGGCCCTATCTCCGAGGTCTCGTTCTCCATCCGGCTCGCGGCCCACTGCAGATATTGGGCCTTTGGCCCAACTACCACCGAAGTGGGTTATTCTCCCGACTTAGCCCCGCGCCCGATGGAAATGGGATGTGCTTACTCTGGGCCTAATTTCATTTGAGCCCTATCTCCATTCGGGGTCGGACATATTTTCCCGTATTAATTACCAAATAAATTAAATATACGTTTCTCGTAAACTATCTATATAATCAGATATATCACCAAATAAATTAAATATATATTTGCTTTCTCAGATTATCTATGACACGACCACATTTTCACTATTAGACACAATATGAACGTAAACATAAAATAACCTCGTAAACTCGCTATAAATTTTTTTCCAAACATAATAACGACATAACATTATATGCGTACTCAAAACATAACATGTTCGCATTCATATTAGTTCATAACAAGCCCCAATCCACAAAACACACCATTACATGCTTGTTTATACTGTACATATCTAAAAGAGACGTAATATACAACAAAGAAAAGCAAAATAAGCCACTGCTCGCCCAACAGTCGTCATCTATGTACGCAGCCACTCAAAATCCCGCAGAGCGCCACACGCCTTGTCCAGCTTCCTCATCGCAATCATCGTGATAACCTACAATGCATAAACCGAGTGAGATATAGATCTCAAGAAGCGTAAATTTTGCACGATATAGAATTCTCAACAATTCTTCCAACATACTCACTTTTGAAATATCCTAATTCATTTCTAATCGCGTCCTAATCCATTTCTATCGCCTTCGCCTAATTCATTTCTAATCGCGTCCTATTCCATTTCTATCGCCCTCACCTAATCCATTTCTAATCTCCCACCTAATTCATTTCTACTCAATTCTTTGGTGGCCCCCAGACTTACAGATATATGCCGCGTACATTCGGTACAAAAGCCACCACGTGGCCAATATAAATGCTCTCTTTTGAAATCACCTAATTCATTTCTAATCACTCGCTTAAACCATTTCTACACACAACTCACAAATTCGATCACCCTATCCATTTCTATAATAATCACGTAACTCATAAGTTCATTTCACAATAATCATGGAACTCACAGTTCATTCAACAATAATTGAACTCACAGGTTCAATCCAACAACAACCGAACCCACGAGTTCAATTCAACAACAATTAAACTCACGAGGTTCAATTCATAAAATCACCGAACTCACAGATTCACCAACATCAATTATTGAGCTCACAAGCTCTTTTCACGATAAACAACAATATCAAATATCAAAATTCGCATAATATCCACATATCACTAATTAAACGTAAACGAATTTACAAATTACTCTATTTATGCATTGTAGTCACAAATAAATTTCTACTTACCTCAAATCCACAAAACGTCGATATAAATCAAACTCTTAAACCCTTATTATCGCTTTCACTATCAAATAAGAACAATTATTAATAATTTGAGGATAGGGTTTTACTCTACTCGTCGCGAGTTTCAAAACGGTATAAAATTTATCAATTGTGACAAATCGAAAACTTACCAAAATACTTCCAAAAGCTCTCTCTCTCTCCCTCCCTCCCCCTCTCTGCATATGTCTTCCGGGCGTGAATGTTGATATGCTTAGTTTCCAAATTGAAAGGGTACATATCCACCACCGCCTAATTACGTTTCTTCACAGGTAAGTTTTCCCTTTTCATTTTATCTTATATTTTTTTAATCTTAATCTACTTAGAAATTTAGCTATGTATATATAAATATAGTACACACAATACACATATTATATATATATATATATATATATATATATATATATATATTAATAAAAACAATTAGTATTATAACTAATTAATTAATACCACTAATAATTAAATAAATTGTATTAGTACTCAAACACCATAAAAATTTCAATCACTTATAAATTAATTTTCTCACCACTACACATATAAAGACATATTTAATTAATTCAATATTTAAAAGCACAATAATATAATGCAAGATAAAATAATTAAAAATCACAAGTAGCACATAATTAATTAAAATACACTCAATGCATGAAATATATTGACCAATGAGTAGTGAGAGGCTCGGGTATCACAATCTATATAATCAGTATATATCACAAAATAAGTTAAATATACGTTTGCTTTCTCGCACACATTTTATATAATTTGTATATATCATCAAATAAATTAAATATATATATATATATATATATATATATATATATATATATATATATATATATATATATATATAATCAGTATCATAAAATAATTTAAATATACTCTTTCCAAATATTTGAATACAAGTTGAACAACTTGATTTAAAATTTTAAAATTTTAAACGTAAATTTTGTATCTTCACTTTGAATGGAGTGGATTTGAAATCAAGGGATTTGAGTATAATATACTATGAATTCACACAAACTAAAATGGAGAAAAACTAAATGAATGATTTTGATACACTCAAATATTAAGCACAAGTGGGAGAAGTGAGAGGATTTCAAATGACTAGGTTTTGTTGGGAATTTGAAATCCTCTCATTTATAGGTAATATTTGTGTGAAACAAATCCATTCATTTAGTTTTCTCCATTTTGATTTGTAAATATATGGTATATTATTCTCAAATTCCTTGATTTCAAATGACTTCGTCCAAATGGAGCCTTAATGAATTTGTATATCTCGATATGATGCATCTAAATAAATGGACGGTTGAAATTAAAACTTATAAAATTGATGGATGAGATCAATATTTAAAACTTAAATGAATGAGAAGAGAGGAATTTTGAAATAGAAGAATGTGGCTTTTTCACATAAGCTTTCATAGATTTAGCTTTATGAGATTATATATACTTACTTAATTAGTGAAATTAATTACACTACCTCTAAAAATTAAATATACACCTCTAATTTATTTTTGAAAATGGACTTGCTACAAAAATAAATTATATAATTAATATTCAACATGTTTTATAAATATATTTGAAAAATATATATATAACATATAAAATAATAAAAAAATTAACTATATTAAATTAAATTAAGTAAATGCTTGAAACTTTTACTCAAATTAAAAAAAAATTTTCAACCACCAGCATAATACGCAGAATTTTGCTCTATTTATATATATATAGATGACACATCAAAACAACAGACTTATATTCATTTATTGCAAGCCAATTATCACATTGCAAAAATGACCACTGCTCATCAAATTTTAAGTGATTCAAGAGTTATCCTCTATGTACTAATATCAAAAGAGCATGTACAATAAAATCGAGCTACTGACAGATAAATTCAGAAAAGAAACTTTAAACTTTTTTAATTTCTGGAAAATAACATTTGGATATCTAATATGTGCATTCAGCCCCTGTTTCATAACTCAAGAAGAGATGCTCCAAAATGTAGAAGATCTGGAGACAGCTTTTGACATCATAAGTGGATGCTTATTCTTCTTCCCCATTCCGTTGGCGAGTAACCAACGCGACCCAGACTGCTGCTGATTCGCCGAACCCCATAACTTCTTTTTACCCTCTTCAGCCTTCAAACCAGCGACGTGGACCTCAGCTATTTTGAATTGTGGAATCAATTCTTCTTCACTGATCTTCTCTTCTTTAGGCTTTTCAGCACTCTTAACCACTTCATCTTCGTCATCTTCGTTAGATTTTCTTTCTATAGAAACTGTGCTGTACAATCTAGGCTTGGGTGGAACAAACACTCTCTCCACTTGAATAAGAGCAAGCATTGGAGTACCAACTGGCTCATAATCACGCAATGGGTCCCGCAACTGCACCATCAAAGCAACAGTGAAATTATTACCCAACAAACCGTACTTCCTACTCCTGCCTCGTCTCTTCTCCCCCTTTGATCTTCCTCTAAACTGGTCTAATGAAGTAGCATGATGAGCTGCCAGTATTTTGGAGGTATGCTCACTCACAAGATCATCATCATCAATATCACCGGAATCCAGTTTCATCCACTCATCAAGTGTTAGCGACAAACCCATCAGTCCATCAACATCGTCACCATTATCTTTCACATCCATAAGGTGCAATCCACAAGTTCCATCAAGACCTATGGGCCCACCAACACTGCCTGTCTTCCCCTTTAGAGCTGAAAAATCACCAATAGATTGTGTGCTGATATTTGAAGGTGCATCCTCATTTGACATACCAGATTGTATTCTCAAGCCCTCAATTGAAAGAGCCTCAATTTTATCCATGGCCAGAGGTGCAAGGTCTTCCAAAGACACGTATTCGGTGCCACTCCCAAGGGAACTTGAACCAGACTTACTTGACCTTGGCCTTTTAACACTCTTATGCTCACTCTGTATATTCTGCATTGTTTTACATTCTTGATGCAACAAATCTTGCCTGAAACAGCAACACAAATGTCATGATAACACTAACTATCTTTTCATGGAGTCATGAAAGCATAATTACATATCTCCCTGGTCTCAAACAAGGAAGTTAATACTACCCTGTTCCTAATTACCCGTTTGATTCTATCCAAAATGGTGTTCCTAATTACTTGTCTCTTGCTAATATCAACAAAAATTTACCCCTTTTTTCCACAAATACTCCTGATAAATATTAGCCTTCTTCTTGTAATTAATTGAGATCTATAATTATCATCCAGTAGTAATAAATAAGGTTTTAATAGGTTTAATAGTCTTTTTATATCCTATTAATGATTTGTGTGAATGGATTAAAACAGACATAATTAGGAATGGAGGTAGTAACAACTAACCTCTTGGGTCCATCCAGACTTGGTAAATTTTCCCATGATATTTGTTGCACTGTCTTTCCAGTAATATCTTCCAGGGGCATTAACTTTTTAGCCTGCATGGAGAGCTTCTCAAGTCCAACAGATGCTAGACCCTGAAGTATGTCCATTACACCAGAGCCCATTTCTGCAGGCACCACCACAGGATTGGATACCTGCATAATCAAGCTCCCTCCAGTTTTAGCATTTCTGAAAAGTTCGGTGTTCATAGAGCGTAGAAATCCTCCATCTTTAGTCTGCACAAAGGGACCCAGACCTTCTGCCAATGGAGGCAATGCCTGAGGATCCTCAGGAGGTACGTCAATTGGACTGCCAAAACCAATAGAACCACCACGTGGAGAATGTTCAAATGCCTTCTCATTTAAGCCCCACTCATGCATCAAAGCTTCAGTTTCCAAATCTTCCAACCTCGAGGCCCTTGTTTTAGGGTTGAATGTGTCGGTCTCTATCTGGGAAATCTCCTCAAAACCTTCAAATGTTGATGGATAATGAAAGTCCTCAGAGATAGTTCCCCAGCTCATATGTTCAGCTGGATCAATCTCGATATCAAAGTTGAGTAGACCTCCATTGGCAAGAGCATCCCTCTCAAATTGCCTGAGTAAGCGCTCTCTGGGAGATTCAGGCTCACTTTCAGAACTGAAGCCGAACGGACTGTCTTCTATACCCAGCATATTCAAGAAATCACTAGCCACTGAGTCAGCGACATCATCCAAAATGAGTGCTTTCCCCTTTCTACTATCTCTGTAATTAGAATCAATCTCCAAGTAATTTTCTAAGGGTAAAGCATCATTCTCACTATTTTGAGAATCTAACTTTTCCGTTGCCAGATCTGTGGTACAATCTAGTAGGAATTCTTGTTCTTGCACTGGGGATTCCTTGGAGTACATGTCAGTGTCTTTCTCTATATCCTTGCAGGTATGTATTGATTGCTCGTCACTTTGAGGAAAGACATCAACAGTTGAGGGATGAAGAGCGGAAGCTGAATCAAGGGCCACCCCAACAGCATAGTCAGCTTCAAAACCATCTCCAGATGCTTGAGGTATCTTCGGCATCTCATCTTCTGGTGTCACATGCTCTTCAATTAACTCTTCCATTTTGTCTATGATTGAAAGCTCAGAGATTTCACATTCAGTTCCACAGCTCTTTTCAATCGAAGATAAAGAGTCAGCCTCCATTTTATTTTCAAATGAAGTATTAGACATCTCTTCATCAAATTTTCGATACAGTATATTCACAGAGTCACGTAATTCTGTCCTAGCACTTGGCAAAACTTCATGAAGATCCTTTATATCTTCTGCAGATTGTTTTGAAGCAGACAACCTTACAGGAAGACTCCCAGCTCGATAAATGTTCAGCTCATTCATTTGATCAGAAGACCCTGCAAGTTTTTCTGTCCTTTCACTATTCTGCTGCAAGCTAACATATTTTCCAGAAGGCATTTCAGAGTTATTATTCTCAACAGCATATCCAAAACTGACATTCAATGTTGCACTTCTTGCTTTTCCTGATAATCTGAAACTAGTTGTCCACTTCCCTGAGCTCTTCTCCTCATCAAGATCCTCCAATGTTACTGGAAGCAATCTAGTCAAATCGATTCGATGTTTCCCCAAATCAAGCTCAGGGGCATCATAAACAGAAACATATAACAAGGAATGCTTGGGCTCATACTTTGCTGAATGGTGGGGGCCACTTCTACTGCCATATACAGAACAAGAATGAGTCAACTGTTCCTCAAATTCAGCTACTCCTTTACAAACCCTAATCGGGCTAGTCATCTGCTCACCATCCCGCCTATTCCAGTGAACGATAAGACAAACATCATCAAACAAAGCTGGTAAGCCATTAATGGAATGGACTTGGAGTGAGAAGCAACAACTGAACCTACGGTTACGAACACTAGTCAAGGCCTTTAGACCCTTCCAACTCCAAATAGATGACTTCTTATTCTTATCCAGTGAATCTTTAGCATCATCTGACTTCAGTTTCGTCTCTTTCACAACAGACTTGGCTCGGCTACTTGCTGTTGAACTTGAGAGCCTTGAATGCGTTTTTTCTGCATAAAGGCCTTTAGTTAGGGTTTCAATGTCTCTTAAAAGTTTCCCATTTCCTGAAACCCCACCAGCCTTCTTTCTGCTATCAGCTCTTGACAACATTATCTCCTCGCAAACTACATAATTAACACAGAAAAATTTCCCCAATTTCAAAATCCAATACAGAGAAGAAACCATATCACAGCAATACAAAAATCCCAAGTAGAAACACCCAAAGTCCAAAATGTTCTAATTGGAAGGATACAAAACATGATATTATCTTATTAGAACTTAAATCAACAGTATTGCAAGATTGATTTTGAGAATCTAAGTTCACATAAATGAGCAGAAACTACATAATTAACACAGATATTCCCCCAATTTCAAATCCATACAGAGAAGAAACCTTATCACATCAATACAGAAATCCCAACTAAGAAATACCCAAAGTCCAAAATGTTCTATTTGAAAGGATATAAAACATGATATTATCTTATTAAGAATTTAAATCAACAGTATTGAAAGATTGATTTGAGAATCTGAGTTCAAATAAATGAGCGGAAACTACATAATTAACACAGATATTCACCCAATATTTCAAATCCGTACAGAGAAGAAACCTTATCACAGCAATACAAAACTACTAAGAAACACCCAAAGTCCAAAATGTTCTAATTGAAAGGAAACAAAACATGAAATTATCTTATTAGAACTTAAATCAACAGTATTGAAAGATTGATTTGAGAATCTGAGTTCAAATAAATGAGCAGAAACTACATAATTAACACAGATATTCCCCCAATTTCAAATCCATACAGAGAAGAAACCTTATCACAGCAATACAAAAATCCCAACTAAGAAATACCCAAAGTCCAAAATGTTCTAATTGAAAGGATACAAAACATGATATTATCTTATTAGAACTTAAATCAACAGTATTGAAAGATTGATTTGAGAATCTGAGCTCAAATAAATGAGCAGAAACTGTGAAAAAACCCCAGTATTAATCATAGGATTCACCGACGCACCACAAGAAAATAAATCAACTACGTAATAGCATATATCATCGACAACAATCTGAGAAGACGAGATGAAGAATCTTACCGATAAGATCATTCGATAATTGGGCGGGCCGCAACACTTAAATTTGTGTCTGAAGACTCTCTCTCTCTCTCTCTCTCTCTCTCTCTCTCTCTCACTCTGCGGTTGAATTTCAAAACTCTTTGAAATTGTCAAGCTGACGTTACAAGGAAAAAATTATAATAGTTTCAGTTAACGCCCCTCAGTTTTCTGAAACTCTCACTTCAAGCCCATAGTTTAATATAATACTCCCTCCGTCCAAGAAAGACAGACATGTAAGAAAATGCACTTTTAGCAAGTTCACATGTAAAGTAAAGAGTTACTTAATTGAGTTGAAAAAAATAATGACATTGATATAAATAAATGTGTATTGTGAGGGTGTTAAAATTGAAAGATGTTTTCATTTATAGGTGTGCAAACAAGTGTAAGACAAACGAATAAGGTAAGTGTGCAAACACCTATGGGACGGATGTAGTAGTTTATATTGTTTGACACTGATTTTAATATAAGAATTACTCCCTCCGTCCCACGATTACTTTCGCACTTTCCTTTTTCGTCCGTCCCAAAATGTAATAATATAAGTGTGTGTTTTGAAACTCTACTAAAATTCAAAAGTGTTATTAAGTGACTTTTGCAATAAATTAAAAAGTAAAAATTATTTTGAATAAAATGATTATAAGAAGTGAATGTGTGTGCAAAATAATCACTTTAATAATAATTTTTAATACTCTTTTTGTTGAGAGATGTATTTTGTGCATCTCAAATTGAGAATTGATTCTTTAAAATTCTAAAACATGTATTTCTTTAATTTCTCCAAAATCAATAAGTGCTTAATATAGTAGTTACAAACACTTCAAAAGTGGAATTTTTTTAAAATATAATAATAATTCTACTTTTAGAGTTTAGTTTGCAAACATGCTCTAAGTTATTTTTTGATGGGATACTATATTATTTAACTTTTTAACTTTATTATGAGAAAAGTAGTGGTATATGATGTAATATTATAGTGTTCGAGGGAATATATAAAAGTAAAAATTGTCTTATTACCATTTCAAAAAATAATACAACAGATATGAAATGGACATTTTTTATAAATATCACAATGATGAGATGAAGGAAATATTATTCACAAACTGAATAATCTTAAAAAAAAAAAAAAAAGAAAAGAAAAGAAAAGAAAAGGGATTTGATATAGGGCTACAATTTTACTTTAATGTCTGAATATAGTACAGTACCTTATGCATTTAAGACTCGAATATTTGGGTTTTCTTTTTTTCTCAATTTAAAATTTGATTTAATATTATTTCTGAATTAGTAGTGTACGTATTTTTTTGTTGACATATTGTATTATTAGAATTGAAAAAAAAAAATGTTATTAAATTTTGGATTGAGACAAAAAGAATTAAATTAGGTTACTGAATTGATAAAAAAATTGAAACTCAATCTAAAAATAAACCTGAAATTTTTCCAAAAAAATAAGATAGTTATTCACATCTGAATTTTGACAAAAATTTGTGTGAATCGGAGTGCATATGATGAACTTTATTTTTGTTATCACTAGAATATTTACTTATAACGGTGTATGTGAATGACGGTAATAGTAAATGTTCATAACAATAATATTAAAAATAGAGTTTATTGTATACAACAAATCATACAAGTGTTACTCCTGAATTTTTGCTGATTAGACTAATATTGTACAGCATTATAAAATTGGTAAATTAAGCAAATATGAAAATAAAGTTTAAAATTAATTGGTGTACATTTCTAGATAACTAAAGTAAATTTTCATTATTTAAAAGGAAAACAAAGTCAAACATTTTGTCCGGCGTTTTATCGCACTCTTGCCTTTGTATTTGACCAAATTCAATTAATTTATGTGAGATTACATCCTATTTTAAATTCCATCTATTTTGATAGTCAAACAAATAAATGAATAAAAACTTGTTTTATCAATCTGATGTGGACAGGACAACTTTGTGTGATATCTCATCTTGGGGATAAGGATTAGTTATCTATCTCGCCACTTTTTAAGGATCAACGAATATTTATCACCATTGGGAGAGAATCTTGAGGTAGAAAGAAATTATGATCGACCTCACTAAAAATAGTTGTTCACTTGAGCCGAGATACGATTACGTGACTACTAATCACTTAAAAGATCGGGAGAATGTGTTCTCGGATCTCAAGAAAATTATAGAATATGTTCGTAATGAAGTCGATAAGCTCACGGTCTTTCAAGGGAAAATCTGTAAAAATTAGAAAGAGTATACACATATATGGCTTAGAAGGACAAAGTAAATATATCTTGGAAGAACTACGGTTTCCATTGTTCAAGTATCCAGGAATCGATCATCACTTAGGTCGGATGCTATTTACACATACCAATGAATTGAGTAATGAGAACATGACCTCCTTTTTGGGTCGATCACTTTGGTGACCGATCTCGATTCGGATCTCTCGAGATAGGATATATTTAGAAACCTTTCGTGAGCTTTGCAAAATAGTACAAGGCTATTTCGTGCGAGAGATAGTGTTCATTGTGGTATTTGAATCTTCTAAAATCCTGCCAAAATGTCGGGATAGTACGATGACATGGCTAGGATTTTTTGAGATATTTATATCAAGAAATGACTTTTATATCCCTAAGGAGAGAAGGTATATATATATATATATATATATCTTCTCCTTTTAAAATTCTGGGGCATAAGGGCTCTCTCACTATTCATATATTATGTTTTCTATCGTAAAATAGCACTTAATTTTGAATGTTGGAGGACTCATATGAAGATTTTCTCTAGTTACGCTTATCTATCGGAAGTTACCAAGTTGTAAGGGAGATTGTTATTATTGTTCATTAGTGATAATTCGGAAGGCCACTGTTTAGGTATTGTGTTTTTCTCTTTTCGCATTGTTTTGGTTAATATGGTTCAAGGGGATCATATCGGTGCTAATACGATTTAGGTTGGATTATTTATAGTTAATGCCTTGAAATCTCTCGGGCTTTATCCTCTTTTGTTCATTTCATCGATTAAAGAAAATAGACGCGTTGATCATCAACCTTTTGGATCTTGAAGTGATACTCTAGGTATTATTCTTTTTGTATATCATTATCATTTTTGTTAATATGATCGAGATTGATCGTATCAAGTGGCGTCCGTGGGAAAGTTCTTTGAGTTGGGACGTGAGATTCATTTTCGTATTATCATCATCTTCTATCATTTGCTTCGTCACATCTTTATACGTGCATTCATCATGTCATGGTCATGAAGAGAGTTTCCCTAGGGGTGGTTTAACAGTTGTCTATCTCTTTTCTTTGAGGTATTCTTACGGTGTTAAAATACCTATTGTTTAGTACTCTCTAGTATGGCGAGAGGAACCTCACGAGATCTAAATCGAGAGTTTGAAGAAGTAGCAAACACTCCTCCGAACCCATTGGAGAGAGGTGGAAACTATCCAAATACTACACCCGAAGGTGTTAGATGATAATGTCGACTCAAGAACAACCGGATGCGTTAGTCAACCGCAGACCGTGGAGAAGATTTTAGTGAAGAGGGCGAGAATGCCGGTTGTACCTCCGGAGGCTACACAATGATTGGAGTGTATTGGGTAAGCGTTATTAAGACCAATCAATAAATATCGAACCCATGGGAAAAAGTATGCACAGGATGCCCTAGAAATACGAGTTCTTAGTGACTATTGATGCAACAAGGGATGGCACTAACACTACCAAACACTTGCAAAATACAAACTAAAATCAAGCAAACAAATGAACGAACACTTAGAATGCGATAACAAAAACAACAATAAATGGTGGAATAGAGGTGCTAGGATTAACATCCATCAATGAATCATCAATCAACAAGCTACAATTGAATCAAATTGCAAATCAACTAAGATAGAAATCATAAAACCATCATGAAATTAATCACTCCATTAAAATCACAATGCCTAATGTGAGTATTCCTAGTCTTTCCCATCTCTCAATGTAGAAATCCCCAATTCATACAATCATGCAAAATTGTAACCCGATCAACACCTAATCACGTTAGCTCAACTCGACCTATTGCTAGGGTGATCAACCATTAATCAAAAGCGACAATTTTACATGAAACACAATTAAGAATCACAATAGAAAACAAACTAATGTGAGTATCCTTAGTGCAACTAATCTCTCGATTCCGAAGCACCCAATCCATACATTCATTCACAATTATAACCCGATTAATCCCGAGATCACGTTAGCGCAACTCTCATCTATAGCTAGGGTGATCAAACACTAATCTAAAGAGATAATTATGCATGAAGCACAATTGCGAATCACAATTAGTAAGCAATCTACTCAATTGATCTCCAATCCTCAACAATTATAGCATAGTCAATCAAATCATCATCAATTTCAATTAACCCAAGCACAAGAGAGTTAGCCCATGGTACCACAAACAATACCCATAGGAAGAAGATAGAATTGAACAAACATAAAGCAAATCACAACAATTAAGAGATTAAAGAGACAAAAGAGGAAAAACATCACCAAATGATCTTCAATCAACAAAAATAGGAATGCTTGAGTCTTCAACACCAATCTCCAAATGCAATACAAGCTTGAATTGAATGGAATAACAAGGATCTAAGCTAATATATGGCTAATCTACCAACACCAATTGAAATCTAATCCTAAAGCTAACTTCTACTCTAACTACAAGGAAGAAATGGCTTGGGGCCCGAAATCGCCCCAAAACCGCTCTTAACTACTATTATTGAAGTTCATTCCCAAATGCTCGCTTCATGCCCTTTAAATATGAATTTTTACGGAAAATCCTCCCCTCGAGTCGAGGTCGAGGCCTCGACTTGAGGCCCTTGCTTTTATCCTCTCCCTCGACTCGAGGGTCATCCCTCGAGTCGAGGCTCATGCCTTTCTCTGAATTTAATCCTTCTCTGCACAGCCCTCGACTCGAGGCTCTTGCTCCTCGACCGCAGCTCAAGTCCAGGCACTTTTCTCGTAGCGGGGCTTCGGCCCCGACCCCTATTTTCGTCCGATATGTCCGTCTCTTCATTCTAAGCCTAATGGTACTCTCGGATTGGCAAAATTCCACCGAATTACCTGCAAAATGGACGAAAAATATCAAAATCTCATAAATAACACTTTTTAAGCAAAAGAGTGATACTTTTCACATTTAGGCACAAAAATCAACACTTTAGCTCACTTTTTGCACTAAAATAACCCCTAAAATCATGTATCAATTCACTCCAATCATACCCCAAACTTGAAGTGTTGCTCGTCCTCGAACAACGTAGAAACTAAGAACAAAGGAGTGAATTAATTGCAATTATGTCACATGACACCATAGACGAAGTAAAAGACAATCGAACTCATCAATGAACATTTGTATCAATGAAACTATCCACTAGCAATCAAGATGAATCATGCTCAAACAAATGCTCAATCAAACACTTAACACATTGCTCCTTCCATAGAGTGTTTCACTCTTCACTCAAGTGTATCAAGGTACTTTGCACTCAATCATCAAATTCACAAATAAGTACACCATATGCTTGCCAAAAGACTCAATCTCAATCCAAATCATTTGTGATCAATCAAAGAATCAAAGAGGTCTTTCTCTTAGGTTGTAATGTAGGCTCTTTGGAAAGGTGGGATGTTTTTGGATAAGAGTGACTAAGTAGTAGAGACTTGAATGTAAGCTAATCAATACAAAACACATCTCTTCACTTTTCATCAAGTAACACTCTTTCTTTTGAACTTCAATGATCAATCCTCCATTCACTTGAGCTTTCTTTTTCACTTAAGCTCACAAATTGAATTTTTCTTTTCATTCACTTCACACATTTTTCTTCACAATTTAATTTTTTTCTCCACCCTTTTCTTCTTCTTTCAAGCATCATCACTTAGCAAATTATTCCCACCACACTTAGCAATCAAATCACCATCATTAGCCAACAATTCAAGCTCTACTAATCATAGGACAATAAGGCTCATAAAAAATAGGCAAATAGTTTCAATTTCACTTGGCTTGCCAAAGAATAAGGATAATAAGGCTCAACATGGCTTACTAAGGAAATCAAATGTGTTTGGTGGGGAAAATTTGGCAAAGTGACTCATCATTCCAAACATGGCCTCTTATCACTTTCATGAAATCACACAAAGATCAATATCAACAAGTCTAGTGGCAAGTTCTAGTATACAAATCCATGAATGATGCACTCACAAAGAAATTGATATCAACCGTATAAGATGTACGATTATAAAGGCACAAAAGCTCACGGGTTTAAATTGAGCAATGAATCAAACATTATCAATCACATCCATCTTTACACAATTAATCAAGAATACTAGCTTCAAGCCACATCTCAACTCATGATCAAATCAAAATCCAATAAATCTTGTAACTCAAGCACAAGTGCTCATGTACATAAATCCAAGCATACTCACTACATCAACAATGATACTCATAGATATGACACTAAATCCACAATAAAGCTCTAAATCACAGAATAAGGAATCCAAAAGAATCAACAAGATAATAGATCAAGAGAATAAAAATCATCATCAAAATCATCAAGTAATCCAAATCATCACATCATCAAGTTCACCAACAAGAAGTGCAAACATCATCAAGAGTACAATCACCAAGAAAATCATAATCTAAAAACTAAGGATAGGGAATGAAGAATAGGGGATAGCCACTAATAGTCTCGACGGTGGCGGTGGAGGAGGGTAGTGTCCCGGCCCGAAATTCCATGAGCTCATCTGCTGTAGGAGGGTGGACATATCGGTTTGAGTCTTGGAGACTCTTCCTGCATCCTCCTAGTCTCTTCGTTGAATCTACGAGACTCCTTAATCATCATGTACATCTCATCACTGGCGGGTCGGGCTCTCGATATGCATCCTCTCGGCTATCGGCCCACATCTCCTCGTCAACACCCACGACCTCTGTGATGAGTTGCCCGCCTCATAATCTCGACTCCTCATCTCATCCTGCCGGTACATGTTGATCTCACTGATAGTCCTCGTCCATCTGTGCGGCGGCTCCTCCTGCTCGGCTCTTCATACTCATCCTCCTCATCGTCATCTTTTACCTCTGCCTCGGCTCCCTCTCGCATCCTCACCCTCATCATCATTAGATCCCGACTCCTGGCCCTCATCATCATCATCGTCAACGTCCTCCCGTAGATTAACTCCATGCTCTCTAGTGTAGGCGTCGATCGCCTCCGTATGACACCGTGACCACATACGCGAGTTGATGGTCACGAAAGCTACAGATCCAAATACCATCGTCAACCTCTTATTCGGAAGAGAGAATCGACCACCATGATGCCGCTGGAGGCACCAAGTCCTACCAATGCGGTCGAGTGTCCTCATGCGCCGCATGGTATCAAGTGTAAGATCGGGGCCCTCTACCGCTCTGAGGTTGTGAGTAGGGATGCCGAAGTGCTCGGCTATCAAAGTTATCATCCCTCCAAAATTAATCTTCTTAAACTTCGTACTCGTGGCTCTCTCAAATAGATAACAGAGGTATGCGGCAACATTGAACTTCACTCCATGGAGGAAACACCAAATGACATACAGCTCCTCTCAAACCACGGCTCCTCCCTCCGATCTCGCGAATATGGTGCTCGCGAGAATCTTCTCTAAATATCTCACCACCGGGTTCGGATATGGGTGCTCTTCGACTTCCTGGAATAAAATCAAGCTGATTCGGGCCCCTAAATCGAAATCCGCCTCCAAAATTTTTTGGCGTTGTACTCTTTCCTCATGTTCGAAGTAATCGGTCCGGGTCTGTGGGTGCTCCAATGATTTCGTTGACCTCGTCCAAGGTCAACTCATACTCGTTCCCCATCGGCTCGAACGTAATGCTCCTTGCGAACTTGGCCCTCCCGGCCTTCTTAACCTTAATCGTACACAAGAACTCTAGGGTGAGTCCAAGATAAGTCCTAGGCCTCTTTGCTAAGAAGCCCCCATGTCGATCTGCTCAAAAAGTCGAGGAGTCCTCCTCGATTCCCATCGACACCATGCAATCATGATCTACCAAGCGGGTCTTGACCACCTTCTTATACGGCTCGGCGTAAAGAATGATATGTTTCCTCCATTTGTAATCGTCCCACTGAATTTCAAGATCGGCGGGCATACGATGAGCAAATTGGATGGCCTCTTCTCTTTCACGGATATCCGCATCCAAAAATTGTGTCCGTCAACTCCCTAAACATTGTTCTGCCAAAAATAATGCCAATAGCAAAATCAATCTCCAAGAATACAAACGAGCTCCAATAATCATATACTTAACCATGAACGAGTCAACAAGCCATAATATCTCCAATCACAACAATAACCCCTAGTGACTAGCAACTAATCCTCAACAATGGTCAATGAGTCGACTAAGCACATATGATCAATAGAAGTGCTCAAATAATTCCAAAATATGTATACTTGACTAGAATGGCTCCACAATTAATTCACAAGTAAGCTCAAAAATAATCATGCAATTACGCACCAAAAATTGTATCTAAAAGCATGAGCCAACTAGCAAGTATTTGTACAAATAAGCATCAACAAATAATTCACTTCTATCATCAATACTCAACTCAACTTGACCAAATATACCAATAATTACACTAGGAATTACTCAAAATATGCCCAAAAATTCAATGTCTAGCCAAATTCCACAAAATCAACAAGCAAGATAACTCATTCAATCCTACACATGCTCCAAAACTCATCACTCAATTCAAATATGCTCAATAAAGGATCCAATTCATGCTAAACAAACATGCATATAAGGTGCTTGACAAAATGCCCAAATGAAATTCTCATTCAAGAAAATTCTTACAAAATTCATATCACCCATGCAATTAATCACCACAACTATGAAATTGAAAGCCAATATGAGTTGAATTACATACCTTGTGTGCGAATTTGGCCGAAAATTGGATTTGGAAGACACCCAAGCAATCTCAACCAAAAATCCCCAAATTTGATTATAAAAACCCTCAAAATCCAAACTTTGATGCAATGTGATGATAATATTATGAAAGGAAGATGAATGAACGGTGAAAATCGTCGTGAAATCGCCGGAAAATATGTGATGGGGCGAAAGGGAATCGTATTTTGCCCTAACTCCTCGAGTCGTGCACTGCTAATTCGAAACTGCGTTTTTATAAAGACACCAGCCTCGAGTCGAGGTTCAGGCCTCGACTCGAGGGATCCGAAATTTTAACCGCCTCGACTCGAGGTCTCACGCATGACTCGGGGATGGAAAAATTTAACCTTCTCGACTCGAGGTCTCACCTCGACTTGAGGGAAATGCAGAATTTTGAAATTTTGCCTAAGTGTAAATCCCTCGACCCGGGGCTGTGCAATCTCGACCGTGGGTCGAGTCCAGTGGAATTTTTACGATTCCCGGCCCGACCCGACCCTCGAAACTCCTAAAAATGACCTCTACGCCCTAACGAACCAAAATATGCAAGAAATTACTGTTTTGGTCCCTCGATTTAAGCCCGATCGCTCATTCGATCAAGGAGACCGGGTTCTCTTCCTTTTCGCTCATTTTCACCAACTTTTAAGCTCTCCTTTCCTTCTCGATTCCTTGATTCCTTTGCAAGTTCGATCCTTTTTCTAATCCAAGTATTGACTATACCTACACACGGGCAAAACAATTCATCAAATAATCATCACTAAGAGATGCATTTCTACCCTAAATGACACACACCCCCAAACTTGAATGAAGATATGAATTCAAATTTGGAATGAGAGTGAGAAAAATATGCAACTCCTAAATGATATCAACAATTAAGCTCAACACTCTATGAATCTCAAAGCAACTAGCATAATTTGCTAAGCATTAGCAATTAAGTAGCAAACCAAATCTCCCAAAAACGAACAAAAATACTAATCTACCAAAAAGCACACAAAAGCAAATAAAAGGATGGGTTGCCTCCCATCAAGCGCTATTTTTATTGTCCTATGCCGGACTTATTTCTTCACTTCCATGTCCTTCATCGGAATGGCCAAGGGTAGCGATCCTCCTTCCCATTATATCTCAATCTTTGTGCTTGAAATCTAGGAGGTTCACCGAATAGATAGGACAACCACATATAGATATGCAAAGTGTCCATGGTTGTCCCCCTTTCTCTCATGCCATCCTTCTCGATTCTTCCTTCCTTTCAAGGATGCCCAAGCGCTTCTTCAACTCTTCCCTATAGTCAAAATTCACAAGAGGCAAAATTAAATCATTAGAAGCATCAATTTCAATTAAATCACAAATTGAAGAATTAGAGGATATAGAAATGCTCATTTCGATCTTCAAAGCTTCATTTGGTGCTTCTAGATTTCCCTTCTCATTATAGCTCATGTCCATCAATGGACACTCCTCTTCCTCATTTTTGACAAGGAAGCTTTCTACTTCATCCTCATTTCTTGGACCCTTTTCTACATATTCTTCTCTTGCATTTTCTTCCTCTCCTTCTTCTTCTTGATTCTCCATGATAGTCATGTTCTTTACTTGGCGTAGGAAATTTTTGAGTTGACTCTTTATAAACATGAAATGAACTTCGGTGATCTCCATGATCCTCTATCCATGAATTAACCTTTTCTTTGGTCTCATACATTTCTTCGTACAAGGGAAGCATTTGATCACATCTAGCATCATCTTCCTCAAATTTTTCCAACAAAAAGCCAAGCATCTCTAACAATATGACTCTCATATCATGGAGTCCCCATTCTTCAAATTGAGGAGAAGCTTGTGGCATTAGATAATCAAACTCATAGCTTCTCCTACCATCATAGTAATCACCTCCCGATGCTCCTTGACACTCAAATCCAAGACATGGATCAAATGTTTGATCATAACGCTCATAGTATGGAGACATCTCTTGAGGTGGGTGAGGAATTTCTTCATATCTCCAATTTTTGTAATTGGAAGGAACTTGTTGCAATTGAGAATTATCTTCATAGTTCCTCAAATTAATGTATCCAAATTCTTCAAAGTGTGGAGGATATACCATGCTCTCTTGATAATGATATTGATTCCATGCATATGAGTGGTATCCCTCCATCTAGACAAGATAGCAAAGTATCAAATTCAAACATTGATAATGCGATAACAAAAACAACAATAAATGGTGGGATAGAGGTGCTAGGATTAACATCCATCAATGAATCATCAATCAACAAGCTATCAAATTGCAAATCAACTAAGATAGAAAGCATAAAACCATCATGAAATTAATCACTCCATTAAAATCACAATGCCTAATGTGAGTATTCTTAGTCTTTCCCATCTCTCAATGTAGAAATCCCCAATTCATACAATCATGCAAAATTGAAACTCGATCAACACCTAATCACGTTAGCTCAACTCTCGCCTATTGCTAGGGTGATCAACCATTAATCTAAAGAAACAATTTCACACAAAGCACAATTAAGAATCACAATTAGGAAACAAACTAATGTGAGTATCCTTAGTACAACTAATCTCTCGATTCCGAAGCACCCAATCACGCATTCATACACAATTATAACCCGATTAATCCCGGATCATGTTAGCGCAACTCTCGTCTATAGCTAGGGTGATCAAACACTAATCTAAAGAGATAATTATGCATGAAGCACAATTGTGAATCACAATTAGTAAGCAATCTACTCAATTGATCTCCAATCCTCAACAATTATAGCATAGTCAATCAAATCATCATCAATTTCAATTAACCCAAGCACAAGAGAGTTAGCCCATGGTACCACAAACAATACCCATGGGAAGAAGATAGAATTGAACAAACATAAAGCAAATCACAACAATTAAGAAATTAAAGAGACAAAAGAGGAAAAACATCACCAAATAATCTTCAATCAACAAAAATAGGAATGCTTGAGTCTTCAACACCAATCTCCAAATGCAATACAAGCTTGAATTGAATGGAATAACAAGGATCTAAGCTAATCTATGGCTAATCTACCAACATCAATTGAAATCTAATCCTAAAGCTAACTTTTACTCTAACTACAAGGAAGAAATGGCTTGGGGCCTGAGAAATCGCCCCAAAACCGCTCTTAATCGCTATTATTGAAGTTCTCTCTGGAATGCTCTGCTTTAGCTCTTTAAATATTGAAATTCTGAAAAACCACCCCCTCGAGTCGAGGTCGCCTCGACTCGAGGGCCGCACTCGAGTCGAGGCTTCTGCCTTTCTTCCAATTTTGGTCTTCTCTGCACAGCCCTCGACTCGAGGCTCTTGCTCCTCGATCGAGCTCGAGTCCAGGGCACTTTTCTGCGGGGCTTCGGCCCCGACTCCCCGTTTTCATCCGATAAGTTTGTCTCTTCATTCTAAGAACACCGGTACTCTCGGTTTGGCAAAATTCCACCGAATTACCTGCAAAATGGACGAAAAACATCAAAAACTCACCAATTAATACTTTTAGGCAAATAAGTGATACTCTACACATTTATGCACAAAAATCAACACTTTGATCACTTTTTGCACTCAAATAAGCCCTAAAAACATGCATCAATTCACTCCAATCATACCCCCAAACTTGAAGTGTTGCTCGACCTCGAGCAACGTAGAAACTAAGCACAAAGGAGTGAATTGATTGCAATTACGTCACATGGCACTATAGATGAAGTAAAAGACAATCGAACTCATCAATGAACATTTGTATCAATGCAACTATCCACTAGCACTCAAGATGAATCATGCTCAAATAAATGCTCAATCAAACACTAAATACATTGCTCCTTCCATAGAGTGTTTCACTCTTCTCTCAAGTGTATCAAGGTATATTGCACTCATTCATCAAATTCACAAATAAGTACACCATATGCTTGCCAATGAACTCAATCTCAATCAAAACCATTTGTGATCAATCAAGAATCAAAGAGGTTTTCTCTTAGGTTGTAATGTAGGCTCTTTGGAAAGGTGAGATGTATTTGGATAAGAGTGAATAAGTAGTAGAGACTTGAATGAAAGCTAATCAATACAATACACATCACTTCAATCTCTTTCATCAAGTAACACTCTTTCTTTTCAACTTCAATGATCAATCCATCATTCACTTGAGCTTTCTTTTTCACTTAAGCTCACAAATTGAATATCTCTTTTCATTCACTTCACACATTTCTCTATTCAATTTTTTCACAACCTTTCTTCTCTTCTTTCAAGCATCATCACTTAAAGCACATTATTCCCACCACACTTAGCAATCAAATCACCATCATTAGCCAACAATTCAAGCTCTACTAAGCATAGGACAATAAGACTCATGAAAATAGGCAAATGGTTTCAATTTCACTTGGCTTGCCAAAGAATATGGAAAATAAGGCTCAACATGGCTTACTAAGGAAATCAAATGTGTTTGGTGGGAAAAATTTGGCAAAATGACTAATCATTCCGAACATGGTCTCTTATCACTTTCATGAAATCACACAAAGATCAATATCAACAAGTCTAGTGGCAAGTTCTAGCATACAAATCCATGAATGATGCACTCACAAAGAAATTGTATCAACCGTATAAGATGTGCGATTATAAAGGCACAAAAGCTCACGGCTTAAAATTGAGCAATGAATCAAGCATTATCAATCACATTCATCTTTACACAATTAATTAAGAATGCTAGCATCAAGCTACAAATCAACTCATGATCATATCAAAATTCAATAAGTCTTGCAAATCAAACACAAGTGCTCATGTACATAATCCCAAGCATACTCACTACATCAAGAATGATACTCAAAGATATGACAATAAATCCACAATGATGCTCAAAATCAAGGCTAGCTCTAAATCATAAGAATAAGAAATCCAAAGGTCAACATGATATAAACATCAATAGACAATAAAGCTCAAATAGATCAAGAGAATAAAAATCATCATCAAAATCATCAAACAATCCAAATCATCACATCATCAAGTTCACCTAAAGAAGTGCAATCATCATCAAGAGTACAATCACCACTAAGAATACAAATCATCAAGGAGACAAGAATTTAAAGACTAAGGAGAGAGATGAGAAATAGGGGATAGCCCTAATAGTCCGACGGTGGCGGCGGAGGAGGGTAGTGGCCCGGCCCAAAGTTCCAGAGCTGAACTGCCGTAAGAGGGCATACATCTCTTGCGAGTCGACGCGTCTCCTCAATCATCTGTACATCTCGTCCCCGCGAGTCGAGGCTCTCAATATGCATCCTCTCGGCTATCGGCCCACATCTCCTCGGCCAACACCCACGGCCTCTGTGATGAGCTCCCAGCCTCATAATCTCGACTCCTCATCTCATCCTGCCCGGTACATGTTAATCTCCGGCTGATAGTCCTTGTCCATCTGTATCGGCGGCTCCTCCCGCTCACGGCTCTTCATACTCATCCTCCTCTTCATCATCTCCGCCTCTGCCTCGGCCTCCTCGCAGCATCCTCACCCTCATCATCATCGATCCCGACTTCTAATCCTCATCATCATCGTCATCATCCTCATCTCGGGAGAACATCCCCGTGCTCTCTCGTATAGGCATCGATCGCCTCGGCATGACGCTGTGACCACATGCACAGATTGATAGTCACGAAGGCAGAGAACCAAACACCGTAGTCAACCTCTTATTCGGAAGAGGAAATCGACCACCATGGTGTGCTGGAGATACCAAGTCCTACCAATGCGGTCGGTTTCCTCATGCGCCGCATGGTATCGAGTGTAAGATCGGGGCCCTCTACTACTCGAGGTTGTGAGTGGGGATGCCAAAATGCTTGGCTATCAATGTGATCCTCGCCTCTAAAATTGATCTTCTTGAACTTTGTACTCGTGGCTCTCTCAAATAGATAACAGAGGTATGCGGCGCGTTGAACTTCACACCGTGGAGAAAACACCAAATTACATATAGCTCCTCCAAAACCACGGCTCCTCCCTCCGATCTCACGAATATAGTGCTCGCGAGGATCTTCTCCAAGTAACGAACTACTGTGTTCCGGATGTGGGTGCTCTTCGACTTCCCCGAACACACTCAGCCGAACCGGCGCCCGAATCGAAATGCGCCTCCAAAACTTCTTGGCGTTGTACTCTTTCCTCATGTTCAAAAGTGATCGGTCCGGGTCTGTAGGTGCTCCAATGATCTCGTTGACCTCGTCCACGGTCAATGAATACTCGCGTCCCATGAGCTCAAAAGTAATACCCCTCGGGAATTTGGCCCTCCCGGCCTTATCAACTTTGACAAAGGCAAAGGAACTCCGAGTAAGCCCAATATACGTCCTAGGCCTCTTCGCCAAGAAGCCCCCATCCCAACTTGCTCAAACAGACGAGGAATATCCTCCTCGATCCCCATGGATAACATGCAATCGTGATCAATGAGTCGGGTCTTGACCACCTGTTATATAGCTCGGAGTAGAGATCAATATGTGTCCTCCATTGATGGTCATCCAACCGAATTCCGAGCTCGGCGGGCATACGGTGAACAAATCTGATGGCCTCTTCTCTCTCACGAATCTCTGCATCCGAGAGGTTGTTTCCATCGGCTCCTCTAAACATTGTTCCTGCAAAAATAATCCCAAGAGCACATTCAATTTCCAAAGATAAAATACGAACTCAAAATATCAACCAAACCATGGACGAGTCAATCAAGCGGTAATATCTCCAATCACAACAATAACCCCTAGTGACTAGCAACTAATCCTCAACAATGGTCAATGAGTCAACTAAACAACACATCTAATAGAAGTGCTCAAATAATCCCTAAAACATGCATACTTACTAACATGGCCTCAACAATTAATTCACAAGTAAGCTAAAAATAATCATGCAATTAAGCTCCAAAATCATCTCTAAAATCATAAGCCCTCTAGCAAGTAATGAAGCAAATATCCATCATCAACAATGCACTTCTATCATCACTATAATTCAACTTGACCATATATACCAATAATTGCATTAGGAATATCTATCAATGTGCCAACATCAAATTGCAAAGCCAAAGCCACAAATAAACGAGCAAGGTATCATATACAATCTTATGCATGCTCCTAAACTCATACATCAATCCAAATATACTCCATAAAGGCTCCAATTCATCAACATAAATCATGCATATAAGGTGTTTGAATAAATGCCCAAATGAAACTCCAATTCAAGAAAATTCTTGCAAAATTCATATCACCCATGCAATTAATCACCACAAATATGAAATTGGAAGCCATTAAACAATGAATCCCAGCAGCCACACCAGGGTATGATTGGAGTGAATTGATGCATGTTTTTAGGGCTCGGTTGAGTGCAAAGTGAGCTAAAGTGTTAGTTTTTGTGCCTAAATGTGAAAAGTATCACTCTTTTGCTTAAAAAGTATTATTTATGAGATTTTGATGTTTTTCGTCCATTTTGCCAGAAATTCGGTGGAATTTTGCCAATCCGAGAGTACCGTTGGACTTATAATGAAGAGACGTACATATCGGACGAAAAGGGGGTCGGGGCCAAAGCCCCGCGCGAGAAAAGTGCCACTGACTCGAGCTCTGCTCGAGGAGCAAGAGCCTCGAGTCGAGGGCTATGCGAGAAAGAGTAAAATCGGAAGAAAGATAGGAGCCTCGACTCGAGGGCTGACCCTCGAGTCGAGGGAGTGGAAATAAGCAATGGCCTCGAGTCGAGGCCTGACCCTCGACTCGAGGGAAAGATTTCCAGAATTTTGTTATTTAAGGGCTAAAGCGAGCATTCCAAATAGAACTTCAATAATAGCAGTTAAGAGCGGTTTTGGGGAGATTTCTCGGGCCCCAAGCCATTTCTTCCTTGTAGTTAGAGTAGAAGTTAGCTTTAGGATTAGATTTCAATTGATGTTGGTAGATTAGCAATAGATTAGCTTTAGATTCTTGTTATTCCTTCATTTCAAGATTGTATTTCATTTGGAGATTGGTGTTGAAGACTCAAGCATTCCTAGTTTTGTCTATTGAAGATCATTTGGTGATGTTTTTCCTCTTTTGTCTCTATAATTTCTTAGTTGTTGTGATTTGCTTTGTGTTTGATCAATTCTATCGAACCTGTGGGGAAAAAAGTATGCACATGAGGCCCTAGAAATACGAGTTCTTAGTGACTATTGATGCAACAAGGGATGACACTAACACTACCAAACACTTGCAAAATACAAACTAAAATCAAGCAAACAAATGATCGAACACTTAGAATGCGATAACAAAAACAACAATAAATGGTGGGATAGAGGTGCTAGGATTAACATCCATCAATGAATCATCAATCAACAAGCTACAATTGAATCAAATTGCAAATCAACTAAGATAGAAAGCATAAACCATCATGAAATTAATCACTCCATTAAAATCACAATGCCTAATGTGAGTATCCTTAGTCTTTCCCATTTCTCAATGTAGAAATCCCCAATTCATACAATCATGCAAAATTACAACCCGATTAACACCTAATCACGTTAGCTCAACTCGCCTATTGCTAGGGTGATCAACCATTAATCTAAAGAGACAATTTTCCATGAAGCACAATTAAGAATCACAATTAGGAAACAAACTAATGTGAGTAACCTTAGTGCAACTAATCTCTCGATTCCGAAGCACCCAATCCACGCATTCATACACAATTATAACCCGATTAATCCCGGATCACGTTAGCGCAGCTCTCGCTTATAGCTAGGGTGATCAAACACTAATCTAAAGAGATAATTATGCATAAAGCACAATTGAGAATCACAATTAGTAAGCAATCTACTCAATTGATCTCCAATCATCAACAATCATAGCATAGTCAATCAAATCATCATCAATTTCAATTAACCCAAGCACAAGAGAGTTAGCCCATGGTACCACAAACAATACCCATGGGAAGAAGATAGAATTGCACAAAAACAAAGCAAATCACAACAATTAAAAAATTAAAGAGACAAACGAGGAAAAACATCACCAAATGATCTTCAATCAACAACAATAGGAATGCTTGAGTCTTCAACACCAATCTCCAAATGAATTACAAGCTTGAATTGAATGAAATAACACTAAACAAATGCTAATCTATGGCTAATCTACCAATCATCAATTGAAATCTAATTCTAAATCTAACTCTAATCTACCTACAAGGAAGAAATTGGCTTGGGGCACGAGAAATCGCCCCAAAACTGCTTCTTAAACTGCTATTCTTGAAGTTCTATCTGGAATGCTCTGCTTTAGCCCTTAAATAACGAAATTCTGAAATCTTCCCCTCGAGTCGAGGTCGTGCCTCGACTCAAGGCCCTTGCTTATTTCCACTCCCTCGACTCGAGGGTCAGCCCTCAGTCGAGGCTCCTACCTTTCTCCGCTTTTTGCCCTTTTCAACACGGCCCTCGACTCGAGGCTCATGGTCCTCGACCGCAGCTCGAGTCCAGGGCACTTTTCGTGCGGGGCTTCGGACCCGACCCCGTTTTGTCCGATATGTATGTCTCTTCATTCTAAGCCCACCGGTACTCTCGGATTGGCAAAATTCCACCGAATTACCTGCAAAATGGACGAAAAACATCAAAATCTCACAAATAATACTTTTTAAGCAAAAGAGTGATACTTTTCACATTTAGGCACAAAAACTAACACTTTAGCTCACTTTTTGCACTCAAATAAGCCCTAAAAACATTCATCAATTCACTCCAATCATACCCCCAAACTTGAAGCGTTGCTCGTCCTCGAGCAACGTAGAAACTAAGAACAAAGGAGTGAATTGATTGCAATTATGTCACATGGCACCATAGACGATGTAAAAAGATAATCGAACTCATCAATGAACATTTGTATCAATACAACTATCCACTAGCCATCAAGATGAATCATGCTCAAACAAATGCTCAATCAAACACTTAACATATTGCTCCTTCCATGGAGTGTTTCACTCTTCACTCAAGTGTATAAAGGTATGATGCACTCAATCATCAAATTCACAAATAAGTACACCATATGCTTGCCAAAAGACTTAATCTCAATCAAAATCATTTGTGATCAATCAAGAATCAAAGAGGTCTTTCTTTAGGTTGTAATGTAGGCTCTTTAGAAAGGTGGGATGAATTTGGATAAGAGTGACTAAGTAGTAGAGACTTGATTGTAAGCTCATCAATACAAAACACATCTCTTCTCTTTCATCAAGTAACACTCTTTCTTTTGAACTTCAATGATCAATCCACCATTCACTTGAGCTTTCTCTTTTTAAGCTCACAAATTGAATATCTCTTTCATTCACTTCACACATTTTTCTTCACAATTCAATTTTTCTTCTCAACCTTTCTTCCTCTTTCAAGCATCATCACTTAGCAAATTATTCCCACCACACTTAGCAATCAAATCACCATCATTAGCCAACAATTCAAGCTCTACTAAGCATAGGACAATAGGGCTCATGAAGATAGGCAAATGGTTTCAATTTCACTTGGCTTGCCAAAGAATAAGGAAAATAAGGCTCAACATGGCTTACTAAGGAAATAAAATGTGTTTGGTGGAAAAAATTGGCAAAGTGACTAAACATAGCAAACATGGCCTCTTATCATTTTCAAGACATCACACAAAGATCAATATCAACAAGTCTAGTGGCAAGTTCTAGCATACAAATCCATGAATGATGCACTCACAAAGAATTAATCTCAACCGTATAAGATGTACGATTATAAAGCACAAAAGCTCACGGGCTTAAATTGAGCAATGAATCAAGTATTACCAATCACATTCATCTTCACATAATTAATCAAGAATGCTAGCATCAAGCTACAAATCAACTCATGATCAAATCAAAATCCAATATATCTTGCAAATCAAGCACAAGTGCTCATGTACATAAATCCAAACACACTCACTACATCAAGAATGATACTCAAAGATATGACAATAAATCCACAATGAAGCTCATAACAAATTATCCTCAAAAGCCTAGGAATAAGGAATCCAAAGAAATCATCAAGGTATAATCATCAATAGACCATCAAGCTCAACAAGATTAAAACAATCATGCATCATCAATAAAACCATCAAACAATCCAAATAATCACATCAAAGAGTACAATCACCATCAAAAGTACAAATCATCAAGAAGATAAGAATCTAAAAACTAAGGATAGGGAATGAGAAATAGGGGATAGCCCTAATAGTCGGACGGTGGCGGCGGAGGAGGGTAGTGTCCCGGCCCGAAATTCCACGAGCTCATCTCTTTGTAGGAGGGTGTACATGTCATTTTGAGTCTTCGAGAGACTCTTCATGCATCCTCCTAGTCTCTTCGTTGAATCTACGGGACTCCTCAATTATCTGTACATCTCATCCCGGCGGGCCGAGCTCTCGATATGCATCCTCCGGCTATCGGCCCACATCTCCTCGCCAACATCCACGGCCTCCGTGATGAGCTCCCAGCCTCATACTCACGACTCCTCATCTCATCCCTGCCAAGTACATGTTGATCTCCGGCTGATAATCTTCGTCTATTTGTACCGGCAGCCTCCTCTTGCTCGGCTCTTCATACTCATCCTCCTCGTCATCATCTCCTACCTCTGCCTCGGCTCCCTCTCGCAACATCCTCACCCTCATCATCATCGATCCCGACCGCTGGCCCTCATCATCATCGTCATCATCCTCAACTCGGAGAACATCCCCGTGCTCTTTAGTATAGGCGTCGATCGCCTCACTATGACGCTGTGACCACATACATGCATTGATGGTCACGAAGGCAAGAGAACCAAACATCGTCGTCAACCTCTTATTTGGAAGAGGGAATGCCACCGTGGTGCCTTCTTTGGAGGCACCAAGTCCTACCCAATGCGGTCGAGTGTCCTCATGCACCGCATGGTATCGAGTGTAAGATCGGGCCCTCTACTACTCCGAGGTTGTGAGTGGGAATGCCAAAATGCTCGACTATCAATGTGATCATGCCTGCTGAAATTGATCTTCTTGAACTTTGTACTCGTGGCTCTCTCAAATAGATAATGAGGTATGCGGCGTTGAACTTCACACCGTGGAGAAAATACCAAATGACATATAGCTCCTCCGAAACCACGGCTCCTCCCTCCGATCTCGCGAATATAGTGCTCGCGAGGATCTTCTCCAAGTAACAAACTACTGAGTTCGGATGTGGGTGCTCTTCGACTTCCCGGAACAAACTCAAAGCTAAACCGGTGCCCCGAATACGAAATGCGCCTCCAAAACTTCTTGGCGTTGTACTCTTTCCTCATGTTAAGCAATGATCTATCCGGATGCTGCCGGTGTACCAAGGATCTCGTTGACCTCGCCCACGGTCAACTCATACTCATTCCACATTAGCTCGAAAGTAATACTCCTCGGGAACTTGGCCCTCCTGGCCTTATGGACCTTAACGGCACACGGGAACTCTAAGGTGAGTCCGAGATAAGTCCTAGGCCTCTTTTCTAAGAAGCCCCCATGTTGATCTGCTCGAAGAGACGAGGGATATTGTCCTCGATACCCATCGACACCATGCAATCATGATCTACCAAGCGTGTCTTGACCACCTTCTTATACGGCTCGACGTAAAGAATGATATGCTTCCTCCATTTGTAGTCGTCCCCACTGAATTCCAAGTTCGGCGGGCATACGATAAGCAAATCGGATGGCCTCTTCTCTTTCACGAATATCCGCATCCGAAAAATTGTGGCCGTCAACTCCCCTAAACATAGTTCCTGCAAAACAATCCCAAGAGCAAAAATCAATCCCACAATTAAAATACAAGCTCAAAATATCACTCTAACCATGGACGAGTCAATCAAGTAATAATAACTCCAATCGCAATAATAACCCCTAGTGACTAAGCAATAAACCCCAACAATTGGTCAATGAGTCAACTAAGCACATATGATCAATAGAAGTGCTCAAATAATTCCAAAATATGCATACTTGACTAGAATGGCTCCACAATTAACAACACAATTTTGCTCAATAATAATCATGCAATTAAGCTTCAACAAAATTCCCAAAAATCATATGCCAACTAGCAAGTAATTAAGCAATTATCCATCATAATGATATACTCCTAACATCACCATAATTCAACTTGACCAATTATACCACAAATTGCACTAGGAATTTCCAAACATGTGCCACAATCAAATTTCCAAGCCAAAATCCACAAATAAACGAGCAAGATATCCCATACAATTCTACACATGCTCCTAAACTCATACACCAATCCAAATATACTCAATAAAGGCTCCAATTAATGCTAAACAAACATGCATATAAGGTGCTTGACAAAATGCCCAAAAGAAATTCCAATTCAAGAAAATTCTTGCAAAATTATAAAAAACCCATGCAAATAATCATCACAACTATGAATTTGAAGGCCACAATGTGAAGAATACGTACCTTGTCGATCGAATTCAGGAAAACGTGCAATTTGAAGGACCCACGCAATAATCCACAAAATCCCCAATTTGGAATTCAAAAACCCTCAAAATCTAATCTTATGCAAGTGTGGTTGAGAATGTGATGAAATAAGATGAAATGAACGGTGAAATGAGCGACAATGGCCGGAAATACCTTGATGGGACGAAGGGAATCGGAACTAGGGCTTGGCCTCGACTTCGTGGTTCTTGAATGCTTCTGCGATATTTATAAAAAAATCACCAGCCTCGAGTTGAGGGTCAGGCCTCGACTCGAGGGATACAAAATTTAATAGCCTCGACTCGAGGTCTCACGCACGACTCGGGGGATACGAAAAAATGAGCTTCTCGACTGGGTACCACCCTCGACTCGAGGGATGTGTAATATTTTGAAATTTGCCCCAAAACCGCTCTTAATCGCTATTATTGAAGTTCTTTCCCAAATGCTCTGCTTCATGCCCTTTAAATATGAATTTTCTGGAAAATCCTCCCCCTCAAGTCGAGGGTCAGGCCTCGACTCGAGGCCCTTGCTTTATCCTCTCCCTCGACTCGAGGGTCATCCCTCGAGTCGAGGCTCATGCCTTTCTCCGAATTTAGTCCTTCTGCCTGACCCTCGACTTGAGGCTCTTGCTCCTCGACTAGAGCTCGAGTCCAGGCACTTTTCTCGCGCAGGGCTTCGGCCCGACCCCGTTTTTCGTTCGATATGTCCGTCTCTTCATTCTAAGCCTAATGGTACTCTCGGATTGGCAAAATTCCACCGAATTGCCTGCAAAATGGACGAAAAATATCAAAATCTCACAAATAATACTTTTTAAGCAAAAGAGTGATACTTTTCACATTTAGGCACAAAAATCAACACTTTAGCTCACTTTTTACACTAAAATAACCCCTAAAATCATGCATCAATTCACTCCAATCACACAACCAGCGAAAAACGGAGTTAGTGGCGAGAAGAGGAGATCGCTCCTCCGAGGAACGTAGAGAACATGGCTCATGGAAGAATTCTAGAAAATCCTCGGCCGGAGGGTAGGGTATATCCACATCCGGAGATTCGGCATCCCGGGAGAGCCGTGTCGGAGGAGGTCAAAGTAAAGGAGAAAATAGATCGGTAGTGGCACAACAAGGTCAAGAGAGGGAAAGAGAAGAACATTACTGAGGAAGAAGAGAGTTTTGATTCGAAGGTGGCGAGCTCGGGAGAGAAATGGAGCTTTTGAAAAGAAAATATAATATTATAGGTGCCCCATCCCTCTTCCTACTAGATCTCCATTTTCCCGGTAAATTTTAGTTGATCCACTTCCTTCCACCTTTAAGACATTGATGTATGAATATGATGGTACCTCTGATCCTCGTGATCATCTCCTCCGTTTTGAAAATGGAGCACTTCGCATCAGATATTCCGATGGGGTTAAATGTCGAGTATTCCTGACCACATTGGCAAAATCAGCTCGAAGTGGTTTAGTTAGCTCCCTCCTAACTTTCGATTCATTCATTTGCGAGAATTCGAGTTCTTTGTTCTGCATCAATTCGCTAGTGCTCGAAAGTAGGCAAAGACATCCTTATATTTAATGAGTATTAAGAAGGGGGTAGGGGAAAGCTTGAGGAAGTATGTAGCAATATTCAATGAGGCAGCTTTGGAGGTACCCACCGCTAATTTAGATGTTAAGGTGAATGCCCCGACCTGTGGATTACAACCAGGAGACTTCTTCGAGATCTTTGGCTAAGAAACCGACGAAAATGTTTGATGAGTTGCTCTTAAGAGCGAGAGAAATATATAAACTTGGAGGAGGTCACTCGCGTGAAATGGAGGTAGGAGAAGGCTTGAGAATCCCATAAAGAAAATGAAAGAGAAAGGAACAAGTCATGATCGTAAATGCATGGGAGAATTAAAGAACGAGGTCCTTCTCGGGAAGAGGAAATGAATCTACTCGAAGGGGAATTACGGATCCGATTAGATATGATGTGTACACACCTCTCTGAAGTTAACCCCAACTTGACTATGATGGAGGTGGTGGTAGGAGCACCAATTTCAAGTTCCCAAGTTCAGCTCGAGGGGACCGCGAAACCCCAGAATCCGAATTCTATTTTCGGCACCACAATGATTATGGGCACGAAACTAACAGATGTCGACATCCGAAAGATGCTATTGAAAACCGATAAAAATGGGCATTTCTTGGACTTTGTGCGAAGAGAGAACAATGTAGGTGGTAAGAAGAAAGAGTCGGAGGAGAGAGAAAAGAAGTGGTAGCTCAGTAGGTAAAGGAGATCTCATCTCATAAGAAAGGTTTTATCCAGATCATTGTTGGAGGTGATGGTGATTCCCATCGTGCCCGAAAGGCAAGAATCGTGAGCCGCTATTATGTGGATGGAATCGGGAACTCTGAAGGAAGCATCATAAATGATTCACCTATTATTCGATTCGGACCTACAGGCGAAAAGGCGGTTCTTAGGCCTCATAATGACGCCCTAGTCATCACGGCCGAAACCGGGGATATGACGTAGTTAGAACGTTTGTGGACACGAGGTAGTTTCGTAGATATCATGTTCATGAAATATTTTGAGCAGATGAATCGAATGCTCGGTGAAGCCGGTGAATACGGCTTTGTATGGTTTCATAGGGGGTTCCATTCAACCTAGAGGGCGAGTCATGCCGCAAGTACGTCTGGGACAATTCCCACATCGGAAGGTGAGAATGGTGAACTTCTTAATTGTGGAGGCTCTGTCTTCATATAATGTTATTCTAGGAGGCCATCTCCGAACTTTTTCTAGAGTGTGGTTTCCACGTATCATATAAAACTAGAGTTTCTGTAAGAGATGAAGTGGGCGAGGTTTCAGGATCGAGATCGGTTCACGGAGGTGTTACGCTGAAACAGTCAAGGAAGTTACACATGCTCTTCAAAACTCTTACATGAAAGGAGAGGACCCGATGGAAAAGAAGTGTAGGGTTGCTGAAAGTTTAGAAGAAGAGCCGGAACCTAGAGTGAAACCAGAGGAGGAGTTGATGCCCGTGAATTATTTCATGATAAAACAGGTTTCACCACTCAAGTAGGGAGCCAGATGACAAAGGAAGTCTTGGAAGGCGTGATTAGATGTCCGAGAAGAAATGCAGATCTGTTCACTTTCCAAACTTTAGATTTGAAGGGCATTAAGCCGAGAAGCGACCATGCATTTTACGAACATTGACCTAGACGTTAAACCGGTCAGCGAGAAATTAAGGCATTTCGGACTGAGAAAGATAAAGTTATTAAAGAGGAGGTTGCAAAGCTGTTGGGGGCTGGCCATGTTGTGGAAATCAAATTCCTAATTTGGTTGTCTAATGTTGTTATGATAGCCAAAGGGATAGCTAAATGGCGAATGCGTATTGATTTTTGTGATCTGAACAAAGCACCCTAAAGATCACTATCCGCTTCTAAGGATAGACCAGCTAGTAGATTCTACATCCGGGTGTGAGTTGCTATCGATGATGGATGCATACCAGGGGTATCATCGATCCGAATGAACTGGAAGATGTGGCGAGAACGACTTTCATTGTATCATGTGGAACCTACGGATATGTCAAAATACCCTTTGGGTTGAAGAATGCGGGAGCGACGTACCAAAAGATGGTGGATAAATATATTCAAAGATCTTATCGGTAAGAGCATGGAAGTTTATGTGGATGATATGTTAATGAAGAGTGAATCAAGCTACGGATCATGCACTACATCCGGGAAGTAGCCTTCTCGGGTGATCCGTATTCACGGCATGATGTTGAACCCAACCAAGTGTGCTTTTTGGGGTAAAGTCAGAAAGTTCTTGGGGTATATGGTGACTCCTAGAGGTAATGAGGTGAACGAAGCAAAGGTGAAAGTTGTTCTAGACATGCAAGCTCCAAGGGTTATTAAGGACATCCAGAGGCTTAATGGAAAAATAACAACTCGAGATGTTTAATCTCCAAATCTGCGGAAAGAAGTCCTGCCATTCTCTAAAATTGAGGAAAGGATGTAAATTTGAATGGACGGAGGAGTGCCAAAAAGCATTTGAAGATCTCGAAGAAACGTTGGCAAGACTCCCACTCCTTACTAAGCCGATTGAAGGAGAAACCCCGTACTTATATTTTTCAGTGGGAGAAAAACGCGCTTAGTTCAAGATTGTTGAGAGAAGATAATGCGATCCAAAGCCTATCTATTATGTGAGCAAAATGATCCAAGGCCCCGAGATCGATATTCGGACCCAGAGAAAGCGGCTTTTGTAATTATGACCGTTGTGAGAAGATTGCGACCTTACTTCCCTATCGCACAAGGTCGTGATCGAATAGATCTCCCCTTGAAGCGGATCTTAAGTCAACCTCGACATCTCGGGAAGAATAGTCAAATGGGCGGTGGAATTAGGAGAATATGACGTGGAATTCGAACCCATAAGCGCTATAAAAGCTCGTGCCTTGTAGACTTCATCCAAGAGACCACTCGTAGTGGAATAAATCCCCTCGGGAAGCTTTTTGTGGATGGATCCACTACTTTGAATGGATGCGGAGCAGAGTAGTGATTATCACTCCTACGGGAGGAACTACAATTCTCTATCATATTCGAGTTCAAAGCTTCCAACAATGAGACAGAGTATGAAGCTCTTGTAAGAGGAATGATGATGTTATGGGAATTAGGAGCACGAAGGCGGTAATATACTCGGATTCGCAGCTAGTGGTTCAAGCAAACCATGGGTCCATATGAAAAGAAAGAGGAAAGAATGATGAAGTATGCTGAAAAAAGTGGAAGAGATGAGAGGCAAGTTCTTGGAGTTCCGCATTGAGCGAGATCCCGAGGACCGAGAACACGAGAGATGACTATCTAGCTAAGTGGCGATTCTGCTACCAAAGAGGTAAGTGGGATGATCACATTATTGACAACACAAAACAAAATAGTGGGAACTGATGTATTAGCAATAGAGGAGGTGGAAGATTGGAGAGCCCCAATGATTCATTTCTTGAAAACGGCGAGAGATTGGAAATGTCCTGTGTTTCTCAAAAAGCTATCTATGCCAAATCGCTTGATGGGAGATGTGTTTTTAAAAGATATTTTACTCATCCATATCTGAGGTGTTTATCAAAAGAAGAAGGGAATTATGTGATTCGAGAAGTACACGAAGGATGTGGGTCCAGGACACTCTGGATTTCGGGATGTAGTAAGGAGATTGCTCGGAAATTTGGATATTATTGGCCAACTATGATCCGGGATGCCAAAGAATTAGTTTAGAAGTGCGATAATTGTCGGAGGCACGGCTCCTCATTCATATCCCTCTTGAAGAGTGGGGGTCGTTCACCGCCATGCCCCTTTGATAAGTGGGGAATCGATATTATGGGAAAATTCCCCTTAGCTACCGGGAGCGAGAACTTATTTAATAGTAGGCTGTTGATTACTTGATAAGTGGGTGGAAGCGAAGCGGTCTCAAAGATAGATGAGGAGCAGTCCTGAAATTTCTATGGAAGATCATCTATTGTCGGTTCGGGATTCCGCGAGTACTGGTTTCGAGATAATGGCACTTAGTTCTTTGGAACCAAGGTTCGAAGTGGTGTCAAGAAAAGGGGATCTGATAAAGATTCACTTCGTAGCTCATCCCCAAGCTAACGGACAAGTGGAGGTAACTAATGAAGCATTGTAGAAGGAATCGAGCTCGTTTAGGCAAAGCTAAAGGGAAGTGGGCCGATAAGCTGGAATTGGTATTATGGGCGTATCGGACCAGCCCAAAAACAAGAATCGGGAAGCTCCCTTCAACTGCAGTAAACAAGTCTTCTGTTGTGATCCCAGCGGAAGTGGGAATGACAACTCATAGGATCTTAAATTACAATGAGGAGAAAAATGGAGAGCTAATCGGGAAAACTTAGACATGCTCGATGAAGAAAGGAAAATAGCACACATCCGTTAAGAAAAATATAAAAGTCAGGTCGAGCCATGTACAACGAGAAAAGTGAAGATAAAGAGATTTTCTGTGGGAGATCTAGTTCTCGGGAGAGTAGATACTCTAAAACCTACGGGAAAGCTGGATGCTAAGCGGGAAGGACCTTACATTGTCACCGAAGTTTTGAAAGGGGAGCTTATAAATTAACAGTATCAAGAAGGAAAGAAGTTACCGTGTCCATGGAACATCGAAACCTAAAGAAATATTATGTCTCGAGAATCTGAATTGTCTTTGATCCATTGTTTTGTTTTTATCTTCATTAAATTTCCAAGAAGGATGTAAGCCTCTGCCTTTTTATATATATATATTCAATGAAATGGTCTCTTAATCTCTATAAGTGGAGACCTTGCCGACACTTGCATGTTTGTGATTATATATCCGAATCGAAGATTATAAGCCTCAAGTCACATTGAGCAAAGATTATCAATTATTCTCAATACCCTTTAAATCTCGAGATCATCCTGAGTGGGGTCACGAGTGGTCGAGACCTAAAGGAACACAGTCCGACCCCTCGGGACCTAGATGAATGCTGGTCCAGCTCCCAGAGACCTAATGGAACTTGGTAGGGTCACAGAGTCGAACCTAATGGAACTGGTCCCGACCCCACGCTTGAACCTAAGGGAACTTGGTCTAGCTCCACGCACCTAATGGAACCCGGGTCTCGGGGGTCACAGGTCAGACCTAATGGAACTTGGTCTCGACCCCACGCCGGACCTAACGGAACCTGTGTCCGGCTCCCTGCACCTAATGGAACCCGGTCTCGGAGGTCACGAGTCGAGACCTCCTTTTTGGGTCTCGATCGCTTTAGCGACCGATCTCGATTTAGATCTCTCGAGATAGGATATATTTAGAAATCTTTCGTAGCTCTGTAAAATAGTACAATTAAGGTCGTTTCTGCAGAGAGATAGCGCTCATTATGATTGGGTGAATCTTCTAAAATCCTAAACCCTAAACCCTAAACCCTACACTTGAAATTCTTCAAAAAAATAAGATAGTTGTTGGATCAAGAAGTTTTGATGAGTTAAAAGAAGCAGCTCAGATGATCGGACGACTAGAGAACAGTGAGATTGAGATCATAAGCTAAGGCGATCGAGACGGGGTTGAGAACCAATCTAGTCGGTGAGGTCCGGAAGAGTACAAGTCGTCTGGAGATAAGCTTGAGTCTAGTCATCTGCAGTGAGACGAACATGAAGAGCTCGACGAGGTCAAGACAAGCCGAGTAGGATAAGAAAGGCGAATCTTCACCGAGTCACCGTGCAGACGAGTAGAACAAAGGCAGTGAGGGTCTAGAGCGAGTTTTCAAGATTAAGTTTGTTGAAGCGGTTTTAGGTTTGTTAGAACTAACTAACAAACTAACCGTCTTTCAGACTTATAAATAGGTCTAGGCACTTCTTTTAAATACGACACACAAAATATTCGGAATATACGAGAATTCACAAGTTATTTTTCCGTAAACTTATTCTCTCAAATCACAAGTTTTCAAAAAGCACAAAATAGTTTTTCAAGATTTCTTTATAGATTTTTCTAAGTGTTTATAGAACACTTCATTGCACATCTTCAAATACACTTCTTTTTCTTAGAATTAGATTTTAAGTTTGATTAGCATTTTGAAGAGTTGAAGATCAAGTTGTAAGTTGTAAGATCGTAAAGTAAGTAAGTAGCAGATAGTGGAGACCCTTCTTCAAGTTGAAGAAGGAGAGTGGATGTAGGATTGTTATAATCCGAACCACTATAAAATCTGGTGTTCTTTATCGCTTTCATTTACTTTTCTGTTCAATTTCCATTTTGTCATTCAAAGATTAATTTCAAAATCAAAGTTAAAATTTGAATATCGAGTTTTGCTTTTGATCTTAATAAAGTTGAGATTATCTTTAAATTTCCGCTGTGTACATCCGATACTTTGAATTAGTTTTGAAAGATTTGAAAAATCAACAAAATCTATTCAACCCCCTTCTAGATTTTGTTCGAGAAGGATAACTCAAAGTTTCATAATCAACTCAACTAATCGGGACCAACAAGTGAGTATCGGAGCGGTGTTAAGGCACATTCGATATTGATTTTAGGTCTTAACTAAGATTCTAAATTTTCTTGATTTTCTTCATTCTCTTCATTGTTACTAACAGTGCTACTAATAAGTTTTTGTGGAGTATTTTGTTTCTTTATCTCATCATGTCATCAGAAAAAGCAAGAAGTCCAGGAATCTACCTGAATTTTCAATTGAAGATTATGATTACTGGAAATTCGGGATGGAGAATCACCTCAAGGCCATTCATGATAGGATGGAAGAGGTTCTTGAAGAAGGACCTATAAAATTTTATCATGGAGGCACTAGCACCGAGCTGAATCCACTGAATCTGCAACTGCACAAGAGAAAAAGAGTTACGATTGACAAATGATGAAAGAAAGATCCACAATCTAGACCAAGTAGCTCGAATCGAAATCATTGAGACTTTAAGTAAAGATTGGATTGAGAAGGTTAAGAGATGCAAAACCGCCAAAGAAATGTGGCAGACTGCAAATGTCTGTGAAGGATCGGATCAAGTAAAAGAAAATAAGCTGCGGGTGGTCTTACATGCATTTGATACATTCAAAATGAAGGAAAATGAATCAGAGATCGAGTTAGATGTAAGGTTGACGAATCTCCTCAACAAAGCGGTGACCTTGGAAAGAACTATACAGAGAAGGAGATTAATAACAAGATTCTCGAGATCATTAACCAAGAGATAGATAGAGAAATCCAATATCCTTAAAGCTACTCAAAATTTATCTTCTATTACTCACCATACTTTGTTCTCTCATCTTAAAGCTCTAGAGTATGACATTCAAATAGAAGATGAGGAGGATGAGATGGAGTCGAGCACTTCATCCAAGTCTGTTGCCTTTGTCAGCAAGAAAGAAGACAAGATGTCAACCGAGTCTGTAGGAGCCGACCTATCTCTCGAAGGAGCATATGGCTCTTCTCACCAAAAGGTATGACAGATTAAGAATGAAGTATAAACGAAATAAATTGAGATTTGCAGGTAAGGATAGATCAAGATCCAAATCAAGAAGAAAGGAAGATGAGTCTACGATGATGATGACAAAAGTAGAAGCCGCACGAGAAGATTCGTATCACCTGTCAAAAGAAATCCTTCCAGCCCTAGATCGAGGCAGGAGTGACACTTGCTACACATGCAACAAGCCGGACACTTCAGCTATGATTGTCCTCAACCGACTCCTAAAGAAAGGGGAAGAGAAAAGGAAAAAGAGAGACAGGAGATTTGCGAGACCAAAGAGCCTTACCGGGTCAAGAAAAGGAGTCAAAGGAATCATCATCATCTTCATCTCGATTTCGTCATCGTATGATGAGATCTGTCTCATGGCTAAAGAGGTAATCTATTATTCATCCTCACGATAATGATTGTTGTCGATCTGCATCCGATTATGATCAAACCGTTATTCATGAATTATTGAGAGATTTAAAGACATCTCTGGCTGCATATAAACAATAGAGACAGAAAATTTGGCTTTAAAGGATCAAATTCAGATTCTAATTAAAGGAAAGCAGTGATGAACTATCCGAACCGAGGAAACATTCAAGGGAATGTTTTCCCAGTGAGGCTAGTACATCACCACCTTACCTGAAAGATTACAAGTGTGCTTTTGGGGTAAAGTCGGGAAAGTTCTTGGGGTATATGGTGACTCCTAGAGGTAATGAGGTGAACGAAGCAAAGGTGAAAGTTGTTCTAGACATGCAAGCTCCAAGGGTTATTAAGGACATCCAGAGGCTTAATGGAAAAATAACAACTCTGAGATGTTTAATCTCCAAATCTCTGGAAAGAAGTCCGGCCATTCTCTAAAATTCCGAGGAAAGGATGTAAATTTGAATGGACGGAGGAGTGCCAAAAAGCATTTGAAGATCTCAAGAAACGCTTTGGCAAGACTCCCACTCCTTACTAAGCCGGTTGAAGGAGAAACCCTGTACTTATATTTTTCAAAGTGGGAGAAAACGCGCTTAGTTCAAGATTGTTGAGAGAAGATAATGCGATCCAAAGCCTATCTATTATGTGAGCAAAATGATCCAAGGCCCCGAGATCGATATTCGGACCCGCAGAAAGCGGCTTTTGTAATTATGACCGTTGTGAGAAGATTGCGACCTTACTTCCTATCGCACAAGGTCGTGATCGTAATAGATCTCCCTTGAAGCAGATCTTAAGTCAACCCGACATCTCGGGAAGAATAGTCAAATGGGCAGTGGAATTAGGAGAATATGACGTGGAATTCGAACCCATAATCGCTATAAAAGCTCGTGCCTTGTAGACTTCATCCAAGAGACCACTCGTAGGTCTGGAATAAATCCCCTGGGAAGCTTTTGTGGATGGATCCACTACTTTGAATGGATGCGGAGCAGAGTAGTGATTATCAGTCTCCCACGGGGAGGAACTACAATTCTCTATCATATTCGAGTTCAAAGCTTCCAACAATGAGACAGAGTATGAAGCTCTTGTAAGAGGAATGATGATGTTATGGGAATTAGGAGCACGAGAAGGCGGTAATATACTCGGATTCGCGGCTAGTGGTTCAGCAAACCATGGGTCCATATGAAAAGAAAGAGGAAAGAATGATGAAGTATGCTGAAAAAGTGGAAGAGATGAGAGGCAAGTTCTTGGAGTTCCGCATTGAGCGAGATCCCGAGGACCGAGAACACGAGAGATGACTATCTAGCTAAGCCGCCGCCGCTACCAAAGAGGTAAGTGGGATGATCACATTATTGACAACACAAAACAAAATAGTAGGAACTGATGTATTAGCAATAGAGGAGGTGGAAGATTGGAGAGCCCCAATGATTCATTTCTTGAAAACGGGCGTAGATTGGAAATGTCCCGTGTTTCTCAAAAAGCTATCTATGCCAAATCTTGCTTGATGGGAGATGTGTTTTTTAAAAGATATTTTACTCATCCATATCCGAGGTGTTTATCAAAAGAAGAAGGGAATTATGTGATTCGAGAAGTACACGAAGGATGTGGGTCCAGCACTCTGGATTTCAGGATGTAGTAAGGAGATTGCTCGAGTGGATATTATTGGCCAACTATGATCCGGGATGCCAAAGAATTAGTTTAGAAGTGCGATAATTGTCGGAGGCACGGCTCCCTCATTCATATCCCCGCCAAGAGTGGGGGTCGCTTCACCGCCATGCCCCTTTGATAAGTGGGGAATCGATATTATGGGAAAATTCCCCTTAGCTACTGGGAGCGTAACTTATTTAATAGTAGGCTTGATTACTTGATTAAGTGGGTGGAAGCAGCGGTCTCAAAGATAGATGAGGAGCAGTCCTGAAATTTCTATGGAAGATCATCTATTGTCGGTTCGGGATTCCGCGAGTACTGGTTTCGTATAATGGCACTTAGTTCTTTGGAACCAAGGTTCGAAGTGGTGTCAAGAAAAGGGGATCCGATAAAGATTCACTTACGTAGCTCATCCCCAAGCTAACGGACAAGTGGAGGTAACTAATGAAGCATTGTAGAAGGAATCGAGCTCGTTTAGGCAAAGCTAAAGGGAAGTGGGCCGATAAGCTGGAATTGGTATTATGGGCGTATCGGACCAGCCCAAAAACAAGAATCGGGAAGCTCCCTTCAACTGTAAACAAGTCTTCGTTGTGATCCCAAATGGAAGTGGGAATGACAACTCATAGGATCTTAAATTACAATGAGGAGAAAAATGGAGAGCTAATCAGTGGAAAACTTAGACATGCTCGATGAAGAAAGGAAAATAGCACACATCCGTTACAAAATATAAAAGTCGGTCGAGCCATGTACAAATGTAAAAGTGAAGATAAAGAGATTTTCTCGTGGGAGATCTAGTTCTCGTGAGAGTAGATACTCTAAAACCTACGGGAAAGCCGGATGCTAATCGGGAAGGACCTTACATTGTCACCGAAGTTTTGAAAGGGAGCTTATAAATTAACGTATCAAGAAGGAAAGAAGTTACCGTGTCCATGGAACATCGAAACCTAAAGAAATATTATGTCCGAGAATCGAATTGTCCGATCCATTGTTTTGTTTTTATCTTCATTAAATTTCCAAGAAGGATGTAAGCCTGTCTTTTATATATATATATTCAATGAAATGGTCTCTTAATCTCTATAAGTGGAGACCTTGCCGACACTTGCATGTTTGTGATTATATATCCGAATCAAGATTATAAGCTTCAAGTCACATTGAGCAAAGATTATCAATTATTCTCAATACCCTTTAAATCTCGTATCATCCCGAGTGGGGTCACAGGTGGTCGACCTAAAGGAACCCTGGTCTCGACCCTCGCCGGACCTAGATGAATCGGGTCCAGCCTCCCTGCACTCCAATGGAACTTGGTCCTGGGGTCACAGGTCGACCTAATGGAACCCGGGTCCGACCCCACGCCGACCTAAGGGAACTTGGTCTAGCTCCACGCACCTAATGGAACCTCGGGTCTGGGGTCACAGGTCGACCTAATGGAACTTGGTCCGACCCCACGCCGGACCTAAGGGAACCTCGTCCGGCCTGCACCTAATGGAACCCGGTCTCGGAGGTCACAGGTCGACCTCCTCGGGGTCCGATCGCTTTAGCGACCGATCTCGCCAGATCTCTCGATAGGATATATTTAGAAATCTTTCAGTAGCTCAGTAAAATAGTACAATTAAGGTCGCTTTCGCAAGAGATAGCGCTCATTATGATTGGTCAATCTTCTAAAATCCTAAACCCTAAACCCTAAACCCTACACTTGAAATTCTTCAAAAAAAATAAGATAGTTGTTGGATCAAGAAGTTTTGATGAGTTAAAAGAAGCGGCTCGAGATGATCGACGACTCGTAGAACAAATGTGAGATTGAGATCATAAGCTAAGCCGATCGACGGGGTTGAGAACCAATCTAGTCACCGAGGTCCGGGAAGAGTACAAGTCGTCTGGAGATAAGCTTCGAGTCTAGTCATCTGCAGTGAGACGAACATGAAGAGCTCGGGACGAGGTCAAGACAAGCCGAGTAGGATAAGAAAGGCGAATCTTCACCGAGTCACCGCAGACGAGTAGAACAAAGATACAGTGAGGTCTAGAAGCAGTTTTCAAGATTAAGTTTGTTGAAGCAGCTTTTCAGTTTTGTTAGAACTAACTAACAAACTAACCTGTCTTTTCAGACTTATAAATAGGTCTAGGCACTTCTTTTAAATACGACACACAAAATATTCAATATACAGAATTCACAAGTTATTTTTCCAAACTTATTCTCTCAAATCACAAGTTTTCAAAAAGCACAAAATAGTTTTTCAAGATTTCTTTATAGATTTTTCTAAGTGTTTATAGAACACTTCATTGCACATCTTCAAATACACTTCTTTTTCTTAGAATTAGATTTGAAGTTTGATTAGCATTTTGAAGAGTTGAAGATCAAGTTGTAAGTTGTAAGATCGTAAAGTAAGTAAGTAAAGCGAGATAGTGGAGACCCTTCTTCAAGTTGAAGAAGGAGAGTGGATGTAGGATTGTTATAATCCGAACCACTATAAAATCTGGTGTTCTTTATCGCTTTCATTTACTTTTCTGTTCAATTTCCATTTTGTCATTCAAAGATTAATTTCAAAATCAAAGTTAAAATTTGAATATCGATTTTGCTTTTGATCTTAATAAAGTTGAGATTATCTTTAAATTTCCGCCGTGTACATCTCGATACTTTGAATTAGTTTTGAAAGATTTGAAAAATCAACAAAATCTATTCAACCCCCTTCTAGATTTTGTTCGAGAAGGATAACTCAAAGTTTCATAATCAACTCAACTAATCGGGACTAACAAGTGGTATCGCAGCGGTGTTAAGTCGTTTCGATATTGATTTTAGGTCTTAACTAAGATTCTAAATTTTCTTGATTTTCTTCATTCTCTTCATTGTTACTAATAAAGTGCTACTAATAAGTTTTGTGTGAGTATTTTGTTTCTTTATCTCATCATGTCATCAGAAAAAGCAAGAAGTCCAGGAATCTACCTGAATTTTCAATTGAAGATTATGATTACTGAAATTCAGGATGGAGAATCACCTCAAGGCCATTCATGATAGGATGGAAGAGGTTCTTGAAGAAGGACCTATAAAATTTTATCATGGAGGCACTAGCACTGAGTCGAATCCACCAATCCAACTGCATAAGAGAAAAAGAGTTCTCAATTGACAAATGATGAAAGAAAGATCCACAATCTAGACCAAGTAGCTCGAATCAAATCATTGAGACTTTAAGTAAAGATTGGATTGAGAAGGTTAAGAGATGCAAACCGCCAAAGAAATGTGGCGGACTGCAAATGTCTCGTGAAGGATCGATCAAGTAAAAGAAAATAAGTCCAGTGGTCTTACATGCATTTGATACATTCAAAATGAAGGAAAATGAATCAGAGATCAGTTAGATGTAAGGTTGACGAATCTCCTCAACAAAGCGGTGACCTTGGAAAGAACTATACAGAGAAGGAGATTAATAACAAGATTCTCGAGATCATTAACCAAGAGATAGATAGAGAAATCCAATATCCTTAAAGCTACTCAAAATTTATCTTCTATTACTCACCATACTTTGTTCTCTCATCTTAAAGCTCTAGAGTATGACATTCAAATAGAAGATGAGGAGGATGAGATGGAGTCGAGCACTTCATCCAAGTTTGTTGCCTTTGTCAAAGAAGAAGACAAGATGTCAACCGAGTCTCAGTAGGAGCCGACCTATCTCTCGAAGGAGCATATGGCTCTTCTCACCAAAAAGGTATGATGATTAAGAATGAAGTATAAACGAAATAAATTGAGATTTGCAGTAAGGATAGATCAAGATCCAAATCAAGAAGAAAGGAAGATGAGTCTACATGATGATGACAAAAGTAGAAGCCGAGACGAGAAGATTCGTATCACCTCACAAAAGAAATCCTTCCAGCCCTAGATCGAGGCAGAGTGACACTTGCTACACATGCAACAAGCCAGACACTTCAGCTATGATTGTCCTCAATCGACTCCTAAAGAAAGGGAAGAGAAAAGGAAAAAGAGAGACAGGAGATTTGCGGACCAAAGAGCCTTACCGGGTCAAGAAAAGGAGTCAAAGGAATCATCATCATCTTCATCCGATTTCGCATCGATGATGAGATCTCGTCTCATGGCTAAAGAGGTAATCTATTATTCATCCTCCGATAATGATTGTTGTCACCCGCATCCGATTATGATCAAACTGTTATTCATGAATTATTGAGAGATTTAAAGACATCTCTCGGCTGCATATAAACAAATAGAGATTAAAATTTGGCTTTAAAGGATCAAATTCAGATTCTAATTAAAGGAAAGCAGTGATGAACTATCCAAACCGAGGAAACATTCAAGGGGGAATGTTTTCCCAGCCGAGGCTAGTACATCACCTAGCTTACCCGAAAGATTAGAAAGTGAATTGAAAACTTTAAAAGACAAATTTGAGTTAATCATCTTGAAAATGAATTAATTAAGAAAGACAATGAGAAGCTAGTCTTCAAAATTAGTCAACTTAATAATTCACAATCAGCAATAGATCATATCTTTAATACATCTCAAAAATCCCATGACAAAACAGGTCTTGGTTATGACAGAAATAATAAATCGATGTCCGTAAACCTAGGAAGTTTGTAAAAGCATCCGATCAATCAAAAGAGGTTAAAATTGGTCCTTGGAAACCAATTAGTCAAGTAAGGATCGCATCTCCCACCTTGAAAACAAAAATTCATTGAGGACTCCTTATCGACTAAGAGAAATCCAAGAACCAAAATAAGAAGAAATTCTTATTATAATCCTTTTGATTGAAGAAGCGAGATGTTATCCCACATTTCCTAAGTTTAGAAAAATTACTAAATCAATACAACAAGTTGTCATTTAAAAGTGATACAATTATAGACAGATTTGGTAGAAAGACCAAGTCTCGATTTATTATCCTGAGATGAGATTTTTATCTGGTTACCTAAAGTGATGCTTGACCTTCAAGGACCCAAGATCACTAGGGTACCTTATAACTAATCTGCTTTTCAGTTTCACAGTGATCATCACTCAAGGAAGAGATTTTAGCTTCTATATGGTACATTGATAGTGGTTGTTCACAACACATGACTCATAACAAGAGGTCATATCAAATTTCCAAAGCATTGATGGTCCAAGAGTATTATTTGGAGATAATAATTGTGGTCGACTAAAGGTGTAGGTACTGATTATCAAGGATATTCGTATCTCAAGTATATTTTGTTGAAGGTTTGAAACATAATCGCTATCTGCTTCCCAAACTTTGTGATAAAGGTTTTCTTGTCAAATTTTCAAAGGATAAATGTGATATCTTAGATAATTCCTCGTATAAGCTACTTTTAATCGGCTTCGTACATGGTAATGTCTATGTGGCCAACTTTAATAGTTGTCCCAAAGATACCGTCTGATAGCTAAGGGTGGAGAAGACATCACCGGCTATGGCACAAGAGGCTTAGTCATCCGAATTTCAAGTCCCTTAGTAAGTGGCTAAAAAGAACCTTGTCAAGGGATTACCTCGAGATACTTTTATCTACCGATCTTAAATGTGATGCTTGTCGAAAGGTAAACAACCTAGACACTCATTTAAGAGTATTAACTCCTCTTCATCCGAAAGAGTGTTGCAACTACTTCATCCTGGATCTGTTTGGACTGTTTCTCCTCTCGCTTTAGTGGAAGGAAATATACTCTGGTTGTAGTAGATGACTTTTCTAGATACACTTGGGTTATATTTCTTTTCAAGAAAAATGAGACTATGAACAAGATTCCCGATCTGCTTCACAGATTCGAGAATGAAAAAGGTGTTAATATTATTAAAATAAGGAGATATAAGGGCACATAATTTTTGAATTCTTGTTTATCTAACTTTTTCAATGAGTGTGGAATTATTCATGAGACATCTTTCAGCAGAACCCTCAACAAAATTGAGTGGTTGAAAGAAGGAATAGAACCTTGAAGGAAGCAAACCAGAGCATGTTTAGAGTATGATACCCTCACAGTTCGGGTCAAGCCGTCAACACACCTTGTTATACCCAAAACAGGTGCTTGGTTGTTAAAGACAAGGGTAAGACTCCATATGAGATTTGGAAGGGTAAGATTCCAAGAATCTCATATTTCGTAGCTTTTGGTTGTAAGTGTTTTATCCATAACAATGGGAAATCTAAGTTGAGAACTTTTGATGCTAAGGCGGTGATGGAATATTCTTGGGATATTCTAATACTTCCAAGGCATTTAGAGTTTTTAACAAGACAACCCTTTGTGTGGAGGAAACCCCTCATGTTGTTTTTGATGAGTTGTATTCTTTCTCGTAAAAGTGAATCAAATTTCTCAAAGTCTAGATAAAATTGAACTCGACTCAAGACTAAACATAGAACCTGTCTATCTACCTAGTCTTGATTCAGAATCGGATGAAGAAGAATCCCCATCCGATAATTAGAAGACAACTTTTGATCGACTCCATCGTAATGCACACCCTTGACATCACCGATCAATGGGGTCACCGATGAAGGAACGTCACCGAGGAAGAGTCGGAGGAGTTGCCTATCGAGACTCAAGATGAGGATCCTTCTCCTCACATAGGCAAAAGGATGAGAAGATACTGATTGGAGTGAATTGATACATATTTTTAGGGCTAATTTTAGTGCAAAAAGTGAGCTAAAGTGTGATTTTTGTGCCTAAATGTGAAAAGTATCACTCTTTTGCCTAAAGAGTATTACTTTGTGAGCTTTTGATGTTTTTTGCCCGCTTTTGCAGGTAAATCGGTGGAATTTTGCCAAACCGAAAGTACCGGTATTCTTAGAATGAAAAGACGAACATACGGACGAAAACGGGGTCGGGCCCTGAGCCCTTCTCGATAAAAATTCCCCGGTCTCGGGCTGAAGTCGAGGGTGCATGTATCTCGACTCGAGGTTCATGCTGGAGGGAAACAATTTCAAAATGACAGCGAGCTCGACTCGAGGGAGGAGCCTCGAGTCGAGGGATAGGAAAATGCGTAATCCTCGACTGAGGGCGAAGCCTCGACTGAGGGCTGAGCCTCGACTCGAGGCGGGAGAGATTTTTAAAGAAGCGTGTTAGCGACTCTTAGGCCTCGACTCGAGGGCCTCGAAGCTCAACTCGAGGAGTGCCCAAAACCGAAAATTCAGTTTTTAAGCCATTGGAAGCCAAAACAGAGGGGAGATTCATTCTAGCTTTAGAGCAGCTTTCTAGGAGTTTCTTTGAGCGAATTTTACATTTTGTAGCTTGAATTTACTTGTAATTGCATTAGATTGTTAGAAAAAGAATAGATTCCACATTTAGTTCATTAGATTAGTAGATTGATTGATTGAAATTGAAGTTTGCAGAGAAGTGGGAAGAATTGAAGTTGTATTGAAGCATTGTAGAAGATTAACCATTCTTATTTTTGCCTATTGAAGCTTAATTGGTGATGTTCTTACCCTTTGCTTTCTTTAATTCATTGCTTGTAGTGATTAGATTGTTAATTGCTTTATTAGATTTTCTAGCCATGGCTTTTGCTTGTAGCACCATGGGCTAATAACTTTGTGCTTGGGATAATTGAAATTAGGGATGAAGTGATTGCCTCATGCTATGATTGTTGATAATTGTGACAATTGAATTAGATTGCTCCCTAATTGTGATTCTTAATTGTGCTTCATTAAAAATTATCTCTTTTGATTAATGGTTGATCACCCTAGCAATAGGCGAGAGTTGAGCTAACGTGATTAGGTGTTAATCGGGTTTCAATTTTGCATGATTGTATGAATTGGGGACTTCTACATTGAGAGATGGGAAGAACTAAGGATACTCACATTAGGCATTGTGATATTAATGGAGTGATTAATTTCATGATGGTTTATGCTTTCTAATTTGATTGATTTGCATTTGGATACAATCATAGCTTGTTAATCATGGATTCCTTGATGGGGATTATCCCTTGCACCCAATTCTCCCATTGATTTTAGTCTCTTTGATCTTGCATTCTAGGTGTTTGATAATTTGATTGTGTAATCTTGCCATTTAATTTCTTGCAAATTGTAGTGATTTAGTTCAAGAGCTTGTTGCAACTTTAGCCATTTAGAACTCTTATCCTTGTATCTCGCTTGCATACTTTCTCCCTTGGGTTCGATATTTTTGTTGATTGGTCTTAATAACTCTTACCCTATACACTCCAATCAGCTACCATCCATCCGATCAGATTATAGGAGACCCATCTAGTAGTGTGCGTATTACCTAATGATGCTGGACTCTTAAAGTCTTTTCGCTTGTTATGTGTCGCTTCTTGAACCCAAGTCTATTGAGGAAGCTCTATCGCATCCAAATCGATAACTCACATGCAGAGGAATCGCATCGGTTTGAACGACAAAATGTTTAGTAATTAGTGGAAAGACTTACACGTAAAGATTATAGGCACCAAATGGGTGTTTAAAAACAAAATAGATGAGAACAACATTATTGTTCGAAATAAGGCAAGATTGGTTGCTCAAGGTTACTCACACCGAGGGGATAGACTATGATGAAACCTATGCTCCAGCTTGCCGATTAGAGGCAATAAGGTTGTTCTTGGCATTTCGCATATAAATCTTTCAAAGTCTTTCAAATGGATGTTAAGTCCGCCTTCCTTAATGGTGTGTTGCTTGAGGAAGTCTATGTGGAGCAGCCTCCCGGGTTTAAGATCAATAATAAGGTCTATAAACTCAACAAAGCTCTATATGGATCAAACAAGCTCCCAGAGCTTGGTATGATACCTTATCGATTTCTTGACATCAAATGGTTTTGCAAAAGGTAAGATTGATAGAACTTTGTTTAGAAAAGAGGTAGATGGTAACATCTTATTAGTTCAAATTTATGTAGATGACATAATCTTTGGTGCACCTAATCTGAAATTATGTGAAGAGTTTAGCATTCTCATGAAAAACAGTTTGAAATGTCAATGATGGGTGAATTAACATACTTTCTAGGCTTACAAATTAAACAGATGAATAAGGGTATATTTATACATCACCTAAATATGTTAAGGATCCGATTGAGAAATTTGGAATGACTACTAGCGAGAGAAGTTAAAATACCTATGGCAACTAACTTCTATGGATTCAGATGAGCAGGGATACCCATGATGCAACGGAGTATCGTGGACTCGATTGGATCTCTTCTCTATCTCACCGCATGTAGGCCGATATAGCCTTTGCAATGGGTATGTGCAAGATTTCAGTCTAATCCCAAGAAAACTCATCTGAGACGGCTAAGAAAATTCTTAAATATCTCAAAGGAACCTTGCAAGTAGGGTTATGGTACCCAACCGATGACAACCTTGAGCCGACAAAGTTATTCAGATTCGACTTTGGAGGATGTAAGATTGATAGGAAATCCACTTCAGAACTTGTCAATTCTTAGGCAACAAATTAATTTCTTGGTTATCTAAGAAACAGACATCCGTTGCCACCTCCACAATCGAAGTCGAATACATGGCACTGGGAAGTTGTTGCTCTCAACTCCTCCGGATTAGTCAACAGCCTTAGAGATTATAATATTCAAACATCGCTTGTTCCTATTTACCGTGATAGTAATAGTGCAATAGCAATGACTTACAATCATTTCATTAGAGATCATGTAGAGAAAAATGACATTAGGATTGAGAAGATAGCCACCGAGTCACAAAGAGCAGACATTCTTACAAAACCTTTAGCCGAGCTCTAGATTTAAAGAATTTTGCTTAGAATTAGGATTACTTGATGCATCTTTATCTCGATTTTTAAATTGTTTGCATTTGATTAATGTATTCCTTATTTCTCGGTCATTTCTTTTCTTTAAATCAATGTCTAGAAAGAATTATCAGACTAGATAAAAGTCAAAGGACAATTAGGTAGCTGATATCATTGATCTCCTTTTAGGAATCAATAATCAAGGATTAGTCATATTGACCTTATCTCGACATGATAATTACTTATCTCGACATTTGCTAAATCAGATGAGGGCACAATAGTCACCGATCTCCTCAAGAAACAGATGACTATCTCGCACCCTATCTCGATCTACCTCAAGCTACTAATGGTTTTCCTTAAGTCTTTGTCTCTCATAGGAATAGGTCACAAGTTCAGACTATTTCACCTCATTTTTCCTCAATATTTTATTCGACACCTTTGTTTCTAAAATAAACTTCATATTTTTCATAAAAAAATTTTTGTTGGAAAACCCATCTTTAGAAAATTAAGTCTCGAGCCTGTTTATTTAATTGTTTTTAAGATTGCTAAAAAGTTAAAACTAAGTTGTTTTTAAAATCAGATCGTTACTTTATCGATGACTTTTACAAACCCATCTGCTTTTAAACCCATCTGCTTTGCAAACCCTTATTCGAAGTAAGGTAACCCTAGGCCGACGCCGTATACTTACTTCCCTACATAAAGTAACCTACATCTCACAAATCAACAAATATAAAGTAACTATTTACGCATTCCAAAGGCGAGTAACATCCACGCGCCGAATCCCAATCGCTTATCTTAATTTTTTAACCGTTGATTCATGCGCAAAGAAAAACTTTTAAATAAATGGCTCAGATTAATTCAAATTTTCTAAAAAGACGGTTTCTCTTTCCAATCTTCCCTCCTATAAATACGTCTTCTTCCTCAATCAAACCTTTTCACTTTCGTAATTCTATACAAACCTCTCGCAAATTTTCAAAAACTCCTAGTTGATCATTTTATGAGCACTTCCTTAAAACCAATAGGAGTTACATCAACGATGGTGGATGTTCACAATGATACGTACAACAAGAAGATTAAATCGTAGATGTATGTCGATTTTGAGACAACTTCGACGGTGAATCGAGGGAGATTCTGGAGTTATTGGAGAGGGCCGGATTGAGGACTTTTTGTTCCAAGAAATCCCTCCAATAAAACATTGGACATGAGAGGGATCGAAGTTCTATGTCAACGGGACATTCGAGAATGGTGTATTCAAGACTAGAGTCTACGGCGAGGTTCTCACCGTTACATTCTACGGAGGTGGCTCGCATTTTTGACACGAGCAACAGGGAGTAAACCCCCTCACATACAAGTCCGATGACCGGGTAGAATCATTTGAGATGATTGCCCGGAATTCCATGAGGGACCGGCGATCGGAGTCAAGAAGAAGATGCTCCGACGGAGATATCGTCTCATGACGATTGTGGACGAAGGTGATCCTTGGGGAACAGAGTTCCCATTATGGGCTGACCAGACCCAGTGCAAGGCCATGAGGACGATAATAGACAGAGTTCAAGCCAACCGGGCCGATGCTGTTGGAGAAGCCGAGACGGAAAGGAAAAGGCTGGAGGTGGTAGGCGGAAAGTGGCAAAGCGAGGTCGATCACCACCTATTCAATAAGGTGACGGTGATCTCGAGGACTCTGCCACACCAAATAAATCGGGCAGATGGGGTCAGTCTACACAAAACAAAAAGGGATCTTGACTAAGGATGAGCCGCTTGGGGCTCCAAATGACTCAGATGAAGGAGGAGCCGAGGTCGGACCTGTGCACCACCGCAGAGGAAGCCGAGGAGGAGGAAGAAGAGGAGAGAGAGGAAGAGCTGCCGACGGTGAGCTCACCCGAGGCTTCACACCGATGAAGTCAAGGAGAAGGCGACGAGGAGGAGGAGGTTGGTGAAAACCTCGAGCTTGGGGGACGTCGCCGATCACCGAGCCTTCTCGCCTTAAGAGGCAACGACGCCGGAGATAGCAGCCCTGTGGTCCAATCAGAGGAGATTCAAGATATAAGTTCCGAGAGGACCCTCCCCCACTCACGATCGCCACAATTCTCCTCCCCTCTCCAAACCCCACTCGCGATGAAGAGGTGACCCAGCCGGCACCTCGCAGCCTCTAAAACAGCCTACTCCCAAAACACCCAAGCCATAACCTCATCTACCCTCCTCAAACCCAAACATCATCTCCTCCACCATCCCCATCTCGTATGTTGTCCTTTCTAACAGACCGCAGTACGCCCTACCCCCATATCTACTATCTCCCCACCAGCTTTACCCACATCCTCCCAAATTCAACCCACCTTACCCCAGCCAACCCCATCTTCACCACCCACTACCTCGTAAATTCCACCCTCCATCTTCACCCCCACCAAATCTCCTCCCCCATCGTACGCCCTACTTCATCCCACCCATCTCAACCCCACCGGTGGATACCTCCAACATCTTTGGGGATATCCACATGAGCTCCCCACCCAACTTCTCCCACTCACCTCTTCCTCATCCGAATCGAGGAGGAGGCCACCCAATCCTTGTCATCTCATCGGCTTTTGAGGATCTGCACAAGAAGATAATATCTCAAGTCCAAAAGTCTGATGGAAAAGAAGACGAGGAAGGTGATTCGAGCAGTCACCGATACAATGCTCGCCAACATGCAGATTCCGAGGTCAACATTTCACGCAACCTATCAGCCAATCTCAACACCGCTGTTGGTTCTCGGCCGAGTGACCTAGAGGAGGAGGTTAAGGCACTTAAGCAAAAGGTGGTAGCCGACAACGAGATCCCGGTCAATGCACTCACATCCGATTAGAATGACTTCTGTGGTTCATTGCTCACTGGGAAAGATAGCCTGCACTCTCCAAGATGAAGTCAAAAAGGGGAAGGAGTCAAGGAAGAATGGACACCCTCACAATGAGTCTTGTCACTCACAGACAAGGTAGACTCGGAAGGTAGACTCACTGAGTTGGAGGCAGATAAGGCGTAAATCAAAATAAAATCGCATTTAGCCGGGCACCTTGCAACCGAGGGTGACCCAGATAGAGGAGGCCATCCGAGAGGATGAGGAGAAGAGGAGGAAGGAGGAGGAAGAGAAGTCCGAGGCACCGCTGCCAAGATGAAAGAATCGGAAAACCCGAGGCCAAGGGCAAGGGTAAAGGCAAGGCGTTGGAGAAGTCTTCATCACCGAGCACTGATCACCCCAGAGCAGAGCGCAAAAGGAAGGAGTTTTTCAAACCTCTCACCGAGCAGATCGTAAGAATCCACGCCGAGAAGGAGAAGTATGAGAAGCAGGAGAAGAAGAGGTCAAGAAGTCGGGGAAAGCTGAGGCTGAAGTGGGACAGTGGATACTCGGAAGTGGGTATCCAAAGCAGCAGATGAAGCGGACTTCCGCCCCGTCCACCACACATTAGCTCCTCCTAAGATGGTCTCGTGGAAATACACCGGTGAATACAAGAAGCAGCCCTGGATGCCGGATGGATGTACTACCGGGTACATCTTGAAGGCATCTCCATCTGGAGCAGCCGATGAAGACATGAGCCGGCATGAATGGATGGAAAAGGAGGACGCCGATCTATATGGGAAGCTGCTCGATGAGGCACATAACGTGTTCAATCACGACTTAGTTGCACTAGCCTATAAGCAAGTTACCCCCAAGCCGAAAGAAGACGGTTCTTCCGATCCGAATGGGTTAGATCACCATAGCCAAAGCAGTAAAGGGAATCCGAGCTCACAGACGAGGATGAGCTTAAACAGCTAAGAGCGAGGATTTTCAATCGGGCCGAACATTCCGTGGCAAGAGATGGGGAATCGATAGAACAGGATTTTCTTTCCTTATCTTTTATTTTCTATCACCATCTTTTTGTAAATCAGAAATTTGTGAATGAATATATCTGGACTTATGTGAATTACTTGTCTTATTTTCTTAAAGTTTTTTTGTTTAAGAAAAACTTAAAATTTTTCTAAGTATAAATCATCTCCTGAGAATTTTATCTCTCGTACTTGAAAACTTTTTCCTAAAATTTATCTAAGTCTTAAGACTCAAATTTTTTAAGTATTTCTAAAAGAGTCTAAAATGACTTAATTTTTCTTAAGTGTTTTAATGTGAATGAATCTGTTGTAATAAGAATAAGTGCTTTAATATACCTATCTCGATTATCTTAACTAACTCTAGTACTAACTTCAGCTTGTGAGTGTGTTTCTTCCTTATAGGTTTTAACTTCATCAAAAAGGGGGAAATTGTTGGATCAAGAAGTTTTGATGAGTTAAAAGAAGCACTCGATGATCGGATGACTCAGAGAACACCGAGATTGAGATCATAAGCTAAGCCGATCGACGGGGTTGAGAATCAATCTAGTCACCGAGGTCCTGAAGAGTACAAGTCGCCCTGGAGACAAGCTTGAGTCTAGTCATCTGCAGAGACGAACATGAAGAGCTCGGGGACGAGGTCAAGACAAGCCGGGTAGGATAAGAAAGGCGAATCTTCACCGAGTCACCGCAGACGAGTAGAACAAAGACAGCCGAGGTCTATAGCAGCTTTGAAGATTATGTTTGTTGAAGTAGCTTTCAGTTTGTTAGAACTAACTAACAAACTAACCTGCCTTTTCAGACTTATAAATAGGTCTAGGCACTTCTTTTAAATACGACACACAAAATATTCGAATACACAGAATTCACAAGTTATTTTTTCAAACTTATTCTCTCAAATCACAAGTTTCCAAAAAGCACAAAATAGTTTTTCAAGATTTCTTTATAGATTTTTCTAAGTGTTTATAGAACACTTCATTGCACATCTTCAAATACACTTCTTTTTCTTAGAATTAGATTTCGTAAGTTTGATTAGCATTTTGAAGAGTTGAAGATCAAGTTGTAAGTTGTAAGATTGTAAAGTAAGTAAGTAAGTAAGCAGATAGTGGAGACCCTTCTTCAAGTTGAAGAAGGAGAGTGGATGTAGGATTGTTATAATCCGAACCACTATAAAATCTCGTGTTCTTTACTCGCTTTCATTTACTTTTCTGCTCAATTTCCATTTTGTCATTCAAAGATTAATTTCAAAATCAAAGTTAAAATCTGAATATCAGCTTTGCTTTTGATCTTAATAAAGTTGAGATTATCTTTAAATTTCCATTGTACATCTCGGTACTTTGAATTAGTTTTGAAAGATTTGAAAATCAACAAAATCTATTCAACCCCCCTTCTAGATTTTGTTCTAGAAGGATAACTCAAAGTTTCATAATCAACTCAACTAATCGGGACCAACAATAGTTATTCACATCCGAATTTTGACAAAAATTTGTGTGAATCGGGTGCATACAATGAACTTTATTTTTGTTATCACTAGCACATTTACTTATAACAAGGTATGTGAATGACGGTGATAGTGAAGGTTCATAACAATAATATTAAAAGTAGAGTTTATTATATGCAACGAATCAAACAAGTGTTACTCCTGAATTTTTGTCGAATAGACTAATATTGTACAACATTATAAAATTGGTATATTAAGCAATCGTATTTGATCTTATGCCCACAAGTGGGCATCAATTTTTATGTCCATCACCAATCATGTGATGCCACATAAGTAATTAATTAAATGATAGTGGATTTTCCCGTATTTGTGGCATCACATGATAGGTGATTGACATGCTACATAAACAAGTGGACATATAAATTAGTGTCCACCTGTGGGCATAAGATCAAATCCGATTAAACAATATCAAAATAAAATTTAAAATTAATTGGTGTACATTTCTAGATAACTAAGTAAATTTTCATTATTTAAAAGGAAAACAAAGTCAAACATTTTGTCCGGCATATTATCGCACTCTTGCCTTTGTATTTGACCAAATTCAATTAATTTATGTGAGATTACATCCTATTTTAAATTCCATCTATTTTGATAGTCAAACAAATAAATGAATAAAAACATGTTTTATCAATCTGATGTGGACAGGACAACTTTGTGTGATATCTCATCTTGGGGATAAGGATTAGTTATCTATCTTGCCACTTTTTAAGGATCAACGAATATTTATCACCATTGGGAGAAAATCTTGAGAAAGAAAGAAATTATGATCTCGACCTCACAAAGAACAAGTGTTCACTTCGTAGCCGAGATATAGTTCTATGACTACTAATCACTTAAAAGATCAGAGAATGTGTCCTCGCATCTCAAGAAAATTATAGAATATGTCTGCAATGTAAGTTCGATAAGCTCTGGTCTTTCAAGGGAAAATCAGAAAATTAGAAAGAGTATACACATATGTGGCTTAGAAGGACAAAGTAAATATGTCTTGTAAGAACTACAGCTTCCATTGTTCAAGTATCCCGAATCGATCATCACTTAGGTCGATGCTATTTACACATACCAATGAATTGAGTAATGAGAACATGACCTCCTTTTCGGTCCGATCACTTTGGCGACCGATCTCGCTTTGGATCACTCAGCATAGGATATATTTAGAAATCTTTCGCAGCTCGCAAAATAATACAATTGAGGTCGTTTAGTGCAGAGATAGTGCTCATTGTGACTGGCCGAATCTTCTAAAATTCCCGTCAAAATATCGGGATAGTACGATGACATGGCTAGGGTTTTTGAGGTATTTATATTAGGAAATGACTTTTATATCCCTAAGGAGAGAAGGTATATATATCTTCTCCTTTTAAAATCCCGCAGGGCATAAGGGCTCTCTCACTATTCATATATTATGTTTTCTATCGAAAAATGGTACTTAATTTTGAATGTTGGAGGATTCATATGAAGATTTTCTCTAGTTCTCGCTTATCTATCGAAGTTACCAAGTTGTAAGGGAGATTATTATTATTGTTCATTAGTGATAATTCGGAAGGCCCCGTTTAAGTATTGTGTTTTTCTCTTTTCGCATTATTTTGGTTAATATGGTTCAAGAGGGATCATATCGGTGCTAATACAATGGGTTGAATTATTTATTGTTAATGCCGGAAATCTCTCCGGCTTTATCCTCTTTTGTTCATTTTATCGATTAAAGAAAGTAGACGTTGATCATCAACCTTTTGGATCTTGAAGTAATACTCTCTAAGTATTATTTTTTTGTATATCATTATCATTTTGTTAATATGATCTGATATAGATCGTATCACAATCAAAATCATAATGGTTGGCTGTTTGCATGAGTTTACACTAAAAGACACAATCGTATATGCATCAAATTCACTTTACAATTTAAATGCATATTTTCAATAATATTTGTTGGTTTTTATGAAAAAATACAATTATTTTCACCGAGAAGTACAAGTAAAATCAATCGCATTTTTAGTAAAAGCAACCGAGTTCATATAAATACATTACTAAAATTATTTATATGCTTAATATTACTAGATTTTTTGTTAATATTATGCAGGATTATACTGACAATTTAAAAGTGTATTAAGGTTGTGATATTATCTAAAAAATATATTTTAAATTAATTACATAAAGTCATATTCAGATTTGAAATTTGATTTTAATACATGGTATATATATTAATACATGATTATATATATATATATATATATATATATATATATATATATATATATATATAAAGTGGGTGAGTTCTGTGTTCTCATATGCATCAGTGTACATTAGTGTACTGCGTCACCTTTCAGCTTAAAGTTAGTATTACATTTCAATTAAAGCTAGTGTCACATTTCATTTAAAGTTTTCAACCAAATCTAATGTCACGTTTCAATTATATATGTAAGCAAGCAAAATTTAATTGCCGAATCAAGAAGCAACACGTGGAAATTACATATTAAATATCAATTAAATTTATTATTTATTGGGAATTTAAATACATTTAATTTCTAATATAATAAATAATTGATAATTTAATTGGTCCGTCAAATTAATTAGGCTTAATCCAAGTATTGAGTCCTAATAAATCAATTTGGCTTCTAAGTCCATTAAATATAATTGGGTCTCTAAAACCTCGATAAATTAAATTGGACCTCTAAAGTCCAATAAATCATATTGGGCATCTAAAGCCTAATAATCAAATTGGACCTCTAAAGTCCAATAAATTGAATTGGACCTCTAAAATCCAATAAATTGAATCAGGCCTCTAAAGCCTAATAATTAAATTGGACCTTTAAAGTCCAATAAATCAATTTGGGCCTCTAAAGCCTAATAATTAAATTGGACCTCTAAAATCAAATAAATCGAATCGGGTCTCTAAAGTCCAATAAATCGAATTTGGCCTCTAAAGTCCAATAAATTGAATCAGTGCATCTAAAGCCCGACAAATCATATTGGGCCTCCAAAGCCTAATAAATTATATCAAAGCTTCCAAAGCCCAAAGAAATCAAATTAGGAAAGCATATCAAAATAGATACCAGAATATTCTCCGGCTCAACAGTAAGGCAGCCCATCAAACCTAGGGTTTTTCACCATCTATAAATAGGGTCTCATTCCGGCCTCCCGCCATTCCGCATACACACAAAAACACACAAAAATACATAGAAAGCATTGGAACACACCTGGATTTCGAGCTCGCAGATCAAGTCCGCAATTCAAGAAGTTCTTCGTGTTCTTCATCAAGAACGGTGTTTGATCCGAGATCAAGGTGCTAAACCCCTCCGATCGGTGTTTTCTCCTGCAGAATTCTTCAAGTTATTCGTCAAAGACAATGTTTGATCCGAGATCAAGGTGCTAAGCCCTCCGATCGGCATTTTCTCCTCCGATGTTTATCAACAACGGTCAATTTCGACAACAATTTTAACCCCGATAAACTCGAAGTCAAGTCAAAGTCAACCACAAAGAGAGAATCGAGGAATTTCTAAAGATTGTACCCAAACAATCGCTTGATAAATATTAAATTATCTTTGTAATTACATTTTCGTTATTTATATAAATACGAAAAATTTGTGTTTACAATATTAATTTATAAATTTTAGTTAAAACTAGTGTCATATTTCAATTCAAGTTGGTGTCACTTTTCACTCCTATATCCAGCTTACAAGTTTAATCGATGCATAGAAGACTAGCTTAAGAAGAACTAACATAAAAATCTTTTTTATTTTCTATAAAAAAATCACCATGAAAACTTAACTACAAATTTTATTTGAGATGAAATATTTGGTGAAATTTTAATTCAATAGGGGCAACTATTCAAGTGATAAGAACATTTATTGTTTAGGTTAATTCTGGATTTAACATATCTTTTTACATTGGATTCATAAAATCTTGAAAGAGTGGAAAAAAATAAGAAATTATTATAAATAGGTTAAAAAATATCTCAAAATTGTAAATATGTTTATTGTGCAAATATTTTTATGTTTTTTGCAAATTTATCTTGTGCCGTTGTGTAAATATTTTTAAACCTATATGCAATTTTGAATTTTTTTGAACCTAGTGTAACTGGCCCAAAATAAGGAATTAATTGAATAATCTTTTAATTGAATAAATGTTACAATCGAAGAAACATAATTAATTTGATTTTGTTATCGATATATGATTCGTGAGTTGGTCTTGTGTAAACCAGCTTTCATCAGAAATAGGTTTACAATTAATACTTTATTGTAAAATAATAAATATTCTTTGAGTGTGTTTCTTGTGAACCAAGATTCACCGTGAAACTTGATTCATATTAAAAAATAGATCAATTTACTTTTCAGCTTATCCCGACTAATACCTTTTAGTAATATATGTAATACTCTTCCATTATCATGACCGATACTCTTTAGTAATATAAGTAACACTCTTCACTATCACGACCGATACTCTTCAACGATATAAGATATACTCTTCAGCTTATCACGACTCAATTCTTTTTAGTAATATAGGTAATACCGCTCGTTATTACAACTAATACTCTTTAGTAAATGATCAAGTTTCACTATAAACCCTTATTCATAGTAGACTTTGCAATATTCTTTAATTAACAATCGATATAATTCAAAACTAATATTTAATAGTATAAATAATTAGAGTGTATCTCATGTGAACCAAGTTTCACGGTGAAACTTGATCCATATTAAAAAAATAGAATTAGTTTACCTTTCAGCTTATCCTAACAAATATTTTTAGTAAATATAAATCATACTCTTCAATTATCATGACTAATACTCTTTGTAATGCTATTTTTTTGTAATATAACTATATAAGTCATACCTTTCAGCTTATCACGACCGATACATTTTAGTAGTATAAGTAGAACTCTACAGCTTATCACAACCGATACCCTTTAATAATATAGGACATACTTTTCAGCTTATCACAAGTTATATCCTTTAATAATATAGGTAATAATCTTCAATTGTTACAATCGATACCCTTTAATAAATTATTCATAGTAGATTTTGTCAAATAATAAATACACTCTAATGAAATAATTATATCCTTCAAATTAATTTTACGATAAATCTTGTTTATACAAAACTTTGCCTGCATTATTAGGATTCAAAGAAAGCACTGGATATAGCAAAGAACTTTTATTTTCTATTGAGAATTATTTTATGAATGTATAAATATTTGACAAATATGAATTAAGAGACATGAAAAATAAGAGGATGAACAACATAATAAAGCGCAAATATACTGCCACAATGAAATTATGCAAAATGATTATTTTGCCTCTATTAATTTTTTTAAATAAAGTAAAGTTAGTTGTCCGCTTTAATGACGCATGTTATTTTGGTCACCTCTTAACAAAAGTACCTGGGAAACCTATTACTGATTTTTTTCCCTATTAAATTATAAAAGGTTACTACACTCATCCCAAGAAGCTTATGCACACTTTTCTTTTTTGGTCTGTCCCAACAAATTATGCATACTACTAAAACAGAAAAATCACACAATATTAATACATTCACAATATCATTTAAATTTAAAAATGTCATTCTTATTCTACTCTACTTTATTTTCTCTCCTATTTTATTTCATTAAATCACTCAAAATACACTTACACTTTATCCTCTCTCTTACCCTTTATTCTCATTAAAGTCAACAAAATTAATTTTTCTTTATTTCCGTGTCCCAAAAAGTGTACATAATTTTTTGGGACGGAGGGAGTAGTTCTTTATTTTAGGAGTCACTATCCTCTCAAATAATTTCATATTATGAAATTGGTATCATTACAATTATTTATTGATACTATTACAATCATTTACCGATATCATAATTATTTTATATTATGATATCGGTTTATAAGTGTAATGGTATCATTAAATGAATGTTATAATATCAGTAAATGAATGTAATGGTATTAATTTCATACCATGAAATTACTTCACACTAGATTTTGTGTTATTTTCGTCTGAATTTATGTAATTACGGTTTGAGTACCTTACTACTCAATATAATGAATCATCTTTACTTAAAAAAATCATGAAATTCACTATTCAACTTAAATGCATTTATAATTAATCATTCTTGTTTTTACCGATTAATTACAACCAGCTATGCTTTAACAATCGCAACTATTCAAAGTGAAAATAACACTACAAAAAAGATAATTTTAAAGAGGGTGTTAAAGAGGACTTTAACGAGAGGAAAAAGACCTCGCTAAAAGGTCCTCGTTAACTAGCGAGGGCTATGCCCATCGCCTCACCCCTCGTTAACCCTCAACATAATAAAAAGAAATGCGGCGTGAGGAATCGAACCCGCGCCCTAGCCGCGACCAAACCCACCTGTGCCACAATAATCCTCAATTTTCGTTACAAGCGGGTTTCGAACTCGCAACCTCCGAGCGAGGAGGCATAAGAGGCCGGGTGCTTTACCGCTTGGGTAAAGCTAGTCATTCGTTATGTTTTTCCTTTGAAATATATTTATATCATATAATTATTTTAATTGTTATTATTATCACATATATATTCAATTAAATTGTTAATTATATATTTATTATATATTATCATATTTATAATTTTTATTATTATCACATATATATTCAATTATATTATATATTATCATGTTTATAATTGTTATTATTATCACATATATATTCAATTAAATTGTCAACTATATATTATCATATTTATAATTGTTATTATTATCACATATATATTCAATTAAATTGTTAACTATATATTTACTATATATTATCATTGTATAATTTTTATTATTATCACATATATATTCAATTATATTATATATTATCATGTTATAATTGTTATTATTATCACATATATATTCAATTAAATTATGGGTCAATAACTATTAGATACAATTTTTACACTCCTAATACTAATAGATACAATAATTTTCGTAATTGCTACCCACTACAATTTTGTAGCTGTAATTTACAATTATAACCCTCCTTCCTACGCATAAAATAACTCCAATTGTAATTTCCAATGTTATGTGTACTGTACATTGATTAGATGTTATTTTACCTTCCCAAAGCATTTTTTCTCTCTTTCACTTGTTTTAGCTGATTGTTCTTTCATTATTCTACATTAATATTATCTAATTCTCTCGATAAGAATCGATAAATCATCTTCAAAACCAAGGATTAATTTTGTAGCTTCGATTTTGATTTTTTCGCTTGGAATTCACGGAAATTATCCTATTTTCTCATTTGTGATTATTTTCATTTATAGTTTGGTTTTGTTTTATTTGATTTTAACATACACATTTTTTGTGTAGTAAACTGCACATGTGCAAAAATATTGTGTAGTAATATTGCACATGTGCAAAAATATATGTTGAAGAAATTACTGTTAAAACCTGTAATCAAGAAATAAAAAATATACAGAGTGAAACATATACAACTAGTAATATTGCACATGTGCAAAAATATTGTATACTAATATTGCACATATGCAAAAATATATGTAGAAGAAATTTCTGTTAAAACACGTAATCAAGAAATAAAAATATACAAAGTGTGAAACATATACAACTCAAAACCTATAAAAACCATTGATCCATTCATCAACCAAACAACACAAACATTCATTATTTTAAGTCTGAAAATTTGCCAGAAATGAAGATATAACAAAACTTTTGAGGCGGATAAATAACAGAGCATAAATAAATTAATCATTTAAAACTCCAATCATACCCAAAATGAACTAAGTGTGATTATTTGAGGCAGATTGAGATAGATGGTTGTGGTCTAACTATGAACAAAGGCTCCAGATTTGTGACTGACAAATCTATGAATAAAGACGTTGAATCTATGAACAAGGCGCAAGGCGCCGGAAAAAATAGTCCCCTTCTACGCCGACCACCGATGTCGCCTTAAAATCCGCCGCCACCGATCTTGGGGCTCTGCTCTTGAGGCGGTGGTTCGCCAATCTTGGGACGCCGCTCTTGAGGCAGTGATGTTCACCGATCTTAGGGCGCTCCTGCCGCGGTGGTGTTCGGCCATCGGGCGGCGGCCATCGCGCATCCCGTTCCTTAAACGCAATAAATCCCACACCCACAAAAGATAACCGCCCTAACGCCGCCTCCGCCTATCTCGGCACTCCGTCCTCGCAAAATCGTGAGAAAGAGAGGCGGTCGATGTCACATCACGGCGGTGGAGAGTGGGAGCAACGATTTTGAAAGAGAAGAGAGAGAAAGAATTTTTGAGAAGAGAGAATAGTGATTGAGATGAGAGAGAACGAAAACCGATATATGCACTATTGTTGGGTAGCAGAATTTTAAGGGCAAAAGAGGAATTTTAGATGGGGTAATTGTATCTCATAGTATTTACTTTTTAACATGGTATCTCATAGTAATAAAAATCACAACATAGTATCTTAGAGTCATAAATTCTTAAATTATCAACTATATATTATCATGTTTACTAGATGAGCTCCTGCCAGACACGCAAAGATTTTCGTTAAATAAATTTTATAATATAATATATTATATATAACATTTTTCAAATAATAATATATATATTAAAATAATGTATATGTATTAAAAAATTGTAATTATAATATTAAATTTAAATAATGGTAATATTAATTGTATGACAATTCATGCTAGAGATTATAATTATTATAATTATATGAAAGAATTTACTATAAGATTTGTTTCAAATTTATTTTACAATTAATAAAAAAAGGAGACGATTAATAAATTTTTTTATATAATTGATGCATAAATATTACTCCGAATAATATATATATATATATATATATATATATATATATATATATATTTCGTATATTTACAATAAATATCATATATGATTATATTAATTTTTTTTTTTTTATAAAAGTTGATACAACCACAATATTTCTTACATACATTTATAGGCTTAAAGTTAAATATAATTTTATATTTAAAAATTGTCATATGATAACACTTTTTAGATATAAATAGATATTTAAAATATTTAAAGATTTATGTATTAACTTATTTATTAAAAATATACATATTGTGCAAGAGGTCTAAGGTTCAAACCTCCTTAGAAATATATTTTTTAATTAATTCCTATATTAAAATGCCACATAGATGTCATATATTAATTACAAATCAATAGAAAAATGACACATATTAACATATATATGCATTTAATAAGAATGTGACACCTCATTCAAATTAACCTCATGACGACACCTAAGCAAAAACAAACTCCCTATTAGTAATATAGGGATAATTGTTATTATTATCACATATATATATTCAATTAAATTGTCAACTATATATTATGATGTTTATAATTATAATATCATCACATATATCTTCAATTAATTGTCAACTATATTATCATGTGTATAAATATGTACTCTTAAACAATTAAAATTTATAATCTTATAAACAATTAAAACTCATAAATTCTATTTTTTTAATATTTTATTTTCCTATATTACATTAAAAATATGTACTTATAAAAAAATTAAAATTATAACTTACCATAATCATATTGAAATAAACACAATATAATATTAGGCGACTCAAAATAATAAAAATCAACTAAAGTAATGCAATTTATTATACAAAATAAAATTTCTATTATTATAATACTAATATTATTATTATTTATTTTTATTAGGATTTGTAAAGTTATGAAATTAGTATACAAAATAAAATTTCTAGATGAATTTTGATCAATGAGCACACTAGTTTTATTCCGAATTGAGTGGGAAGGAAAATGAACAAAGTTATTGAGGGTATAAAATAAAGAGTAGTTTCTCACTCTCACTCACTACAAATCTTATCCCGCATCGAATGGGAATGAAAACTCGAACACAATTATTGAGATATAAAATGAGGAATAGTTTTTCACTCTCACCCACTACAAGTTTTATCTCACATCGAGTGTGGATGAATAATAAACATAGTTATTAGGTTATAAAATGAGTGGTAGTTTCCAATTCATTTGTGAACACTAAATAATTTCACATATAAGTTTAATAATAAAAATAAAAAAAAAAAGTTTAATAATTTGGGCCTTAGCGAGGGGCACTTCCCTCATTAATAAGTGGGCCTAAGCGAGGGGCGTGCCCTCGCACTCGCGAGGGTGGCCTCGCCTCGCAACTATATGGGCCGAGGTGAGAGCGTGTCCTCGTTGACATATTTTGGGCCTTAGCGAGGGCTTAGCCCTTGGTAATTATGGTCTGCCCTTAGCGAGAGCTTTGCCCTCGCCAACTTAGGCTTGCCGAGGGGCCCACCCTCGTTAACTAATGAGGGTTAACCCGCCTCGTGTGGGCCCTCATTAACTAACGAGGGTCTGCTTTCTCGCTAAGGCCCTCGTTAAAAGTTGCCCTTGTCTCGCCTCGCTAACTAACAAGAGTTTTAAACTTCTCGTTATTAGCCCTCGTTAATAATGGTTTTTTTGTAATGTAACTGTGATTGTTTCTTTAAAAATATACTTAAATTACACGATATACTTGGTGAACAAAAGATTTACTCTTAAAAAAACACTAGGAAAAAAATCATGAAATACTCATTTTCAATTTCAAAATTTTATGTTACCAACCGTAAATATAAATAATTTTTCTACTCATTTTAATATAAAAATATCATATTACCTTTGGTAAAATTACTCTACTTCCATGGTCTACAACACCATTGTCTAGCCACCCCAATAACCTCGTTTAGTTGGGCAAGTGCGTCTAGTATGTCCGGTTGTTCCACACTTTGAACATTTAATAACACGTCTCATCGGATCTTGAGGTTGGTTGACCTCTTGCAGTGTGGAACATTTGGTTCGATTGTGTCTCAATTGTTGTCAACTTGAACAAACGTGTGATTTGCGTATAAATCTAGATTATTCTAATTGATGGACCATTTGCTTTGTCGTGGTCGTCCAACTTGTCTCGGTTGTGTTGGTCCTGTGCGAGTTTGTGAAAAGGAGGTTAGAAGTCTAGAGGGGTTGAATAGACTTATTAACACTCAAAACTTTTTGTAATATTTGTGAGCCGAGTGTGAAATCACCGACTTAGAAAATCGATTGCATAAGAATGAAAATATCGCTATCGAAAACTTAATTTTACGTATATATTGCAGGATATATCGATATCGCAAAAATTTAAAAAAATAACGGAAATTTTATTATAAATTTAGAAGTTTAACATAGATATTTCAAAAATTATTATAACATATTATTATGCACATATTCTATTCAAAATTACAATAAAATTATATATTTAAAGCAATCATATGATTAATTGATTATATAAATATTCTCTAACGCAAAATAATTGACAACATAATATATAATGCAATACAAAAAGATTAAGATATACATGATAAAATATAATTAATATAAAAAGACCTGTGAGGTTTAAATATAGTAGTAGATGGATATGCATTTATGCTATTTTTATAGATCAATATATCATTAAAAAAATTATAAAAGAATTCAAATGAAATAATAATTGAAGATTAAAATTATTCACCAAGTTGAGAATCTTGTTGTCTTGTACATTAAATTGATTGATCTGACCATGAGAATATAGTTTATGTACAAAAAAATAAATTTTATGAATAATTTAAAAAAATGTAATTTTTACGAATATTGTGATATTGTGCGATATTTCGCGATATTTCCACGATATCTAGGAAAAATTACACTATGGCTGACCGATATCGATATAGATATCGATACTTTGTGATATTTTGTGATTTTTTCATGATATTTGGGAAAAAATACATTACCCCCTAATATTCATATCTTAATCTTATTTTTTGTGATATATCCGCAATATTTGACATACTTGGTTGCAGCAATACTTAGAGTAGTGCAAGTGTGATCAATGACTTGATTAGTTGAAGCCTTTTGATTGTATGGAAGCTATTAACTTGTGGGTGTATTTGAAAATCCTTTTATGAAAACCCCAAAATCTTTTTGCCAACTACGAGATGACTTGATGTTTAGCTTTGATAGTGAGAGTTTTATGTGTGACAATATAATATGAATTATGCAGTAAAGTATTAAATAAGACACATTATTTATAGTGGTTCAAATATAATGATTATGCATCCACTCTCTCTGATCCAAAGGGGACTTCACTACCAATAAACGATTTGGTATTTCCTCCTCGATCACCTTGAGGATTCAACCCCTAGAAGTTTTATAAGTTTCATCCTTATTTACAACTTTCAATCTTCAAGTATCGGGTCTCTTTCTAACTCTTAAATCTATTTTCACTAAACAACATATTCTCGCATCGAGAAAATGATAGTTTTTTTCAGTTCCAACTATAAAATAATCTTTAGCTTTAAAAAAGCTCAAAAACAAGTAATGAATTATTTCTTCTAAGCTTATATTTTTGTGCATAAGCTTGTATAGTTCTCGCGAGCCCGAGTCGATCACTTGTATTTATATTGATTGAAAAACTAGCCGTTGGATGAATTAGATTAGATCATCTATAGTTTGGAAAGAATCTATTGGTTGACTTGGTTGATTGACTTAATTGATTCATTTTAATCAGGTATTGATTGATTGACTTCCCGGATGATTGTCTTTGATTAGTATTTGATTAGTCTTCGAGATCTTCGTGATTGTTGTCAAATTTTTCTTCATTGATTCCGATTAATTCTTTGACTCACAATCATTTCTTCATCAAATCTGGAATCTTCAGCGGTAAACCCTTGCACTCGGTTGGCTTGAACTTAGTTGATTAAATGTCATTCATTTCATCCTAACCGACTTCAAAGTCTTCTTGAGGTCACCGAGCATAAGTCACCTAAGGCTTAGAACTTAGTTGTATTATTTCAGGATGTACTTTGGGCCGGGTCTTCTCCTTAGTACTCTTCTCCTGGAATAGTCGTCTTCGTGTCTTCGTGTCTTCCTCGGTCTAGTCTAGAAGGGTTCCCCTTAACACAAAACTAATCTAACTCCGATCTATAACATTAGTTGACTCGACAGTTCAACTCGGTCCTATTACACTTAAGTTTTATACAACATTATCAAAACTAAACAATATTTTTCCTAATAGGTTGCATGGGTGGGATACAACTCATGTCATTGATCCACTCCAAGTTTACCCAATAATTTGGGTACAAATTGAATCGACTTTCTTGCATCCCCGTAACAAACTCCGTCCAATAATAGTGGTGCGCACAAACTAATGTATATCACAATTAACAAACCTACAAAAACAAAAATACAAAAAAACTTATATTCAATGGATAAGTGGTCAATCAGAAAAGGATAATTACCTAATTGTTGAGCCGCATGAATGCACAATATCAACGAGCTCAAACTTTTCACAATCATAGGTTCTATTAAGAAAATATACAATAAAGAACCGTACAACAACCAAAATTTTATACATGTTTTCACCCAAACTCGTAACAACCAACTTACTTGCACGTTTTTACTTCAATCATTTATTTGGTGACTTCCACATAAAGAACATGAGTATGGGCTTTTGCTACATCACATCGCTTAGTGAACTAATCCTCAAGGATTAATCTTGCACATTCATGCATAGACACAAGTGAGGAGTTTTTATGCCCAAAAGAGTTCAAACTATCTCGCAATATTAGATGTCATGAATTCATACCATAGAACTAGATAACAACCACGGGAAGCAAGTGGTGTCTCGGAATAATGATACAAGTATGTGGTGTTGTTACTTTTACCACTCACCCCACGCCATGCGTGAAAGTTGCATGAAGAATGAATTTGCAAATCGAGTGCTAATAGTATGACTCGATGACTTCAAATAAAATTATTATACATTTATCATACATTCTTATCATAACTACAAAAGTAAATATCCCCTTAGATACTAATAGGGAATTCACTTTGTCTATGTGCCGATTTCTATGCATTTTGCTTATGTATCGATTTTTTATGTTTCCGTTGCTACGTGTCATCTTCTTATAAAATCGATTTATGTTTGTATGTATGTGGCGCTTTATTTTTGTGTATATGTGGCGCTTATATATTAAGTTTGAAAAAGCAATAATAATGATTTGAACTCTAAACCTCTTATGTTGGTTTTAAGATATCAACTACTAAATCAATCTATAAATATTTATATGTTTTGAAAACTATTTTATTTAACTTTATCCTATAAAAGTGTATTTTTTTTTTTTTGTGACTCGTATCAATTTATATTTTATCTTATCATATTTTTAGAAACTCCAATATTTATGAAATATTAATTTGTGAGTATTTCAAACAAGTGAATCCTCATATATATTAATAGAGAATTTATAATGTTTATGTGTCAATTTTTTGTGAGTTCGATGACATGTCATTAAATAAAAATATAAAATTATGTATGTGTTTAGATGCCAAGTATATAAAAAGTTTGATATATTGATAATGATGATGAGTTTAATGTGTAATAGTCTCATATACAATATGAATATTAAAATTATTAAAATGAGAATAGCCGACTTAATCAATTTAATTTATTTCATATATGATATTTATTTATAAATATACGAGTACATTATTCTAATATTTATACATCAATTATATAAGACTTCTTCTATTAATATTTTTTTATTAATTCTAGAATAAATATGAAACGAATTGTATGATAAATTTTTCCATACGTATAATAATTCTAATATATATCTAGCATGCATTATTATATAATTAAAATAAACTAATTTAAAATTGAAGTATAAACAAATATGTTATTTATGATTCTAATTACCATTACTTAAATTAAATATTATAATCATATAAAATTATATATATATATATATATATTATTTAATAAGTGATGCGTAAAAACTAATCTGGGTCCGTTTTCCAACCTCGGGTTCCACGTGGGTAAAGCCTATACGCCGTGCAATCCTTAGCTCCTCTCACACGAACATACTCGCAAAACACGCCGGAGGGTTCTCTCGCGTAGGCACTCCGACGCTCAAGTTAGATCACCGTAAAACACTCAAGAAAGTACGTATGAAGTAGCTAAGTAAGAGTGATAGTTATTCGATCCCGTTACTCCGCCTCCCGGGGTGTTATTTATACGTACTTTATGAATAATAACCGCCATTACGGTTTCTCGATATTATCCCGCACGTTCTCTTATGATGTCGTGCGTTGATATCTTCTCTCTTAAGAAAATTAATTGTGCCTACGATTTCTCTCCTGACGGAGGTTGGACCCACCAACAAAGAATATGAGGAATATTCCTTGACTTGAGCCTTAATCTTCTCAACTGATTGTTACTTCTCGTGCTTCTCCTGCCTTATCGTATAATTTGCCCATATGGGCTTGGTTGATACTCGCGGCCCACCTCGCAGCTAGGTATGGGCCTCGCGGCCCACCTCGCACTGGTTTGGGCCTTGCGGCCTACCTCGCACCTGTGCTTGGGCCTCGTAGCTCCGCCCGTAGCTGTGTCCGTGCTCTACAACCTCTCTCGTAATTAGTTTGGGCCTCAAACCCATCTCGGATTCAATTCCCTCTCGGAGGGTTCTCGGTTATGCTAATGGGCCTTATTGAGCCAAGCATATCCATGGGCCCTATGTGTAATCGGGCCTGTCATTTTTATCCGCATCACTCACTCCCCTACTCCGTGAGCAATCTCGGAGCTCACTGGAGTAAGGAAGATTTTGAAATCCTCCTGCAGCTTTGACTTCCGAGGGTACATCCCCTCTTGCTAATCGTAGAGTCTAGCGACTCTTCGGTTTCCACATTCGCCCGCTGCCGAGCATGCATCTCGCTTCTTCGCCTCAATCCACCGATACATGTCTCAATTAATTCCCTCTTCATTTCAAATCAGTTTCACTTATTATTCCTCGTCTTCTTCATAATTTCGCTCACATTGTCTCTCTCCACTACAAATTTCTCACCGAAATCCTTCCTTCAAGATTTTGATCCTCCTCCTCATCTCCAAGTAACTTCTCATTTTTCCTTTTACTTTACGTAAATAAGGTTTCAATCTATGTCTTCTTCGAGTTCCTCTGTAACCCTCCTCCTAGTCGGAACTCTTCACAGAGCTCCCATCACTCTCCAATCCCTTGCTCCCGCAGTGACTTCTCTCCCGTTTCATTGTCCTCTCCCGATGTAGATAGGAGCCACTTGTGGGATTCCTTCGCAGTTCCTCGAAACTTACCGAGAAAACCCTAAATAGCTATTTCTGAAAATCTCATTTCTTCGGGTTACCACTTAACCCTACCTAGTCAAGGTGAACGCCTTAACCTCGGTTACTCCCCGACTCTCGCTCGGCATGCACATTTTGAAGCGGGCCGAGGCTCCCTCCCCTAAATTCCTGTGTCAAATTTTTGATTTATACGGGGTCCCTTTGAATCAGGTTTGTCCCAAATGCCATCAGGATGATGGTTTCTTTCTACATTCTCCTAAAGGGGAATGGAGGAAACCATCTCGCCGAGCTATTTTCCTCTCAAGATAACCGCAAAACCGCTGGTCCTTTTTATTACGTGAGTGGCAGAGTGAAAGGGAAGTGTTTGTTTCGGGAAAAATCCCTAACATCAACAAAGACTGGACTGATTACTATGTCTTCGTAGATTCTCGCCTTCTTGGCCTTTTAAGAACAAAAATGGGTTTATAAGAACCCATCTCCCACCGCTCCTTCTAACCAGATTTTTTCTTCTACTAATCGGCGGGTGGTTCAAATGTTGAACGCCCACGTAGATGCTCACGGGTATTTCTACTTGCCCGATCTCCGCTCTAATCCTCATCTTCTCTCCCACTTTAAATTCAGCCCCGTGAGGGTTCCCCTCGAACCGAATGATGGTAAATACTCGATTTCTCTACATTATGAATATGATCATAACCAAGACTAACTCGTTTCTCTTATGTTTTTCTCTTTCGTAAATGTTGTGGTTATCTAAAGTTTTGGAAGGACTCGCCGATTCCACTCGACTCAGTCCCTCCCCGCACTGCTTCTCAAGATGACGTGCCCGATGTGTTAGGATGTATACTATAAGCCTAGCTTTTGTATGAACATCTTTTTGATATGAGATTCATTATGATCAAAATACTTGCTTTTTATGATTGATACATATATCATTGTTTTTGTCCAGATTAATATATGTTGTAGATAACATGGTGTGTGGTGTCACACGTAAGATCATGCTATCAGCTTCTTATAGATTATAAATAAGAACTCACAACCAAGATGAATTTGGACAAACCATTGGAACGGTTATGGTGTAATTTGGTATTAGTCTATCTTGACTATAAAATTGCACTAGTACATTTTGTATGTATTGAGCAAGACAATATGAGGTTGTTCAATTTGTAGTGACTATATAAAAGAACAAGACCTCTGTTATTATGGATGTACGCCTTCTTAATCCCTATATAATAACAGCACGTGTACTCGAGTGTTTGTTTCTTTAATTTGTCAATGGGTGAGATTTATTAAATCAATAGGCTCGGTGAATTGGAAGATATCACCGTTTATATGGTGTGTCAGTTGATTATAGAAGGAATCCGTGTCCTAATTATTTAGGATGATGATGTCCCCTTGAGGAGCTCATAAAGATTATTATGTAAACCCTACAGTGGATTTAATCCGACATAATAATAAATATGAGTGGTACTACTCTTGGAATTATATATAAATTAATTAAGTTGTCAATAATTTAATTAATTTATGGACATTCGATATCTTAAACACGGAAAATAAACGTATACATAATAAAGAAGCCCATATTATAATATGGGATTAGGACGGTAATTCTATTATAACTCTTTAGTGGACCGAGATATAATTGATGGGTTTAAGTTGAGTGTTCGGATTGAACACAGGACATTTAGGCCCATCAGAGGCCCAACCCTAATTCCTCCTTAGGGTCCCCTGTTGTAGCCTATAAATAAACCCTACATCAGAGCCTCTATACGTGTGAAAAAATGTGAGATCGTAGAGAGGCAGATTCTGATTCCTTTGAGGATCGTCGACCATTCGACGTCCAAGAGAAAGCGATAGGGATACGGCGGAAGACCGTGAGATTCGTGGCTCATTCTTGATCCGTAGTTCTAACCTTAGAATCGGGTTCGACTTCACCTATTAAGGTGAATAGGTATATTTTTATTTCCATTGCGCTTTATGCATGTGATCCCGGATTAGATAATCAATTAGAGGCAGCGATCCGGTGGTTCCAACACGATGCACCTCACTCATCTCCCCTCCCGCTCCCACAAGACCCGTGCAGGATGATCCCCATCCTCCGAAGAAGTCAAAAACCACGAAAGGCAAGGCCGCAGCCAACTAGGGTTCTCTTCATTCCAAGGACACTTTCCGACGTAAGTATTCGACCAGACGCAACCAAGGTAACCTTGCCCTTTCTCTCTTAATATTAAGTTTTGTCATTTATCATGTTTTCGTATGTTAATCGTGGACTACACCTTTGTATTTCAGTTGGGTATTCTCGCTGTCCCCTTATGGAACCCCTCCAGCCTCCTCCCTTCATCGCGCTTGAAAGAGTTGGAGGACTCCCTCCTTGCAGAAAAAAAAGGCTACTCTTGCCTCTCTTTGCATTAAAAAACTTGAGGATGAATTGGCAAAGGCCCAGGTAGCTCGCGAGGCTGCCGAGAAGGAGACCAACGACCTAGTTGTGCACCATGCTCTGTAGGAGTCCCGAGTCCATAAAAAGCCTTGATAGAGGGAGCTAAGTCCCGCCTTGAGAGCCTTTTCGCCCGTGAGCCTCGGTCAACGATTTCTACACTCCCCGTGGCCTACTCTGCAGAAAAGTTATCTGACCACCCCCTTTCTCGGGGATATGGGTTCATATATTCAATTTTTCTATGAGTATGGATTTAATGCACTGCTCAAAGACCAGGTCGACCCTTCCTTCACGGGAAATTCAATAGAACCGACCCTCTTACAGCCATGCCTACCCCTTCTCACTTCAAAGGTGACTCTTCCCGATCGATCGAGGAAGAATGGTGGATTCCAGCTTCTTAAAAAGATGGTTGCCGAGCTAGTGAGGACCGAGGTAACTACAAGAGAGATGCCCCGCCGGTTCCTCCTCTATGTCCCCTAACCCTAGAAGTTCCCGTCTCCCAAGAGGAAACCTTTATAGCTCGGGCCTCGGAGAAGGATGCGGAGATAGCCGCCGCACGAGACAGAGAACCTCCCCAATCCCCCAGCTTAACTTTTGAAACAAACTCTCTTTCTTTCTCGTATTTTCATGGGTTGTAATGAATAATTTTCTTTCTTTTTCTTGTGCCGGTTTGGCACCCAAACTCTGTCCTCCTCTTTGTTGGGAGTTTTACTTTTGCACTCTTATTGCCTCCTTGTCGGGGCTTTTTATCATGGATAGATGCTTCCTCCCTTGCCGGGAGTTTATCTTTGTTCATAATGCTTATCCTCCCTCGCCGGGAGTTAATTTCTGGCTAGAATAATTTATGTCCTCCCTTGCCGGGAGCTTATCATTGCATGTATGCTTGTGCCCTCCCTCACGGAGTTGCATGCTTTTATCTCGCACTTTTCGTACCTAATTTTTGCTGCATGTTTTCAAACCGTTTAGCTTCTAAGTCAGCCTTGAATGCATGACTTAGGTGCTAGGAACATCTTCCTAGCTATAGCTTGAATGTATGTTTTTTTCTCATAAGTTGATAACCCATCTCGCTTAAATTCCCCTTTTTAATTCCTAGGGGTTAATGTCTTAGGTTCTGCTTGAACCCCGACTTTTAGATTCTCCCTTGACCTGGTAGTCGAAGAGTGTTTCTAGATAGCTTTTCTAAACTTGAAGTTACCCTTTCTTTAGTAATTTTTGTTCTTAATTTGGGGTCTTCTCTAGGATAAGTTAAATCCTTTTTATAGATTTAACATAGTTTTGTTTCAAAAGAACCTTTTCCATGTTTAAAATGGTTAAGACCCCTTTTAGAAGTTTAACCTAGGCTTTCTAGGCCATAGCTTAGATTCTTCTTTCACGCAATTCTTCTAGGGCTTGCGTGTACTCCCTTTAGGTTTCGAGTAAATTGAATCCCTTCGTAGGTCTTATCTTCTCCGAGAAAGGTCCTTTATCAATTTAGATAAGTTGAAACCTTTTTGCAGGTTTAACTTAGTTTCCTTCAAAGCTATCCCTTAGCTTTAATTCTCAAAACCTTCTTTGGTTTTAGGTTTAGCTAAGCTCTTCCCGTAGGCTTAACTAGGTATCCTCGAAGCCGACTTTCAGCTTTTTATTCTCGGAACCCTTCTCTGGGTTTAGTCTAGTTAAACCCTTTCGGCAGTTTAACACTGCTTTCCTCGCTTTCTCCTCGGCTTTGATCCTAAAAGCCTTATTCTAGCTTGGGTCGGTTAAACCTTCCTCATAGGTTCAACTCTGTATCTTCTGAGTTTCCCCTTTGCCTCTATGTTCTAAACCTTATCTAGGTTTAGGTTAGTTAAATCCTCGTCGTATGAAACTATTTGTTAGTTTTCGTCATTGTGGCCCTTTTCGAGGGGTATATATGTTATGCACCATTTACTGTGCTTAACTTAGATTTCCATAGCCCTTCACGGGTTTGAGTTAATTAAACCCTTTATGTAGGCTTAATTTATTCTTCTAAAGCTTTCTCAGCCTTCCCTCCCGAATGTTAGGTAAGAAAAGTTGTATTTAGTTTTGATGTGTTAAAAGTGTAAAATAGGATGACCAAATGAGCATTATGTATAGACAATGAAGTAAGTAATTGTAAATAAAGCTAAGTACAAGTAAGATAAGGACAAAAATCGACTAGGATAAAACATCGTATAAGGACAAGAAATCGATGAGGACCATATATCGATAGGGACGACACAAAGAAGACAGCTTAAGATTCAATACAATAAACAATCACCTGCATAAGGAATGAAGACGAAGACAAAGGGTGAGGCAAGTAGACGATGAAGTGTTAGAAAATTTTACACAAGTTTCAAGAAGCGCTTCAAATAACCAAGAAGAAGTTACAAGTTTCAGCTTATATCATATAATCGACCAAAACAGATCTCTATAAATAGGGATAGAAACTAGTTTAGAATTACTTTTGATACTTTGCATTCACAACTATCCACACATTCTAGATACACGAGTCATAAAAGTTGTAAACACAAACGCTCTATACGTTTTCAGCTTTAGTGTTTGAAGAACACTTTTCAAAGAACATCTTCAAGCCATAGATATTCGTAAATTAGGAAGAAATCATTGTAAGGCTCAAGATTCACACTTGTAAGTAAGTAAGTAAGAAGGAAGAAAGTCAGTAAGTGAAGACCCTTTTTCAAGTTGAAGAAGGAGAGTGGATGTAGGATTTTCATAATCCGAACCACTATAAACTGATGTTCTTTATTGCTTTGATTTACTTACTTGTTTCTTTTCAATTTCCGGTTCATTAATCGAAGATTAATTTCAGGATTAAAGTTAAAACTAAAATATCACTTGCTTTTGATCTTGTTATTGTTGAGTTTAAAAATTGTTTTCCATTGTTTTACTTTGGTGCTTTGAATAAGTTTTTAAAAGATTTGTAAAAATCTAAAAATCTATTCAACCCCCCTTCTAGATTTTTCCTAGAAGGTTGTTTAAGTTTCATCTAAAATCTCAACTAATCGTGACCAACAAGTGGTATCGAGCGGTGTTAAGTTGTTCGATATTGATTTTAGGTCTTAACCAAGATCATGAAATTTGTTCTTGATTATCTCGTATTTTCTTTGTTTCACTAACAATTCTACTAACAAGATTTTGTAAGTGTTTTGGTTTTTCTATTTCACCATGTCTTCTGTCAAGAACAAGAAATCCAGGAGTCTACCCGATTTCTCAATCAAGAATATGACTATTGGAAGTTTAGAATGGAGAACCATCTCAAAGCAATTCATGATAGAATGGAGGAGGTTCTTGAGGAAGGACCTATCAAGTTTTATCATGGTGGCACAAGTGATGGTATCAAAGAATTAAACAAAAGTGAGGCAAGAAAAGAAAAGCTCGTAACTCATAAGTGATGAAAGAAAGATTCATAATTTGGATCAAGTTGCAAGAACTGAAATTATCGAAACATTGAGTAAGGATTGGATAGAAAAGGTGAAAAGATGCAAGAATGCCAAGGAAATGTGGGAAACTCTTGCTGGAATCTGTGAAGGATTCGAACAGTTAAAGAAAACAAAGCAATCTGTTCTACATGTTTTTGACACTTTCAAGATGAAAGAAGGAGAGTCTGTTGATCAACTGGATGTTAGGTTGACAAATCTACCGAACAAGGCAAATGATTTGGGAAAAACATATACAGAGAAAGAAATCAACAATAAAGTGTTGAGGTCATTAAGCAAAAGATGGAGAGAGAAAGCTAATATTCTCGAAAGCTACTCAAAATCTATCCTCAATTTCACACCACACTTTGTTTTCTCATCTCAAGGCATTAGAATATGACATCCAAATTGAAGATGAAGAAGATGAAGCGAGAATCTTCAACATCAGAAAGGTCAGAGCATTTGTTCATCAAGATGAATCTCAGAAGATCTCTAAGGCATCCGATTTGTCTATTAAAGAGGAAATGACTCTTCTATTGAAAAGATATGAAAGATTGAAAATGAAGTACAAAAGAAACAAGAGAGACAGTCGGTCAAGGAACTATAGATTAGACGAGAGATGAAAAGAGTTCAGATAATGATAGAAAAAAGGATCGACGAGGAATCATAAGTCACCTATCGAGACGAGGAGATAGTAGTCGAAAAGCAGACAGAGGAGATATTTGTTATACATGCAACAAGCCTGGTCACTACAGATTATGATTGTCCTCAACTCACTCCCAGAGAGAGAGAAGAAAGAGGAAGAAGAGAGATAGAAGGTATGCTGATCGGAGAGCTCTTTTACCGAGAAAGAAGAAGTTCGTGAGACATCATCATCCTCATCCTCATCTGATTTTAGGTCGATGACGACATCTGCTTGATGGAAAAAGAGGTACATTACTATTCATCCTCGATAATGATTGTTGGTCCCGATTAGTTGAGTAGATTAGGTAAAATGAGTATCACCTTCTAGGAAAAATCTAGAAGGGGGTTGAATAGATTTTTCAGATTTTCCAAATCTTTCAAAATATATTCAAAGTACCAGATGTACACAATGAAATCAATATTAATCTCAACTTTTAATAAGATCAAAAGCAACACCTGATATTTAGATCTTAACTTTAATTCTAAATTAAACCTTGAACAATAAATTGTAACTTGAACAAAGATAAATGAAAGCAAAGAAGAACACCAGATTTTATAGTGGTTCGGATTATAACAATCCTACATCCACTCTCCTTCTCCAAACTTTGAAGAAGGGTCTCCACTAGCCGCTTACTTACTTACTTTACAATCTTTACAACTTACAACTTGATCTTCAACTCTTCAAAAATGCTAATCAAACTTCGAAATCTAACTCTAGGAATAAGAAGTGTATTTGAAGATGTGAAGTGAAGTGTTCTATAAACACTTGAAATATTTGAAAACTCTTTTTAAAAATACTTTTATGAACTGAATAGTGAATAGTGTGAAAAATCGATTTGCATAAGTATCTTGAAAAATAAAATCTAGACCTATTTATATGTCCTGAAAAGACAGCTTAGTTTGTTAGTCGGTTCTAACAAACTAAAAATCGCTTAACAAACTTAATCTTGAAAACCGCTCTTGACTTCAAATGATTTTTCCTACTCAAATACTGGATTGACTTGGTGAAGACTCGCCTTTCTTATTCTACTCACTTGTCTTGACCTCGCCCGAGCTCTTCATACTTGTCTCCCTGCAGATGACTAGCCTTGAGCTTGTCTCCAGATGACCTGCAACCTCTCGATCTTCACTGACTTAATCGGGCCTTGACCTAGTCTGATCGGCTTAGTACCGAACTACGATCCGAGCTGTTCATCAACGTTGTCTCCGCTCATCTCGATTGTTCTTTTAACTCATCAAAACTCTACTTGATCTAACAATTTCTCCCTTTTTGATGAAGTTGAAACCTACAAGAAAGAGACACACTCACAAATGAAGTTAGTTTGGAGTTAATCAAGATTTAACAGCTTAGGTACATCGTAACATATTTACACTTTTAATCGATTCAATTATCACAAAGCAAAAAAAAAAACTTTTAAACTTAGAAAACTTTTAAGTCTTAGTACTTAGAAAATTTTTAGACTTAGAAAAATTTTGAGAACTTTAAGTCCGAGAAGATAAATTTCTCGAGATGACTTATACTTAGAAAAATTTTAAGTTTTTCTTAAAGCAAAAAAAAAAAAAAAAAAACTTTAAGAAAATAAGACAAGTAATTCACAAAAGTCCAGATATATTCATTCACAGATTTACTGATTTACAAATATCAAAAGATAAAAAGATAAGGAAAAGAGAATGATCCTATTTTCAGATTCCCCACCGATTGGCTTCGGAGAATGGCCAACCGAGGTAAAGACTCTCTTCCTCGGCTTTTTCAGCTCATCTTCGTCTTTTAACCCAGACTCCACTTCGGCTTTGACAATGATGCCTTTGATCCAGCTCATGTCGATTGAGCCGTCTGGATTGGTCTTGGGCCTCCCGTCTCATAGGCCGGAGCACAAAGATCTCGCATTGAAGAACTTATCTCGCTTCCACCAAGCAGCCTCTCCCGATATAGATCTTTGTCCTCCTTCTCTATCCATTCATGCCACCTCGAGTCCTCGTCCCCGCGCCGAATCGGACCCCTTCAAGATGTACCAATGGTACATCCATCCGCTACCAAATTCTTATCTTTGTATTCCTTGAAGAGTTTGCAGCGATGACCTTCGGCGGATTGAGTGTCCCGTGATAGGGCCTAAAATCGGCTTCATCTGCCTCCTTCATTTCCCATTTCCTTACGTCCCTCGCTCCATCTCATCTCCAGTCCCTTGGTCTTCTTCTTTAGCTTCTTTCTTTCTCTTTCTCCATAGAAAGCTCGCTCTCTTATGATTCTACGCTAACTGTTCCTCAGTAAGTTAGAGTAGTCGCTCCCTCTTTCTTTTCTCGCATCCTGTGAGCTTGGGACTAAGAACTTTCGACTCCTCCACCGCCTTCCCTTTCCCTTTCCTTTTACCTCACCGCCGCTTTTTTAAATTCTTTGATTTTCGCCACAGAATGAAAGGCACTTATCCTCTTCCTCCTTCTTCCTCCTCTCCTCATCTTCCTTCGTGAGCTTCCTCGAGTTGGTCGACCCTCGGTGAAGTGCGGCCCATCATCGTTTAATGCGAGCTTCCTCCTGTTCGCTCCAACTCACTGTCTTTGGCTTTTTGTGTCGACCTTGCTCCTCGTCTCATCCACCACGCTTGTGAGTGCCAACTCTCTTTCCTTCACCTCCTTTTCCCCTTTTTGACTTCATCGGCTAAAGCGATCGAAAACTTCGTCTCCGAGATCGTTGCATTTAACCCTAAAATCGACTTGTCCAAAGCTAACGAGTCCACCACGATTGCATTGTACTCGCATACTTGAGTTTTTAGCCCATGCACTTCCTCCTCCATAGCTGTCACTTTCTCGGCAAAAATAGATTTAGTAATAGAAGTAATCTTTTCAGTTAGATTTACCTCTACTTCCCGCATGTTCGTGATTATTGCCTCCGTGATCGCCTTCACCATCTTCTTTGTCCGCCTCGCAGCCTTCTTTTCAAATGCTTGCTTCATTTTCCTCTCCATTTGGGCAATTATAGAAGTTATGGCTGAGGTGGGGCTTAAGTCACCTTCCTCATCCTCGGATGAGGATTCGGAAGAAGAAGAAGTGGGAGTATGGAGTTCGAGAAATTTAGGGGGAGGGATGGGTGAGCTCATTTGGATGTCTTCTAAGAAAGAATAAGATGTGATGTCTATTTCGGGTGGAGGTGTGAAGTGTTGAGTTTCAGGTGGGGTTGGGGTGGATGTAGTGGGTAGCTCAATTTTTGGAGAGATGGTGGGAGTTGAGGTGGTTTCGAGGTTGGGTAGGGATGGGGACAGATTCGGCTTGTGGTTATGATGGTTTCACTTGAGTTTGGGATCAGATGGGGCAACCGTGGGCTGTTTGAGGCTCGGAGGTGCCAGCCGGGCACACCTCTTCATTGCCGCTTGGAGATTGAGAGAGAGAGAGAGATGAAGTAGTACCTTCCTCCCGAATGGGGAGAGTGCAGCCTTCCTTGGCCGGGAGAAGATGGGACATCCAGCCTTCGCAACCTCACTGCAATTTCCGCAATGTGACTTCTTCGGGTAGGAGGGTAGAGGCTTCCGTCTCGACGGCCGCCGGAAGATTCAGACGTCCTAGAGGACCTCCTCGAAGAATAAACTGGTTATCTTCATCGAGTCCTCATCTCGTCTATTGTTGGCCGGGTGGCAGTTCAAATGGCTCAAGAATCGGTGTCTTATCTCGAGGCTCTAACCAGCCTCCTCCTCGACCTCCTCCTAGTTGGGGACCTCCACCGAAGTTGCCGCCTCCTCGCCTATTACTTCCACCACACTGGATCCTCGGCAAAGTTGAGCTTCGCTGCGTGTACGACAACTTCACTTGGTTGAGGTTCACCGCTTGCCTCGACCCATCAAGCGGCCGCTAGCCGCTCTCTTTGCCTCTCGTGCATCATCCGACTCATCATCCGAGTTGCGGCCGACATAGAGTCCTCTCGCGATGACCTCCCTACCGCCCTCCTCGCGGACGGATCAACATGATCCAAGCCGGGGTAACCTCGGCGGATCAAGCCGAGGTGTTCACGAACAGAAGAGGAAGGCGGCCGAGCCGAGGGCCATTGACCACATCCACTTGGTCGGGCCGCTAGAACCCACCATCTCCAAGACCGCGGTAATTTCCTTTTCCAATGCTAACAGCGAGGGGGTCCTTTGCCCCAAGAATGATGTTCTCGTCATCTTGGCCAACATCCTCAGGAATGACTGTGGACCGAGTTACTCGTCAACAATGGCAGCTTCGCAACATCATCTTCAAGTTCACCTTGGACCAGATGGGCAACCTCGCCAAATACATCAAGCTCTACGACCTCCAGCTCGCGTGGCTTTGGCGACACCATGGTTTCGCTATGGGAAGATCAAGGCATGCCGAGCTAGTCGACTTTGCAAATGATAGGGTTAGGATTACTAGGCTCGTTGAAATTGTAATTGTTGACTGCCAAACATGTATAACGGCTTTCTTGGTCGCCCTTTTCATGAAACTTTCGAGGTAGTTGCCTCTTCTTACTTTTATTGTGTCAAGTTTCCTACCGTTGAAGGGGAAGTCGGCACGATAAAAGGTGATCGAAAAATGTCAAAGAAGTGTTTGAACTACTCGTGTCCGCATTTAATTTCCGCACTTCATTTAGACTCTTCTTTCATCTTTATTCTTGCCGAACAACAAAGTACCGAGCTCTCTCTAGAACGCATCCCTCCAAGCGAGCTCGCATCAATCGAATGAAGCAACTCCAATGGATTGCACACCATCGGCTCCTCCAGCCAAGCAGCCCGGGGACGAGCTCGCTCACCCGGCCCGACTCCTATGGAGCTCGGCCAGCGGGCGAGCAAGACCTTGAACCTCGCCTCGGTTTTGAGCCGATGCCTCTAGAGATCGATCCGAGGAAATCCCTGTGATCCCAATGGCCGATGGCTGAAACAAACTGCTCCAGCCGAAGAGCTAGAGCGCATTCCGGTGGATTCTACTCGCCTGCAGTTGGAAGTCTCCATCGGCTCCAAAATTCCCGCCGAAATGCGGGGGATATCATAGACTTCCTCAAAAACAATGTGAACGTCTTCGCACGGTCGCATCATGGTCGGCATAGACCCAAAACATGCCTGCCACCACCTCAAGATCGACTCCAACTCGCAAGCCTCGTCTCCTAGAAAAGGTGAAAATTCGGCCCCGAGAGAAGTACGCGACTCGCCGAGGAGGTGAAGAAATTGCTCAACAACAAATTGATCGAGCAAGCGTAAGACGAGCCCCAATGGGTAGCAAATGCCGTGCTCGTCAAAGGCCAACGGATCTCGGAGGCTATGCATAGACTTCACGGATCTGAATGCGGCATGCCCAAAAGATCATTTCCGATGCCTAACATCGATCATCCGGTGGACAAGATAGCCACCACGAGATGATGTCCTTCATGGACGCATTTGTAGGCTATCACCAAATCCCGATGGTTGTTTAGGATACCAAACATACCTCCTTCCTCACCGAAAAGAACATTTACTCCTCGGCTTAGGATGCCCTTCGGGTTGAAAACGCGGAGCGACCTATCAAAGGTTAGTAAACAAGATGTTCGCCGAACAGATCGGAAAAACAATGGAAGTCTACATAGACGACATTGTTGTCAAGAGTGTGAAAAAGAGGATCACCCGAGAGACCTAGGCAAGACCTTTGCGATCCTCCGGAAATACAATATGAAGCTCAACCCTAAAAATGCAGCCTTTGGGGTCGGGCCTGCAAATTCCTCGGCCACATCATGAGCCAAAGGGGAATCGAGGCTAACCCCACCCAGATCAAGGCCATCCTCGACATGGAGGAGCCCCGCAATGTCAAGCAAGTCCAAAGACTCACCGGGTGTCTAGCGGCCTTGAACAAATTTATTTCCCGCCTAGGCAACACAAAGTAAGTCTTTCTTTGCTACCATTAAGAAACAAAAATTCCCTTGGAACAAAGAAAGTTGAGATGCCTTCCTTAAACTCCTCGCCAATCCCAACATTCTCGCCAAGCCGGTGCCAAAGCGAGAAGCTGCTTTTGTATCTCGGCGGCTTCCGAGTCCGCCCTAAGCACCGTGCTCCATGATGCCGAACTCGGGTATACTCAAATCTCCGTAAAACAAAACGGCAGATTTTAGGAGCCGAAGTTCCTTGCCAAGTGAGTTTGCAGAGAACAGCCTTCACAACGATCCGTAGAAGGTACTCAACTGGAGTACTCAAAGGAGAATGTTGCAAGGACTCTGGATACATCAATGGAAGGGGTAAACCCTCGACGTATAAGGAGGAAGATTGGGAAGAGTCGCTCGATATTTTTGCAAGGATCACTTACGGAGGGTACGAAGGGATTTGAAAAAGCATATGTTAAGAAGGAAATATAGATTGCCGATGACAATCGTGACGAAATCAATCCTAGGATATCAAAGCTCCCATGATGGAGTGACAAAATCACGATTATCTTTGTATGAGAGCAATTCGATGGTGTGCAAGTCAATCGGGTTGGATTGTTATTTAGGAGATTAAAGGAGGAAAAGCCGAGGTTGTTGTTTAACCCAATGAAGGAGGCTGAGACGATACACCTCGTGAGTTTATTTAACAAAATCACAGTGCTAATGGAGGGCTTGAATAAAAGGTTTGAAATGAGGGCCTACTTCTTCGATCATCAAGTCGTGGTCCTCACGACCCTTCCACTTCGGCAAGTCTCCGCACAGCCGACACCGGGCTGCCTTCTAAAATGATCGCCGAGATCGCCTAATACGGTATAACATATGCACCAAGGACGGCGATCAAGGGGCAGGCGCTCGCTGATTTCATTGCCGAGCTCACCTTCCCAAATAATCCCTCGACCCTAACCTTCCCGCCTTGGAAACTATATGTTGATGGCTCCTCAACTCAGTCATGCGCCGGAGCTGGAATCGTCCTAGTCGGACCGAAGGGCAGTGCTTCACGAACACCATCAGTATTCGAGTTCTCGGCCACCAATAACGAGGCCGAGTACGAGGCTCGGGTCGGCAGTCTCGAGCTCGCCGGTGCGGTTGGCGTTCGATGACTCCATATATTTATGGACTCTCTTTTGGTAGTCAACCAAGTCAAGGGAGAGTATGAAGCTCACGGGGAGCAAATGATCAAGTATCAAGAGCTCGTCACCTCTATGTGCAAAAAGCTTCAACAAGTTTACATCGAAAAATTCCAAGGGAACACAATTCCCAGGCAGATGCCCTTTCCAAGCTCGCCACCTCGGAGGGGGAAGCGGACATGTCCAACATTGTCCTCACGAAGCTCGCCACTCGGCCATCGCCGGCAGCTGTGGCCACCGTCCAAGCCGATGAGGCGAGCTGGATGACGCCCATCATCCTCTACCTCAAAATGGGCGCACTCCCGGCGGATATGCGACAATGACAATCTTTAGCACTCATTAGTCCCAGTCCCGACACTTGACTTTCAGCTTGGAGCGAAAGACAAAGGAAAACAATCGGAAGAGCTCACAAAGACGTGGCCAAATGAGCTACCCGAGATGACCGAAGTTTAAGCCGGGCGGCTCGAATCATGAGCGGCAAGGTACACTCGATTGAGGATGCACTTTATAAACGAAGTTTCTTTCTACCCCTGCTCAAATGCATCACTCCCGAGGACGGGCAGAAAGTTCTAGCCGATATCCACGCGGAGTCTGTGGATATCAAGGCTGAGAAAAGCGCTCGTTTATAAAATAATGAGACAGGGTTATTCTTGGCCCACCCTCCGCGAGATGCTATTGCCTACGCCAAATCATACCACAAATGCCAAGTCATGGCACTCCAACATCAAGCTCTCCCCGAGCACTTGAAGTCAATCTTCAGCCCCGGCCGTTCGCCCGGTGGGGGATCGACTTGATCGGACCCCTACCGGTGGCGCCCGGGGTTGCAAGTTTGCGTGGATCGCCGTCGACTATTTCACTAGTGGACAGAGGCCGAGCCTCTAAACAAAATCGACCAGCGAGGCAATCATCGATTCATCTGGAAGAACATTATCTATAGATTTGGCCTACCCCAAGCCATAGTCTCGGATAATGGGAAATAGTTCGACGGACTCGAAATCCTAGAGTTCTGCGAGAGATGGAAGATTAAGAGGCTGTTTCTCCACTCCATACCATCCTCAAACTAATGGTTAAGTGGAGGCGGTTAACATGATAATCAAACACACTCTCAAAACCAAGCTTGAGGAGAGGAAAGAAAAGTGGGCGGCCAGCCTACCCGATGTCCTATGGGCATATAGGACAACTACCGAGAAATTCTACGGCGAGACCCCTTCACCTCGCCTTCGGCATCGAGGCAATCATCCCGGACGAGGTCACCGTGCCGAGCTTCCGCACTTCACGGGAGCTCGGTGAAGATAATGATCGTGCAAGGAGGCTCAACCTCGACATGCTCAAAGAGCGCCGACTCGACTCAATTCACAAGAATGCGGACTACAAGAAACCATCGGAGAAATATTACAATTCCAAGGTCAAGCTCGAGTAATTCTCGATTGGCGACCTCGTCCTAAAAAAGATTCACGGCCCCAGCCAAGGAGTATTTGGCCCGAACTGGGAGGGACCGTTCGGGGGTGTCCAAGTGGCTACCCAATGGAGCGTACGAACTTGAACACCCGTGATGGCACTCCGGACCAATACCCTTGGAATGCATGCCACCTCAAAAGTATTATCGGTGAGCGTTTGTCAACTAAATCTTTTCTTGTAATCTAGAAAAATTTTTGGTTATGATTAGAAATTTTGTAAATTTTGTAAATCTTGTAAACCCTTCGCGGGAACTCTTTGTAAATAAATGAGGTCAGCGGAGACCATGTAACAGCGAACTCACCCATTACGCCGGATCCCAATTCGGGGGAATGACGACCATCTGCGGGATCGAAGGCGGCGGCCGGATGGTGCTCGGCCTCGGCCGGCTCAACCCGCTTTCACCGGCGAGCACTGGCGGCCTCCTTATGGCTTTGATCCCTTTCCTTTTGGGCCTCTGCCGCGAGTCCCGCTCGGCCTTCAGCCGATCTGCGGCCAGCTTCTCAACCGCCACCCGGTCGTCCTCGAAGCGCTTCGAGGCCGCAGCCCAGGCCGCTCGGCTTTGGCCCCCTAATGGGCCACCTCCTCCTTCAATCTGGCGACCTTGACCCCTGCTCCATTAAGGCCGCCGCGGCTTTCCGGCCTCGACCTCCGCTACCTCCGCCGCCGCCGTGGCCTTCTCTCTCTCCGGTGGATCTCCCGGTACCACGCCACCTCGGCGTCTCTCCCGGCCATGCACCTCTCCAAGACAATAGAGCTCAAACCCCAAGGCACTGGGGAAGGGAGAAAGGAGCTCTCAAGTTCCAGTGGACTCGGCATCCAACCCGCAGTCCGGGCCGAGGGGGTCTTCACCATCGCCCGGCGGACGTAGTCGGGAAGCTCGGAAAGGTTCGGATCCCACCGGGAGGTGATGAAGTCAACCACGGTAGGGGCGCTTGCGTTCGGCGGCGTGAAGCCCGAAAAAAACAAGTCGGCAAAAAAGGGAAAAAGACTAAGGCTATGGCATGAGACTTAAGATACTTACTTCTCAACTAAGGCCGGATCGCGGCTAACATAGGACATGTCCCTGGGTCCCGATTCGAGCCCGACACCGGCATAGGACTCTGCCCGCGATGAAGCGGGGGCTTCCTTCGAGACCCGAGACCTCTTGCCTCGGCGGCGGGAGGAGCTACCCTTCACCACCTCCACGGAGGGCTCCCTCCCTTTGGGCCCCTCCCGGACGAGGCTGAGGCAGGCGCCGGCTCCTCAACATGGAGTCGGGAGCCTCCTCACAGGCGGGACGGCAGCGATCACTAGCTCGGCGGCGGCGGGACCAGCACCCCCATTGGAACACAGGTGGTCGCCTCCTCATCCGCCCGACCGGCCTTTTCCCGATACTTACTGGCCTTTCGGACCGGATCTTCGCTCGGCCAAGAGATCGAACACGGTGGACATGATGACGTTTTGAATGGACTGGAAGGGAGGATAGTTGAAACCTGCAAAATTTTGGAAAAGTTAGAATCATGTCTTTGAGGTAAAACATTACTCTAAAGTAGCATTACCCGATTCAATGTGGAGGTGGCGGGGATAGCGTAAGAGACGCAGTTGCTAGCCTCGACTCGTGGGTGTTCACCAGAGCACTTCCTCTCGCCGAACGGGACGAGCAATAACTTTGCCAAGACGAGCCTGAAGTCGAGATTCAACTCTCCCTCCTTGGAGCGAACAACCCTGCAAGAAAGAGAGAGAATTAGATCAGTCCCAAATGAGCAAATAAAATCAAAAAGCCTTACTCGTGGCTTATGCCCGAAGATAGAAGGAACGTCCAAGTTATCGTCGAGGTTAACTCATGGGACCTCCAAGCCCCGCGACGAAGAACCACCTATTTTGCCAATCCCGGAGCTTGAACGGGATCCCATTGAAGAAAGTCCCACCCTACCGAGCTTGAATGTACAGCTCCTTCTTCGACTCGGACGGTGAAGATGAAATTTACCTCTGTGGCGGTCGGCATCCGGTACAGCCGGAGGGTCCCTAGCCAGGTGAACAACGTAAGGAGGTTCGCCCATCCATTGGGATGAATCTTGATGGCGCGACCTTCCACGCGGTGAACAGGTGGGTGATGTTGGGATGCGGGGAACCGGAGCCCGGCTTCCATCATATGAAAGTTGACCGCCATCATCAACTTCGGCGGTTGGTCGGGCCTCTCGTCCTCGGCGGGCACGAAGAAGTGCACGTTGCTACGGACCTACCATCTTACCTGCCGGGCGTCCAGGTCGGCCTCGTTCACCGAGCTCCTTTGGTTGGGGCATTTGTGGGCTAGTCGATTCTCTCGGCCCGTCGGTACATTTGTCGGGATCACTCCGGTCAGGTGTACGGATGCCTCCGCAGATACTCGCCATAGTCGAAGGCCGGAGCCGGACCCGCCAATTCATCGATAAGTGCTCCCACACACTTTAGGCGACAATCACCTTGGCCTAGTTCTACCCGGCTTGCCTCCTCGGCCGCCTTCCTCCCGGTCTCCCTCTCCTCGGCCAGTGCATGCTCGGCCTTAGCGTGAAGCTCTGAGGCCGAGGGTCCATGAGATCCGGCAGAGGCCGCGGCCCCGCCCACATCCTCCGTCTCCTCGCTGCCGCGAGAGGAGACCATCAGCTCGGCGATGGCCCTTTCCACTCCCGGATCGACCGGAGGCATCCCCAAGTTCTCGCCGATCTACATATCGATCCCCAAATCCTCCAAATCGGTGAACGGGCATCGCCCAACCATCCCTGTGCCCTCCGCTGGTGGAAGCGGCACTCGAACTCCCTACGCGCCAAAACCGGATCTAAGCTGTCACGATCGGATAAGCCGTATCTAAAGGGTGGCATTTGCCATCCCCCGTGAAGTACCTCCCCAGCTGCGCGCCGCGTGCTAATACCGGAACCAATACCACAAGAAGAAGCTCCTCATGATCTCACCATTTTGATCGGTGGAAAAGAGTTTAGAGAAAGTTTAAAGTTGAAATAAGGGGTATTTACCTTTTATTTTGCTGATTCAAGGCTTGAAGATCGAAGAAAAGTTGGAAACACTCTAAAATCACTTGAAGAAGCTCGGGAATCACTCGTATTCTCTGGAATTCGACAGTTTGGAAAGATTAAATTGAAGAAGATGACCCCTATTTATAGGAAGCGGGAAGGACCCCATTGCAAATAACCCTAAAACCTTCGACTCGCAGGGCAAAAGTGCAATTATTTTTCGAAAGGTCAAGTGACCGTTTGGCGCCTTAGGCACGCCACGTGTCCGCGCGTGGTGGTTGCTAGCAATACCTCCTAACCGCCACGCGCCCTACAAAAAGTTACTCTTTGTAGGGCCACGTGAGAGAAAGTGGCCCCTTGTCCAATCCAACCGTCATTTTTCCCAAGTCCTTATCCAACTCCCATCACGAATCCTAAAGGGTGCTCGGCAAGAAGAAGCTCGGCGCCAAAGGCGAACAACTCCTCAAGAGACCAGCTCACCTCCAAACTCCCTCTCGAGACCGAACTATGGGGCAATTGTTGTATGACGATTTATTCACCCCAAAGCCCAATAGCCACCGGGCCGGCCCAATCCAATTTGGTCGAGCTTGAAAGAGCTCGGCACTCACCGAAGGCCAGCTCATTAGGGCATGGCGAGCAAGTCCGGCCGAGCGGGCGGGACCCTCCGGGCTCGGCCCGCCGAGGGACCCTCCCGCCTCGCCTAGACGAGCATAGCTACCCAGCGAGTGGACGAGAATCAAGCGAGGTGAAGTCCCAAGCTCGGCGCAAGATGGCGAATTCGGCGAGGACTTCGTTAACCCACTGGCGGACCGTAGACTTGCCGATCAAGCCACCCCTGTAATAGTAACAAATGCGTGTCGCAGCCTTAATTTAATGTCAACCTAACCTAGAATGGAAGGAAATTCTCTCGGTAGGCAAAGATCCCCGCCGGTAGGCATGGCAGGACGCGAGTGGCCGCCCGCCCAGTGTAGAGGCTGGTACACTCCAATTAAATGGGGTTGTATAGAATTAATTATAATTGTACTTTTTGTCTGCCCAAAGACAACAAAAGCCATGTATAAATAAGATCTATAAGGCACAATAAACGGATCTAAAGCATCCACACTTAAGCCTGGGACTAACACTCCCAAAGCAATTCTCTTGTTCTTTACCTGCTTTCGGCATTCATATCTCGCATTTATTTCTCATTATTGCTTATGATTGTTCTTGGATATTTAATATCATAAATATCTCAATCATTATTGTTTTAACCGATAAAAAGGCCACATCAATCACTCATAAATATTTCGGTTAACAACAATAAGTAATACTTATTTTATAAAAATTATATTATTATTTGATAAAATATATATATATATATATATATATATATATATATATATAATTTATTTGTAAAGTTGAATTTAACTAATATTTTGCATAATATGCGGGGACTTATCTAATTTATACCTATATTCATGTCGTAAATGTATGAACTATTTCTTATAATACCAAGAGATTTAATATATAAAAATTCTTAATATTAACCAAACTGTGAGACGGATAAAAGTTATTAATTTCACTCACTTACCCAACATAAAATTTTGGATTAATTTTAACAATTCTCTATAAGTGTATAACAATCTTCAATCGATATCTTTTATCTTAATGAACATGATATGTAAGTAATTATTACTCTATTTTTATGGGGCAATTAGTTCGACCTCTCCTCATATGATCAATTCTCTTCTATTAATTAATGGGACAAACCGAGGATTTTTACTTGGCCAAATCCATCATGGGCCGATGTCTTATAAACCAAACCTGTGATAAATTGGATAAAATTATCCATCCTAATCCAAAAGCCAAACATGTCCTTGGAGTATCTACAATAACATAGTGGGAGGAGGAGCCGGTGTTAGTGAAGGCAGGGTCAAAGATTTCTTTGAAATCACTTTAAGAAGAATCAGGGACCAAGACCTTCAATGAGGAGAGATTTTGTTCGAAAGAGAGTTAGTGCGGCGTAAAATGAAATGTTTGTGCAACCTTTCACGTAAGACGAAGCTAGAGAGGCGATTTGGGGTTGTAATAGCTCGAAAAGCCCGGGACCAGACGGCTTTAACTTTAGATTCATAAAAGAATTTTTGGATATTCTAAAAGAAGATTTTCTTGGCATGCTGGAGGAATTCCATCAAAACGGCAAGCTTGTAAGAGGCATTAATCCCATGTTTATTGTTCTAATTCCTAAGAGGGAAGATGCAAGCTCGCTAAACGATTATCGCCCGATCTCTCTAATTGGATGTGTGTATTAGCCAAAATACTAGCTGGAAGATTGAATAGGGTAATCGGAAATCTCATCTCGGAAAGTCAAGCGCGTTTATTGTGGGAAGATACATTTTAGATGGGTGGTGGTATTAAACGAAGCAATTGAGGAGGCAAAGAAACGTAAGCTTGAAAGGATTTTTTTCAAGATAGATTTTGCAAAAGCCTATGACTCGCTGGATTGGAATTTCTCGGATCGGATGCTTGAGCAGCTTCAACTTTAGTCGAAATGGATGAATGGATTGTTGAGTGTGTCTCTATAGCTACAACCACCGTGTTAGTGAATGAAAACCCTTCAGCGAATTCAAATTGGAGAGAGATTTGAGACAAGGCGACCCCCTTATCACCTTTTCTCTATCTAATAGTGGCGGAGGGATTAAGTGTTCTCATTTCTAGAGCCGTCGAAAATAGGTTGTTTGAGGCATTGAGGTGGGGAGAGATAAAGTGAAGATTTCCCATTTACAATATCTTGATGATATTATACTGTTGGGAGCTGGAAACATGAACAACGCATGGACAATGAGGTACATATTGAAGAACTTTGAGTTTCTATCCTGGTTTGAAGGTCAATTACAATAAGTGCAGCCTCTTGGGAGTTAATATACGAGAGAGATAGATTGGAAGCCATGGCGAGTGTTATGGGATGTACAGTGGGAGACTTTCCTTTTTCATATCTAGGAATAAAAGTGGGGGTAACTCGAAGAAGAGTAGCGGAGTAATTTGATTCATACGGTGAAGAAGAAATGAAGTCACGGGAGGGTGGAAAAATTTCTTTTAGGGGAAGAATTAGTCTTCAAGTCTGTTTTGACATTAATACATGCCTCGCCAATTATCCCTCAATTTATTGCCTAAGAAAACCACTGAGTGATTTAATTTCTCTTTTTGAAATTTTTGTGGGGATGTGGAGAGAGTACTAGTAAAATAGATGGGTTAGGTGGGGCGATCTATACAAATCCAAGCATGAGGGAGGCTTAGGCATCATGGACTTAGGGTGTTTTAATAGGGCTTTAGTGACAAAATGGATATGGAGATTCTTCATTAATAGAGATAGCCTTTGGAGTAGAGTCATTGTGCCTTTATATGGGGACTGGAGCTAGGGAAGAGAGAGTATTTTTGTAGATAGGAGACGTGGTAGATCTTGGTGGTGGAGTGACATGGTGAGATTTGTATCGGGGTCCGATGGGAAATAGTTTTGGGGAAATCTTGTTAGAGTCGTAGGGGATGGGAGTGAGACGAGTTTTTGGGATTGCAATCATCGTGGGGGAAGTGGCTGCCCTTATGGATTACTAATTTTTATCTCACATCATGTGATAAGTCAATAACCGTAGGACTTGGAGAAAACTTTGTTATATCATTTGAGCTTGAAGAAAAATGCTAAAATTAGTGAGATGGGTTCTTGGGTAGAGGGAGGTGGAGGTGGGATTTAGAGTGGAGAAGAGAGCTATTCGAGAGCGAAAAAGGGTCTCAATGATGCTTTAAGTGCTTTATTGAATAGGTGTCACTAAAGGAAGGTGTGAGAGACAGTGAAAATGGAGAGCGGCGAAAGATGGAGCATACGAAACGAATGAAGCATACAATACCTTGGTTTTTGAACCCAACTCCGATCAAGAAAGACAATTGGAGGGCAAAGGATTTGATCTCCGATTTGGAAATCCGTGCTCTAATGAAAGCGGCAATGCAGTATGGAGAATATTGTGACAGCTTCCTACGAAAATAAATTTGAGATGGAGAAACATAATTAGACAGACGAGGAGGTGTTATGCTCTCTATGCAGAGAGGTTGAAGAATCGACAACTCACCTTTTCCTTGAGTGTAAGAAAATGTTCGAGATTTGGATCGGAATTCTCGGGTGGTTGAATATCCTCTAACACTCCATAATCAAATCAAGGTACACTTTCTTTTATTTTCCAATCTATTTTGAGGAAAAAAGGGTGTAAACATTGGTGTTGGTTTTTGTTACATGGGTGTTATGGAAATGGATAAATGGTATAATTTTTGAGAATTTGGCTTGGGAGATGGAGAAAGTGTTGGAAGAGATTAAAGGTAGACTTTGGAGTTGTGTTTCAAATAATTTATTTCACATTTGTACGTTTAGTTTTCAAGAGTGGTTGTCACCTCCTACTAGAATTTTGAGTTCTTTCTTGAGGTAAATTGTAATTTGTAAACTCTATGCCTTGGTACTTTTGGTACTATGAGATGAAATATATTTCACTTTTCTTGATAAAAAAATATATCTAATGAAATAGAACCATTATAGTTCCTCCGTTTCAAAATTTCTTCCACACTTTTTTTTTTTCGTTCATCCACAATATTTTGCACGCTCTTAAAATGAAAAAACCTTCATAAATTTTATCCTCATGATATCATCAAGTATACACAAAATATTATTCTCACGTCCGGTATAAGTTACCTATTTTTCCATTTTGGTCTGCTCTACTATTACTCATTCTATTTTTTATAACTACCCACTAAATTTATATCCCTACAATTTTCTAATATTTACACATATGACACTCATTTACCCTTAATTTTTTTATCTAAATCTCTTACTTTTTCTTCTCTCTCCATCACATCATTTGTACTAAGCCTATATTATATTATCTTTAATTTTTGTACCCAAAACAAACGAGTAACTTATACCGAGATAGAAGAAATATTACTTTTGGTTTATATATACAAATAATCCAACTTTATTTTATATTTTAAAATTTATAAATTACTACTCAACTCTTTACAAATTCTTTTGTTTTTTTAAAATATATACTCTATTACATATGAAAGATATTTCGGGAGAAAGAGAATAAAAATTATCCTTTTGATGCCTAAGTAGTGGATTCTTTCACTTTGTCATTTGGGTAAATGGAGATTTTATTCAAACTAGACTATAAGTTCAACACCTAGCTTTAAAGATTGTGGATTTTTGCACCCATATTTTTGCTAAGAGTAGATTTTATATAAACATGATTATAATATAAATTATTATTTAATTTTATGAACCATTATTCTTAAAAAAATAAAAAAATCATGAATCACTATCCAATACTTGATACTTTATTATTTTTTTTTGTAAAAAAACTTAATAGTACTCTAAACTAAAATATTACTCCATTTGTCCCAATATTGTGATGGAAATTACGATCGTTGACCGAGATTAACGGCGATTCCCTCGGCTCAAAGCCAGCAAGTCTCGTCGAGAAAAGTGCAAGAATTTGCAAGATTAACAATGAATTTTCTATTCTCCTCAATTGGTAAAGTTTACACGTATATGTACCACCGTATTTGTGGTTCTGGAATAATAAGGCTATGGGCCTAGACTAAATGGGCTCTTCTCAATATTAATACAAAATAAGAAATTCAGCCCACTTCGATATATTTTTCCACCGCTTCTTCGGCTTATTTATTTCTAACTCGGACCGGAAACTTCATCTTGGCCTCGTTGCTTTTGTTGGGCCTGCCTAGCCCGATTGTATGCATTCTTGAGTCCATGTACTTCGTTTCCATCATTCACATCTCCTTCGAGAACGGCCTTGTCCTCAAGGGCGAAATTTGGAAACCGTTGTTTCATTTCTTCTAAGTTTTCCCATGTCTTTTCCTCCTCCGGTAATCCTTCCCATTCGATTAATACTTCCCATCGGAAACGTCCGCCCTTTTTACTTGTCGATATTCAGCTGCTCTCATAGGTCGAATTATACAGCTTTCCATCCTCATTGATTGCTGGTAGTTTGTCCGCCGTTACGTCCTCATTCCCTAGCCGCCCAATTGAGATACATGGACAACCGGGTGGATTTGGGCGTCTTACTGGAAGCTGCAGCTTGTAGGCTACCTCGCCAACTCGATACGATCTTAAATGGCCCGTAGTATCGACTTCCAAGCTTGTATAAGGATTTTTGGGAAAGAGTCTCATTGTCGGTAAGGTCTCAACCTCAAATATGCCCAATCTCCTACTTCAAAGATGTCTTCTTTTCTCTTTTTGTCATGATATTCCTTCATGCGTTGTATTGACCCTTGTAATATTTCCTTTAGCTCATGGATCATGAGATCTCGTTCATAAAGTTCTCTATCAACTTCCGCATTTGGTGAGTCACCCAAAGGATAACTTATTAAGTGTGGAGCTGGACGTCCATAGACTAACTCAAATGGAGTGTATTTTGTGGATGCATGATAGTGGTGTTGTACCAATATTCTGCCCATGGTAGAAATGCCTCCCACTTTCTCGGATTTTGATACACATAGCAGCGGAGATATTGCTCAAGGGTCCGATTCGTCACTTCGGTTTGCCCATCCGTTTGTGGGTGGTATGCCGAACTCATTGCTAACCTTGTTCCTGCATTCTAAAAAACTCCTTCCAAAAGTTACTAATAAAAATTCTATCTCGATCGGTAATTATAGAACGTGGAATTCTATGCAATTTAATAACATACTCAACAAATAAACGTGCAATGGATCTAGCATTATATGGATGAACTAATGCGATAAAATGGGCATACTTAGTTAGTCGGTCAATAACTACTAAAATGCCATTGTATCCATTAGATCTAGGCAAACCTTCGATGAAGTCCATGGTTACGTCCTCCCAAATTCGCTCCGGAATTGGCAATGGTTGAAGGAGCCCACTTGGTCGACGTGAGTCACTTTTAACCCTTTGGCAAGTATCGCATTTCCCCACTTATTTTTACTTCATTTTTTAGACCTGGCCAATAAAACGTGGTTGCAATCCTCGCCCATGTTCTCGTATACTCCGTAATGGCCTCCTATTTTGGAGTCATGAAAATGATGAAGAATTTGTTTGCGTAAATTCCCTTTTTCTCGTACCCACACCTTTCCTCTAAAAATAGTAGATGTTCTCTCCATTCATATTCATGCACTTCTTCAGCCCCTTGTTCTAGTTGATTTTTAATTTCCATAACTCGTAAGTCTTCTTGACTCTTTGCGAATCATATCCCAAAGCTCCCATTTAGGCCCACTAATAGCATGTAATTCAGCCAAATCTTCACGCCGTGAAAGAGCATCGGCTACCTGGTTTTGCTTTCCGGGTCGGTACCGTATTTCAAGTCAAACCCCATAAATTTGGCTACGAATTTCTATTGCTCCGGAGTGATTATTCGCTGCTCAAGCATGTGTTTGAGCGGCCGTTGGTCCGTGATGATCAAGAATCTTCGTCCTAAGAGGTATGTGCGCGAGACTTTACCGCTTCAATTACCGCCATAAGCTCCTTAACATAGGCTGACCACTGTACTTTTTTAACTCCCAAAGCCTTGCTTAGATATGCTAATGGTCTGCCATTTTGGATGAGGACAGCTCCGATCCCAATATCGCTTGCGTCCATATGCACTTCAAATTGCGGTTTGAAATCGGGCATGGCCAAAACTGGGTCTCGATCATGGCCTCGCTTGAGTCGCTCAAAGGCTTGTTCGCCGTGTTCGTTCCATGCGAAGCCTCCTTTTGTCATCTCTCGTTAACGGTTTTGCAATCATCCATAATCCTTAACAAATTTTCGATAATATCCGGTAAGTCCCAAAAATCCTCGCAATGCCGTCAATGTCTTTGGTCGAGGCCACCCTTGTATTGCCTCAATTTTTGTCGGGTCTACTTTCACTCCTTCGCTGGTAATTACGTGACCTGTAGGATACAAAAGTTTCTCCAAAAGCGCATTTAGAACGTTTGATGTAAAACTCATGTTGTTGAAGAATAGTCGGTGTCCTGTAAGTGGGTTAGATGTTCTTCCCATCTCTTTGAGTAGATGAGGATGTCATCAAAGAATACTAAAACAAATTTACGTAAACATGATTCAAAAATCAAATTCATCGCACCTTGGAAAGTAGAAGGGGCATTGCATAATCCAAATGGCATTACTAGGTACTCGAAATGGCCATGATGTGTCCTAAAGCCGTTTTGTGAATGTCCTCGGGAGCTAACCGAATCGATGGTAGCCTCGCTCTCAAGTCCAGCTTTGTGAAATACTTTGATCCCCTAGTTCATCCAACATGTCATCTATAGTGGGTATAGGAAATCTATCTTTTATAGTTGCCACATTTAAAGCCCGATAGTCTGTACAAAATCTCCAAGTTCCTTCTTTTTCTTAACAAGTAGGACTGGTGAAGAGTAAGGACTTGAACTAGGACGAATGAGTCCTTTATCCAAAGATATCCCGGACTTGCTTTTCGATCTCCTCTTTTGATATTGTGCATACCTATAAGGGTGAACATTAACGGGTTTAGTTTCATCAATTAAAGGAATATGATGATCAAAGCCTCTTTCTGGAGGTAACCCTTTTGGTTCCTCAAAAAGATTAGCAAATTTATTTAACACAATTTGTAGTTCTTCTCGATTACTGTTTCGAATTGTTTCTGTTTGGTTAGAGTGTTCAATCCAAACAACATAATATTGTGCTCCCCTCTTGTATAACCGTTCAATGGCGTGGAAGTCGGCTTCCTTTGGGAGCTCTTTTGATCGAGATGTTAACGTGACTACATCGTCACCCCATCGAAACTCCATAGTTCCCTTGCCGTAGTAAAAAACCACCCTTCCTAGGCCTTCAAGCCATTGCACGCCAAGTACAATATCGGGACCTACAACAGTAAAGCAAACAAATCAGCGTGTATAATCACTCCTTGTATTTTAATTTGTACTCCCTTATACAATTTATCACAAACAAGACCATCCCCATTTGCTACTCTAACACGAAAAGATTCCACCCGAGTGGCTGCTGATTGAGTTTATTTGCCGCTTTGGTGTTAATAAAATTGTGCGAAGACCCGTTGTCGATTAAGACTATGATTCTCCGATTCTTGATTCCGGCGAGAAATTTTAATGTTTGTGGACCGTGGGTGCTGCTATGGCATGAACAGAAATTTCTGCATTGTCACCGATGGTCTCATTCCCTTCTTCGCTTGCTTCATCTCGAATCCGAACCTAATGGTTCGATAAGGAATGCTTGCTTCGTTTTACATCGATGCCCGTGTACAAATTTTTCATCGCAGATTGAAGCATAATCCTTTCTCTCTCGCTTTTGCATTTCTTTCCAAGTTATTCGTTTAATGCCTCGGGGTGCCGGTTTATTTCCGCCTATAGTTGTATTGCCACCGCGAAGGAATTTCTGCTTTATGTTCGAGAGTCGCCGATCGCATTTTCTTGGTTCTTGCCGTGTGGTTCTCTTCAAATTATTGAGATAATCCTCTTTAAGTCTTGCTAACTCCACCGCTTGAGAATACGCTTTTGGATGATAAACCCGAATTTCCGAAGCTAATTTAGCCTTTAATCCCCCAACAAAAGCCCCTATCAATGCCTTTTCCGCCAATCGTGCACACGGCTCGCCAATTTCTCAAATTCTTTCTCGTACTCACGCAAAGTACCTGATTGTTTTATATGTGCCAATTCCTCATCATAATCCGTATACTCGGAGGGCCCAAAACGAATCAACAATTCTTTTTCAAAATCTTTCCACCGGATTTTCTTGGCCTTCTTTCTATATACTCTGCTCACCCATTGCCGCCATATATTCGCCTCACCCTCAAGATAATAGGCGGCGTACTGACTTTATCATTCTTCTCAATTTCGTTCAAGTCAAAGTATTGGTTGACCCGACCGAGCCACGTGATTGGGTCGACCCACTACCAAATGTAGGGCGTAAAAGTTTGGGTTTCCCCCTTCTTCGGTCTTCACGGCGATTATGTTCTCCCCATTCGCCGAATCGCGTGGGGTTCTCCTCACCGCCGGAGCTGTGGTGTTCATCGGCGTAAGAACCGGAATCGCCCTTTGAAGAGGTGTCCGCACCAGGTTGGTTCACCGATCTTTCAAGCCTTCGTAGAGTACGATCCATTCTTGTGACCCGATCACCAACTTCCTGGAGATTTCCTTCCAATTGGTCAAATCTAGCTTCGAGTAGACTGATTCTTTCTCGATGTGTAGTCGTCATTTTCTCGGGTTGTAAGTTTCGTAATTTTCGCCGCCTTCACTCTCAATGAAAGCACCGGTGATGGAAATTACGACCGTTGACCGAGATTAACGGCGATTCCTCGGCTCAAGCCAGCAAGTCTCGTCGGAAAAGTGCAAGAATTTGCAAGATTAACAATGAATTTTCTATTCTCCTCAATTGGTAAAGTTTACACGTATATGTACCACTGTATTTGTGGTTACGGAATAATAAGGCTATGGGCCTAGACTAAATGGGATCTTCTCAATATTAATACAAAATAAGGAATTCAGCCCAATTGATATATTTTTCCGCTGCTTCTTCGGCTTATTTATTTCTAACTCGGACCGGCAACTTCATCTTGGGCTCGTTGCTTTTGTTGGGCTCGTCTAGCCCGATTGTATGCATTCTTGAGTCCACATGCTTCGTTTCCATCATATTGCTTGAACACTTACATTGTATTTAGTTAGGGATGGTGGTGGATGAGATGAAGAATGAAGATGAAAAATGAGAATCTAGGTAATCCAATGAATATTAAATTTGTAATTGATTAGGGATGAAGAAATATAATTGGATGAAATTTTATGTCAAATCATAAATGATTTTTTTAATTAATTTTAGTTAGAGATAATGATTGAGTGAGAGAAAAGTAAAAGATAAAATAATTAAAAATATGAAACAAAATAGATGTATAAGAAAAAAGTAGGAGAGATAAAGATTGAGTGCAAAAAAATTAGGGAGTGAGTCGAGAAAAGTGATGATGTGATTGCATGGAATAATGAAAATAGGTTTGTAGATTTATTATAGGAGTGAATGTATATTTGGATGGAGATTTGAATGTGTAAATCCAAAATAATAGGACCCATCCGGATGACAACATCTCTAACCAAACACAAAAATGTAGGAGAGAGAATGTAGAAGTATTTAGGGTAATTTAATGAAATGAAGTGTAAGAGATGGAATAAAATAGAGTAAAACAAGAGTGATATTTTAAAATTTAAATGATATTATGAGAGCGTTAATATGTTTCATTTTAGAATGTGTAGGGACCCGAAACCGTGGAGACCCTCCCCACACCCGCCCGATTAAGATGGTTTTTAACCTTTGATCAAGTTAGGTTCGATTTTCCCGAAAATCGAAAAAAATTAACGGTGATGGGGAGGGGATGGTATATATATAACTTTGCCCGAAATATATATAATATATATATTTATATATATGACTTAAATTCTTTCTATCATGTCAATTCCACTTTTCACATTAAATACAAAATATACATCATGACTTTTAAAAAGTTCATATTAAACAAGAAAATAAATCAATTCATTGCTATAATTTTTTAAGGAGAAAAAATATTATTGTAATTATGGAGTACCAAACAACATAATGTTCTTAACTTCTATTTTGCATTATTTTTAGATTTAATGATATTTCTTATAGATATATAAATTTTATCAATTAACTTTGTAATAGTTTAATATTTAATAGTTTTTTCGATGATTTATAATCTAATAATCTATAAATAATACTCCCTCCGTTCGAAACTATCTTCAGTTGACTTTTTAACGGTTTTTGTGTGAGAATTATTTCATAGTAATATGTATACAAAAGTTGTCTTATATGAATGATATGCTAGTTGATAAGATGAACTAGCATATCATTCATATAAAATAATTTTTGTACACATATTAGTATGAAATAATTCTCACACAAAAATCGTTAAAAGTCAATCAGAAGATAGTTCCGAGACGGAGGGAGTATATATTATACATATATACATATATATATATATATATATATTGATACATATTTAAAAAAAGTAGATTTTCAGGTCGGGTCGGGTATACTCGTCCCTATTAGGGGCAGGGATGAGGATAAATATAAATTCCCCATCGGGTTTCGGGTCGGGCCATGGGCCAAAAATTTCCATCGGGTCGGGGCCAAGAGTAGCACAAACCACCCATCCCACCCCGTTGTCACTCCTAAAAATATGCAAACAATATTATGACGATTGAAAAAGAAAAATATGCAAACAATATTATGGCGATTGAAAAAGGAAAGTGTTAGGAAAAGAAATTTGTATTTAGTTTTGATGTGTTAAAAGTGTAAAATAGGATGACCAAATGAGCATCTTGTATAGACAAACCAAGTATTTCTTTATAAATAAAACTAAGTATAGAAGATCGACAAGGACAAGATGTCGACGAGGAAGATTTCCAGATAATGAGAGAATATCGACAAGGTCAAGATATCGACAAGGACAAAGACGAAGATTGTTTAAGAACAAGACAAACACCTAGACGAAAAGAAGATGAGGATGAGGTGAAGTAAACATCGACGATGAGGTGTTAGAGAAATATCATACAAAGATTCAAGAAGCAATTTCAACAACTCAGAAGAAGTTACGATGAATTGCTTATATTGTTATAACCGATCAAAACCAAATTCAAGGGAGTTACAATCACAAGAGGAGATCTCTATAAATAGGAATAGAAATCAATTTAGAATTAACTTTTGACACTTTGCACTCATCATTATACTTTGTATACACAAGCAACAAGAATCATACACATTCAAGAACGTTTTATACGTTTTCAGTTCTTAGTGTTTATAGAACACTTTTTCATTAGATCTTCAAGCCATAGATATTCGTAAATTAGGAAGATTCATTGTAAGGTCAAGATTCATCATTGTAAGTAAGTTAGCAAGAAAGAAGGAAGTAAGTAGTAGTGAAGGCCCTTCTTCAAGTTTGAAGAAGGAGAGTGGATGTAGGATCGTTTGATCCGAACCACTATAAATCTGGTGTTATTTCTTCTTATTGCTTATTACTCGCTTTCATTAATTGTTTCTTGACCACAAATTCGATATCCGACAAAGCTTTAGATCCTATTTGAATTGAGTATAAGCAAAATCAAGCTCATTGTAAAATTGATTTTGGAGTTGATAGATCATCTAAGCTTGCAAAAGTTTTTGATAATCTATTCATCCCCCTTCTAGATTATCATTAGAGGGTATCTTGTTTTTGTGTTTAAACTCGTTCTAAAGGGACACAACAAGTGGTATCGGAGAGCAGTTGTTAAGGTCATTTCCGATAGAGATTTGTGGTCTTGAAATTTCGAGTTCTTATTGAATTCGGGTTTCTTTTCATTGAGTCACTAACATTTCGATAAGTTGTTTTTAAGCATCTTGAATTACAATGTCTTCGTTAAAAGTAAGAAATCCAGGAGTTTACCGATTTTTCTATCGAAGAATATGATTACCGGAAGTTCGTAATGGAGAATCATTTAAAGGCCATTCATGACCGTATGGAAGAGGTTCTTGAGGAAGGTCCAATAAAATTCTACCATGGAGTTGTTAGTACTGGAGCTGAATCTTCTACTACAAGAAGTCAACAAGAAAAGAAAAGTGCTGATTTGACAAACGACGAAAGGAAGATTCACAATTTGGATCAGTAGCAAGGACAGAAATTATAGAGACGTTGAGCAAGGACTGGATAGAAAAGGTAAAGAGATGTAAAAGCGCTAAGGATATGTGGAAGACTCTTGCAAATGTTTGTGAAGGGTCGGAGCGAGGTGATTGGAGTGTATAGGGTAAGAGTTATTAAGACCAATCAACAAAATATCGAACCCAAGGGAAAAAGTATGCACATGAGGTCCTAGAAATACAAGTTATTAGTGACTAGAGTTGCAACAATGGTTTGGTACAAAAACAACAAAAACACAAGCAAAAATACAAAACAACAAGGAGCAAGCAAATGATCAAACACTAAGAATGCGATAACAAACACAACAATAAATGGTGGGATAGAGGTGCTAGGATTAACATCCATCAATGAATCATCAATCAACAAGCTACAATTGAATCAAATTGCAAATCAACTAAGATAGAAAGCATAAACCATCATGAAATTAATCACTACATTAAAATCACAATGCCTAATGTGAGTATCCTTAGTCTTTCCCATCTCTCAATGTAGAAATCCCCAATTCATACAATCATGCAAAATTGAAACTCGATCAACACCTAATCACGTTAGCTCAACTCTCGCCTATTGCTAGGGTGATCAACCATTAATCAAAAGAAACAATTTTACACAAAGCACAATTACGAATCACAATTAGGAAACAAACTAACGTGAGTATCCTTAGTGCAACTAATCTCTCGATTCCGAAGCACCCAATCCACGCATTCATACACAATTATCACCCGATTAATATCGGATCACGTTAAGCGCAACTCTCGCCTATAGCTAGGGTGATCAAACACTAATCTAAAGAGATAATTATGCATGAAGCACAAATGAGAATCACAATTAGTAAGCAATCTACTCAATTAATCTCCAATCATCAACAATTATAGCATCATCAATCAATTCATCATAAATTTCAATTAACCCAAGCACAAGAGAGATTTAGCCCATGGTACCACAAACAATACCAATGGGAAGAAGATAGAATTGAACAAACACAAAGCAAATCACAACACTTAAGAAATTAAAGAGACAAAAGAGGAAAAACATCATCAAATGATCTTCAATCAACAAAAATAGGAATGCTTGAGTCTTCAACACCAATCTCCAAAGGAATTACAAGCTTGAATTGAAAGGATAACAAGGAACAAATGCTAATCTATGGCTAATCTACCAACAATCAAATGAAATCTACTCCTAAATCTAACTTCTACACTAATCTAAGAAAGGAATTGGCTTGGGGCTTGAGAAATCGCCCCAAAACCGCTACTAACTCTACTATCTAGTATGTATCTGGATTGCTCGCTTCAAGTCCTTAAATACCGAATTTATGAAAAACTTCCCCCTCGAGTCGAGGTCGTGCCTCGACTCGAGGTCCCTGCATTTCTTCACTCCCTCGACTCGAGGGTCATGTCTCAGTCGAGGCTTCGCTTTTCCTTCGATTTTGGTCCTTTCGCACATCCCTCGACTCGAGGCTCTTGTCCCTCGACCAGAGCTCGAGTCCAGGCATTTTTTTCTCACGGGGCTTCGGCCCCGACCCCCTTCGTCCCGGATGTCCGTCTCTTCATTCTAAGCCTAATGGTACTCTCGGTTTGGCAAAATTCCACCGAATTACCTGCAAAATAGACGGAAAACATCAAAATCTCACAAATAATACTTTTTAGGCAAAAGAGTGATACTTTTCACATTTAGGCACAAAAACTAACACTTTAGCTCACTTTTTGCACTAAAAATAGCCCTAAAAACATGCATCAATTCACTCCAATCAGCGAGTTAAAGAAAATAAGTTACAATCAGTTTTACATGCATTTGATACATTCAAGATGAAAGATGGAGAAAGCGTGGATCAATTGGATGTGAGATTGACCAATTTGGTGAACAAAGCTGCCGATTTGGGTAAAACCTATTACGAGAAAGAAATTAATAATAAGGTACTCGAGATCATTAAGCAAAGATGGAGAGAAAAAGCAAATATCCTCAAAGCTACGTAACTGTCATCTATTTCACATCATACTCTATTTTCTCATCTCAAAGCCTTGGAATATGATATACAAATTGAAGATGAAGAAGATGAGGCGAGTCATCTACTGAAAGACCGTGGCATTTCTTCATCAAGAAGATTCTACAAGATTTCTAAGGCATCGATTTGTCAAGAAAAGAGGAAATGGCTTTATTGATCGACGATATGAGAGACTCAAGATGAAGTATAAAAGGAAATAAGAGAGATAGGTTTAATCGTTAATTATAAATCGAGACAAGGAAGAGAAGTATTCAGACAATGACAAAAAGAAGGATCCAAAGTGAAAAGATTCAAATCACCAATCGACGAGGTGAGAATAGTCCAATGTCGTAAAGAGGAGATATTTGTTATACCGCAATAAACCTGGTCATTTTAGCTATGATTGTCCTCAACTCACTCCTAGAGAGAGAGAAGAAAAGAGGAAGAAACGGGATAGGAGGTATGCGGATCAACGAGCTCTTTTGGCCGAAAAGGAGGAAACACATGAGACATCATCATCCTCATCCTCATCTAGTTTCGGGTCGACAATGACATTTGCCTAATGGCTAAGGAGGTAAACTATTACTCATCCTCGCACAATGATAATGATAACTTGTCTGAATCCGATCCATGTCTTATTAACAAACTTCTAAAAGATCTCAAGACAACTTTATCTCGCTTATAAACAGATAGAGACTGAAAATTTAAGTTTAAAGGATCAAATTCTTCGTCTAACAAAGGAACATCGACGAGGGGACAAGGAAGAATCTAGATTATACATTCAAGGGGGAATGTCAATCAAAGATTTCTACTAGTTCCTCGTCTGGGAAAACCAATGAGTTGGAAAAAGAATTGAGTACTTTAAAAATTAAATTTTCAAATATCAATATGGAAAATGAGAATTTTAAAAAGACTAACAGAGATTTAAATCTCAAGTTAGGACATCTTAATAATTATCAATCTACAATTGATAACATCTTGATACTTCTCGGAAGCCTAGTGATAAGATCGATTGGGTTTTGATAGGAACACGAAAAATGATCCTATCAAACCTAGAGTTTTTGTCAAAGCCACTAAGACTATGGAAAAGACAGAACTTAGTCCAAAGAAATCAAAGGAGCAAATCACCCCATCCGATATATCAAAAGAAAAATACGGTATGAGGAGAAATGTTTCCAAAAGAAATCTAAAGACTAAATCAAAGTTGTTTCCAAAGTATAATGGTTTTGATGGAAGAAGCAAGTCGTATCCATTCTTTCCAAGATATAAGACAATCACTAGAGATCAATTAAATAAAATTGATCTAGATAGTCTAATATTAGTGGATAGATATGGTTGCAAAATTCAATCATTGGTTACTGAAAACTTGGATGTTTTTATCTGGATACCTAAGTATCAACTTGACGAGAAAGGACCCAATACACAAAGGGTACCTAAGAATTAATTTGTGATTGCAGAAGGATAAGGAGATAGTTGAACAAGATGTTCTTGAAGTCATCTCGGTATATAGACAAAGTGGATGTTCTAAGCATATGACTTATGAGAAAAGACTTCTTTCTAACTATCGCACGATAGATGGACCTCGAGTAATGTTCGGTGACAACAATTTTGGTCTAACCAAAGGAGTTGGAACTCTAATGATTGGAGATATCCAGGTTAATGAAGTATATTTTGTGGAAGGTTTGAAACATAACTTACATCGTATCTCAATTTTGTGACAAAGGATATTGTGTAAAATTCACTCATGATGCATATTTTATTTTGGATGGTTTAAACGAAAATATTTTACTTGCTGGAGTCGACAAGGTAATATCTATATTGCAAATTTCAAGAGTTGCTCTAAGGATACTTGTCTTATTGCTAAGAGTTCGAGAAGATTTAAGTTGGCTATGGCATAAACGTCTTAGTCATTTAAATTTCAAAACTCTTAACAAAATAGCAAGAAAATCTTTAGTCAAAGGACTTCCGGATAAAATATTCTCGAAAAATCATATTTGTGATGCTTGTTGTTGGTCCCGAAAGTTGAGTTGATTAAAATCTTGAGTGAACTTTCTAGAACAAAATCTAGAAAGGGGGTTTGAATAGATTTTGTTGATTTTTCAAATCTTTCAAAACCAATTCAAAATATCGATTAAGCCCAGAGGATTATGAATGAATTCTCAACTTTTTATAAGATCAAAAGCAAGGTTGATATTATGATTTTAGTTAAGATTCTGAATTTAACTCTTGATGTTACACAAATTGTAAATCAAATGTAAAATAAAGAGAGCAAGAAATAACACTGTGATTTATAGTGGTTCGGATTTTAAGAATCCTACATCCACTCTCCTTCTTCAATTTGAAGAAGGGACTCTGCTATCGCTTACTTTCTCACTTCCAGCTTACAACTTACAACTTGTACAATTCTTCAAATCTTCAATCTCCTAGACTCTTCTTCTAGAAATCTAATCACATAAAGTGTATATTGAATTTTGAAGATTACAGAAAAGTGTTCTAAAAAAACTTAGTACTTTTTGAGACCTTTCTAGAAAAATACTTGTGAAAAGATTGTGAAATCTGAGTAGTGAAATGTGTAAATCAAAGATGTATAAGTGTTGTTTTTTAAAAAAATGATAAACCTAGACCTATATATAAGTCCGAGAAGACAGATTAGTTTGTTAGTTAGTTCTAACAAACTTGAAACCGCTTAACAAACTTAAATCGCTCTTGACCTCACCGATTCTTCATACTCATCTGCGGTGACTTGGTGAAAACTCGCCTTTCTTATTCTACTCGCTTATCTTGACCTCGTCTCGAGCTCTTCATATTTGTCTCCTGCAGATGACTAGACTTGAGCTTGTCTTCGCATGACTAGCATGTTATCGACCTCACCGACTAGCTTAATGCATGACCCCGTCTCGATCTGCTCACATCCTCACTGTTCTTCACTTGGCCGATTAGTCTGATCCGCTCTTTAACTCATCAAAACCTCTTGATCCAACAATTTCCCCCTTTTTGATGAAGTTAAAACCTATAAGAAGGAAACATACTCACAAATTGAAGTTAGTACTAGATCTAGTTAAATCAATCGAATAGATACAACACAATTTCACACTTCAATGATTCAATCACAATAAAAAAATTTAAGTCTTTTAGATTCTTTTAGAAGTATATAAAAAAATTTAACAAAAGATTTTAACTACTGAGATATAAGAATTTCTCGGATGTTTTATACTTAGAAAAAAATTTTAATTACGAGATATAAAATTTCTCGAGATGATTTATACTTAGAAAAATTTTTAATTTCGAGATATAAAATTTCTCGATTAGACAAATTTTAAGAAAACTAATACACAAAATTCACATAAGACTGAATATATTCATTCACAGTACATTTACAGATTACAAAATAAGAGAACTGATAGAAAATAAAAGATAAGGAAAGAAAAATCCTGTTCTATCGATTCCCCATCGATCGCCTTCTGGAATGTTTAGCCACCGAAAATCCTCGCTCTAAGCCGCTTTCGCATCATTCTCATCTCGTGAGCTCGGATTCCCTCTCGCCTTGGCCACAATCGCTCGACCCATTCCAGATCGGGAGAACCATCTTCTTTAAGCTTGGGGGTGACTCGCCAGAGGGCTGGTGCGATCGGATCGCAGCTTGAACACATTATGTGCCTCATCGAGCAGCCTTCCCATATAGATTTGCGTCCTCCTTCTCCATCCATTCATGCCACAGATGTCTTCATTGGTCGCCCAGATGGCGATGCCTTGAGAATGTACCAAGTAATACATCCACTTAGCATCCAGGGCTTGTTTTTATATTCACCGGTGAACTTCCTGAAACCATCTTTGGAGGAGCTGTGGTGCGGTGGACAGGCGGAAATCAGCTTCATTTGCTTTGGACACCCACTTCCGAGTATCCCCTGTCCCACTTCATTTCACCTTTCCCCATCTTCTTCAGCCTCTTCTTTTCTCTCTTTTCAAACATCTCCTTTTCAAAGACTGATTCTTCTAATCTGCTCACCGATAAGTTGGAGAAGTCTGGTTCCTCTTCTTTGCGCTCGGCCGATCTGGGGCCGATCATCTCGCTCACTGATGGAGTCTTTTCACTGCCGCCGCCGCTTTTCCTTTACCTTTGCCCTTGGGCTCTGGTTCCTCGACTCTTTCATGCGAGCCAGCGAGCTTCTCGCCTTCTCTTCTTCCTCCTTCTTCCTTTTTCCTCATCCTCTCGGATGGCTTCTTCAATCTGAGCCACCCTCGGTTGCAAGGCAGCCAACTCGTCTGATTTGATTTTGATCTCCATCTTGGCTGCCTCCAACTCACCGTGTCTGCCTTTGTATCAAGTCTATCTCATATTGACATGACACCACTGTGAGGGTTTCGATCTGCTCTCAAGACCTTCCCCTTTTTAACTTCATCCTTGAGGGATCAAGCTCATCCTCTATTGCCGCACAACGCCGTCTCAAGTCGTTCGATCGAAGTGAGTGTTGAGACCACGACTTCGTTGTCACCGCAGCCTTCTCTTTCAGCGCCTTGACCTCTTCTTCAAGGGCACTTAGTCTGGAACCAACAGCAAGGCTTTGAGATTGGCTGATAAGTTTCTCGGTCATGTTGACCTCAAGAATCTGCATGTTGGCGAGCATAGTGTCTGTGACTACTCGAATCACTTTTCTGTTTTCTTCTCCATCATCCTCTGGACTTGGTTGATGATTTTGCCGTGAAGTTGCTCAAAGGCCGAGGAGATGGCAAGAATTGGTATGTCCTCTTCCTCCGAATCGGATGAGGAAGAGGTGGTAGGAGAAGTTGGACTCGGGAGCTCATGGGAATATCCCCAAAAATGTTTGAGGTATCCACATGAGGTTCGGCCGATGGATGAAGTGGGAGTGTCTCGATGGTGGGGGTGGGATTTCGGTGGGGGAGAAGATGGTGGGGGTGGAATTTGTGATGTGGTAGGTGGAGGAGATTGAAGTGATTGGAGTAAGATGAGTTGGGGTTGAGGTGGGGGAGATATGGAGATGGGGGTTGGGGAGAATACCGGTCCGTATAAAAGGACAGATATGAGATGGGGATGGTGGAGGAGATGAGGTTTGGATTTGGGGGAGAGAAGATGATGTTGGACTTTGGACAATTTCGGGAGTAAGGCTGTTTTAGAGGCTCGAGGTGCCGGCACTGGGACACCTCTTCATTGCCGGTTTGGGTTGGAGATGGGGAGGAGAAGTGTACGACCTCGGCTAGGGGAGGGTCCTTTGAGAACTTATTAGCCTGGACCTCCTCCATTTGCACCACTTGAGCTGCAATCTGCGGCGTGGATACTTCCTCCTCGGAAGGAGAGTGGGCTGATCTGCAGACGATCCTCCCAACTCGGAGGTTTTTACCAACCTTCGTCTCCTTGGGGCCTTCTCCTTCAGCCTTCATTGGCTGTTCAGCCTCGGTGAGCTCACGGACGGCGGCTCCACCTCCACATCCTCTTCCTCCTCCTCCTCGGCTTCCTCTTGGTGGAGCTTGAGCTCTAACCTCGGCTCCACCTTCATCGGGAATCAGTGGAGCCCGAGCGGCTCATCCTTGGTCGAATTCCTTTTGTTTTGTGTAAGCTCGGACCCCGTCGACCAATTTATTTCAGTGACAGCAAGTCCTCCATAATCACAGTCACTTTGTTGAAGAGACTAGTGATTGACTTCGCCTACCACTTCCCATTAACTACCTCCAGACGCTTCCTCTCCGTCTCCGGCCTCTCCAGAGTAGACCAGCCCGGTTGGCACGAACCCCATCGAGAATAGTTCTCATGGCGCAGTGCAGTGCAGTCAGCCCATCGTGGGAGCTCTGTTCTCGCAATATCACCTTCGTGACAATGGTCATCGAAGGCGATATCGGCGTCGGAGCATCCTCTTCTTCAACTCCGATCGATATTCCTTCATGGAATTCCGGGCAATCATCTCAAATGATTCTACCCATTCATCGGATGTAGGTGAGGGGTTCACACCCTCACCGCTTGTATCAAAGATCCTGGCTACCTCCGCCGGAGAAAGCAGTGAGTTCTTCTCCATACACCCTCGGTCCTAAACACTCCTGTTCATATGTCCCATTGACATAGAACTCAAGCCCTCTCATATCCAATGTCTTATTGGAAGAGGATTTCTTGGAGCAAAACGTCCTCAATCCAGCCCTCTCCAATAACGTGTAACTTCCCAGATTACGCATCGGTGGTAGTGTCGAAGTCGACATACATTTCGACTTTACCTTCTTTGCATATGTTTCATTATGTACATCCACCATTGTTGAAGTTATGCCTCTTACAGAGATGCTCATATACGGATTTTAGAGAGAGTGAAAAATTTTGAGAGAATTTTGATAAGTACTTGAAAGTGAAAAGAATGAATTTGGAGGAGAAGATGTATTTATAGGAGAATAGATTGGAAAGAGAAACCGCCATTTTTGAAATCCTGAATTAATCTTAGCCATTTATTCAAAAAGTTTTTACTCGAGTATTAATCAACGGTTAAAAACTAAGATAAACGATTAGGATTTAGCGCGTGAACTATAATCGCCTTTGGAATGCGTAAATAGTTACTTTATAGATCGTTGATTTGTGGATGTAGGTTACTTTATGCAGAGAAGTAAGTATACACGTCGGCCTAGGGTTACCTTACTTCGCCTAAGGGTTTGTAAATCGAGATGAGTTTGAAAAAGCAGACTAGTTTTAAAAATGAGACCGACTTAAAAGCAGAGATGGGTTTTAGGAAATCATCGATAGAGTAACTGTCGATTCGAAAACCAACAGTTTAGATGTAACTTTTTAGCAATTTTCAAACCAGGTTTAAACAAAACAAACTTAGATTTACTTTTCTAAAACAAATTTTTAAGAAACAAAAGCAGACTCGAGAGTTAAGAATAAAGGAGTTTGAATAAAAGAATGAATCGGTGTTATACGTGACTGTTCTGCAAAACATAAACTTAAAAGAAACCATCGAAGCTTAGTGGTAAATCGGATAGAATGTAAATAGTCATCTGTTTTCTTGAAGTTCGGTGACTATTATGTCCTTATGCGATTTACTCAATGTCGACAAGTAATTATCAATTCGGATAAGGTCAATATGACTAATCCTTGATTCTTGATTCCTAAAAGGAGATCAATGATATCAAACTAAGATTGCCCTTTGACACATATCTAGTCCGATAATTCTTTCTAGACATTAATTTAAAGAAAGGAAAAGAAATAAGGAAACAAATGCACACAAATTAGAAACCAGCTAAAGATGCATCAAGTAATCCTAATTCTAAGCACATTTCTTTGAACCTAGACTCAGCTAATGGTTTTGTAAGAATGTCGACTTTTTGTGATTCGGTGGTAATTTTCTCAATTCTAATGTCATTCTTTTCAACATGATCCCTAATGAAATGATGCCTAATATCTATATGCTTGCATCTAGAATGTAAAACAGGATTGTAAGTCATTGCTATTGCACTATTACTATCACAGTAAATAGGAACACCCATGTTTGAATATTATAGTCTCTAAGTTGTTGACTAATCCAGAGGAATTGAGAGCAACAACTTCCAGTACCATGTATTCGACTTCGGTTGTGGAGGTGGCAGGATGTCTGCTTCTTAGATAACCAAGAAATTAATTTGTTGCCTAAGAATTGACATGTTCCGTAGTGGATTTTCTATCAATCTTACATCCTCCAAAGTCTGAATCAATAACCTGTCACCTCAAAGTTGTCATCACCGGGTACCATAACCCTACTTGCAAGGTTCCTTTGAGATATCTAAGAATTTTCTTAACAGTCTCGGATGAGTCTTCTTGGGATTAGGCTGAATCTTGCACATACCCCAACCGCAAAGGCTATGTCTGGTCTACTTGCGGTGAGATAGAGAAGAGATCCAATCGGTCCACGATACTCCGTTGCATCGGTGGGTATCCCTGCTCATCTGAATCCATTGAGAAGTTAGTTGCCATAGGTATTTTGACTTCTCTGCTAGTAGTCATTCCAAATTTCTCAATCGGATCCTTAGCATACTTAGGGGATGTACAAATATACCCTTACTCAACTGTTTAATTTGTAAGCCTAGAAAGTATGTCAATTCTCCCATCATTGACATTTCAAACCTGTTTTTCATGAGAATGCTAAACTCTTCACATAATTTGATTAGGTGAACCAAAAATTATGTCATCTACATAAATTTGAACTAGTAAGATGTTGCCATCTACTTCTTTTCTAAACAAAGTTCTATCAATCTTACCTTTAGAAAAACCATTTGATGTCAAGAAATCGGATAGAGTATCATACCGAGGCTCACGGGAGCTTGTTTTGATCCATATAGAGCTTTGTTGAGTTTATAGACCTTGTTATTGGTCTTAAACCCGGGAGGCTGCTCTACATAGACCTCTTCAAGTAACACACCATTAAGAAAAGCAGACTTAACATCCATTTGAAAAACTTTGAAAGACTTATATGCAAAGAAATGCCAAGAACAATCTTATTGCCTCTAATCAGCAACTGGAGCATAGGTTTCATCATAGTCTATTCCCTCGGTGTGAATAACCTTGTGCAACCAGCTCTTGCCTTATTTCGAACAATAATATTGTTCTCATCTGCTTTATTTTTAAACACCCATTTGGTGCCTATAATCTTTCGATGTAAGGGTCTTTCCACTAGATCCCATACATTTTGCCTTTCAAACCGATGCGATTCTTCTGCATGGCTATTATCCGATTTGGAGTCCGATAATGCTTCCTCAATAGACTTGGGTTCAAGAAGTGACACATAACAACCGAAAAGACTTTCGTAGTCTAGCATCATTCGTGTAATACGCACACTACTAGATGGGTCTCCTATAATCTGATCGGATGGATGATAGCTTCTCATCCTTTTGCCTATATGAGGAGAAGGATCCTCATCTTGAGTCTCGATTGGCAACTCACCCGACTCAACCTCACCGACGTTCCCCTTCATCGGTGACTCGTCTTTGTCAGTGAAGTCAAAGGTGTCCGATCTGAAGGAATCGATCGAAGTTGTCTTGATTATCGGATGGGGATTCTTCTTCATCGATTACGAATCAAGAGTAGGTAGATAAACGAGTTCTATGTTTAGTCTTGGATAATTCAATTTTATCTAGATTTTCGTAAATTTGATTCACTTTATCGAGAAGGAATACAACTCATCAAAAACAACATGAGGAGTTTCCTCCACACAAAGGGTTATCTTGTTAAAAACTCTAAATGCCTTTGAAGTATTAGAATATCCCAAGAATATTCCATCACCGCTTTAGCATCAAAAGTTCTTAACTTTGATTTCCCATTGTTATGAATGAAACACTTACAACCAAAAGCTTTGAAGTATGAGATCCTTGGAATCTTACCCTTCCAAATCTCATAAGGAGTCTTACCCTTGTCTTTGACAACTAAGCACCCTGCTTCCAGGTATAGCAAGTCTGTGTTGATAGCTTACGCCGAGAACCTATGAGGGGTATTATACTCACCCAACATGCTCCCGGCCGCTTCCTTCAAAGTTCTATTCCTTCTTTCAACCACTCCATTTTGTTGAGGAGTTCTTGCTGAAGATGTCTCATGAATAATTCCATACTCATTGAAGAAATTAGATAAACAAGAATTCAAAAATTATACCCTTATCACTCCTAATTTTAATAATATTAACTCCCTTCTCATTACGAATTTGTCTTAACAGATCGGGAATCTTGTTCATAGTCTCATTTTTCTTGAAAAGAAATATAACCCAAGTGTATCTAGAAAAGTCATCTACTACAACAAGAGTATATTTCCTTCCACTGAAGCCGAGAGGTGTAACAGTCCAAACAGATCCGAGATGAAGGAGTTGTAACACTCTTTCGGATGAGGAGGAGTTAATACTCTTAAATGAGTGTCTAGTTTTTTACCTTTTGACAAGCATCACATTTAAGATCAGTTGATAAAAGTTTTCTGTAATCCCTTGACAAGGTTCTTCTTAGCCGACTTACTAAGGGTCTTGAAATTCAGATGACTAAGCCTTTTATGCCATAGCCACCGATATCTTCTCCACCCTTAGCCATCGACAAGTATCTTGGGGACAACTATTAAAGTTGGCCACATAGACATTACCATGTCTGAAGCCGATTAATAGTACCTTATCCGAGGAATTATCCAAAATATCACATTTATCCCTTGAAAATTTTACAAGAAAACCTTTATCACAAAGGTAGAAGCAGATAACAAATTATGTTTCAAACCTTCAACAAAATATACCTCGGATACCTGAATATCCTTGATAATCAAAGTACTTACACCTTTAGTCCGACCACAATTATTATCACCAAATAAAACTCTTGGACCATCAATGCTTTGAAAATTTGATAACGGCTTCTTGTTATGGGTCATATGTTGTGAATAAATTTGCAATGTACCATATTGAAGCTAAGATCTCTTCCTTAAGTGATGATCCCTGTGAATCTGTAAAAGCAGATTAGTTTTGAGGTACCCTAGTGATCTTGGGTCCTTTTGGGTCAAGAATCACTTTAGGAATCCAAATAAACATCTCATCTGCAGACAATAAGTCGACTCAGATTTTCTACAAAATCTGTCTACAATAATATCATTTTTAAATGACAACTTGTTATATTCAGATTGGGTAATTTTCCTAAACTTAGGAAATGTAGGATAGCATTTGCTCCTTCCATCAAAAGAATTATAATAAGAAAACCTTCTTATTTTGGTTCTTGAATTCCTTCTAGTCGATAGGGATTTTTCAAATTTGAATACTTGGTTTTGATCGAAACTATAGTCCTTATCGACTAGTTGGTTTCCATGGACCAATTTTAATATCCTTTGATTGAGCAGATGCTTTCACAAATTTCCTAGGTTTTTGAACATCGATTTATTGTTCCTATCATAACCAAGTCCTGTCTTATCATGAGATTTCAGGAAGTATTAAAAATATGATCTATTACTGATTGTGAATTATTAAGTGACTAATTTTGAAGACAAGCTTCTCATTGTCTTTCTTAATTAATTCATTTTCAGCACAGACTACTTCAAATTTATCTTTTAAAGTCTTGATTCATTTTCCAATCTTTCGGGTAAGTGGTGATGTGCTTGATCGATGAAAACATTCCCCCTTGAATGTTTCCTCGGTCTCAAGGTTGTTCATCACCTGCTTGCCTTTATTTAGAATTTGAATCGATCCTTTAAAAATAAATTCTCTGTCTCTATTGTTTATAAGCGGCTAAAGATGTCTTTAAATCTCTCAATAATTCATGAATAACGGTTTGGTCATGATCGAGATGCAGGTCGACAAGAATCATTATACGAAGATGAATAGTAGATTACCTCATTAGCCATGAGACAGATTCGCTCATCTCGATCCAAAATCGAGATGAGGATGATGAAGATGATGATGATTTCTTTGGCTCTTTTTCTTCACCAACAAAGCTCTTTGATCTGCAAATCTCTGTCTCTTTTCTTCCTCTTTTCTTCCCTTTCTTTAGGAGTCGATTGAGGACAGTCATAGCTGAAATGTCCTGGCTTGTTGCATGTATAACAAATGTCACTCCTATCGATCTGGGATCGGAAGTATTTCTTCCGACAGTGATCTCGTATCTTCTTATGTCCGCTCTTGTTTTTGTCATCATCTCAAGATTTATCTACCTTCCTATCGATCTGAATCTTTGTCTATCTCTACCCGCAAATCTCAATTTATTTCTCTTATACTTCATTCTCAATTTATCATACCTTTTTGTAAGTAAAGCCATCTCGCTCTTTCAAAGATAGATCGGCTCCTCTGAGACTCTATTGACACCTTGTCTTCTTTACTCGACAAAGGCAACAGATTTGGATGAGGTGCTTGACTCCATCTCATCTTCCTCATCTTCTATCTGGATATCATACTCTAAAGCTTTAAGATGAGAAAATAAAGTATGGTGAGTAATAGAGGATAAATCTTGAGTTGCTTTAAGGATATTGGATTTTCCCTCCATCTCTTGGTTAATGATCTCAATCTTGTTATTAATCTCCTTTTCTGAATAATTCTTTCCAAGGTCACCGCTTTGTTGAGAAGATTAGTCAACCTCATATCAAAGCTGATCCACAGACTCATTTTCTTTCATCTTGAATGTTTCAAATGTATGCAATCTTGGCGTAGCTTGTTCTCCTTCACTTGGTCGGATCCTTCACAAACATTAGCTAAGGTTTGCCACATTTCTTTGGCTGTTTTACATCTCTTAACCTTCTCTATCCAATCTTTACTCGTAGTCTCTATGATTTCTGTTCTAGCTACTTGGTCAAGATTGTGGACCTTCCTTTCATCATTAGTCAATTCGTAACTCTTCTTCTCTTGCCTAGTTCTTGATTGGTGATTCTGCTCGATCTTTGGTGCCTCCATGGAAAAACTTTGTAGGGCCTTCCTCAAGAACCTCTTCCATTCTATCATGAATGGCTTTTAGATGATTTTCCATCCTAAATTTCCAATAATCATACTCTTCAATTGAGAATTCAGTGCATTCCTAGACTTATTACTTTTACCTGTTGACATGATGAAACAAAGACAAAATACTCCACAAAAGCTTATTAGTAGCACTGTTATAAATGAAAGAAAATGAAGAAAATCAAGATAATTCCAATCTTGTTCAAGACCTAAAATCAATATCGAACGACTTAACTGCTCCGATACCACTTGTTGGTCCCAGAAAGTTGAGTTGATTAAAATCTTGAGTGAACTTTCTAGAACAAAATCTAGAAAGGGGGGTTTGAATAGATTTCGTTGATTTTTCAAATCTTTCAAAACCAATTCAAAATATCGATTAAGCCCGGCGGATTATGAATGAATTCTCAACTTTTTATAAGATCAAAAGCAAGGTTGATATTATGATTTTAGTTAAGATTCTGAATTTAACTCTTGATGTTACACAAATTGTAAATCAAACGAGAAAATAAAGAGAGCAAGAAATAACACTGTGATTTATAGTGGTTCGGATTTTAAGAATCCTACATCCACTCTCCTTCTTCAATTTGAAGAAGGGACTCTGCTCTTGCTTACTTTCTCACTTCCAACTTACAACTTACAACTTGTACAATTCTTCAAATCTTCAATCTCCTAGACTCTTCTTCTAGAAATCTAAGCTATTACGATGTATATTGAATTTTGAAGATTACGGGAAAAGTGTTCTAAAAAAACTTAGAACTTTTTGAGACCTTTCTAGAAAAATACTTGTGAAAAGATTGTGAAATCTGAGTAGTGAAATGTGTAAATCAAAGATGTATAAGTGTTGTTTTTAAAAAATGATAAACCTAGACCTATATATAAGTACGAGAAGACAGGTTAGTTTGTTAGTTAGTTCTAACAAACTTGAAACCGCTATTTAACAAACTTAAAGCTGCTCTTGACCTCGGTGATTCTTCATACTCATCTGCGGTGACTTGGTGAAAACTCGCCTTTCTTATTCTACTCGGCTTATCTTGACCTCGTCTGAGCTCTTCATATTTTTCTCCTGCAGATGACTAGACTTGAGCTTGTCTTGAGATGACTAGCATGTTATCGGACCTCGGTGACTAGCTTAATGCATGACCCGTCGATCTGCTCACATCCTCACTGTTCTTGACTTGGTGATTAATCGATCTGCTCTTTAACTCATCAAAACCTCTTGATCCAACACTTGTCAAAAAGGAAAAGCAGACCAAAACTTCTTTCAAAACAATAAATGGTCCTGCTTCGAAAGGATTCGGAACTTTTACACATGGATCTTTTTGGTCCATTACACCTCTAAGCTTTAGTGGAAGAAAGTATACTTTAGTGATTGTAGATGATTTTTCTAGATTCACTTGGGTTATTTTCTTGTATAAAAAGAATGAGACTGTAACAAAAATTCCAGAATTCCTCAAAAGAATTCAAAATGAAAAAGGACTAAATATTGTCAAGATTAGAAGTGATAAAGGTACCGAAGTTTTCGAACTCGTTTGTTACTAACTATTGTACCGAGAATGGTATAGCACATGAAACATCATCTGCAAGAACACCCCCGCAAAATGGAGTGGTAGAAAGGAGAAACAGAACCACGAAAGAAGGCTGCAAGGACTATGTTATCCGAGTATGACACTCCACACGAGTTTTGGGCGGAAGCCATTAATCTGCATGTGTTGTTCAAAATAGGTGTTTAATTGTGAAAGATAAATGCAAAACTCCTTATGAAATATGGAAGGCGAGAATACCAAAAATTTCATATTTCCATATATTTGGTTGTAAGTGTTTCATTCATAATAATGGAAAATCAAAATTAAGAACTTTTGATGCTAAGATTGCAGAAGGGATATTCTTAGGATACTCATACTGTATCTAAAGCATATAGAGTTTTTAACAAGATTACATTATGTGTGGAAGAAACACCACATGTTATTTTTGATGAAATTTCTAAGTCCGAAAGTGAGATGATGTCACCAAGATAGTGAAGATCTTAGCAGATTAAACATCAAGAAATCGGTCAAGTTCTACTTACCAGTCGAATCGGATGAGGAAGACACACCGAGACGGGAATAAAGATAAGGAAGCCGAGAGTTCTTCCATATCATCCGATCGCAGCGACTACAATACCAAATGGACTAGAAGATACTCCCGAAGGTAATACAAAATCAATTGATGAAAATATCCCGAGATAAGACTTCATATCCAGTAAAAGATAAAGGTAAACGAGTATTGACTTATCATCCAAATTGAACAGATAATCGGAAGTTTAGATTCTGGAGTCCAGACAAGGACACAGATAAACCAAGACTGTCTCCTTAGTTGTTATGTATCATTACTCGAACCTAAAACTATTACTCAAGCTCTAATCGACTCCAATTGGATAAATGCAATGCAAGAAGAATTAAATCAATTTCACAGACAAGATGTATGGGAGCTTGTTGAAAGACCTCATCATCAAAAAGTTATTGGAACAAAATGGGTTTTCAAAAATAAGAAAGATGAGAACAACATTGTGGTAAGAAATAAGGCTAGATTGGTTGCACAAGGTTATTCACAACTGAGGGAATTGATTATGATGAAACCTTTGCACCAGGTTGCTCGTCTTGAAGCCATAAGATTGTTCTTAGCTTATGCCGCTTATAAAAGATTTCTTGTGTTCCAAAATGGATGTGAAATCTGCATTTCTAAACGGAGTCATAGCCGAAGAAGTCTATGTAGAACAACCTCCGAGGCTTTGTCAAAGGAGACAAGGTCTATAGGCTAAGGAAAGCTCTATATGGACTTAAACAGACCCTAGAGCATGGTATGATACATTATCTCGAGTATTTAATTCAAAATGGTTTTGTAAAAGGTAAAATAGATAGAACTTTATTTAGGAAAGAATCGATAAAGGTCTTCTCGTTAGTTCAAATATATGTTGATGATATCATTTTTGGATCAACTAACCTACTCTTGTGTGAAGAATTTAGTCATCTTATGAAGAATGCAGATTTGAAATGTCCATGATGGGAGAGATGACATACTTTCTTGGACTTCAAATTAAGCAGACAAAGAAAGGAATTTTCATAAATCAAGCAAAATATACCAAAGATCTTATTGAGAAATTTGGAATAGGTACCCGATCGAGAAGCCAAAATACCTATGATGACAAATTTTTCAATGGATCTAGATGAGAAAGGAGAAGACACCGATCGGACGCAGATAGAGGTTTAATTGGCTCTCTTTTATACTTAATCGCTAGTAGACGACATTTCTTTTGCGGTGGGTGTATGTGCACGTTTTCAAGCTAAACCTAAAAAGAGTCATCTTGAAGTCGCAAAGAAGATTCTAAAATATTTGAAAGGTACAATCTATGTAGGATTTGTGGTATCCGGTGATGATAACTTTGAGTTGTCGGGATACCTCGATTGATTTTGGTGGGTGTAAGATAGATAGGAAATCTACATCCGGAACTTGCCAATTTACGGGAAGTAAGGCTGATTTCATGGTCAGTTTCAAGAAACAAACCTCTGTAGCTACTTCTACTACAAGTGAGTACATGGCGGTGGAAGTTGTTGTTCACGGCTTATCTGGATCGATCAACGGCTAAGGGACTATAACATTATCACCAAAGATGTACCAATCTTTTGTGATAGTAATAGTGTCATAGCTATTACCCGTAACTCAGATCTTACATACTGAGATGCAAACATGTTGACATTCGTCATCATTTTATTCGAGATCATGTGGAGAAAGGCAATATCGAGACTAGAGAAAATTCTAACCGATTTTCAAAAAGCGGACATATTGACAAAACCTCTTGCAGTAAACGAGGTTTAAAGAACTTTCAAGAGAATTAGGATTATTAGATGCTTCCTTAGTCATCTTTTGATCAAAATTCTTGAATTAATCTTGCTTTTCTCATCTTAGTATATTATGTCTAGAAAGAATTATCGGACAAGATTGAGTCAAAGGACAATCGGGTGATATCATTGATCTCCTTTCATTGGAATCAAGAATCAAGGATTAGTCACATTGACCATATCTGTCTTAATAATTACTTGTTCGACATAAGTAAATCGGGATAAGGATGTAATAGTCAACTTTCTTCTACGAGAATCGATGACTATTGAACCTTATCGACTTACTCTTGTTACTAACAATTTTTCTAAGTGTCTGTGATATCGGCGAGAACAAAGTTAACAAGATTCGAAATGCAAGACAAGGTTAATTTGTCCAAAGGTTTCAATTAAAGACGGTGATGCTATCAAACCGCATAAGGAGAAAAATCAGAAGCTTTCTTAAATACTTTCAATTATGAATATTGAGTTCATATAATTAATATATGAATTTAATATCATAATTCACTCTTTCATTCATTAATTTATTGAAGTTACTCGGGAAAATAAAATAGTTTGTTTTACAAAATAAAAGGATAAGGGTTCAAATTTGTTTTTCTAAAAACAATAATATTTTATTTTATCTCTCCAATTAATCAAAAGTAATTTCTCAAATAAGTAATCGTGTCGGGAGAAGTTATTATGGACCCGAAATTTTATCAAATTCAATTTTGAAACACACTGAGTATACTTCACGCGCCGAAGTGGAGGCGGTTTCAAATATGAACCGTCTCAACCTCACGCGCGACATATTAAATATTATTCTGCACTTTTCAAAATAAATGCCATAATTGCATTAATGGCGATTCGAAAGGCTATATTTACACTTTTACGAGGCAATTATTATTCTAATAATTGTTTATTATTATATTTTCCATATAAATAGACATTCGTGTGCATTATTTTCATTTACGCACACATAAATTCCTTCATCTCTTAAAATTTCTCTTTTCCCTCCTAAAAACCTTCAACATTCATCAATGGCGGAATCCAAAAAGAATATCAAGTTCGAATACGATTTGACGTCCATCGAGAGATAAAACAAAGTCCGAAATGTATGTTGATTGGGATACTACCATCGATCTTTGAAACCAGAGAGATTCTCAATCTTACGGAATCAAGGGGATTAAAAGCGATGCTTGCCACGATGAAACCAACGAAGAACTTGACGGTGGATGATCTCTCTCGTGGCCGAAGTTTCGACTCGAGCAAAAGCAATCAAATCGATTAGAATCTCGAGTCGGAACACTTGGGAAGAAACGACGGATAGTGTTATCTATTTCGAGATTGGTGCAATTTTCAATTTGAGCACCACCGCGACAATCCATTTACGTATAAATCATCGGAATATTTGGAGAGTTTCGGTTGATGGCCGTGAGGACCTACCAAAATACAACGGCAAATTTGAAAAGGCCAATGTCAAGAGGAAGTATCGACTTTTGATGCCGATCGACCAAGTGCATCTTGGGGAGCAACAAAGCCATGATGGGCTAACAAAGCCAAGAATATGTTGTCTACGGGCTATCCTAGATGGGGCGTAGATCAACTGGGCGACTGTATATTCAAGAATAATGGAGGAGAAAAAGAAGTTTACCAAGACTCCACCGCTGCATTTAGCCGATGAGATGGTCTCGACCAAGATTGCAAGTATGATGGCAAGGATCACCATCATACTTGAACACAAGGTGGGTACGAGCATAACCTTGACTGGAGTGTTGGAGTCAAAAATACACCAGACATAAGGGTGCATTGATAAAAGATGAAAAGCTCTACGGGCCAACCGATTCGAAGGAGATGGAGATGCTCCAAAGCACCACCCCGGCTTCAAAGAAAAAGGCTTCAAAAGCCAAGAGGGAAGGAGACAAAGACAATACTAGTGGATGAGTCCTCGTCTGCTGAGACGGAGGAAGACGAAGAGGAGAGGACAGCTTCCCAAGGGGGAAGTGTTCCCAAAGTGAGGAGATAGGTGTATCGGGCCGAGACGGAGACGGAGACAGTAGAAGTCTCGTCGAAGGTGAATCGAGAAAGAGAAGAAGAAATTAGATCACCTTCATCATCTTCATCCTCATCCGAGGATGGAGTACCTAAATCTTCCCAACTGGCGATGAAGAGGCGGACAAGGCCGCCTCCGAGCCTCTAAAACGGTCTACTCCCATAAGTCCAAAACAAACACAATCCTCATACGACTCCATTCTCATTCCTACCCTCAACCTCATCCGAACACGATCTCTACCTAAACACACCCAATCCATCGTGGAGATGGGACCTACCGAGACCTCTCTTCGAATTCTTGGGAAGAAGTTTCTTTTAAGACAAGAATCTACTCTCAAGGACGAGCCCGAGCTTTTGAAGGAGCTTATCGATGTTTATCTCGCTAAGAAGACTCGAAGTAGGATCTTTTGAAGAGACAGCTATTCTAATAGCCGAGGCGGAGGAAACAATCTTGCCATCCTGGGAGAAGGAGGTTCTCAAGAAGGCAAAATCAAGTCATTCCAAGATATGCTCACCGAAAATACCTTTGTTGATTACATTCTACAACGAGTATATCTTGGAGATGAGACTCCGAGGAGGCGAATACGGTGAGAAGGGGGAAGAGCAGAGGAAAGATGAAGTTGTTATAGAGGAGGAAAGGGTGGAGGAAGTAAGTGGTGGAGGCTGCCGATGAGCCACCGGGATGGATACAATGAGGAGGCACAAACGGAGCAGTGTTGAGGTGCAAATCAAGGCTGAAATTGAAGAAATAGATCTTTACGGTGAGCAGACTTTGCCCTCCACATCTGTATGCGTATCCAAGTGGAAGCATTGAAAGTCAAGTTCAAAATCTAAAGACTGCGTGTCGAATGCTTTCAACCGGTTCCTAATGTCATCGAAAACCAAGATTGATCTACACTTCTCCGGCCTAAGACATGAGGAACAGATGACGGAAGTCAAGAAGAAAGTTGCATCGAAATGAATTCTCAAGATGAGTGGGTTAAGCAATATGTTCGCTCGGCTTATACCGAAATAAGAGACTCTGTTGAGGATCAAGTGAAAGAAGCCTGGAAAGCAAAAGAAGCCTCATTTCATCAAGTTCAAGATGCGGCTTGCTCTGGACAAAGATAGACAGACAACTATCTTGAAGAATTTCATAGATAATGAAAACCAGACAAGCCGAGGTCGGGCAAAAGAAGAGATATGACCAGCTTGATCGGAAGACAGGCTTGTCCGAGAAGAACTCATGGGATACATAGACCAAGTAGCCACTATCTGCAATACCCGATTTGTCGATGTCAAAAGGGGAAGATAGTGAGCTCAAGAGAAAGAGTTGAGTTGCAAGATGATCAGCTTATGGCACTTAATGCGAGGATAGATGAGCTTTACGAAGAGTTATTGAAAGGCGAGGAGGAGAAGAAGAAAGCGGTGAGGAAAAATCTCGAGAGGGCGTTAAGAAGGTTGAAAAGGAGAATCACCTGCTGAATCCAGCGAGTGCGAGCTGAACCCGAACTTCCTTCTATGGCTGATCCTGCTCCAACCACGACTATCAAATCTCCTTCTTCATCTTCTAAAGTGCGGGGAAAGCTAAGGCTTCTAGCCAAGTTCAAAAGACCCGATGCGAAAGCAGAAGAAGAGGCGAGGGTGCTTAAAAGGAGAAGGGAGGAAAAAGAAAAATATAAGAGAAGAGAAGCCAAGAGGAGGAGGGAGCAAGAAAAGGCACTGGGAAGATGTACGACGGGAAGACGAGGAAGTGGAGTGCAAATCAAAGAACACGAAGGAGAAGAAGTCTTTCGCCCATTCCATAGAAACGAAGCTGTGCCCAAGGAAATTCTTCCCATGGATCAACAAGCTAAATGGAGAGCTTATGAAGGGAATGGATCTTCCTGTTCCACGTCTGCAAGAAGATATCTTGGGGCACATACGAGAATATTGCTTTTCATGAATGGGTGGAGGCGAAAGACCCAAACTTCTATCGATGTCGATTGACCTTGGAGACGCAGAATTCAATGTAGACATAGTCGCACCACCTTATGCAACCATGTCTGCTCCACTAAAGCAAGACGGCCAGCTAGACAGAGAAAAGGTGAAGCAGATCGATCCAGTGAGATCAGTGGCCGATCTAGCCGAAGGTGGGGAGACACCGAGCTTGAAGAATCGTGTCTTATTTCGATGACTATTCCGGAAGAAGATAGGTGGTATGATTAAGTCTTACTTTTATTCCTACGATTATTTCTTGAGAAAGATGAAGATATATGTGAAAATTTGAATAAGTTGTGAATACATCTTTTGAACTACTTTTATGAAAATTTGAAGTGTTTAACTAACTTGTTACTCATTAACTAACTCTTGATCTAAGAAAGCTGTTTTATAAACATATAACACTAAATCATCCGAAAATCTTGAATTACATTATAATGTCTTTAAAAATTTGAACTTGACTTTGAGTAACTATATTGTTACGATCGGTTGTTTCATTGCTCTAATCATCATTTATTAAACTATTGCTCCGATTATTTGTATATGTGACTTATACGTATATCTTGTTTCGCTCTCAATTCTTACTACTTGATTTTCTTTTCTTTGAAATGAGTTTTAACATCATCAAAAAGGGGGAAATTGTTAGGAAAAGAAATTTGTATTTAGTTTTGATGTGTTAAAAGTGTAAAATAGGATGACCAATTGAGCATCTTGTATAGGCAATTTGAAGTATTTCTTTATAAATAAAACTAAGTATAGAAGATCGATAAGGACAAGATGTCGACGAGGAAGATTTCCGGATAATGAGAGAATATCGAACAAAGTCGAAGATATCGAGACAAGGGCGGCCACAGAAGATTGTTGAAGAACAAGACAAACACCTAGACGAGAAAAGAAGATGAGGATGAGGTGAAGTAAACATCGAGCGATGAGGTGTTAGAGAAATATCATACAAAGATTCAAGAAGCGATTTCAACAACTCGGGAAGAAATTCTGAGAATTCGATTATATTGTTATAAGCGGTCAAAACCAAATTCAAGGGAGTTACAACTGTCAAGAGGAGATCTCTATAAATAGGAATAGAAATCAATTTAGAATTAACTTTTGACACTTTGCACTCATCATTATACTTTGTATACACAAGCAACAAGAATCATACACATTCAAGAACGTTTTATACGTTTTCCGGTTCTTAGTGTTTATAGAACACTTTTTCATTAGATCTTCAAGCCATAGATATTCGTAAATTAGGAAGATTCATTGTAAAATTTGAAGATTCATCATTGTAAGTAAGTTAGCAAGAAAGAAGGAAGTAAGTAAGTGAAGGCCCTTCTTCAAGTTTGAAGAAGGAGAGTGGATGTAGGATCGTTTGATCCGAACCACTATAAATGCTGGTGTTATTTCTTCTTATTGCTTATTACTCGTTTTCATTAATTGTTTCTTGACCGCAAATTCGATATCGACAAAGCTTTAGATCCTATTTGAATTGAGTATAAGCAAAAGCTGTTTCATTGTAAAATTGATTTTGGAGTTGATAGATCATCTAAGCTTGCAAAAGTTTTGATAATCTATTCATCCCCCTTCTAGATTATCATTAGAGGGTATCTTGTTTTTGTGTTTAAACTCGTTCTAAAGGGACACAACAGAAAGTGTGTCTGTCAAAAAAAAAAAAGAAAGAAAAAGGAAAGTGTGCAATTAAATTATAAAAAAATATAATACTATATTCTTTTTATATTAAATTTAATATGAATAATTTAAATAATAAAAAATTAATTACTATTAATACTGATAAATAACAATATGATACCCCTTACTTTCGATGAAATTCTTAATAATTAGATCAAGTATTTAATAATTTCAAATTTTCAAAATAATTTGATAATAATCTTATTATAAATCACTTTCATATTAAATTGTCCTCCGTAAAAAACACCAACCACTTATTTTAAAATCCAATGGATACATACACCCATCCCTAACTCACCCACACAAAAAAAAAAAAACCCTTAAAAAAGTGAGGTGCAAATTAACCGTGGCCAGCTTTGAAAGCTTAAATTGTTAGTTTTGCACATCGCACAGTAGTTTAATAATTCATACATTTTGCAATAGAGAAAAAAATCCAAGAAAAGAAAAAAACATAAAAGCCCAACATTCAACCTTAAAATCAAGGTAGACACAGGTTAATGCAGTAGGCAGAGTACAAGAAGACATTCTACTGTAATGTTGTTAAACAGCAGAACAAAGCCAAGGATGAATTGCCTGCCGGTGGGGATACTCACCGGACAATCGAAGCATAATGCCGATTCCCATTGTACACAAGGCCGCCGCCATTGCCTTGCATTGCAGCTCCCATGTGAGGCGGCACGATGGAAAACCGCCCGTCAGGCTGCTGCATCATAACACCATCACCGCCCGACACCCTCGTCCCCTGACCACCGGAGAACCCACCGTACTTGTGAGCTTCACTCTCACCATAATTCAAACCCTGAGAGGTGGTTGCTGAAGCAGAACCGGATTGCCGCTTTCTTCGTGCTCATAAACCGTCCACCCGTACCCTAACTCGATTCAGTGCATGTTGGTGTCGAGACTCGTGCAGGTACGGCTGCATTGTACAGTGTGCTTCGTGTCATTGTACCAAGTGTAGCTCATTTTGAAGAAAAATAGACATTAGCTATAGGAAGGTTGTGGCTATTAACACCCGTGTATTTTCTCAATACGCCCACTTTATATGCGTGTATTGTGCAAAAATCCGGGTGTGAATAGCTGCGCCCATAAGTACAAGGTAGATGGATCTAACTTACTTTCCTAGTTTTGACAAGTTTGTTTTGGGCCTCGAGCTTAGCCCGTGTTTGTCTTCTTCTAAGTATGCCGTGATACTGCTTTGCATTGACGTAAATGGGACCGTCCTCAGGAAGATCAACGGGTAGTGGTACACGTCCACAGGCGGCTGTCATCACCTGCGGTTGCATCTGGTCAAGCACTTAGAATGTATTAGCAAGATAACCAATGAACTTTTACCAGCAATTCAATCCTAAAGGTTTAAAGCTTTCTTATTTTAACTAGTCCAGAAGATCGTGATGCTTTTAAATCAAGCATCACAATAATCGTGGACGTTTTTGCAGCAACATTAGAATAGTCTCTCTATCCTATAGAGTAACCAAAAGAAGTGAAAGAGATTGAGAGACTCAACCATCACCATCTACTTTCTCTGATCAAGAATGTGAAATGAGATTCTCTATTTAGTGTGTGTTTGCAAACTAGAACTCTAAAAGTAGAATCACTTTTAAAAAAAAATCACTTCTCAAGTGTTTGCAACTACAATATTAAGCACTCATAATTAATTTTGGAGAAGCAACTAAACACATGCTTTTGGATTCTAAAGAGATGCACAAAAGGTGTATCTCTAATCAATGAAAAGATTTAAAAATTATTAATAAAGTGATTTTTTTCAAACAAATTCACTTCATACAATCACTTTATTTCCAAACAATCTCCACTTTTAATTTTACTACAAGAATCACTTCATATCACTTTTGATTTTTCAATAGATTTTCAAAACACACCCCTAGTTCTAGGAAAGAATCAGTGAGAGGAAGGACCTCAAAGATTGGATGCTTCGGGGCCAGACGGTGGAGATAATGGCGAAGGAAATGAGATAACTCTCGTTCCACAATTTATTTGCAGTTCAAAAACAGAAGTTGACACAAATGTTTTCGATTGGAGGGAGACTTGTAAAAATTGAAGGTGGCACTCACCATACTATGAGGTCCATAAGTAGTAAATAATCCATTGAAGTAGGGGTCAGAGTAAGCATATGGGAATTGCACCTGAGATTGGAGTTATGATCGATTAAATAAAATTTAACGAGTTAGGCTCTGTAAAACTTGTTCACCGTATAAAAATGATATCATTACATTTTATTTAGTAACACTATTACTTTTATAAACTAATATAATAACATTTTTCGCTATTACTCCCTCTGTCCGTAAAAACTTTCATAGGAGGAGAGAGGGAACACAAAATAAGAAAAGCGAAAGAATGACTAGGAATTTACGGGGTAATTTATAAATCTTTTATGCATAAAATAATGAAATGAGTTGGAGTGTGCATATGTGTGGCCCAAAAGTAATGATATTTTATGTAAAATTGAGAAAATTGTGAGGGTGGAGTTTATGAAAGATTTTTCATTTTAGAGTGCGAATGGTATTGTGGGACGGACGAAAGAGGAAAACGTGAAAGGTATTATGGGACAGAGGGTGTATATTAGTTTATAAGTGCAATAGTATTACTAAATGAATGTAATGATATCTGTTTCATACGATAAACATGTTTCAAAGGAGAGTTTGTCATTTTAAAAGTATATGAATTTAATTAGCCAACAACTTACAATTGGTTGGTTTATTTCAGCATTCTCTAGATTGCACATGAACAAAGTAGCTTTCATATCTTGTCCATGTTTATGGTAGCTTTCTTCGTGTGCTATAACAAGTGAAAGAAGCGCCGTTTAATCCCGTCACACAGTGACAAAACATAGTTTGAAGAAAATACATCATCATTTTAGGGGTTGCAAAGAAGGACATTACAATGCTTTTAATCTATGTAATGTAGGCCAAATTGGTCTGAATTAGCCCAAATCGGGTTAAAATCGCACGCGACGGCTGAAAATCGGCCTTTGATCCTTGTAAATTAAGGACAATACTTTTTACTTCATAAAAGAAAATTATTGTCCTTAATTTACGAGCCTGTAAACATAAAGTCATTTTTTCGCAACCCCAAAAGTTACAGGCCTAAAGATAAATTCCCAAGATTGTAATCATAGATTAATGTTATATTACCTGAATCTGATGAAGCACTTTGATCTTGAGAGCTTGTCTTTCCCATGGCAGTCAATTCCTGAGGAGATAGACTCGTTGATTCAGTCGAGGAGCAGTGCTGATCTCGTAGCTGAAGACGCTGGGCAGAATAGTCCACTTCAAACTAAGGTTTTTGGATATTAAAAACTGTTGCTCGTGCGGATTCTGACCAAACAAGAAGAAGAAACAATCAACATTGAAATGGGCATTGAGTTACAAAATTTTGTCCAATACATTTCTTGAGAAAGTTTTGAAGTCATACAGCCATTACTTAGCAGAATCCTGATGCATAACCGATGACCTTATTGAAAACAACGAATAGCTCGTTTGCATTCACTTTAACTGCTCGAGGGAAAGAAAATATCAATATATAACATCAGTCTTATAATATAACAGAATATAAAAAGTTCAGTAGCTGTAAGTGACTAGAATTAGTTGGATGAACAAAGAGACAGATTTCGACACAGAATATTCGCTCGTATTTTCTGTAGAGCAGTGTGTGCAACCATGTATAACGTACTAGTTAATAGACGAAAGTGATTTTCACCAACAGGAAAATATCATGCAATTTACAAAACATGATTTCTCGTCGTATTGATCTGCACGTGTAACGAAAGGCATGAAATAACTCATGAAAATTATACATGTATTTGAAAAGATTCATCATAATGTGCAAGTAAAAGCTAAAATTAAACCTGGAAAGAAAATGCTATCATTAACTCCATTCTTTGGCGTTGAATTTGAGGTTAAGAATTTATCTTCTCTATCGTAGTTCAACTCTTGTTGTAATCGGCCATGTAACCACATGTATCACGTATAAAGTGAGATTGAGAAAAAGAAAGAGTTGGTACTGTGTGAACAAGTTTCAATTGTGAAACTTGTTTACTATCATTCAAAATTAATACCTTATAGAAAAACAACTGATACTCTTTAGTGAAACTACTAAACTCTCGAAACAAGTTTCATGATGAAACTTATTCACACAATACTTAGCCAAAAAGAAAATATACGAACCCCAATTCCGAACCACATACAAATTCACACAAAAATAGAGAAGTTCCATCATTATGCAGCTTCAACAAAACAAATGGATTAAAGAATCAGTAAAATAATAATGTCATAAGTAGATCAGTTCAAAAAAAAGTTGTATTAAATTGATCAAGTACAATGGTTGGTGAGATTTCTCTTACAATATTAGAAATCATTTAATATAACAGTCACCTAACAGCAACTGATTACCTACTACCAAGGCCCTTCTTTCTCATAATTTCATTCGGGTAAAAACTTGTGTGAGACGGTCCACAAATACACAAATTAACACCCCTCCCTTCCAAAGTGTTAAAACATTATTGTCAAATTATGTTCCGTCTCCCAGATTGTCTCAAGTAAGACCTACTATTTCATACAAGTACTTTAAATGTTGTTAAAATTAATTTTGAAAAATACATCAACTAGAGAAAGAAACAAAAGAACTATCTGTATGATAATATAAACATATTCAAAAGCATTTTTCTTAAAAAGAAAGAAACACACAATATCAATTTGAAAATGGCCTGAAAGAAGACTATTGGTCTATTCAATAAGAGTACATTTTTCAGCCTAAAACACACATCTCCATCTGCTCAATTTTAAGAAATGAGAGAGAAAATAGTTTGATGAGAGAGAGAGAGAGAGAGGCCAAAAACAAGAGAACCCATATATGTGTGTATATATATCTCTCTTCTCAGATGAAATTTCACTAAAGTAGAGCAACACAGAGAAAGAAAACCAAATCTGTAGCAGGAAATGAAAAGTCAAATTTAAATCCAACATTAACAACTATTCAAATCACAAATTCCACATGCATCCACTGAGAATCCATCAAAAACCCCATATATTTGGCATATCCAAACAACACCAAAGATGAATCAAAAGCCAAGAAACCTTTGTCCCACTTGAGAGAGCTCCTTTGTGTAGACATACATACTATATATATATATATATACAACACATGTGTGTGTGGGGGCGTGAAAGAGAAAGGGAAACAAGAGAGAGAAAGAGGAGAGAGAGAGAGAGGGACCTTTAGGATCTGCTGCCAATGCTTGGAGGAACAAAGAACACAACTGTTGGGATGAAATTGGGCATGTTTCTTTCCCTTCCCTTATAACAATTATTTTTTCCTATTCAAGATTCCATCATGATTCTTGGCTAAAATACTTATCACTATTTCGAGGTGGGAAAATGTATAGATACAAGATAGATACAACAAAAGAAATGCTACTATGGACTAGAGTACAAGTAAGCAATAAAGACGCACGCTACCACCCACCAGCACCATTGATGGCAACATACTTTTTTCTTTTTTTTTTTTCTGGTTTTGTTTTTTAGCACACAAACATATGTCATTTTCTTCTACTGTGGTGGGGCCCATCTGCGCAATTTTCTCTTGGAGGCTTCTTCGTGTTTGTGAATCAGTGATCACTCCTCGCACAGATGTAGAAATTCAAAAGTTCAGCCTTGTTTCTGGATTAATCTTGCATGATTGTTTTTCTTTTTTCAAGTCCTAAATAGGTTGATGTTTGTCTGTCAAAAAAATAGGTTGATGTTTTTTTAGACACTATTACAAGAATAAAAATATTACTTCATCCGGTATAAGTTACATGTTTTGTTTTTTCACAAAAATTATTACAAAAAATTAAAGTACGGTAATATAATACAAATAATATATGGAAAAAGGAAAAAGAGATTTAGATAAATATGAGAGACAAAATGAGTAGCATATATGCAAATAATAAAAATATAGGGATATAAATTTAATGAGTAGTCATAATTTATAGTGGGATATACTAAAATAGAAAAATAAGTAATCGATATTGGGACGGAGGGAGTAACTTTTCATGATAAATTGTACATTTTTAGTTAAAATTTATATTGTTCAAAATTAAAAAACGGACGTTACAATTTTATTTTCTTCATACCCAAAATAAAAAGAAAACAACTCTATCATTTCAAACTAAATTTTTACAAATATCTCTTATTTACACACGTGTCACCCAATTTTCCACTATAATTTTTTTTTTTTTTTTGGATCAAGAAAAGATAAATTTTATTAAATTGAGTACAAGGATATCCAACCCTTATAAATCTACTTCCATACAATTGCATCACGCCACCGTTAGAAATCAAATTTCTAAAGCGATTCTTGGATTTTCAAGCCATTGTTTAGGTGACGTCTCCGAACTCTAGTTGATACTATAATTAAATATTTCACTCAACTACTCACTTCAATAAAGTTGAAAATGACTCATTTACTCTTCATTTTACATAGATTAATCTATTACCCAAATTAAATCTTGTGTCATTTAATTTTGAACAATTTTAATTATAACAAAAAAGTATCATTTTTCAAAAAATATATATAAAATGTAATTTTAAGACAAAAATTTGAAAAGAAATTTATTTTATATTAAATAATTTGTATTGTATCACTTTTCAAATACTCCCGCATCTTATTCCTTGATTATTCTTGCATGAAAAGTTGTGATTATTTTTTTCCTAATTTCGAGTGTTTTATGCGAGACTGTCCCACTATATAATTATTATGAGACTATTATGTATTTTAATAGAAACATTATTACTTTTTAAATTCTATATCATTTTTAAATAGTAATATTATTACTTGTATGCATTAAATATACCAATATTCTTGCATGAACACTTGCAGTTTTTTTTTATATTTCAAGTCCTAATATATGTTACTGCTTTTAGAGCAAGTTTTATGTGAAAATGTGTCCCGTGAGGAAAGGTTGAAAATATCGGTATCGGTAAAAATATGGGTACCTTAAATTTATGAAAATATCGGTGGAAATGTCGATGTCGAATATCGGTATCGATAAAAATTATAAAATTGATGGAAATTTTAATAAAATAATGAAAATTTAACATGAAATTTTAGAGAATGTTCCTACTAACTTTAATACACAAATTAATCATACATTTACAAAGAAATTGAATTGTTTATGACAAACATATCAACAACAAAATACATAAGCGAGTCTAGAGCGATACAATAATTATTCATACTTAGTTAATACAAGACAACTAATACCAAAATGATGACCTATGAGGCTCAAATGTAAAAGAAAAATGTCATCTTGATCTAAACAATATTAATACCAACTTAAAATAGCATAATTTCGTTCTTGCTCATTAGTTCACCTTTATTCTACTGTCATTTGAGTATCGGTTGATTCTCATTTTGAAAAATCCAAAAAAATAACGATTTTTTTACCGACAATCGAAATTTTTATCGATATTTCGATCGATATTTTCGACATCTTATAAAATTTTAATCGAGTCAACCGATATCGATATCGATACCGATATTTACCGACATTTACCGATATTTTTATCGACATTACTGTAAAAAATATTTTCCGGTGCGTATCCGTGTCGAACTCCCCGAAAATCAAATATCGAAATGTCGGTGGTTGTCGGCGATTTTTTCATCCTTGCCGTGAGGACATTATGATATTATTAGTATTATTTTTCAATAGAAATGTTATCATTATTTATGCATTATTTATGCTAAATTGTACTCCCTCCGTCCCGCAACTACTTTCATATTTTCTTTTTCCATTTGTTCCACAATTACTTTCACACCCTTAAAATGAAATACCCTTCATAAACTCACCCCACAATACCATTTAAATTTAAAAAATGTCATTCTTTTTTATTCTACTTTATTCTCTCTCTCCTACACTTGATTGCATTCAACCACGCAAAATACTCTTACACTTTATTCTCTTTCCTACATTAATTTAAGGTCCACGTGTGAAAATAATTGCGGGCCGGAAGGAGTATGATGTATGCAAAATATATCATTTTAATACAAAATTTTAAAAAATATATATACTTTACATTAAACAAATTATACACTTTTCCAAAAATATATATATAATTTATCATTTTAAAAATAATACACTTTATATTCTATTAAAAAGTGGTAACAGTCTCACAATAATTTTATTGTAAAACGTTATCACATAAATTTTTGTCATAAATCTAAGCTGATTAAATGGACCAGATGAATAGCTAGTGGTGTTTTGAAACATTAATAAAAATAGTACTGTGTACTCATTCTTTTACATTTATGTTCAACGAAATTTCAAATTATTAATAACTCTATCATTAAATCTCTGCACTATTTTCAAGAGAAATAAACTCAATAAATTTTTTTTTTTCCAAAATTCATCTGAGATTTCCAACGCTCTCCCTCTTAATTTAAAATTGACCTTAAAGGTAATAAATTACAATCGTGGTGACTTCAAATAATTTGGGTCAATTAGATTTTAAAAAAATAAAAAATTGGACCGTTGAAATATTTTATTAATTTCTTGGCAATTTGTAAATGTATATTTTTCTTCTTAAAAAACACAATCGACATCTTTTCTCATGTAATCTTTTACTATCTATTTTTTTATAAGTAAAAATTATATTAAAACCTTGGGTATAAGGCATACCCAAACCTTCAAAGTACACAAGTAGAGCACATTAATATACACGACTGATACAAAAACTCTCAAACTACACTCCTAGCGCCTCCCTTGCATTATTCATCCAATTTTGCAACTCTACACAGTACTTATTATTCCCTTTGAATAACAACCAATTCCACACTCTTATTTTCGGTTCGTCAATTAACTTGTTAACCTCGGATTTTTCATTTCTAAACACAAGGGCATTTCTAGCCTTACAAAGCAACCAAATCAAACATTCTCATATGCAAATTGCAATGACTTCCCTCTCCTCCCCAAGAAGCCTACTAAAATTAAGTAGATTCATAGAGGGATTCGAATGGAAAGTCAATTGCACTCCCATCCAACGAGCACATTCCATCCACACTAAATATGAGAAAGAGTATTCAAACAACACATGGCGTACCGTTTCCACGAGTTTCATTGCAAAACACACAGTCCAAATTTGCCCCTTGAGGGAGAGCCTTCCTTCTATCCAAATTTGCGAGATGTTGGAATCCGCTCCCACAACACTCTCCAAGCATGGATCTCGAATTTTTGATGGAACAAACATTATTCCGGCTTAGTTTGAAATCTTCCCTTTCTTCTTGTCGCTCCTCTTCCTTCTCGTCTCCTCAACCACTTGTAAGCATTATTTAAACCCTAATCTTTTACTATCTATTATTGAGAGTAAGGTGCATTCAAGATTTCGTTTCAAATGGGCGAAATATTTAATAAAGTAAAGGAAAAATTATAATTTAAGAGGGCGAAATGATAAAATATTATGAATTTAAGGTATAATTTTTTTTTCTTTTAAAAGAAAAAAGGTATAAATTTAGAAAAAAATCTATACATATATTCGCCAAAACCAGAATGCCCTTGTAACACCCCAATTTAATTAAGTCATTATAATTATTACTCCCTCCGTCCACTAAAAATATGCTCATTTGGTTTAGGGTTTTAAAAAACGTAGATAAAGTATAAAATAAAGTAAGGGTATTTTAGAGTATTGTATGGTCTATTTATAAGTTAAGTGGTTGTTTATTTGTATAAAGTTAACAACATATGAAAATATTAAGTGATGGTTAAATAGTGAAACAAAATAAATTGTTGAAAAAAGCGAGTGTAAGCATACTTTTAGTGGACGGTGGAGTATATTTTATTGAGACGTCATTCAAAATATTAGGAATGGGAAATATGAAGTATTGTTCTATAATTTTATACTACTCACATATTTTTATCATACTCACGAGTTTTGTCCATATTCGCTTGGGATCGCCTTACAACAATGTAACTCGTCTTTTGAGTTATGGGAAATCTCCACACACTCCGTGAGTCCCGCCGGCTGGATTTGGGCGGGATAGTTCCAATGGTTGCCCGCCTTATGGGCCGAGGAGCCTGATGCCTTGCTTCTTGAGATGGCTCTACTGACCACGAGAATGTCTAGCTTTCAAAATCAACTTTTCTCACACTTGTTAAAGTTAAATCAAACAAAATTAGAATGAATGCCAAGATTTACGGTACACATCCTCTAAATATAGATTAATCATAGTCGTACACGACTGTTGCTTGTTTAGATAGCCCTACATCAACATAACGTCTAGCTTTTAAAATCGGCTTTTCTCCCATTTCCTATTTTAACCTTGTTGTTACCCGTTTCTAAATCAAAGAGATTTGTGAGGGATGTGGCGTGATTTAACGGATAAAATAAACGTGATTTCACCGATCTTGAATGATTATGCTTTAAGAACAATGAATATGAGTTGCTTGCAATCAATGCTATGATAAATCTTGAAAGCAATAAATGAAGAGAGATTTCTTTGGGTTTGTTGACCCAGTCTTTAAGAGTGGATTCAAAAATCCTTTCATTAATGCCATGAAGGCCATATTTATAGTGGATGAATTTTGCCTTGGTCTCCCATCGATGGGGGAGCACTTAATTCGAGGTCCTCTCATTAATGAAGGCGAGCATCGAGACCTCACTTGGTCACCCCGCTGCCCTATTCATCCCGCCACCAGACGCCGGTGGGATATTCTCGAAAGTCAAAGATCGGTTTCCATTATGGGGCATGCTCGAAACCTGATTCTATCTATTACATTTGGCTTTATTTCCTTCTAAAGATGATCTTATCCGATTCTCTCGAGGGTTGGCATCGCATCTTGTACGGAAGTTATAATCTTGTCTTGGTGTGGTAAAAATGACTCGTACGACTTTGGTCTTTGAGAGGAGAGGTGGTCGAAGGGAGCCCTTAGGACCGAGCAAGGCCCATGGGCCGAGCAAGGCCTCATGGCCGAGCAAGGCTCCACGTCCGAGCAAGGCACAAAGGCCGAGCATGAGAGAGGCCGAGCACAAGGTGCCGAGCGGCGCTCTTGGCCGAGCACAAGGGAGAGCCGTCCACGAGGCAGGTCGACTGAGCACGGAGAGTTGGTCGTCTGCGGTGGGCCGACCACGGGAGGCCGAGCACAAGGGGAGGCCGTCCACAAGGAGGAGGCCGAGCGGGGCCACAGGGGCCGAGCACGAGGCGAAGGCCGAGCAAGGTAGGTGGCCGAGCTAGGCCCTTCAACTTGTCGTCCGTTCGCCTTTAATCATCTTTGAGGGGCTTTCATATCGAATCTCTTCACGTAATATTCGTGATACAACCATTGCCCCAGGTTCGACTCTTGAGAAGTTCGGGAGTTGAACTGGTAATTTTTCCCGAATGCCGCCAGTGCGTGGAAACGGTGCATAACTTTTGACTCCGAGCTCGGAATTTTTATTATAATATCATTCGGAACCGGGCGACGAGACGGAATGAAATCACCGCTTTGCGGTGACTTATCGAGTTTAAAGGCGAATTCATGTGATTAATAGCAATTTTGGTCTCCTGAAGAGGTTTTGGAGGAATCATGATTTTCGCGTCACGAAATTTAAACGTCGAGTATAGAGACGATTGTGGCCCCCAGGGCTGACCAGGGCAACTTGGGCCGACCTAGTGCCCCCGGGGCCGACCCGAGGGCATCATAGGCCGACCAAGTGCCCCGAGGGCCGACCAAAGATAGGGCCGAGCACGGTCAAGTAAGGGGAGGGTCGGTTGAGGTCCATTGGTTCGGCGAGCACGAGGGGATCCCGAAAGGATTTTGGTTTAATCGAGGGCTTGTCGCGGAGCTCAAAGTGTCATACTTCGATTAGACAATCGTTGGAGTTGTCAAATCGCTATGACGTCACGTGGCTCAATGCACACACCTCCCAATAGCAATTTTCATTTTTGACCCCATTTTCCCAAAAATATTTGCAAAGTGACACCTCTCATTCCTCTATAAATATCCCTTTTTTCTTCATTTCAAACTTCACTTTCGCGCTCAAAAATTTTGAAACATCTTCGGTGAGGGATGAGAGGGAGAGTCGGGAGCAAGGCCGAGAGAGGAGGCCGACGGAGGGCCTCCACCGGATTGACGCCGGACCGCTACCGGACCGCCACTGCACCACCGTCGGACCGCCGCCGACCGTCGACCGCCGATCACCGCCGACGCCGGAATTCCGCCGCTGGAATTCTGCTGCTGCCACCACAAGTTCTATCATCGATTGGGGGTTTTCATCGTCGGTGTTCCGCTAGGCACCTTTCTTTGGCGTGAAACCGACCATTAGGTGAGTTCGACTTCCTCTTTAGTTTTCAGCATTTTCTTTTGGAGTTCTTTTCTCGTTGGAATGGTGTGAAGGCGTGGGAGACCTTATACCTCACGATATCCTCTCCCGCCACCGATCTTTAGGTCATACGGATTGGCTAATGACGATGGTCTTTGGCCCGTTGTCGTCCACCCGGGCGATTGGAAGGCGAGACCACATTTTCCGCGAGTGACCGGAGCTTTTGATGGCTTGGCGGACCTTGGAGTTGATCTCCCTTTGAGGGAAGAGAGCGATCGCCCTACAGATGTTAGGTCCAGGCCATCGGGGCCAAGCGGTGATAGGCACCGTGATCGTGCCGACCTTCGTGGGTTGATCGTGGCCGGGAGAACCAGGCCGAGGATATGAGGGCCGAGCATGGCCGCGGGGAGAGGTCCGAGGAGAGGAGGTCCACGAGAGACTCGCGGGTATCCGGATGAACATACTTGGGACGGACTAACTCCGTGAGCGTCAAGAAGTTGAGGCCGATTCCGGTGTTGATGTTTGAGACGGCGATGAGGCATCTATCTTGACTCCCGATGAGATTGAGAGAGGGTTTGAGGTTTGGTCGGCTTATGTGGATCGGCTCTTCGGGCCTCCTTCGAGTTCCGTTATTATAAATACATTGAGGAGCATCTGTATGTGTCTGTAGCTCGGGAGACGATCCGGGTGGCCGAGGTTAATGATTGGGCGTGCAACGGGCAAGCTTGGGAGAGCTTGTGACTCAAGATTTCTTGGATGATGTGAGAGGCGATGGATAATCCCATCGGATGTTCACTTGTATGCCCCCGATCCTCGAGAGAGGGCCGACCAGCCCCCTGAGGGGATGGTGGCCATCGATTACTGGCCATGGACAGTGGACTTCGTTTTCCATTGCACCGGTGTCCGACTCGACTTTTGAATTCTTGGATGCTTGCTCCCATTCGTATTCATCCTAACAGGTCGTTACACATTGTCTCGTTGATGACTCTATTTGGGAAGGCTGCAGCTTTATCGAATGCCATCGCCGGAAGAATTCACGAAACTTCGTTGGTTTTGAATGTTCCTCGGAGGGATAATTGTGGAAATGTGTATGTACGGGGTCGGGAAGACACCTTTATCAAGGAAATCCTCGAAGACAAAGAAATGGCGAGCAAGTGGTTTTAGGTCGCCGGGAGTTGGAGATCGAGTGATGCCGGTCCGAATCGGAGCATGAATATTCCGATTGTCTTACACTTGAAGAAAAAAAGTACGTTTAAATTTTACTCTTGAACTCATCGGGCTGATCTGATTTCATGTAATTTTTTGCGGCTTACGCATTTCCGCGTACGAGGATCTCGATTTTGATTTTCGATTCACTATTCGGAAAATCAAAAGCGATTCCTGTAGAGTATCTGGAGCATACCAAGCTTAATTCGCCTTTTGGGAGGCGTCTAGCTCGGGTGGTTATATTTTCCCGCCATCTTCAACCTGGAGGGTAGGTTTCCTTCATTTATGTTCAATTAAAGCATTCACTTGTATTGACGAGATTTTTTCTTTTGTGTAGAGCCTTGTTACCCCACATTCGAGACTTGTCCACCGGGAGTGATGGATGAATTCCCGTTGATTGTGGATCGTTTGACTTTTAGGAGGGCCGTTAAGAAGGTAGCAAAGGGAAAGGTTGCTCGGCATGCTTCGACGGTCGCCTCTCGGTCCGAGTGAAGAGGCTCATGTTTCGCCCCTATTGGGATCACGGTGACCGAGGTTTCGGCACACTGGGACCCTACAGTGAGCCCGAGAGTTCATCTCCCGTGATGGAGCCATTCCCCCTGTGGGTAGGCGGGTGGACGTTTTACTCGCTTCTCCCCCTTCACTAGGCTTGGCTTCAAAGAGGGCTACCCTTCCCATCGAGCTCTCCAACACCGATGATAGAGAGCCCCACGGCGAGCGATCTGGGACGGATCCTATGAGTGAGCCTACGGACACTCCGGCCGACGTGCCCCGGCCCTCGGTTCCCGCCCCCAGACCTTTGGCTACATACGGTCCGCTTCGGATCGACCCCGTTTAGCTGCGACCCCAAGCTCCTTGAAGAGTGAGTCCTCTTTTCTTTAATGGTTGTTTTGTTTAGCAATGACAATAGTTGCTAATACCTTTTTTTTTTAGGGTGCTAGTGAGGACCCTCGCTGCCCGTCTAGAGTAGCAAACTTCTTATCTGCCCGTCGACTCACTTCGGCATCGAGACTTCCCACCCATGATCGGCATGCAATGCGGGACGTACCTTATGCTTGGAACTTGGAGTTGGAAAGGATCGTTTCCCGCTCGCCCGAGAGTAACTATCTGATGGCCCGCATTCTCACTTCCCGAGGCACTTGTGATACTCCAAAAGGTGGCGACGGAGCGGAACGCAGAGATTGAGCGAGATAAGGCCACGAGGGCTCGGTATGAGGAGATGGCCGCGGCCTACACCGATTTGGAGAGAAAGTTGGGTGACACGGAGACCCAATCTGCATTTTCCCTCGCTCATGCCGTGGCAGCCGAGAAGAGGGTGACCGACTGGAGGCTAAGAGGAGTGTAGCTGAGAAGAAGAGGGTGGCCGAGTTTGAGTCTCTTCGTGCTTCTGCCGCCGCCGAGTCGTTCGGGACGCGGAGAGGAGAAAGGCCGATCGAGAGGCCCAAGAGGCGGCCTCGGGGAGCTTAGGAAGATGCAGATTGACCTCCTCGATGCCATACATCGAGCTAGCATGGCGGAGAGGGAGGCCGAAGGACGAGCTGTGGAGCAGCAACGGGCGAATGAGGAGATAGTGAGGAAGCTTACCGAAGCCCGGAGTTTGGTGACTAAGATGCAGGGAGGCCGAGGCGGCGAGGGCAACCGGGGCCGGGTACGAGGCTGACCCTCGCTCCGACCCGGTGGTCATTGGTGAGTTTGCCTTTTATATGGCATTCACCGATGCCATTCGGGAGACTCGCAAGGCGGGTCAACCATCCGATCATCTCGAGTCATACTTTCGGAGGTTCGTCACCGCTCGTCCCTTCACCCCGATATTAGTGTCCGCTTTCGTGACCTCGAGGAGACGTATGGGGTGGACCTCTCATGGTACCCCCAACCGCGCCCGACCGCTTCTTAGGATGAAGATTTTGTAGAGGACAGTGGAGGTGATGGGGGTGGAGTCGAGCTGGACGAGGAGGTAGGTTCGTCTGCCCCCTAGACTTGATATATTTTCCAGCTTTGTAGCTTGCGGTTCTTTTGCTTTCTAGCTCGCCCGTCTGTTTGGGCCTTTTGAAACTTTAGCTTGCCCGACTATTTGGGCCTTTTGAAACTTTAGTTTGCCCGTCTGTTTGGGCCTTTTGTAGTTAGCCTCCCAGTAACTCAAACTTGATGAAGTGAACCGTTTGACTTCCTATTATGTTTTCATCTCGTGATTCATGCATTTTATAATTTGTGCATTGCTCTTTTATTCGAATTCTGTCACAACTTGTATATTCGTGGTTGGTTCCTTACTCTCTCTCTTAGGACTTTGGCTCGTTGAGAGAATTTTCCATCGGGAGTTTTCTCGCTGGGACTTTGCTTGTTGAGCAAAGGGTGCTCACCAAGCGGTCCAAGTTCATCGGAAATCCTTCGATGAGCTTGGACCCGTTGAAAGTCTTTACCCACCATGATTGATTATTCATCACCTTTGGTGATTTTCAACATGTAATGTGGGTGTGCCCGCGGGAGCTTAGCTCGTCGTGGGACTTGGTCGTCTGTGCAACCCGGTTGCACCTCGGCCGACTTATTTAGGTGCGTCGAGTTGAGTGCTCTTGCGCTCGGGTTGACCAACTTGGGGTCGAACCGCTCGCGACTTTGTCCTAACTCTAAGAGCTTGGGGACCTCACTAGCGTAAAACTAGGAGACCTCGGCCGGAGTCTTGCTCGTCGTGAGGATTTTGGGGGTGGACCCTATGCTTGCGAGAGACTTAACTCGATCACAAGACTTTCCAGACACGGAGTCTATTTTCGAAGAGTGATGAGGACCATTACAAATTCTAGAGCTTTAATTTGAAAAGAACAGCGTAAAAAAGCGAAAATAAAATATTTTTATTGAATGAAGATTTTCGAAAATTACATGAGTTTCCTTGAGAAACTTGCTAGGCCGATCAACTGGTAGTATTTCTTGAGGTGACAAGCATTCCACGGGTATTGGTCCGTAGTGCCATCGATGTTCGAGCTCGTAAGCTCCATTGGGTAGCCATTTCGATATCCTGAAGGGGCCCTCGATTCGGGCCGAATACCCCTTGGCTTGGACCGTGCGATTTTGAGTACTAGTTCCCGACCGAAAATTGTCTTAGTTTGACTTTTGAGTTGTAATATTTTTGGATCTTTGCTTGTAGGCTGCATTTTTGTGGACCGAAGCTAGCCGGCGCTCTTCGAGTATATCGAGGTCCAGACTTCTCGCCTTATCATTATCGTCGGTAATTTCTTATGAGGTCCGATGGCTTGGAACAGCGACCTCGACGGGATGGCTTTGCTGCAGCAAGGGCGAAAGGAGTCTCGCCGTCGAATTTCTCGGTAGTGGTTCTATATGCCCAAAGGACATTGGGGAGGTTGCTTGCCCATTTCCCTTTTTGTCCTCTAACTTGGCTTTTAGGGTATGCTTCAAAATTTTGTTAATCTGCCTCCACTTGGCCATTGGTTTGAGAGTGATAAGGAGTGGAGAACAATCTTTTGATCTTCCATCTTTCACAAAATTCCATGATCTCAAGCCCATCGAATTGCTTTGCATTGTCAGAGACGATGGCACAGGGGAGACCGAACCGATAAATGATGTTCTTCCAAATAAATCTTATGATTTGTTGCTAGTCGATCTTATTTAGTGGTTTGGCTTCCGCCACTTAGTAAAATAGTCAACCGCGACCACGACATATTTGCATCCGCCGGGGCGTTGGTAAAGGACCAATTAGGTCGATCGCCCACCGTGCGAACGACCATGGGCTGTAGATAGACTTCAAGTGCTCCGGGAGAGTTAGGGGCTATAATTTGACATTGGTGACAAGCCTTGGCGTATGCAATGGCATCTTTCCCGAGAGTTAGCAAATAATACCCTTGCCGCATGGTTTTATAAACGAGCGCTTGCCCCCAAAGATGATTTTCACAGACAAGTCGTGGATTTCGCTAACACTTTACGGCCTTGCTCGGAGTGATACATTTGAGGAGTGGCAAGAAGAAGCTTCATTTATAAAGTTGATCGCCAAGGAGCGTGTACCTCGCGGCTCGCATTTCGAGTTGTTTGGCCTGGACCCGGTCCTCTGGAAGGGCTCCGATTTTGAGGTAGATGATGATAGGGGTCATCCAGGTTTCTACCTCGGTCGAACCATGGCCACCGCCCGGCCACCGATGGCCGAGCAGAGAGCTTGGTGAGGACAATGTTAGATATGTCCGCCGCACCCTCCGAAGTGGCTAGCTTGGATAGAGCATCAGCCTGTGAGTTTTGCTCTCTTGGGACTTGCTCTATGAAAACTTGGTGAAATTGCTTGCACATGGAGGCGACAAGCTCTTGGTACTTGACCATCTGTTCTCCCGGGCTTCATATTCCCCCTTGACTTGATTCACCACCAGCAAGGAATCCATAAAGATGTGAAGTCGGCGGACTCCGACCGCCGCGGAGAGTTCGAGACCGCCGACCAAAGCCTTATATTTGGCTTCATTATTAGTGGCGAAAAATTGAATCGATTGCGTTCGTGAAATCTGCCCCTCTGGGCCGACCAAGACGATGCCGCCCGGCGCATGATTGTGTCGGCGAGCCATCCACGTATAATTTCCATGGGGGACATCCACGTTCGATGGATTCGTTGGGAAGGTTAGTTCGCCACAAAATCCGTAAGAGCTTGTCCCTTGATTGCTGTCACGGGGGCATATGTGATGCCATATTGTGCTATCTCCAAAGACCATTTGAGTAGCCTCGCTGCTGGTGTCCGGTCTATGTAGCACTTGTCGAAGAGGTAAGGTCGTGAGGACCTCAACCTGTGATCGAAGAAATAAGCCCTCAATTTTCTAACACTCATTATCAAGGCGTAGGCCAATT